>CM077106.1:24975319-25085730 GCA_039619505.1 Cimex hemipterus | reverse complement strand
TTTTATATTATTTATGTTACCACGTCATAACGTACGAGTCTAGAAGGTATCAAGTTATCACACTTTGGGCAATGACATGATTTTTCGTTCTTTGAAAACCGGTTGAGAGGCCATTGCCGTTTGAGACATAAAAGTTGGAGGTGACAAGGAGAAAAGTGGATTGATGTGTGATTTGTATGACCAGATCTTTCAATGATTTTAATCAAACGGTGTTTAAGTCAATGCGCGTATTCCTGTCGGAAATACCCAACATAAAACGATGCGTTAGAATAGATCTTGGTATATATGCTTGCTAAGTCTGTGAGTTCTTTGAGGTTGGAGATTTTAGTTAATTCATAGTTCAATGCTGTAAGGTTTTGGTCAAGTCCATAAAGGTTTTAGCATAGTTGTACAGATGTTCGATCATTGTAGTTTTATCAAACGATATATAACTTGCAACCAGGCCAGGTACTCGGTATGGCTTTTTGAAAATATAGAGCAGGAAAAACATTAATAATCCTTTCACTCCGGTAGAGTAAATATTCAAAGGCAAATATCAAATCGTAATTAGGCGTAAATACGGTGTTTGAGAGAACACAATTTTACAATTGCACAGTTCAACCGCTCGCTCTTTAACAACGAAGTAAAAATAAAGAGATGAGAGGATATTAGAACGTATTTAGGGGCCGAATGGTCTCGTCTTGCATATTCTTCTATTCATTATTCCAATCGTTGTTCTAAAAAATCTATACACTTTTTATATAATCGTAAAATATTATAATATAATGTATAAAGACCGATTGATTAGATAATTATAATACTGAACATTTCAAGGTGTTTTGGCATACAACAACTAGTTGAAAAGTATTTTGATCCTGTTTTAAACAAAGAAAAAATTCTTTATTTTGACAAAATCTGTGCATAGTAAAATGACATGAGACCATTAATGACAAATTAAAATAGGTAGACTAGTGAAGTAGCTTCCAGTTATAGTACTCGTTTTAGCCACAAAATCTTTTATTCGCTCTCTGCGAGCAAGTCGGTGGCAGATTGCCTGTTGAGACGTAACGTGTAATGTCTGGAGGTATCATTATCACCAGGAGGGAAATTTCATTGTGTGGATTGAAGTGTGATTGAAAGCTGCTGGTAACACAAAATGGTGAATTAGCAATAGATCTTAATATACGTGATTTCAAGGTCTGGATTGGATTGAGGTTGGAAGGCCTAAATGTACCTATGAAGTAACTATCTTCTCACAGTTCATTGTCGTAATCTGTAGCATGGTATGGTCGTATAGATATGTTTTTTCTTCTTAATGGGTAATTTTGGTTCGGTTTTCAAGTATTTTAATTAGTAGATAGCATTGGTTCAGTTTATACCGTGTATGAGGGTACCAGCTGAATCGCATGTCTAAATACAGCCCAAGATGATTGAAGACGCTTTCGATTAGAAGAGGATTATAATTGAAATAGACAGGAAGAAGCGGGATGCGCCGGATGATAAAGTTTGCTCTTTTCGTTTTGTGAATCATTTTGTAAAGGAATGCTGTAAGGAAAGAGGTGAAATCTCATGTTTTCGGTAGCCCAAAATGTATCGGGATTTTGTCATATCCATCTATACTTAAAATCGTAGTGTCAGAATGAGATGGGAGTTCGGCAGTAAATACTGTGTAACAATGATCCTGGGAGGGTAACCTGTGGAATTGCTACATCGGCGCTCTGCAAAGAAAGGTGATCCAGCCCAAACTTCAAAGTACCTATAAGTCAGACAGTCTGTAAAGTGTAAGTTGCCCTTCTGCCAACTGAGTACTCCTTGATAACTGTATCGATAGCCTGTCCCACATCGAGAAAGGTAGAAGTGGTAATAAAGTGAATATTTAGCTACACATCTTTTACCAGGTTATTATAAATGCTTATATTGTGCGTATGTCTGAACGTCTGAACATCTCTGAGGTTATTTGTGGGTCCGCCAAGTCTCGATATTCTCGGCCATCCATTATATAACGTATTTGAAAGTGGCAAATCCTTTAGAAATTAACGGAAATGGTTTAGAAATTCAGGGCTGGGTTTTCCGTAGCTTGTGTGCTAAAATGAGAAGACGCCTCACTTAAGATGGCGCAAAGCCGAAACGATTTTTAATTACTTTAGAAGCCCGCGAGTAAGTAATCGAAATTGTTTTCAGCCCTTCGGAAAAGTTCGATACCCTTGTGCTTCAAGAATAAACTCTGATGCCATACTCAATCGAAACTTAAGAAAAAATAACACAGAAATTGCCTAACAATATATAATTATAATATATAATTGAATGCTTACTCGCTATTCCACGACACTACACAATCATGCTAATAAGTACATTCACGCAAATAAATATATTCACTCTATACGCACACTAGGTATACAAAAAAAAACTATAATATAAAATAAAACAACCCTGTGTCCTCTAAAAATCGAAACCGGGAACTCAAAACTTTAAGCAAGATTCTTATATCATGGTCATTCCTACGCTCTCTCTATATGAAGCCAAGAAATTGCACTCCTCAACAAGGTGGAATACAACGAGCAACCTTTCTCTACATGCCAGATAAAAAGAAAGTGTCCACATATCGACCTCGCATGGCCTATCCTTAATCGGGTGAAGATCACTCCTACGAGTCAGATCCTCCGAGGGTCACTCACTTATCGACAGTGCTTTTGATACGTAAGAGCTTTCTGCCGATCCGGCTCTATATATTCTTTTGAAGGTTATTTGATTACTTTTTAATATGATTTCATTTCTTAATATATTTGATTTCGAATAGTTTTTCCAAGCGAAATTGTCTTTTTTCAAAAATTGATAGTGTAATAATAAAGATACACGCTGATTTACGGGCGGGAAGTGTGATAAACGCGATCGATTGATAACTTTTCAACTTTCATTTTACAAGAGGGCGATTAGAAAAGAAGAAAGTAATGAATGCCTTTTCTGTTTCAGATGCCAAATTCTGGGTCGGAAGGGGGCCCAACCCGAGCCCTCAGGGGATAAGGATTCCAGACGAAAACGGAAAAATCACTCCTTTGAGAAAGTAAGGCACTAGCTTGAATTTCTAAAAACTTCTAATAAACACTAACCGACTTGAAACTGTTGCAGAACCAACTGTTTTTGTAATTTAAATTTGAGCTAAATTGGCCAAAAAATTTAGGCTTAATTTACGAACAAAAATTCTTATTAATTGTGGTCAAATTGGGTGGGATTTACATCGAAACCAGTCATAAAGTTTTGGCGGAATCAGAAAAATTGCTTCCTTGGATACAAATTATTACAAAATTCTGGCCAGTAATATCGAAGTATTTCAAAACAACTATCAAATTTAGAATTTACTTTCACTTTATATAATGTATTATGTGAATAAACAGGGAGAAGCATTGGACCCGTCAAAGATCCATAAAGATTTTAATTTAGTAATTATATTGTAATTGAGCTCATTATTTGAAATTTATTAAATTGTTTTCAATATTATTTTGTTTGGACCAACTTTGTATTTGAGAATTTATATTTATTTTGACATTCAAAGACCACATACGCAATAAATTCTTAAACTGTTTTGACCCTAGAGATTCTTCAGTGCCAATTTCGTTTTATAGTTGTTAGACACATATCGGGTTTTCTCGTAGCCCCGAAGATACTATTTTTCAGATTAAACAAGGAAGCTTTTGCTAAAGTTGCCAGTTGATTCAAAAGGTAAAATCAAGTATGAATCATCTCCCGCTGGCAATTAAAAAAACAGTACATCGTGGGACCGTTAGGAATTATTGGACCGTACGGTCTTCCATTCGGATGCGTCATCGGGCTGATTTCCAAGAAAAATGTTGAATTCGAATCCGAATATTACAACTTACTTGATGGACAATCTAACTTGATGTAAACCATCCACTTTTCAAAGCTAGTTTTCTACATAAGATTTTACACAAGTATTATGTATGGGACATATTTATTAAAAAGGACAAACATTGAAGCCCATTTTAATGACAGTGATTACTTCCAAGCCTACAACTAAGCCTTGGCCTATCTTCATTGTTTTAGCTTGAAAAAGGCCAAGCCATTAGAATAAATGGTAAGCTGACGGTCTGGACTGTTCGCTAGACTTAACTTATTTTTAACTAGCTGTCTCCCTCTATGTATTTATTAAATTATCTATTATTACTTATTTATCAATGTGTTTGTTTGTGCACGTGTCTATTCATTTGCTAGTTTTCTATCCAGTTATCTGTATTTACTCAAGTTATAAAATCTTACAAACCTCAATTATTCCGCTTGAGTACATCATATGCAATGAAAACAACCACACCTTAGAATCACTATTACACCTGCCTCTATTGTAAATATACATAAATAAACTACAGGCAAGAAGAATCAAGTGAAAGCTCATCAGAATCCAAAAACAAAGAATTTTGGTGGGGACTAAACGTTTAGACCGTGCAAGAATAGCAAATAAAATCAGAGACCTATTCTTGGAAATGGGGACTGTATGACCCAAGTACCAGTATAGCAGTATCGCTGTATCACACCACGAACATGTTATCCTGCACAAACATTTTTAAAAGAATACACATGGAAAGAAGAAATCAGAAGACAACAAAAATCATGTGACATACAGACGAACCATTGAAGAACCGGGACATGTATATTTTGTGCGGGCCTAAATTATGAGCAATCTTCTTTAAAGCTGAGTGCTTTTGCATAAAGTAAAAAAGCTTAAAAATGTCAAATCCGAATTGGTCTATGAATTTACTTACAACCGCCAAAACCCGGGAAACATGACAATTTGGCGGTATCATGGTTTCCAGAAGACAAAAGATTTTGTGTTGAACAAGCAGACGAATTGGCCAGAGGAGGATCTAGAATAATTGACGCAAAACAAGATCAAGCTCGGAACTTTCTATCACAGAATGAGTCTATAAAAAGTAAAAGGAGAAATGAACGAACTAGTGGTGCCAGACACAACAAACTTATAATAAAAGACACTTCACCAAAATTTACACTCAAGTTTATACAGCTAAACAGGGTAAAACCAGGGGAGTTATAAGATCTGCCACCTGAGAAAACAGCTACACATCGTGTTATATATGTTGTACATCTTACATGACCTCAAAGAGGAGTAATAAAGTTACCACCCATTTTACTTCAAATTCGAGGAAACCGCTCCAAGGAGACCAAAGTACACAAGAGTCAGGATAAAAAGAATTGTAGCAATAGCAATGGCCTATTATTCATACAATAAGGAACCAGTAATTGAACTGAACTAAGTAACTAGGAAAATTACAATAAGTCGAAAAATTGTAGTGCTTTGGGATTATCAATTTAGGTAACAATAAGACGTGAATTGATGTGGTCCGCTCGGTTTCGGGATTTTTCAAACTGCTGGTAACGTTGTTTTTTTTCTGTTGACATCTAGGTACGTGAGAAAGACGATAGTGCTGACCCTGCCAGGTGACCTGACCGTCTTCGACATCGGTCACTTCGGCGTCTGGTGCGAGGCGTTCACCGTCGACTTCGGCCACATCCAGATACCTTCGGGTCTCAACGTGCCACCTTCGCTCAAAATGCTCGGCGTCTCGCCGCAGGTAAGGAGGTGTCGGTTTGATTCGATTTTCACACGTACGAGCTCCCATTTGTTATTGGACGAGCGCCCGCATGTCGGCATGGTCAAGATTCAAATTCGAGGCACACCGAGAAAGAAAGGGAACGACGAACCCGAGGAGGCAAGGACAACCGCCTTCTTTCACAGTCAAACTGTTATCCTTTTATGTCATAATGAGTATGTATCCTCCTTTTCCTTCCTGTGATCCGTACGCGGCGTGGGAATATTAACAAAGTTGTAATGCAAACACTCTTCAGTTATAAAGCACGTATGAGAAAAAATTCATAATCATCTCATAAATATGAGATAATCGATACACCGACAGACTTTCTCACAACTCTTCGTTGAATAAACTCTTCTTTTCGTAAAAATCTGATGCTAATTTTTTTTAGCCTTGGTCCAACGCCTTGGCATATTTTGATTATATTTTCATTCTTCCCTTTTTCTCACGACGATGTCACTCCCTTTCTTTTTCAACGTGTGCTAACAGTGTTATAGAAGATATAAAACGTACGATAAAATTAATTATAAAAGCACCGCCTCTTCATTCACGACTGCCGACACTAGCATTACAAAAAGAAAAAAAGAGCTTTTATAATCAAGTAATATTAAGTTATAAAATCCGAACTGAAATAAAATTGAAGGCAATATAATGATATTTTTTAAAGAGAAAAAAGAAAGCCTGCAATTTCATTTCGTTCAGAGCTTACTTACAGCTATTATTTATTACTTCAACCATTGGGTAATCAAATAAGTCAACTAGCATGCTTCTAATAAAAGAAAACTAACATGGTCTACCATGAAAGTTTGACAAAAAGCTCTTAAACAGAGCCGCATTTTGCAATTTAAAAACAACTAATTCTGATTTGTTTTTATACATTCTTTTTATTTTATAACGAAAATGAAAAAATCCACCTAGTTTTGTTTCGCAACGCCAGTTTCCCTGCAGCACGTCTATGTTTTAAAAGACTATTGACAACTCGCTTATAAATCATGTTTAATTGACATAAGGCTTTCGATTGTTTACGTATTCCATCCAACAAGCTATATTCCCTCACACTTGGGCTTGGCAAAACATACCACCTTAACAATTTCAAACTGGTGGCCACTCGAGGTGCTTGAACTTAAAAGCATTGTTGAAAAAACTCAATTATTTTGAGCCTCAAGCTTTTTTGGGGGACAATAGACCCTTAATTATACTATTGTAGAGCGAATACAGTAGGATAGGGGAGTATGCAAACATTTCTATTCAATCCGTTATTAATGATATTTTGTTCAAAAATTGAAAATATTGTCTTATAATGTGGTGTTTTTGAACTTTAAGTTACACCTTAGTTAAGTTACTACTTACGTAAATCAACTTCTGTTCTATAACATGTAAAGAAACTGTTTTGCAAGCGCTCATAAAAATATAAAAAATGGATTTTATGGGTGTTATTTCAACAGTTAATTTGATATTGACCTTTCTCGAAGTCCGAAGCGGTGAACATAAAGGATGTAGAAAAATCAGAGCGTACAGCCGTTTGTAGAATAGTCAACTATCCCTCTTTGTATTTAAACAAGGAAGATGTTTTCTTCCTTTTCTCTAATTTTTTACAAATTGATTCCGCCACAAATTGCTTGCGGAAGGGTTTACTTTCACGTGCATGATCAACGATCTCTGCTGACCCCTCGGACTAGACGTTACTCATATTTACTTGTGCAACGCTTGCGTCATGTTTACCTTTCTCCCAAAATTGTATAATCCAGGGACATTTGTGTAGAGGATGTAAAGCGTGTAGTAAGTCGTCCCAGATTTTCAAGATCGAGGGCCGGCGATGTCCTCCATTTTAATTTCCAGAGACTTCAACTTTTGTAGAGACGGCCTTAAGTGGTTAATCAAGAACGGTAATTCGGAAGCTGAATCCTCCAGTGGGGCTTGAAGCTTGCTCAATAAAGATTACGGGTCGCTTTGTGATAGGTCAGTCGGTACAAAGAACTTTATCCATGCTTTAGAGTAAACATTATCACATCTATTATCATACTATTATCATATCAAATCGGTTTAGTCGTGATGAGATTCACCTTTAGATAATTTGCATGTCAAAGTGTGAGAGAGTTTGGATTGTAAAACAGTCAAGGGCGTTGCAGACAGACTGCGCGTTTCAGCGTAAAGGCCGCTCTCGCTGCAAAAGAAGAAAAGTGACGAACAGGACAAAAACGGACACAACCGAACGATTGAACTTGACAGAGCAAAGAGAGCGACTTTACGGAAAATCTAAAAGTCATTGAAGGGCCGAGATGGGAAGTCTAACGAGGGGTTTTATTGTTCCAGAAACGCTCCCCCCAGCCGGCCCTTCAGCAATCACTTAGACAGGAAAACTCAATACATCAACAACAACCGCAACAGATAGGTTTTGAAAACGTCCTGCCACTCTTTAACACCGAGCTGATCAAACCGACGACCTTCAGGCCTCCGGTCGCTCACAGATTCGCAGCCCCCCTTATACAGGGTTTCGAAGGAAGAGGACAAGGAGTTCACATCCAGTCTTCGTTATCGTTGACACCCGGTGGGCAGCCGCTCGTTTTTACTCAAGTAGGAAACCAGCCTCTTCAGCTGCAAACGCCCCAGCCCCAGCCCGAACAACAGCAACAGCGGCAAACCCAGTTGGTTCAACAGCCTCAGCATCGTTTTAATCAGTACAACCAGCAACAAAACGGTTTTACCGGGCCCCAACATCAGGGCAATGTAGTACAACAACCAAACCGTTTCAACTCTTTCGCCCAAAATTACCATTCCGCCCAAACGCCGAACGTATTGATCCAGCCGTCGCACAGTTTCGAACCTCATCCGCAGAATTTCGCCCTGCAGCAACCGTCGTTTCATCAAGGGAGGCAGTTCGTTCCCCACCAGAACAACGTGATTCAACCGGTTTTCCACCAACCGTCACAGTTTCTTCAACAACCACCACTTCAGGATCTTCCGAATCCTTACCACGCTCTGGTTCAAAGGAGAGCTTTCGATCAGAGACAGGCGTTTAACCAGTTTAACCAACGAAACGCCAATGACCAAAGGTTCTTTGACCAAAGGAGGGCATTCCAACAGCAGAATTACCCAAATTACCGAAATTAATTTTAACGTAATACGATGTACATATGTAAATTGTTGTTTAAAAAAAATCAAAAACATCGATTCAAATCTTGCGAGAGAAAAATTTCTAATCAAAAACCAAAATATTTTGCTTTTACAGGTAATATTGGTAGTATTCGCAAGGCATTTTTTATATTTGTTTCAGGCCAGTAAACAAAAAGTTACCTTAGGACTGTGATTTTGTAAAATTAGTTACCAGCCAAACCTGTGATTAGATACAATCTAATAGTGTAAAAATCACACTGCTTTAATCATTTAAAAAACATTTTTATTTCTTTAGTTCAGAAATAATGTCTATGAGCTTTATAGTGTGTAATTTTATTTTGTACAATTAAAGGATTTAAAAAAAAAAGTTGCGTACTCATTTCTATCAGTGCAACTCCGAAAATAGTAATGGACGAGCTATTTGTCACTTATTTTAGAATAAAAAAGATTTTAGCGAATGTAGAAGGTGCGCTTGCATCATTGAGTTGCGACACGCTTGTAATGAACCCGGCGGGAATGGCTAAAGTGTGCTGTAACGATATTTGATGCAACCCGACGAGCCCAATGTTGCTTCACACAAATGAACCGTTGACTTATTAAACGAACGAATTGTCAATGAGATGGCAAATAATGTCACCGGCCACACAGTCCGCGAAAGAAAAAAAAAAGACAAATCAGGTACATTTTGAGTTTTGGGCAGCTAGTTGAAACCCAATGGTTGACTTAGGGCCTTTCTTTTCCATGTACAGTCCACTATATAGAATTTTATTTCAGTCGAAGCTCAACTGTGAAGTTTTAAGCGACGATTTAGCCTACGAAGTCCGTTGGGCTATCGCAGGCGACAGCATTGTTATCCAGCTTGTCGCCAAATTAGGTAAGTAATATTAAAACTTAAAAACTAGAAGTAAGATTTTTTTTAGTCCATAATTAATTATTTTGAAACCGTGATCTGGTTCAAGTTTCTAAATGATTTTATTTTGCCTTTCATTAATCGCAACAACCGGGTTTGCTGTATAAACGTGTCTGGCAAGGTCTTTCACATTGCCTTTTAGCTGCTCAGCTCCTTAGCAACTCAATCGTTTAAAAATTTTTTGGGGAAATTGCGAAACCAGCTACTGTCTTTTATTCCTAAAATAAAGACATTTGTAATATGAAAGTGTTTTAGATGACATCGCGTCCTTCCTTGAGCTTAAAAAAATGTTGAATATTTCTCGATGTCGTGCAGCCATTGAACCAATTATGGCAAGATGGACTGTTTTATAAGCTCAAGGGCATCCTTCCCAACAGCAGCTTAACCTCAACATATACCACCAAACCTTTCCAAATGTTCAGATTTTCTAGAGTCATTCTCTTTGATCTTTCCAGCTAACGCTGGTATACCAAGCAAGCATACTAGGTCCATTATCCAATCGAATCCTGATTACATGACATTTGAAAAATGGCAAAAAGGGGGGAAAATTCGAAAGGTGGTGCGAGACGGGAAGTTGGTGTCCGAATGGATTGAAGTTACGATAGCTCAAGTGGTATTTTACGATAGCGGCGTATTTAGCCCGAAGTAGTGGGTTCGAATCCCGCTTGTCACATATTTCAACCAATACCTTACATAAAAATTTATATTTAAATTTTACGAAGTATTTCACTACTTCCTTTACACAGGAATTTTCTTCCTTAAGATGACACTGTTTCTGGACAGGCGACTGATATGAACCCCCACACTAGACTAGAACGACTGGAACGAAAACAGTACCTACTACTTGACCGGCGGAACTTTAGAGTTCAAATAATCATTCCAATTCACCTTTCAGACATATCCAACCTCACCATCCGCACCGACCTTAACATTCCTGTCTTTCACGACCTGGCAAGAACAAGATTCTTTAAATTCCACTTTCCGCCCATAATAATTCTCTTGCAACTCAACTTGCACTCCACTCTCCCAAATAATCTTACTAGAAGAAGCAATTTGCCACGTGTAGTGTAAATAGCGAGAAGAACAAACATTGGAGCTCAAACAATCCTGTTGAACAGTATAAATAACATATTTATTTAGTGTAATTTACTAAAACATTACAAGATTGTAGAATTTCGAAAAAGATCTTTAAAACCAATAGGACTAACAATTCCTTATTAATTGAGAACTGTGATCATTTAGGCCTATCTTGAAAGTTATGTCTATGAGATAAATATGTCAGAGATTATATTTGGGAAGACCTGAGTTTTTACGGAAAAAAGAGTATTTCAAGTTCGTACGATTAAATCTTACTTAAAAAGTTCAAATTGAGTATCAAAGCATTTCTTTTAAGCAAATATCATCAGTCATGATGAAAGATCTCTCACTATCACTTTAATTATTCAGAAATTGAGGTGCGGTCTGGTGTGACGTAGGTTTTAGAAAAACATTTTCTTTATCGTGCCAACGTTTCGATTTTTATTGAGATCATGTTCAGGGCTCAAAGTGTTTGTTTTCTGCGTAAGTGTGACATTCTTGCGTGTCGTGTTGAAGATGATCTCTGAATAATCATCGATTAACGGTCACTAATCACCACACATTATTATCATTACAAGCATACAAAAATACGACTAATGAGATGATATCAAGTTCAGGTGTTCTTGCTTGGAAACCTCTAAACTCACTTTATGTTACATAACATAAAAAATAATAACATAAGATAAAATGCATATCCTAGTAGGCGTACATGTTTAGATGCAAAACAGTAGATTATTTTTGCTTTATATTAAAGCATAATCTTGACCTCTTTCCCCCCTATTAATATTGGACAGGTCTATGATTTTAATTATCAATATGTCTAGCGTATTAACCACAATCCTGTTATTTCAACCTTGATTCTTGTCTCTTTTTTGCTCCTATTTCAAGATTATCTGGCTTTCTCTTAACATAAAAAATGAAAATTAAAAAAACAAAAACGTCTCAGAAAATGCGAATATGACTTACTCGTATGTTATTGCGTTTGCCAATAGTGAGGAAAAATGCGACTCCTTTCCAACATTTCAGATAATCTACATGTAAATGAAAACCGGTAGTGTGGATATTTTGTATTAAAGAAACATGCAATCGTGACAAAACGTTGTAATTTTCATTTTTCCCTAGCGTTCAGCGACTATGAAATAACCCCCTAGTCTATGAATATCACATATTTTTTATAGATTTGGAAGAAAATTTATGATAAGTTCTATGAAGCTTGGCACAAAAATTAAATTTAAAAAATTAACAAGCATTCATTATTCTAACTGACTGGCAAATTTCAGCAAATAAAGAATAGTGAATAATAATGATAAATTTTTCTTTTTGTTCAATAAGATTTATTAATTTGGATTGACACACATTCGGTTTTTTAATGTAATTGATAATGTTTAAATATGTCACACTTGATATCACACACCTTTTCATAAATGATCGGTTGATAAAAGATCTGTAACTCTGGCAAAGAATATTATCTAAGGCTTATTGGACGCAATTGGTCGATTGTATTTTTTTTTTTTCCAATTTGTAAAACTTACTTTTTTTAAATATAAGCTCCCTTTTGGAAAAATGCACGCCCCTCAAGGATCGGATTATTTGCAAAGGGAAAACATCATCTTCAATTGAAAAGGAAGATCTCACCATTAAGTGAAAGGGTGGAAATGGAATTGCTTAACCTATTTCATAATAAAGTAGAATGCCTTTAATATGCTGTAATGGAGTTTGAAAGGCGGCTCTAAAAAGTCAAAGGTTGGAATTGATTTTAGTATTAAATTGGCACCTTGAAGCCGGAGAAAAAGTGAAGAAAACTTGCTAATGCATCGTGAAGACTATAAAGATAGGACTTTTTTGTTTTTATCTGTCTTTACGCGATTTTTCTACAGTGTCAACAAACAAATCATGTAAAGACAAATAGAAACAAAAAAGGACTATTTGACTACATTCCACATCATCTTGTACTTCAAAAACCATAAAGATGGACGGCCTAGTCCAACGGAATTATCAATTCGAGGCAAGGCCATATGTGCTAAATTTCATTCAACAATTCATTAGGCAAAATTTTACGAAGTTTTAACAAAACTGTCTAACGGAATATTCATCCTTCCTCAGGTCATTGTTCGAACCAAGAAAAATGTAACTTCTCGAGAGTCGGTAAATTGTGGGATTATTCCCTTGGGGATATATTAAAGCGTAATCTTGAAGAATTTCCCCGTTACATAACGGCGATTAAACCGTACTTATACGCGTTCAATACATAAGTTCAAACTTTTCTATGATCGCCTTATTCTATTGCCTCACTGAAATGATTAATGGAGCCTGTATTTTATCTGGGAAGGTGTGGTGCATAGTGTCACCCGCTCAAACAGGATTGCTTCGATTGTTCGCACTTGTCCTCTATGAAGGAAATGAAACGGTTGCTCAAGCTGAAATGTGTGGAGCGAGGACGACGGGTCACCGGGCCTCGACCCTTCACCTCCGTCACAGTCACTTAAATAACGTGTGAGTTATATTCACGGTTGGTTTTGACTTGATTAGATAATGTTCGCTTTTAAAGATCAATTTGAAATATCAATCTGCACTTTAATAGTACAGCTAAACTTAGCTCCAAAATATAAACGCATCTGTTTGTTGTTGTCGTGAGACAAGATCAATTATGTAAACATTTTAAAAATTTTCTTTCATGCTTTAAAAAAATGTCATTGGTACTTTTGCATAACCTCTAAGACAAAAGGACAACTGTAGCAAGAAACGTTAGAGAAATGAGCTCATAATGTTTAAAACTATTATGATCTTTCACATAACAATTTTAAGCATGTGTTCCTAACCAAACATTGGTTCTTTGCAATTCTCTTAAAGTTAGTAGGATTTCTTTAACAATAGCTTGGAGGAGATGAATATATATGTACAAAACTATATAAATATAGTATAATGATCATGATCATATCTAGAATCTTAATGAGAATTAGAGCTTTTGTATAAAACTATGGACAAACAAATGAGTTAACCTCCAAATGGTTTAAATATTTTTTAAACAAAATTTAAACTGTGTGATTCAGGAGGTCTTAATATCCAACAAAAACATTGGGTTTCCTTCATAGGCAATAGATCAAACCTCTAAATCAATCAAATCTCTCTTGTAAATCAACTCATAATTAAAATTCTATCAGCAGTGCTAGGATTTGAACCGAGAACCACTAGCATAGCAAATACAAGTTGGACATGCTAACCACTTGTCCACCTTATTCCCCTAAATTGTGTTAGAACTTGTCCAACAGAATGAAAGGTTTATTATACAATTTTTTTTAATAGTGTATATTTGTAATACAATAAAAACATGAATGGGCTAACCTCAAAATGGTTAAAACATTTTTTAAACAAAATTAAATTGTGTAATACAGAATGGTTTAACAACAACTACCTAATTAACTTTTACACGTGTATTTACAATTAAAATTCCATAGTTTGTCCTGGGATTTGAACCCAGAATCACTAGTTTGGTAAATACAAGTTAGGCATGCTAACCACTCACCTACCACAGTCTGCTAAATAACATGAGAATTTTATCAATGCATTGAAACATTGCCTTTATTACAAAAAAAAGCATATTTATAATATAATGAAAATATATATATGGACTAACCTCAAATTAATTTTAAAAAATTTTAAACAAAATTAATTCAGGTAACACAAGAAGGTTTAATGCCCAACCAACACGGGTGTTGCAGATGAGAGTACAACCTAATCTATAACATTTTTTATATATAATATCCAATTAAAAGTTCATGGGCTGTACTGGGATTCAAACTAAGAACCACTAGTGTGGTAAATACGAATTGGATGCTAACATCTAATCAACAGCAATATCTAAATTGTGTTAGAACTTTTACAATAATTGAAGCATTGCCTTTGTTATACAATTTATAAACAAACATAATATTTATAATATAATGGAAACATGAATGGGCTAACCTCAACAAATTTAAATTGTGTAATAAAAAGGACTTAACTCGTACGTGTACCCAATGAGGGGCTTAATTGTAACAAAAAACCTCACAAAAATCTAATGAATTATGAGAAGTTCATGTTAAAAAAATGTTGCATCATGAGCTTTTATTTCTATTAGACCATAATTAATTTGAAAGGTAAATTTTAACCAAATATCTCAGCATCAAGTCTTGGAATCCATTAGCGGCTAAATGGAAAATAAATCATTGAGTGTATTTTTAAATATTGATATTTAAATGCAGAGAGTGTAATTAGTTACTAACAATTGCAGAAGATGGTGAATACATGTCTTTCGGTCTTTCTGGAGAGGAAGATCATAGTGCTATGGTTGGTGGTGATGTCGTTGTTGCTTGGGTTGATCAAAATTCTCTCAATGGTTACGCTCATGACTATTACTTAGATGCCAAATCTCAGTGTGCTGGCACAAGAGGCAGCTGTCCTGATTATGTAATAGAGGTAAAAAAAGCCTAGTAACTGCATATTTGTTTAGAAATTTAATGGTTCATCTTAAAATTTTCAGCCAAACACAGAAAATGTTAGATTATTGAATGCAGCTTTAGTAAATGGCTACTCCATTGTGACATATCAGAGGCCTTTGAAAGCACATGACGGGCTTGATCGACCAATATTGACAACAAAAAGTCAGCCTGTTATATGGGCTGTAGGTCCATTAAACAGTAAACTTGAAGTGTCCTACCATTCAGTGACTTCAAAAGGTAAATTTTCCTATTTCAATATTTGTTATTTCTTGGTTTAATTAATAAGTCAAGAAAATAAATTATTAATAAAATAAAGATCTTCATTAGCCATAATATTAACTTTACAGGCGATGTATTCCTTGACTTTGGTCGCCCACCAAAGTGGAATTGTCCGATTCCTGAATCAGATCATACTGCGGAAAGTTCTAACATTGAAAATATATCCAACCTTTCAGGAGCATCAAGAAAACCTCAGGTAAACTTAAGAATGTTTTTTTCTTGACATGCCTGCATTATCTATATTTTATAGGTCACAACAGAAGTTGCTTCAACTTATAAAACACCACCACCACCATCTCCAGTGCCGCCAGTAAAGGATGGAGCATGGGTGATTCCCCCGATTCAGTGCAATGAACCAGACGATGGTGTTTTCTATGCACAAATGGGTCCTGCAGGGGGAAAGAGAGGATATCCTGCCATAACTGGTAGTCAAACTGATTTCAACTGTTAAGTTCAGCAAGCATAAAAGTTTGCATTTTTTTGTAGGTCATGTCGGCTGGGGAATAGCTTATTACATAAATGGCCTTCTCATCCCTGAAATACATGTTGTAAGAGGTAAAACATACAATTTCGTTGTTGAAGGCGGAACAGATTCATCTATCCCAGCTAAATTCCATCCAATGTACATTACCGATGACCCGATCGGAGGGTATCAGCATAAGACTCCTGAAGAAAGAAGGGTAAAGTATTACTTGTCATAATAAATAACCTATATAAAATATGATGCACCACCTATAATGCCTATAATTTATATTACTTTTTGTTATAGAAAGTAAATATTTATGCCGGTGCTGAATTAAACAAAAAAGGTGATGTGGTACCAACTGGAATCGGTCGTCTTTGCAATTGGACTCCTGATCCCAACAAGCCTGATACAGATCTTTTTGCCTCATTTGGTGCATATCAAAGAACTCTCACACTTATTTGTGATAATGGAGAGCCTGCGCTCATTCAATGGACACCTGATAAGAACACTCCTGATACAGTTTATTACCAAGTATTTATCATTTTTAATTATTACTAAAATTTCTAATGCATCTTTATTTATTTATTTATTATTTTAGTGCTTTAGTCATAGATACCTTGGATGGAAGATCCATGTACATGACAGATGTGATTTACCACCTGCAGCTGGATCAAATCCAGTACCAAGCATTGCTCTTCCTGATGATGAACTTGTAGCAAAGCCAAGTATAATAGTGACAACTAGAGTTAAACCAGATTTCCCCCCACAAACAATTGCAGATACCAACCTAAAAAATGTTACAAAAAATAGTTTCCCTTATAAAATAGTAAAACCGGCTTATAATATGAAACGACCCAATATGTCAGATGATTATGTGATACCCGTTAAAGAAGATGTCGAAGATATTCCAGAAACTACTACTCTGAAATTGACAGTTCAAAATGTATCAATGGAAATTCCACATGCAATGCCATTAATGAAGGGCCCACCAGTCAGAAATGGTCTCATAAGGCCAGTGAATAGGAGGCCAATGATTGTCGTCCGTAGGCCGGTACAGCAAATGATGAAACCTCATTCTCCACACATTGGTGGAAGACCTATGATGATGCACCATGCTGCCTCTCAGGCTAGACCAGTGATAATTAAAAAACCAGTGATCAGACATCCCCAGAGACCAGTCATGATGCACCCCAACCATTTCCAAAGACCTATCATTGGTGCAATGCCTATGGTACCACAAAATCCAATTATGCCTGCTTCAAGACCAGTGGCACCTGCTCAAGCTCCACACCCAAAACCAATTTATGTCCACAAGTTTAAGAAACCACTTCCCTCTCATGTTACACCTTCTCCAGAAAAAACAAAGCATAAGATGCATCCATCACAAATGATAAGTCAAAGTGCTGAAGATCAAACCACTCGTCTTCCTATAGCGGTTAATACAGGTTTTAACCCTGGTTCTTTAGTAATTGAAAGTGGTTTCAAACCTATAATCCAAACACCACAAGCAGTTGCAGAAGAAAGAGTTTCAGAAGTTGACTATGACGATGATGGAACTGAAGGTGTTATCAATGTTGAAAACACTGATGGACAAAAATCCCAAACAGAAATGTTTGAGCCCATGTTTATTCCAAGCCCATTAGACAGTAATATCAAGCACATCAAGAAAGCTACAACTGAACCTCTTAAAAAAATTCGCAAACCTTATAGACCACTAGTTGTAAGAAGACCTGTTTACAATGATGTGCCATTATTTAGATCAGAACCTGATGATGAACCACCAATGGGAAATGAAAACTCTAAAACCTTTTATGTCTCCCCGAACCACCAACCTAGTTATGATGGTAAACAAATGGCAGAAGAAACTGTTCCAGCCTTACCACCAAATCACAAGCTAAACTCTAGAGGTTCTGAACAATTGGAGAAGACAGCACAGTATGTGCCTTTCAAGGGAGAAGATTCACCAACAACAAAACTTTCCGAAAATGTTCCCCAGAGTGAAGAAGATAGCAATCCTTATGCACTACCTCTAAAATCTGAAGACAGCAAACAAAGAGAAAATGACACATCGACAACTAAGTTGACATCGGCGAAGCAAGAGCCTCAGCCAGAAGCAGCAGAAGTTGAAGTAGTTACAGCAAGTCTGATTGAAGACGAGGACAAAGAACTTAATGAATCAGAACAAGTGGAAAATGTCAAAAGAGAAAAACGTTCTGCACGCCATGAAGGACATGACCATGATCATGACCATGACCATGACCACTCTACACATGACCATGACCACTCTACGCATGACCACTCCATGCATGATCATTCTGCCCATGAACACATGAATCAAAATAAGAACTATGCCACTACTGTAATACCATTCTTGTCTTTGTACCTTCTTTGTTTGTCTTTACTGAAATTATGTTAGTATGATCAGACATTTCTAAACACTATTGTACAAATTACTTTCTATTTGTGTTCTGATTTGTGATCTTACAAACTTTTGTTTTGCCAAATTAATTACTACAACTTTTAATTTGTAAATAAATCACACAATTATTTATTAATTAAGCTGTTTGTGTTACCAAATGGCAGGAAATTTGAACGATTCGATGGATAACAATTTTTCTACAATGACTTTTTGATGTTGAATTGAAATTAATTTTTAATTTAAAATATAACTGCTTTTGTAAATAAAATTTGTATGTCTTCCAATCCCATTAATATATTTTTAAAAATACATTCCTATTAATGTATAATAAATACTTAACGATATGATAACGAACTTTTAATAAAAATAAATAAACTAAGTCTTTCTATCAAGTAATGACAATAAATTTAAATAGTAAAAAATTATAGTCCTGCAAATGATTGAATTTTGCTTAAATTTTTGCATCAATATTTTTGATACTATTACCTATGCCATCAGAAGTTTATTCCTTTCTCTTAGTTTTTTAATAGTAAGTAAAGAAAAATAATTCCTGCCATCCAACAGAGACTTCCAACTCTCCGTTGGATATCACAGACGTCAGGGTCAACCCATTTTACAATACTTTTTCATATTATTCTCAATTACAATTCAATGGGTTCATGCAATTACAAAAACTGCTAAATTGCACACTTGAGCAGATTTCAATCATTTTTATCTAACCACTCAAAAACAATTTGGACATTTTTGAGTTGTTGTCCAATTAGAAGAAATATGCAGTACCAAAGGTAAAATCTTGAAATTTCATCTTTTTCAATCAACTTGGAACAAGTTGATTATAACTAATGATGGAATCGGAAATCTTTGAATATTTACGCAGCTAACACACATTAATCTCTTTAAACTTTCTTATCTAAATTCAATAGTTATGTCCTCAGCAAGATATCTAATACTTCTTGACCAGTTAGCTTTGCTCTTTCCCGAATAAAAGTGTGCAATCAAGATGATCGAGCTTGAGGATGTCAGGTAAAGTTGTGAAAAGTGGAATAAAATAGCATAAAATTTAAAACAAATTAATGTAGTGTTAGTTACATTCATTTAAATAAAAAGTTACACTTTCTACTTTCATTTTGTGGTTTTGTGACAGTACCGTAGAGCAAAAAGTTAGTCAAAGTATGCTGAATGAAGCGTCAGGTGCACAAAAACTTCCACAGTACTTAGTAACACTGTCAGGTATAAAAACAAATAATTATATTTAATTATTGTTTAATAGTTCAACTTATCTGATGCACTTTAAAAACAAAAGTTTAAAAAAAAAATCCATTTTAAAAACAAATATTTTTTTTCAAAAGTCTCAATAGCAAGTAATTTTAATTGATTTTTTTTTTTTAAATTATTAATTAGTTGTTTTATATATTGCGTAGATAACTGTGCTAGCAAAAAGAAAATTAAAAATTAACATTAATACAATTCATTCAGTAGTCATTTTGATCATCTCTGATTTCTCACAGTGTAGTTTTAATTTATTTTAGTTGGTATTGTTGTCATCTCTGGAGGTACAACAATAGGATGGACTTCACCAGTTATGGCTTATCTCACATCTTCAGATTCACCCTTTCCTCTTACTAAAGACCAGGCTTCTTGGGCAGGATCACTATTGCCTATTGGTGCCTTTTTTGGTGCAATTCTAGCAGGACCAATTGCTAACATTATTGGGCAAAAAGTACTTAGAAATTTGTATTTAATTATTTTTTAAATAATTTAATTTAATTTAATTTAGTTAGCTATATTGAGTACAGGACTACCTCTTGCCCTTTCATGGTTGCTGATATTTACTGCTAAAAGTATTACTTGGCTTTTTATTGCGAGGTTTGTAGCTGGAATCGGGCTAGGTGCAACTTGCGCCCTTGTGCCTACATATATTTCCGAAATTGCTGAAAGGAGTGTAAGAGGTAAAGATAAATTATTAAACAACAAATATTGTTAAATAACATTTAATGCATTTTTAGGGCTTTTTGGAGCATCTTTCCAGCTATCACTAGTCTTTGGTATTGTCTATGCTTATGTAATTGGAGCAGTTTTATCTTACAATAATCTATCAATAGCATGCGGAATTCTTCCTGTACTATTTTTTCTCGCATTTTCCCAAGCACCAGAATCTCCAATGTACCTTTTAAGGATAAATAAGAAGATACAGGCTGAAAAATCATTGCGAACATTAAGAGGAAATAAATATAATGTATCTAAAGAGCTCAGCGAGATAGAAAAAGAAATTGTGAATCAAGAAAAGACAAAGGTTTCATTTTTTCAAGCAGTTTTTAACAGAACTAGCATAAGGGCTTTGACAATTAGCTTAGGATTGATGGTATTCCAGCAAATCTCAGGTATAAACATTGTTACATTTTACTCAGCATCTATATTCAAAGATGCCGGAAGTTTGCTGAAACCAGAATACGACACTATAATTGTAGGTGTTGCACAATTAGTTGCCACTATTCCATCTTTGTTGTTAGTTGATAAAGCTGGACGAAAGATGCTACTTCAACTATCATCACTGGTGATGGCCATTTCTTTATGGACATTGGGATTTTATTTTTTTGTGAAAGAGAGGGGCAATGATGTCTCTTCTTACAGTTGGATACCGTTAATGTCAGTAGTTGTGTACATAATCTTCTTTTCTGTTGGGTTTGGACCTATTCCTTGGATAATGACAGCTGAAATACTCCCACAAGAAATAAAAGGAGTCGGTTGTGGACTAACCATTGTGGTGAACTGGACAATGGCATTTGCAGTCACCAAATTATTCCAGCCGCTTATATTTTATCTTGGCACAGCCTGTACTTTTTGGTTATTCGGGAGTGCCGCTTTTGTCAGCTTGGCCTTCGTCTTCTTTTTTGTGATCGAAACAAATGGAAAAAGCCTAGGTCAAATTCAAACTGAATTATGTGGAAAATTGAATTATCCATGAAGGCTATTTAATTTTAGGACTATAAATTGTGATACATATGTAATTGCTTAATTTTTCATTGATAGTGTTGGTTTTTTAAGAATAAAATGTTATTCAATGATTGAGTTTTTCTCTTTTCCCAAAAGCACATTCACAGATCAATATTGTAAAAGATAAAATTACACCACTTCCATAAATAATAAATGTGCCTTGTATATGATTTAAGGTCAATTTTTTAGGTTCACTCTTCCTAGTCAGGCTTCTTGAAAGTTCGATAGCAAGTTGTTTCCTGAAATTAAAAATAACAATAATCATTATTTTTACTATACAATTTATTTTTGAAAAACAATCCGCTTAAATTTGCTATTTTTAAATTGAATAGGTCTAGGACTATAAATTAAATTGAAATTAATCACCTAGAGTTCAGATAAAGCTGTGCTGCTTTAACTTCCCATGCTTTGAAAAGTCCTCCGTCAAGTGCAAGACTTATAAATTTGTCCAATTTTTGTTTATAAGGTGATGCTAAAAAATTTTTAAAAATATTAAAAAATCTACAACATAAAACTGCCGTACCCTTCCTAATGACAGCTACGACAGGAGAGCCAAACAAATTTTCAGCCATAATGTGGGAATTATCAATTACTTCCAAAGTTATATACTCGTGCTCAGAGTAATGACCTAGAAATGATTTTTTTAAATGAAAAAAAAGAACATTAAAATTTCTAACAAAGCAGACGAGAAGAAAGATTATATAAATATATAATACTAATTTTCACCTGACGGGCATCGCTCTAGAGTTAGTCCATATTTCCCAGACCTAGCAGCTTCCATTAGTCCCTCCATATCCATTTTCTATAAACATTTTTAAAAAATTTTTTTGTTTAATGGAGACCTTCTTGAGTATCAAATAATACAGAGAAAACTTCAGGCAAAAAGTATTGATTGATGGTTTTATTGAAATTATTAAAGTAAAAGTTAAAAGCTTACGTGAAAGTTGTTGACAACAGTTTTGACCTCTGGATCATCAGCAAACTCTAAAGCATACACAAAAGCTTCATGGTAAGCAGCCCAAGGAAAATTTTGTGCAGCTAGTTCATGAAAAGTATCGATAGGTTTTGTAAATCTAAGCAAAAATACATCGTTTAAGTGAAACTTCCATGTTTAAAATATTTAAATAATTACAATGGCACGGTAAGATAGGAGGAAAGTTTTGCACTGTAACATGTTGTCAGTATGAGATAAAACATCTCCAAAGAGGTGAAAAGATGTCTAATAGGCGTGTGTGGTACTAAAGGAATTGAAGGCTGTTGTAAAACTGACATTCCAATGATTCTCAGCAGACTATCGTCAATTGCAATGAACTGTTTCTTCTTTATAATTGCTTCCTTAAATCCTTAAAACGTTTCAATAAGTTAATCGTGTAAACTATTACAATATACTTACTTGTATACTTAACAGTTGCAGAAGTAATCGAATACATAAAAATTGTAGCAACAATAATTGTGAGAACATATGTGGACCACATTTTAATGTCAAATGGCAAAAAAGGCACTTTCCAGCCACTGAGAGGAATGGGCTTTGGTACTAACAAAGTCACAGCGCCACGCAGATAAGAATGGGAGTAGTCAATGTACATAAATTCCTCCATCCACAAGAAATACGATGCGACACCAAAATCAGATTTGTCTGTATACACTAATCCATTGATACCTTGAGAATTAATACGGTTAATCAATAGTGAATTAAGATAAAAACACTTAAGTGTTTATTTTACCATTCCCTGTCCCATTTTTATAAATTGAACCCCAAAAAAACCCATCATCGATAAATTCCAATGTGCAGTTGATTTTCAAGCAGAATAATTTAAATAATTCAATTTCAAATCCATCATATGGATCTTTGTGGGCGTATGGAACATAATTGAAAGTCATCAATCTTACGCCTACAAAATAATTTATAAGTAGTTATGAGCTGCATTGCAAATAATGGTAGATTACTTTTCCCCCTTAGATTTTGGATTTTATCTGGGTAGAGATCGGTGAAATTTTCAAATCCCGTTTCAAAATTCCATCTATCTAGAAAAATGCTTTCAACCCTTCCAGGTTTCCCAACTGGATCAAAAAAATTGTTTGTGTATAATGATATGGGCCATTCTGAAAACAAGAAAACTTAAAATTTAAATTGTAAATATAATACAATATAGTCTCTAACAATTCAATATTTTCCTAAGTTCAGCAGTTATTTATTTGTGACATCATGGATTTGTAAAACAACCTCAAGATTTACAAAAAGGAGTGAGAACATCGATTTTAATTAAACCTTTTTTTGGTGATAGCTCAAAAAATATTAGACAGTGTTGGAATATTTTTGCGAATGGTCTCTCAGTGCCAAGAAAAATATTTTTGTGCATGTATCTTATACTCTTATATCTGTTGATTTGTTTTTGTTTCTTATCTAGTAAAAGAAAATAATTTGAAGGATTGTGACATGTAAGATTAGATAAATGTAAAGTTACGATACCAAAGTTTCTAATAAAGTAATTACAAACCAATTTGGATTTGTTTTAAGCATTTTTTAAAGGCCTTCAAGACAATTTTTTATTGCAAATGAAAAATAAACATTACGCTGCTTGGGGCAATTCTTCTTTCCCCCTATGGACATTCCATAAAAATGCATAACTCTTCTTCCATCCCAATTCAACATTGTAAAAAAGTAAAATAAGAGTATAAAGTATAAATAGTATTTTATATATAAAATAAGAGTAAAATAAAGATGAATTCAACAAAACAACACTCAAACATTTTATTTTTTGTCTCCCGTTCTAATTTATTTCTGAGACGATGCCATTATGTGTAGTTTATAATAAGAGTCTAAATCCATGTTAATTTTCCCGTGTTATCACTATTTTTGTGATTTTCAAAAAATTGTGGGATAAATGGAAGATAAAATTTTGATTGAAAAAATTATTCCCAAAATTTGCATTCTGTAGTTTTTGGGGAATAATATATTAATAACAAAAATTGACAATCCCACATTGTACTTCAAGAGATAGCTTTCAGATTCTACATATTACCCAAGTAAACAATTACATATTTTTGACTATTCAGAATTTGAAAGACTTTTAAGAAAAGTTTTTTAACACACTTAAGTTCTAATTTAATTTTAAAATCACTTCTTTTTAACATAAAATTGTTTTTATAAACTCATTTCAAGTAATATTCAATCAACAAAACTTTTTCAAAACAAACACTTTGTCCCTATAGGACTTCACTACTCTAAACTTTTAAGACAATTGATTATTTGCAAAACATTTATCAATGTTTTAGGGGTTTTATTCTAAAATTGTTAGTAAGGTAAGAAGACGAGTTTTAATTTGTGTAAATAATTGTTTTCATTTAAAAAAAACAAATATTTATGACAAAAAAGTATGTTTGCAAACATTTAAATTTGCAGCAGTCAGTGCTCCCTTAACTCACGTGTTGCAAGACCAAAATGTTCATTTTTCTACAGAGGTGTTAAAAATTAGGGCCTTACTTTAAACAGACAGGTGAAGTTGTAAAATTTTGCCATTTTTATAATTATTCTTTCTTTGTTTGTTTTTTAACTGAAAATGATTAAAATTCAGAACCATGTTTCTCCTTTAACATGATCACACATTATGCTTATGAGTACGCCTAAGATTGTATACTTCCTCAAGAAATAAAATAATTTTCCTTAGTGCAATTAGAAAACAATATCTTGTTTATTCATTTATTTTTTTATCTAAAATAATATCATCAGTACTTAATACACATACAAATTCAAGTACACCCTTTGATATTGAGAAAAAATCAATCTGCTGTTAATTTATTTTTAATGAATATATAATTATTTTGTAATTTTAACAATATTATTAATTACCATTTTACTTACTTGGGTCAGCCGAATATTCAGCTACAAGAATTTTATCAGAAATTTCAGTTTCCCTCATTGAATAAATGACATGCGATATGTTAGTCGTCTCATTTTTTACAACTGGCAAATAAAATATTTTAGGATTAGGCCTCTGTATCGACAAATATAGCATTTCTGTCCATATTTTCATAAAGCACTCGGGGTTGGAGATTTGAATGATGTATCTGGAAAAAGAAATCAAGCTATTTATTATAATTACCATCTAAATTTGTTTATTTGCCCAACCCGTAGCAGTTTTGTGAAAATGCTTGTAAAATATTGCTTTTTGCAAGCTCATCGTAACACAAATCTTCGGTTGAAATTATCATGAATGCGTTGTGTCCTCTGGGAAAATCCGATAAGTCATCCTCTTTTATGACGATTATGCATTTATTATTGTCAAAATAATTTCTAATGATTTGATGTGCAAGTTTGGATAATTGGTCATTAATCGTGACGTCCATATTAATCTCCAAGCATTTAGTCGCTTGAAATAAAAGAAAAATTGTAATAAATGTTTTGATCATTCTCAGACGGTCTATATTGGCAAAATGGGAATTTAGTTCTAATTCTATTGATATAACTCAGCCATTTAGGTATCAAATAAAAGCATTTGTTGACACAAGAAAATAGATGCTCACTTCTTTCATGTCACGGTTAAAATAATGATATTGACAAATATTACCCCATTTCAAAGACCTATAATTTAACGCTACTTATAAATTCACATCCTGCGAGTAAAACTTATATGAAATAATGGTATGTAAACAAATCATTAGGCAACTCACAAGCATAATCAACAAATTTAATTTAACTTGATGAAATTTGACTAAACTATGTCACAAATTTAAGTATTTAAGAGTATCATTCAAAAGGAAAAACTCAATTTCATGCAAATAATGTTCTCAGTACAGATCTTATTTTTAAACTTTATCAGAAAAGAAAAATATATAAAAAAGAAAAGTAAAAGAAAAAGAAAGAAAGAAAAATATATAAATAAAATCATATTTATTTCTGTTTTAAAAAGTAAACATCTTCATAACTAACATTATAAAATTAAGAAATAATCCATAGAAACCAGATTCTGGAGATGTCGAGTACATTACAACTCATGGCTGTTAACTGATGCTGTTGAAATAAAGACGTTACAATTGTTTATTTTTGTCTTGGCGATTGTATATACTAATGGAAGTAAGCTGAAAACGGTTCATCTGTTATTATAAATGAAAAAGTTATACAGGAAAGTATAGACTCTAAACTTTTTTCAACAGCCAGTCTCTCACGGTTTTAAGGTTATTGTGGTGAATCAACCCAGGTCAGGTGCAATTCAGCCGGGATCCAAAATGTTGTTATTGCTACGGACAGCGTAGTAGCCACGTCGATACAGAAATCAAAAACCATAGCCGATTATCCAAGCCGGGTTCAAATAAAAGCGACTCAGCTATGAGGGGAAAGAATTGGCTTTGCTTTGTGTAAAAGCGCATATCGGCATCTCAGGCAATGAAGAGGCAGCCCTGCTAGCTAAAGCACAACACGCCCAGTTACAGTTGGACTACAACCGATATTTTAATTAAATGGTATATAATATCAATATTATAATTAAAAAAACACCTTTTTGAGGACTGTTAAAAAATCTTGCATGAAGCAGTCAAAAAAAAAATTTTTTTTTTCAAACTGATGACAGGGTCAGATTGAATTTTATTAGAATGACTCAACAACCCGAAAAACTCACCAAACATAAACATAACACGAAATGCATGATTGAGACTTGCAAAATTGCCAGCCTGCATATGTGGTAGCCCTGTTCAGGATGGATCACCCCATGATACACTGCGTAATGTTATAATGTTGGAGGCTAAAAGTAATTCAGCATCTCATCCTGACTGGCATGGTCTGGACATGCCACCGAACACACCACAAAAAAAAAATCTTTGCACTCTTTTTTACCAAAAAACATAAGCAGCATTCCTGAGGCAATTGATTAGAAATATAATTAGTAGAACAAGTTTGTGGAATAAAAGTTGAGCAAAACGTTAAAAAACCAACAACTTATTTTATTTAAATGTTATTTACATAAAAATATACATATTTATAATCTGATAAAGTGAATAATTTATACCTAACATATTTTTTTATATATACTCTCTCCTAAAAATATTAAAACAAAATTTTTTGAAATATTTATGTACATACATAAATTTATACCCATTCTTTTCTTTCACATTTGGCAGAGAAATTCTCATGGAAGTCATCAATGGAGATCACAAAGGGCCAAATAAGCACTTCTATACCTTTGTACAATGAAATAAAAACAACATGAACAAATTGTTTCAACAATAACACAATAATACTGGATGAGCACCATAATTTTAAAATGTTAAGTTAGAGACAGGATATAATGTCTGAAAAGATGGTTTTCTGACTGGAACTTGCATCTTTAAACGACGAACGGAATATTTCTTGCTGCTGTGGGTTTAGCTGAAAAACGAAATAATTTTTTTAAATAAAATTTAAATACTATATAAAAAAACTAGTTTTACATACTTGATTATAGAAGTCTATAGCTGCAATGCATAATATTTGTCTGTCTTCATAATCATACTGTCTAATTCTTGACTGGACATGAGGAAATCTATTTAATTAAGTGTTAAAGAAATTTAACCAAAAAAGCAATCGTAGTTAAGAAGTCATTTGTAATTAAAGGATACATAGCTCTCAGCCAAGGGTTGGACGAAGCACTAATGAAAAAACAGCACAAAGACCAGACTGCTGTTACAGCCGGAAGATTGTGGATAAAATTGTTGAGCGAATGCACAACCCATTCTTGAAGTAGCGGCAGCTGTTTTTCTGAACAAGCCTGTGTGAAGACTTGGAAAACCACAGCAGCCATGTTCTTTTTATGAGGCTGGTTTGGTTTGAGGAAAGTCCCGATTACGGTAGTTAGTACGTCTGACGCCTGACAGAAATCGGAGAGTATCCCTGGGAGAATTTCGCAAACAATCTCAACCTCAACTGGGTACCCTCTTTTTATTCTAAAAATTTGTTTATAATTAAAAAATAGTATTATTTTTAGTTTATTTTATAGTTTATTTTATAAATTTATTATTTGTATTGCATTTTGCTGCGTGGCATTTTATTTATTAACAAAACATTTTCAACATCATGACATGAGTACTTTTCAGTGTTAATTGCATTTTTCTGTCCTCCAAAAATCAGTGAACTTCCCAACAATGTGTGGTTTTTATTACGGTTTTTTATTTTATTTAATTAAATTAGAATAGATGGAAAATATTACATTCTTATCATTAAAAAGATAACTGTCAAAGTGGGGTGTGGAAAAACAAAATAATTACATTCTTAATTCATGGCTATTTTTGCAACTTGAACAAATTGTTACAAATATCATTCCTCAATATTTAGATCATTGCATCACTGATTATACATTTTTTTTTTTTTTTTTTTTTTTTTCAATAAACATTACAACTTTATAAACTTAGTAGTCCTCAACACTCATTGTTTTAGCACTTACTTATCAAACAGTGCTGCAGTTTTTTCCATTAATTCCATTGGCCAATTGCCAGCATGATTTTGTTCAGTGTCACCTCTATCACTATCAGTCTTATCTGTGGGATGTAATTAAGTTAATTTCAATCTTATTTAATAATTAATCATATTTTTATCACTCACCAGCGTACATGCTTGCTATAAGCAATTGAAGCGCAGGGAGGCTAATCCTAGGATCAGAATCAGCAAACCTGTCTAAAGCTAATCTTGTGATTTGTTCATTGAAACCGGCATTTCCGACCAAAACTAATCTTTCCAGTCCCTAAAATAAAAGACAAAACATAAATTGCATATATCAAATACCACGTTTTTTGTAGTTTAGTCATATACGATCATCCTGGTATGCTGATCCTCTCTGCCTGACACATTTAGGTATGTTAAAGGTTTGAAAAAATAAAAGACGTCTTTTTCATCTCCAATTAAATATGACTAAAAACGGCTAAAATAAACTAAAAACAAGGAAAATGACAAAATTTTTAAAATAAATCCCAAAGGACCAAAGCAATGATGAGAGGCCAGGATGATTGGAAATGACCATAATAGTAATCATTACAGATTTGTCACTCAGATCTCAGAAAGAAATAATCGTCACATTTGAGACCTACCTGGATGCTAGCTAAATAAATTAAATTGTTCTTTGGCGATTGTATGAATGGGATTACAGTCTTTAGCATTGTTGGTGCTGAAATGTTGTCAATGCTCTCCTCTGGAAATACTTCCAGAAGATACACCACGAGAGCGAGTAAAAGTAAAGAGTCTTCATCAGTTGTTCTAAAATTAGTCAAAAATCAATATTGTTTATTCATTTTATTGATAATCTTTTTAAAATACTTACTCGTCACCATTTGCATTGCTATGTTTATAAACATAATCAATTGCCATGTCGATTATTTTATTTCTAAAGTCAGAGGGGCTGAGTTTGGGAACCTCTGCGTTCGGTTCCGGTTTCTGTTACAAAATTAAACAATTTAAATGAAAAATTATTTTGACAAATGCAACTTTACTAACCTTTATATTTTGAACATTTTGTAGGAGGTACAATAAACTATTCAGTCCTGCGATTTTCATTGGAACAAAAGAGCTTTTCAAAGTGCTATCTAAAATCTTCAATATTTTTTCGCTTCTTTCATCTTCCTGAATAAAAACGCATTTTGAGGATATTAAAACAATAAATCAACAGTTGAAAGAATAATTAATAAAATTAAATTACGCAAATATTCAGAACAGCAGCTGCTTTACAGATCCCGATTATTATGTACTGATGTAAAATTTCATCATGGTGAGGATGAGTTTTTAACAAATTCATAAACGTATTGAACATCCAGGTAAAATGATTTCTTTCAGTGAACATGTCGGAAAGGCACAGGATCGATTTGATCATGGATAATTGAAGATTAAGAGAAATTCCACTCTGTTTAAAACCAATCAAGTTAATTAAATTTTTAAAGGTTAATTGTGTTTTAGTACATACATTAGGAAGAACCCATTGACCATATAAATCCAAAACAAACTGAACACAAGAGCGGATATCGATGTAATTTCCAGACCTTGATAAAGATGCCAGCGTTCGATCGTCTGAAATATTAACTTGATAAACATTATACTAATATAATTCAATTCATGAGTATTACCAGTCCCTTGAGAATCTGTTTCGGCAATTTGAGCCTGGAGGTAAGAAATGGAAACCTGTCCAAATCCATATCTAAAGAAATAAGATGCAATTGAAACACTGAGAGAAAACGTAAATATAACTGTTGTACCTTGTAAAATCCTGAATTCTTTCTAAATTAGGCCTTTTATCAACTCGCATCAATTGTGGTTTATCTTCATTCGCCAAGGATTTCATTTTCCAACAAAGAATCTCATTCAACTCTTCCAAACGCTTCCAATATCTAAAATTTTAAAAATAGAAAATAGGTTTACATTGCATTGTCAATATTTTTCATCCTTGATCATTTTTGTCTGCATATTTTAGCACTATTGGGTTGTCCAGAAAATAATGCAGGATTTTGGTAATTAAACAAAAAAAAAGAAACTAGTTACTTTAAAGCAATGTTCTTTAATCAAAATAATTTCCCATACTCTCAATACATTTCTCCCAACGTGTTGGTAACTTATTAATTCCGTCTGAGTAGAATTCAGAATTTTTAGAATTGATAAAGTCAATAAATGCATTTTCCAGTTCCGTTTGATTTTTGAATATTATGTGTTGTAAGTAGTGGTCCAGGTGTCTAAAAAAATGGTAGTCAGTAGGCGAGAGGTCCGGAGAGTAGGGTGGGTGAGGCAAAGTTTCATAGCCAAGCTCCAATAATTTTTGTGACGTTACACGTGACACATGTGGTCGAGCGTTGTCATGCAACAAAATGGGCCCTTTCCGATTGATCAAAGAGGGCTTCATTACTGCCAATTTCTGATGCATGGTATTAATTTGGTTACAGTATGATTCAGCATTGATGGTTTCGCCAGGATTTAAGAAGCTGTAGTGTATTAAACCAAATGAAGCCCACCATACCGTAACCATTACCTTTTTTTCACTTTTCCAATCGCCTTGAGGTGGTCAGCGACGGTCGTTTTACTGACTTTGAGTTGCTCTGCAAGTTCTCGAACAGTTGTTTTGGGGTTTTCTTCCACCACTGATCGCAGAACATCATCATTAAGAGAGGAAGGCCTTCCACGACCTTCTTCATCTTCAAGGCTGAAATCTCCCTCTCGAAATTTTTTAAACCACCTTTGCACAGTGCACTCATTAACACAACCCTCGCCTCAGACTTGGTTAATGTTTCTAGCCGTTTGGGCTCCGCTTCGGCCGAGTTTAAACTCGTAAAAGAAAATCGTACGAAATTCTCGCTTTGACATTATAAGGATGACTGAATTATTTCCAAGTAGCGGAATGCTACAGAGGTAAACAAACAATATCATTTGGAAGAGGATTAATAAGTGTTGACATTCATACAAATGAGTAATCCTGTAAACGTAAACAGAATATTTTATATAGATTTTTTTTAATGAAAACTTAAAATCCTGCATTATTTTCCGGACAACCCAATATATCCATAGGATGTGTTTTATATTTTACTATCATCAATGATATATTTTTAAAAAAATCTTTAACCTTAGTTTGTAAAGTTTATCATTTGGCAGTCGTGGCACATGAAGCAGCCTGTTATCAGATGAGTTGCTTCCGACCGACGATAAAGTGCTCAGAACAAGCCAAGTTATCCCATCAATGGCTAAACTATTGGCCTGCATGATCGACGATATCTCTTCTTGATCTGTGTTGTCCAAGTCAGGATTCGGGCTCAGTGCGCTCAGAAGACAAACCCACATTTCTTCAAACTGGTGCCGCCCAGTCCAACCGAGTAGGCACATCCTAGAAGAAAATTTTATTGACGCATCTACAACGATGAACAAAGTCGAAATTTAACCTGTTGACAATCTGGCTGAGAATTTCTGAATCATGAAGCAATTGCATAGGGATCGGAGGAGGAATATCGCCATCGATTGGAAACTGCCAAGCTTCAACAGGTATTCTACAAAACCAATTTATTTTCTGCTGCCTACCCAAAGAAATGATGATTGACCTAAAAATATATTTTATTTTTACAAGTGAACATTCCCAGTTCAATTTGAAATAATAACCTTAGGCATTTATAAATATTGTTGGGACAGCAAGTTAAAACATCAATAGATGAAACAAGGGAAGCAACTCGAAGTGAAGAGTTTATTATCTCATCATTATCCTTAGTCTCTTCCATATCTAAAAAAGATTGATTTTCATTATTTCTCAAGCATAACAAAAAAAAATCCTAACTCATACCACAGTCAGATCTCAAGTCTTTAAAAGGAATATCCTTGCCGCATACAGATTTGTGCAAATCGAATAAACAAGCGGACACGCAGGATATGCTGTTTATTGTTAAATGAGAGGACAATATGTCAATGCTGAATACAGCTGAAGCACACTCCAGTAGGTTTTCAAGCATCCACGGCCATTCATCGTACCTTTTAACGTTTGTTTTAATTTTCCAGTGTATCACCTAAAATATGTGTGATTATTTTCTTAATTATTTGATATTGAAAGATTTGAAGAAAAAGAATTAATTACCTGTAAACAAAACATGCCAAATCTCATAAGATTCTGAGGTTGTTTTTCTGGTATTATTTTCAAAATGTTGTCCTTAGCTTTTAGCAAATCTTTGAAAGATTGCAAATAATTTATAAGCCCTTTTACAATTGGCATGACATCAGTTTTTAGATTCGTTTTACAAAGTATGTTGTTTAGTTTCCCCTTGTTTGGTTTCATCTCCTTAAAAAATAATTTTTTATACAAATTATACACTTAGAGCGATTTATGCTGAGGATGAACTTTACCTCATCTGTTGAAGGCAAAGCACGGCATATTTTTGCAATCAAAGCCAATAGAAGAGTACGTGCACAATCGTACAGTGGGACAACACATTCGGGCAATATACAATTTGCATCTTTGATGCTTTGCTAAACAACAATAAAATAAATCCATTTAGATTAGTGTGTTTTGAACTTTCAAGTACAGGAAGGATAAAAGAAGAAGTAGTGGAAATATAGTTTTTTTTCTTCTTTGCTTCAAGGGTCTTCAGGGCGGCTGGCATGGTTGCTGCGAAAGGGTAGGGGGAGAGCACAGGGTTCCCTGAGCATGTTTAGCACATGAGGTCTAGGTGGGTAAACTTTGGATATTTCAATGTTTTAAGCAATAAATGTTAGCTTTTATACAGAAGGTAAGCCTGCCTGTCTCCCAGGCTCATCTGCTGAAGCTGGGTCTATAGCTCCTTGGGCTTGCATCAACTGGATTGGACCATTTCAATTTATCAAGTTAGATGGCAAGGTGTGGAAAGAGTGATATATAGATTTTTCACATGACGACTGAGATGACTGGGCCTCATTTCCATCGGCGAATCCTACCTAAAAGGTAATTGTAAATGGCCTATCAAAAGATTGATAACTGTTGATGAAGAGAGGGTTCTTCTTTAAACAATGTTCTGAGAGGAATATCAGTGAGGAAAATGCAGCGACTCACTTTTAACAACAAAAGTCAGAATTTAGTTAGAATTTATTAGCCTTAGAGGGGGCATCGGTGTGCACATGAGGTCTGTCAGGCACGATGCTCATTACAGGTCTGAGTTCAAATCCAACAGCCCTTGCCTTACGTTCGAACCTGACATACATATGACCTTTATTATTCCAAACCACATATTTTTTGCTACTTATGCCCAACCAAACTGTTAATAACATTCCAGTTTATACTGCACACAATGGGAGTGATTAAAGCTAACAAGTGACTAAAAATGACCAGCATTCATTAATTACAAGGCGATTATTTTTCACGAGGATAATGCTCGTCCCCATGTGTCTTTGCAGAATTGTCAGCTTCTTTGGACCTTGCTTGGAATGTACTATCCCACCCACTGTATTTACCTGATATCACCTTTTTAGATTTTCCTTTTAAGATGCTCCAGTTCGTGTTATCTCTATAACAAAAGCACTGTGAGAGGGTCAACACAAAACCTGTCACGGATTGCCACTGAGGGAGTCAATATAGTCTAGGTAGGCAGAGCCACTATCATCTCGAATCATTCCAAGCATGTGCCAAATGGCATACAGTTCTGCCGTGCAAGCACCAGTGTGGTAGAGCTACCACAAAGTACCAGGTACAGGCCACACCTTCATCGGTCTTAGACCCGTTTGTAAAGGTGAGCCAAAAACCAGCCTACCTCAATCTAAGCTGCCAACTTAGCTACAATACGAGGCTAACACATCAAGGTCTTCCCAGAAGACCCAGGGCAGAGTTGGCTAGTAGCCTAGCTCAAGTATGAAAATTTTTTCATTGAATTCACCATCAAAAAATGCTACAAACTTATTTAATAACTCAATATTAATCAATTATGGCACTTACTTTTAAAGATAATTGAGTTCCAATGATAAAGCAGTATTGCAGAATGTTTGTATCAAAGCTGCTCGAAGACATGACAACTTTTAACTCCTCGACGCCAAGCATGCTTAAAAGCCTTGCGCACTTTCTTCTATCAGAATCCACAGTTTTGCTACACCTATTTATATAGGTTTTTTTATATAGTTTTGAAAAAATAAATAAATAAAGCAAATGTGACAAAACATACTTGCTAATGATTTGATTCAAAAGCCACGACTTATCAAGTTTCACTGAAGAGATATTTTCCATATTAATCATTGGCTTTGTTTCAAAATCTAAGGTCGTGATACCATACACTTGTTCACCGAGTTTCTTTAACAGGCTTATTAATGCATTGTGTCTGGAAAAGTTAAAAAAACACATAAATTAAATTTAAAGTGTGATAATTTACTTAAACAAACCTTTTATACTGTTTTGGACACGATGATAATTTTTTGAGTAAAGTGATTAATTTATCCTTTGCTAGTAACTCTTCTACTGAACTATTGTCCAATGTCAACATATACTCAATTGTTCTACAAAATGTAGTATGAAATAAATAAAAATGTAAAAAATATAAGAATATTGACTAAGGTTAATACAAAAGTGCATACCTACTGCAAAATGCGGCTGAAAGTCGTGCGATTGCAATGTTTTTATTTTCCGTTAAAAACGAAGTGACTAGACACAAGACAGACCCAGTATATTTTGAATGGACGTTTTTTAACGTTTGTAACAACCTATGAGAAAATACAGGCTAAAAAGATAATATTCAAGTTATTATCTTTTTGTTGATATTTTTCTGCTATACTAATTTTTATGCAAAGAAGGTTCAGATGAAAAATTGGTGTCATGAGCAAGACTCGAATCCATAACTTTTGATTAGATACTCCATTGCTCATCATTGAGCTATTGTGACATTTGGTCCTTCAAAACACCAACTTCCCACCTTAACTTAAACTATTCATACACTCAAAAACTTTTAAAAAACCACACACTTGTATCGATTTGTTTATTATTCATAATAACTAGGTTCAATTTTAATAGTTTAATAGGCTTTCGTTTTTATTTGTAAAAAATCATGAAAAGAGAAATAAAAACAAAAGAACTATTTGCCTACTTACGCATCATCAAATACTTCAAAGATAATAGTTGACTTAAAATTTAAACACACCATTAACGTGTTTTTGCCATTGTAGAGTGTTACTAATCCTTTTACACTCTTCAGATTAAAAATAAAGAAAATCAATTCAATTACATAACTTCCAGAGCAACTTGTTGAGTGAGTCCTTGGTGTGGAATGCTCTACCATTTAAAATTCTCTACAGCGGTTCGATCATGGAGAAGCTAGTGGTTGACCATGATGCATGAAGGCAAAAGAAAATCATTTTATTGCCCTTATCGCACTATGGAATCATCATTTGTGATGTCAACTACAATGTAAGGGTGAGCTTTAAAATAATCACCAAGAGAGTTCTTGAGAATTGATGTCCCACATTTCTCTACCTACTGGAGTATCAGCATCTCACTTGGACATATAAACAATGAGGGTGGTTGTTCCCTTCAAAGATGAGTGCCAGTTTGATTTATGGTAGGTTAGGTTAGGTTAGGTGGCAAAGTTACTAGGAGGTGGGGTTTGTGTGCCCCAGGCACTGCAGCCTTTTGGCTTATTGTACCTTCCTAGTTCCTTAGTTTAGTCAATAGACTCGATCCTTTTACTTAGGATTATCAAGTCATTGACTGTTATTGCTTCAATGTGGTTCTCTGAGTCCTTTCTGTGCCTCAGATTGAATCTCCATTGAGCCGTTGCTCCGCATTCGAAGATGATATGAGTGGCTGTTTCCTCCTCCTCATTACATAGTCTGCAAATTGGATCACTATTATATATGCCCATGTTTTGTAGATGTTTTCTCAGGTGCCAGTGGCCGGTTAGTAGCCCTACCACTCTCCTGAGATTTGCCCTCTCCAGTTGTAGCAGTGTTTTTGCCAGTTTTGGTGAGGGTTGTTTTATCATGAGTTTGCTGTGTCTAGCACTGCTAGAGTTTATCCATTTTTCTTGATTCAAAGATCAGTGCCAGTTTGATTTATGGTAACCAATGGAGAAAACATGGAGAATCTTTACTTCATGTGCCATGCGTATCAGCCTTTTCAATGCAATTTGGTTAATGGTATGGGGTGGAATCAATGCCTATGCACAATGGATCTTTGACTGCAGTAAGGTACATTGAGGAAGCTCTTCTTTAAGCTGTAGTCCCGTTCCCTCCATTTATTGGGTAATGTTTGACCACATGTAATTCGCTTTGTCACCCATTAAGGTCTTTGCCCACTAGAACATATCACACTAGGACCATAACCATACCATCGCATACAAACAAATATTCTTTACATCAGTCAGTATTAGAAAATGTCCACTACACCATTCCATCACTGCCAACACCACAGCGTGTTATGTACGTTCAGTTAACAATCGGCTGCCGAGAATATTTTGCAAGCATTGGCCCGTTCCATATACTGCATTGAGTGTTGTGTTCTATTGTATTGTGAGTGTTTGTGCCATAATAAAAATGGAGGATGAACAGCATAGTTATTGCAACAGCAGCAACATAGTTATTGTTTCTCAATTTTGTAGAGATTATTATTCAGATATCGCGAGATGCGGTTTGGTGTGATGTAGCTATCAGAAAAACATTTTCTTTATCATGCCAACGTTTCGATCTTTTATTGATCTACACATTTGAAGAGATTTGTGAATCCAGTATTGTCTAGTGGTTTTCCCCCTCTTCCTCATCCAAAATAATGGCAATCATGGGCAATTCTCGTATAGATAATTTTCTAATAGCTATACTTTATTTAACAAAATTCACTCCACTCGCCAAAACAAAAGTTCACAAACAACGCATTTCTAAAAAAGCAATGTACGACAACGAAGTCAGGATGACTATGAAACACCTTTACATATGCGTTACATGTGGGTATAGAATGCGGTTCATCCGTTGCAGTGAGCATTGTAGTTACTGGAGCAATTTTTGTTGTTTTTTCTGAGCCTGACACGATTCTAGTATGTTACGTTCTAGTGGACCTTTACTTAGAGGATGCAAGAGAGATGATTACCACAAAGAATTGGCCAGCATGTTCTCCTGAAATGAATCCTATAGAAAACTATGATACGATAGAGATTACAACAGTTACAAACTGTTCTGGTTGGAGAATGCGATTCTGTTTCATACAACAAAATCTGCTTATTTACTCCATGCCAACGAGTGTTAAAGTCCTTCACGAGACCAGAAGACGTAATTCTCATTATTAAGAGCAAAACTAGATAATAAATTGTTAAAATTTAACCTATCAATAAATGATTTTTCAGTGTTTTAGTGAATTTACTTTCATTTATTAAAACTCCAGTAATTTCTGATGTAGTTTCATTTAGTATACATTAAAATATGTTATAATTAATACAACAATAAAAATATATATAATTTACATACGTTGTATTACAATATAAAAAATATGAGTGTCCGGTTTTTTGACATTAAGAGTTTCCCTTTTCCGCCAATTCTGGAAATTGCAGCATCAAATAGATGCTCGACAATTGCCATAATTAGCCGTGGGTCATATTTCATTCTTATTTTTTAAGTTGATTTGTTCAGATCAAAAATTAGTCTGATGTTATTACCTTAAGTGATAATGAAATTTTAAGTTTGTTTATTTTTACCTGAACATCCAACGTGCATGTAGACAAAGCATCAAGGAGGATTTTACTGTTTTCTTCTATATTATAAATAGAATTGAGCATTTCTACAATAGGCTGCTCTTCACAGTTGCTGACAACGTCCTCGATATGGTTGTCCAGCAACCATTTCAACGACTTAGTATCATCAGGACGGCTCGCCTAAACAAATTCCGTTAATCATTCTGATTTACACGCTTAGAATACCAACTTACCAAATATTTGCAATAGAGAATAACTGAGCCTTCTTTAACAACTCGATAATTCAAAGAATGGGGCCCTCTCTTTTTTACTATAAGCTCCGACCAAAGTTCAACATTGCCGATCCCGAGAAGAACAAGTAATTCAGCCCATAAAAGAGTGATCATCGGACATTTACAAGCCATTCCAACAAACATTTTATGCATCTCTTGAAGTTCAGTATTGGAATTTAACAATGTCAATAAAGATTTTGACACCTCCTTGTAATTACCTTAAAAAGTGATACAAGGTACATTAGCACTGCGCAATTTAATATAACATATTTTAATTTAAAATAACTACCAGGCTGTAAAAGAAGAACACAGCAAAGGAAAAAATGAGAAAGTATCTTTTCCAGATCAACTATATTTCCATCTGTTTTGCCCGATATTATATTTTCAATCTTGAGAGCACAAGTATGAATTACTCTTGTTAAAAGCCTAAAAAGGAATAAAATTGTTTGTAAAATAACTTTGTAAACTAAAATACCTAGTAATTACTTTGCAAGAAGGTGTTGGGGAGCGATAGTTTTGCTAATTGTGTTTACTTTTAAAGGATCGTCCCCTTCCTCCCTTACATAAAGATTCATCTCTTCGAGTTGTAGTAGCACTCTTTCTTCTTTATAAGTGCAAATTGAAAATAGCATTGTCGTCAGCATTCCCAACCACTGCTCTAGAGTTTGGCCCTCTTGCTATAAAAGCCCAAATATATAAATTGAAAAACGATCATTGATCGGTGAATTTACCTGGTGAGTAAAAAGCAGGGCAAGTATGTTGTTTAATGGAGCGCTGAAGCTTTTGTTGAGTGATAGCAAGGCGTGAAGTGTACTGCAGTCAGTTATAAGAAGGCGACCATCAGCGAGAAGAGGACGTATTGTATCAACAACTTGCCTATACCAACGTTTCCAGTGTTCTTCAAACTTCCACCCTTCCTTCATTAAATTATATATCATATCCAAAACCTTAAAACAAATTTAAAGTAAAAAAGGAACTATTTAAAATAAAAATTACAATAAAGAGAAAACGTTGAATACTTGAGGGTATTCCGCTAATCTGATAAGCATAGCGAGAACAACTTCACGCTGTGTTTCCAGCTCTTTTTCATCATTTATGTCTGTCGTGTTAAACATGAAAATGTGATGAACGACAGGGCCCAATGCTGGAATACCTGCAAAGGTTTCAAATTAATTTATTTTCCATGAAGACAACCCAGCTTATACTCACTGTGTGTGACGGGGTTCTGCCCACTGGCCATCAAGCCGTCGCACATCTGGATGATCTGTGGCACTCCGATGTTCGTTTTCGCCTGGTTTTGCTTGTTCAAGAGGTTCACAAGAAATGTGAAAATCTGCGGGACCAGTAACTCGGCTTGACTGAAGTGAAAAAAGTATTTATATGTTCAAACTTAAAATGAGTTTGAATTAATCTATTATATTATTTATGTTATTGTACCAGATTTGACCAGCTTCAAGATATTCCAATTGGCCTTTCACAAAATTCAAAAATACCAACCCAGCATCGAGAAGGCAATAATTGACTTTAAGCTTAACTAACTCAATCAGGAGAGTCAAAATTTCAACTTGAAGTTTTACATTATTTGTAACCATATATTCCTACAAAATGTACAATACCGTTATCTCATTAATTATACACACATACATACATAATAAAACAAACTTACTGTTAAAGACTGAATTACAATAGCTGTAAATAAGTTGATTTTTCTTTTTAATTCTTCAACATTATATTGTGGTTCATCCAAAGATTTTTCACTTTCTTGTTTTTTCCTACAATATTTATAAGTAGCACAAGGGAAATGTCACCAAAAAATCACATACTTACCAATTAGGATTCTCCTGAAGCTCGTAATTTTTGGAAAGGTAAAAAGAAAGTTCCTGGACCGGCTTTTGCAGAATGTAGGTGTAAAAACCTCCAGAGAAACTCGCATAGGTGTTCTCTTCTTTCAAGACTTTCTGTGGTTCTTGAGTCGGGCGCCAGCTTTTAATCAATTGCGTGACCACTTTCACCGTCGCAGCTGAGTCAAGGACAAAGGTTATTCTAAGATACTGCAGCAGTTCCTCCATCACCGAAGACAGTTCGATTAAGAAGGGATTTTCTGCAAGTTTCTCCATGCATTTCAGAGTATAGCAGATCAAATTAAGAAACTTTTCACTGGCTGCAAACTCTAGAGTTAACTGAAATTGAGACAACAAAAGAACATTCAATTTTATTTATTGAGTGTAAAATTAAAACTGCAGGACCTTATAATTTGTATATCCAGCTCGAACGATATCATAAAGTTTCATATAATGAGGGTTTGAACCGTAATGGCCCACTGCTAACTTTTTTTCTTCTTTACCTTCCTTATCTACAACATCAAAAGGAAAATCTTTCTAAAAAAATATATTATTTGTAAAATATCTGCCATGATGAAATTGTTTATGTACAATCATCCTGACTCGTCAGACAATCCAACAGACTACTGAAACTAACAGAATCCCAAAATAAAACATAGATAAAACGAATGAGAATTAGGAGACCAGCATGATTGGAGACAATCAACTTAAAATTACTTTTTTTTTTATTATATACCTGTTGTTGATATTTTTGTAGGTGATGCAGCCCTTGATGTCCTCCTCCTCAGAGGCGAAGTTCCAGAAGACCTCGACTGTGTGTTCTCTTCCATAACTTGAACAAAAATAGCTAGGACACGCATTACATGCGTAAGAAGAGAGTCAACGCCAGCTACCAACTGTTATGAATATGTGTCAGTGATAAAAAATCTATTTAATATGAACAATTTTAAATTGGAAAAAAAACTGACCTTTTTATCATTTTTGGAAAGACCATTTGAAGCCAAGCCTAAAGAAAAGAAAAAGAAAAAGAAAATTATCAAAACTTGTCGAAATATCAATATGTACCTGTGAAAAGATTGCTGACAAGTTTTAGAAGCCACTGATGAGATTCTAAATCTAGTGAGATGGAAGAACTTGTCAATAATGTCACTCCAAACAAGAAAAGATTACTTGACGTTAGAATAGTGCTAGAAACAATATTTCATTATAGAAAAATCAAATAATTAATAGAACTAGTAAAAGTTAAAATATACATAAATAATATACAACACACCTAGAAATATCCTTTTGCTCTCCAAGATTAGTCAAAAGCTGCCAACCTCTTGGGTATTCAGTCGGGCTGAATACTTCTGACAACATTGCTAACGTTTCAATGCATCCGTACTAAACAAATTTATTATATATATTTTTTTTACATAATCTGGTTTTATTAGATCTCACCGAAAAATATTTTAAAGGAGACGCTAACAAATGTTGTACTAACATCTGGACCATTCTGGACAGTACGTTTTCCGTCATTAATTTCTTTAATTTTGCTGCTTCGCCTAGAAGTCAGAAATAACATTGTAAATCGTTCAATAATGGTATTATTTGCTGTATAAACCTTTTTCCATGTTGTAAACATTCGCAAATGTACTCAGGCTTAACATAGCACCTCTTGCGATGATGACATTGTTTTGCCCATAATCAAGAGGAAAATATAAATTTTTTACAAGACTGAAAAAAAAAAAATACAATAAAATTACTATATACTTGAAATGAATTTAAAGTATAGTTTACTTAATGACGCCTTCTGCGGTAGTTTTTCTAACTCTGTCATCCTCATTTGCCAACAATTCCAAAACGCTATCTAACACTCTAGTCTGATATTTATTATTTCCTGTTATGTAGTATATACATTGGTATGGCAGCATACACAACAATTCTATTAATTTTACCTATAAATGTAATTATTGAAATACAGATACGAAATGGTTTTTCTCATTGTTTACCTTGACCAGCCAGTAAGGGTTGTAGACAAGGTCTAAAAGTTTTTCCAAAACGGGTATGCTCACTGTGAAATCCATGTTCTCCATGAGATTTATTAAACAAAGCCCAAGTCCAGTTAGAGTGTGTCGAACACAAACTGACGATTCATCACTTAAACCCTTGAAAACCATATATTTAATGCTCATTAGAATACAATTTTTTTTTACAAATAGTTATTTTCTATAGACTTACTTCAATAAAAAAATCAATCAACTTTTCTAAATTTAAATTTTTTGTTTCACTCAAGGTAACGTCTTTAGAAAACCAGTCTTTGGAGCTGGTCGATCCTTTATTATACATAGAACTTATAAATGTGCCTATTAAGACTCGAACAAGCCCTCTTAACTGAGGGTCAGTGTGATTTGCAAAGCAGAAAACATCACAGATATGAGAAAAACCTAAAAATAAATCAAATTTAATTTTCCTTACGACGTATGTTATTAACAGTACAACCTTGAAGAGTTGAAAGGCCATTTTTGTCAACCTCTTGGAGAAAGACATGCGGGTTAAGTCGTACAACTTGCGTGAGACATGTGAGAGCGAGAGCTCTAACTGACACCCTAGCATTACAGCATTCGGGTATTAAAAAAGCTGTAACAAGACGTCGTGCGCAGTAAACAAGAGGGCACTGATTGCTTTCAACGGCATCGCCAATGTCCCAGTCCTTCAAATATGGACGAAATTAGAAATAAAATAACTTTTAACCTTATCGCAACAACTTACCATGTTGTTTTGCACTTCTAAAGGAGGTGAAGGCGAGTCCCTTAATGGTATCATGTCAGGTTCAGGAGATCTAGACCTATGGGGTTTCAATAACATTCCAAGATCTTCACTTGTAACAGACTCACTGTCAGGATAATCTATTTTTTAAACAATAAAACTTATGGATAAAAATATAATTACTTACAAATACTTTAAAAAGATTTGTATATGCATACTTCAAATTAGCATTATATTATAAGTAAAAACAAATGTTAACCCTTAGGCTGACACCAGCTTTACAAATATTTAAAAACTAAATTCACTACATTTTTATGTAACAAAAGTAAATATTGATCACTTTTTTAACCTAATTAGGCTACGGTTACTGTGGATGCGAATTCTGACAATAAGATGTTCTGTCAGGTTCGTTCAAATAAACAAATACTTGTTTTTCAATGCGAGTGATTATTCTGGCAGCGAAGTGCATGTCAGGACTATTCGAGTGTTCAAACAAGTTTGATTTTTTCATGCGTTCTGACATTGAATTTAGAGTTTTGGTTATTTCACTATTGATATTGATAAATTAGTCTTGTGTTTGAGAATTGGTGTTTCTGGGACATGAAAGGCAAAAACTATCACAACATACATTTTTAGGCCGAAGTGAAAGAAAATTGCTCAAGAAATCAACACTTGCAATGCGCCATATTTGGTTAGTGGTCATAATTGACCATATTAATTAGTGTGATAAACAATTCTTTTGATTTAAGATTTTTAGTTGAGATGAAAAATTAGTGTCATAAGTGGAATTCGAACCCATGCCCTTCAGCCTGTTGAGCTATAGTGGCTTCAATTCTCTCCGACACCTACTACTTTTTTCAAATTTCATTTTAATTAATATCATTAATTACGACTGTTAAATATGGATTAATATGCATTTTTTAAGGACTCTCCTTATCGTCCCTCAACATGCTGTTTTCCCACCAGCTATCAACAATAACTTAATCAACAGACTTTCAGGAAACTAAAACTCATTTAGTTCGTCCATTTTGCTGGGAGGCAGAAATGTACTGACTATCAGAAAAAGTGCACAATATTACAAAAACCACGTGCTCATTAGAACTCACATCCACTGTAACCTGAACTTTAGGCTTAATTAAGTTTATCACCTTGAATCAAATCGAGTGTAGGGTTTGGGCTGATGCTTCCCAATCCAGGTGTATTCGGCGGGTTCAAGCCGTATGTGTCGTCGTCCTGCAGCCATTCAGATAAATTTGTTGTCGGGGAAAAATCTATGTTCTCCATAAGTAGATGATCTTCTTGGAAAGGTGCAGTGGCCACGCTCAATTCACCTAAGTGAAAAAATAAATTAATTAAAGAATCAAAAATTGTAATCAACTCGGGAGGGGAAAAACTAGAAACTTATTTTGTGAAAAATTAATTGTTTTAAAATGCCATATTGAAAACATACTCAAGGTTCTGTTTGTAAGTTTCCAATTAGAGGCAACATGAATCCTCGAACGTTCAAGACCTTGATTGTCGGTAAGGATCTTCACTAACTGGGTTGGTGGATACGACAAAAGTTCATTCAGCGTTTCAAGTGCAGATGTTACAACATTGTGATCGCTGTGGTGCGTCCAATAAAGGCACAATTCATAGATCTATTGTCAAAATAAAAACTATATTACATCATTGGACTATTCATTTTAGAGCAAGGCACAGTATAAAAAGAAATTTTAGCAGGGCATAACTTTTTTAATTACTTAGCTGAACCTTTTGATTATTGCTTTATTTTTTGATCATTACTCACCTGAATAACAGAATCAACAGATAAGACCACTTGTTTATTGTGTTTTCTTTTTGCGCCAAAACTGCCATAGAGAGACGTTTCCTTGCCATCAGATTCCAAGTGGCTGATAAGACCTCGTATGCAATTTAAAACTCCTAAGATTGTATATGTACTGTGGTCGTCACTCAGCGGTAGTACGCTGTCTGTTAAAATTCAATTAAAAAAAAAAAAAAAAAAAAAAAAAAAAATACAAAAAGTAAGAGAAGATCGTTATGGCAAAATATACCTAGTAAAGTGCTAAGCGTGTGGATTATGAAAAATTGTCGTTTCGGGCAGTGTAAACAAATCCCAAGTATGCTGCTAGCCGCTGTCCGTCTCATGACGACATTATCACTGTGTATGTTTTTCATGAATGTTTCTAAAAGTAACTGTAAAAACAGACAATAATTTAATTAAAAAAACTTGAATTAAAAAAAAAAATAAAATAAAATATACCTTGACATCACTGTCAGTCAGAAAACACCCAAGCGATGAGAGAATTTTGGGAATAGAGGTAGCTAACGTTTCTAATACTGTTTCTTCTTTTCTCATCGCTATATTTACTATACATCCAACCAAACTCTGCATGCAAGTTTTTGCCTTGCTAAGTCTAAAAAAAAATTAATTAAAAATAAATACACTTTCCACCTTATTTAATCAAAGTTACCTAATGAGATGTGCCAACTCGGCAAACCTCCATAATGCCGCTCTCAACGACCTGGCACTCTGGTTCCTTTTTATTTCGTTGTAAAGTTCGATATTGATTCTGATTATGTTTGTGTCCATATGAACCTTTAAAAGTAATGTTTAAATTATACAAAACCCAACCATTTCAATTAAACATTTAATTACTCTTATTATTCTGTTTAAACATTCATCAGCTATCATTCTTATGCTGGAGTCTTCATCATTGCACATCTTCAAAAGAGTTTCCATCGAGTACGAAAGGAGGTTTTGGAAATTTTTAACTTTTTTGGCCTCTGGCGTACAAATCATATCAGTGATTATAACACACAGACTCATTTTTTCTTTCGACCTAAAACATTAACACAACAAATTTTTAGTCAATTATCATTTTCATAAATAATAGAAGTAAAGCTTTCATTTGGGCTTCAATGATGGACAATATTTTCTTAATAGAAGCAGAAAAAGTTTTTAAAAAATAACAGAAAACTTAGAAATTCCTGTTTTTCAGGAGGGCTTTTCTATCCAGGCTTTCTAATGATCAAGTATCGCGAGAGATTAGATAATGTATACATGTTTAAAAAATCGAGGGTTATCACAAATAATTACGGTAATCAAAACCAGGACCAATATGAGAAGACATGGGTTCAATATGCTCGTGTAACTAACTTTTTCATCTCAACCAACACCTTATATAAAAAGGATAATTAATTCAAATATATCATATTTAGTTTGTTTTTAGAATTCTAGGAAGAACACTGTCTTATCAACACTTTACAAAGTTAGAGGAAGAAACAATAAATGTTGATTAAAAATTTAAAATAAAGTCATTTTATGAATTTTTGTGAGTTTTTCATTTTTCTTTCAAATTAAAATAGAATGTTTTTGGAATTATTTTCTACTTTTTTATTACATGTATATACCATAAATGTGTTCCTATTGTTTTTGGTAATCTGTTATCTATTTACACACCAAAAGAGATAAAATTAACCAACATTATGGCCTGCAAGTTCAAAACCAACCCATATCTTTTTCTGTGCCACAAAACCCTAAGCAAGCTGACAAATTATTTTAGCTTTTCATAAGGCTGCAACGTCTATAATGAAATGGCATTTATTTATTTATAACAATTTTTAAAAAATCAGAGATTAAAAAATGTATATTTAAATATAAAAGATGTGCCGAGTTATGTAAAGAGATCTCATGCTAGACTGATTCTTGTTAACTTGAACAAGAATTAGCGACCAGCCTTGGCCACTTCCTTTACGGAATGAAATGATGCACGGAGTAAACATGCATGCTTCTTGCATTTTATAAAAATTGACCGATTTGATAAAATAGAAAAGAAAACTAAACAGAATCGAATATTCATAAAAAAAAATAAGACGGCCTTTCTTAGTTTTTGAATGCATAATTTTGCAGAGAAAAATTGAACCCCGATTGCCAGCGGCATCTCGTGTATTTGCCATGCTTCCAGTTTTGGGTTTGAATTCCAACTAAGCCCAAGGAATTTTAATTGGTAATAATATTGGTTTTAGTTATATTAGGAAGACTGTTATCTTAATTTTAATTACTTTTGTGCAAGTCATATCAATGATTGTTGTGAAATTTCTGTGGTTTGTAGAGTGGTCGTAAATAAATAAAACAATAATAGATAAATTTAGGCTTTATTGATCATCCCGGTCTCCCTACCATCGCTGTTTTAATCTTTAATTTGACTCTGGGATTTGACAAACAACACGGCAAGCTTAGGTAGACCAGAATGATCTGATCTGACTGAAAAAAAAAATCTGAAAAGTGCAAACAAGGAAGATAACTATAAATCTATAATCTATTTAAATAGCTTATCTTGGTTTATTTTAAATAAACCATATAATTGTTTTAATGCAGAAACATTGTGTTAATTCAAAATAAATAGATGAACCACATCATAAAAATTGATTTTCTGGTAATTTTCATTAACACCGGAAAAGAAAAATAATTTTTTTTTTTTTATCACACATAAAAACAATTTTGCACAGATTGTGCAAGGAAATGATGAATAACTTAATTGTGTTTAGATCGACCTACGGTTAATAATTAAGTTGAAGAGGATTGGAAGGAGACGACCTCCTTCCAGTTCTCTTTAAATTAATAATGAGAAAAGCCTAACCCATCATCAAAATCTGGAAATAATCTATGAATCTATCAATGATTTTGTATCAACAATGTCCTTGTTTTTTTTTTCTTATTTATTCAAAACATTGCAAAAGTAAAGAAGTGCAAACAAAGAATAATAAAATAGATGCTTTTTTTATTTAAAACATTAATAGTTGAAAATCAATTAATAGTAAAACTATTCAAATGCTGCCACCAATGTTTATAAAATTAACTTTTTTAATTGACAATCCACACAAAAGTAATATTGCAGGATAATTTATTCCCTTCACTGTCCATTCTTGACTCATTTATTATAGTAATTATTAATTATTATTATTATAGCAAAAATTAATAAGTTTGAGGACTGTAATGTATTTCGATTATCATTGCTGAATATTAATGAACATTAGCATTATTTTAATGCTGACACACTGTGAGAATTTTTTTTTAAAAACAGCCCATAAGCTAAATACTATACTATCTTTCACTTTTTATACAAAAGTTGCTGACGTTTTTTTTTTATCGATGATTTACTCATAAATATCTCATTGTTAGAGACCAAGATAAAATACGCAGTACAAAAAAACAGGCCAGACGAGTAAAGCAATTTGTTCTCTGAATAGGGAAATGAAATAGAATTGACATTAACGAGTGAATAATCAGATAACAGGGCATGAAAGTCATTGTTGTCATAATCGCAGAAAACTTGCTGCCTTTTTTAAAACATTAATCAAATTTGACTGGTTTTGTCTGGAATTCTTGAAACTATTGATAAAGATTCTATTCCAAGAACTGCCCATTAAAACATATTTAGGAGAGAAAAAATATATTTAGTTTATTAGGAAAAAATAAAACAGAGAAGTAAAGCTGAGAGAAGCATTATCAAAAAATGAAATAATGCATGTGATGTAATGTGCATAATTAAAATAACAAAACAGGCTACATTTTGAAATCTTAATCTCTATTTCAATTAATTATACTTTTTTTTCTCTAAGGCCTTGATTGAGATGAAAAAGCTAGTGTCACCAGAGGGATATAAATTCACTTGAGCTACCGTGAGACAGCAGCATATTGAGCTGAAGGTCAAGGGTTCGAATCCCGCACATGTCACTAGCTTTTAAATCTCAACCAAGACTCTTATAACCCCACCTCCTAGTACCTTTCCCACCTAACCTAACCTAACCTAAGACTCTTATAAATAATATGGACAATTATGACTACTAAATACATATATGGATTATTATTCTCTATACTAGATTATCATTACAAAACCCAGCACTAAAAAATATCTCAAAACAAGAGATCAAAACATTTTTTGTTAAATTGTTGCAATTCAGTTTTCAAACTCACAGTGTTTATAGAGAAATTATAGCAATTTTTTTTATGTTACACATAAGTAATCTAGCAAACTTAAATACACAGTAAAAAAATCGGCATAATACATCGATACGAAGGAAACAGTAATTTTCCCACTTTCATCCTAAACGACAAATTGGACAGGTTTTTCCTTAACTTTTTGAAACGAGGTAAAATTCATACAAATTATTATAAAGTACGCTATTACTTTTGACAATATCTGGAAATAATAATTTATTTAAAATATTGCCACAGACGATGATTCTTTGTACAGAAAAAATTAACTGAATTACTTAATTATTTATTTGTTTTATAGCATATAAGTGTACATTTACACGATATTTGAAATAAAAGTTCAGCGAATTGTCAATTTTTCTTACTTTTTTAAATCAAATATGAGGTTTGGTTTTAATCGGTTGAAGGTAAATATTTTCAAAAATCCAACTTTAAAGATGGTCAAATGCTGACGCATTACAGAGCAAGTAGTATGATCAGTAATAATTGCAGGTTTAATTGCAGATTAATTAAATGATAAACAAAAATTCATATTATCTATTTAACATGTATTTAATTCATTGTTATTAGCGAGGTGATTGATAAACTGAAATGCTAGCACAATATTGAAGACTTTAAAAAAAAAGGTTCTTTGTAAAAAATTGTTTTACTTTTTATCTATTTATTTTTTATGTGGACAGAACTGGACAGGCAATTTAAACTGTTTCTCAAAGGGAAAAAAAACCTCAAAGAGAACTTGACACTGAAACCAACAAATCTGCTCTTCGATAATTGGATGTTGCCAATTTTGTAATATTTGCTTTCTTGCTTTCCTTAGCATTTTTATTATAAAATGCATTGAAATTTATTAAAAATTGTTGTTTCTTACTGAAAATTTAATTAAGGGATTTTGAAAAATAACAAAATATAAGGTTTTCATTCCATAATTTTGTTCGTTAGACATAATATATATTTTTAAATAACACCATGTTTTATGTTGTCTGTTAGCTAAAACCTCTGTGCACCTGTTAGGTATACTGTTAATAAGATTGTCACTAATTTCATAAGGAATTTCACTCTATAGAGGTTGCAATGCTGCACTCAGTTTTTGCAGCCAACTTGCTGCGGATGGTGATTGAAAAGCTTTCTTTGCAACACATCTTGCGCTTCATGTGCTGAATGGGATTGAGATCTGTAGACAACGAAGGAAGGGGCAGAAAGGAAATCCACACGTTTTGTAAACATGATGAACAACTCTGCCTCTATGAGGTGTAGCTTTGTCGACCAGAAATGGAAAATGCTGAGATCCTGGGTTTGAGGGATGTATCTCTCGATAATTTCTTGTCCATAACGGACTCTGGTGAGGTTCAATATATGGAGTCTAGTTGGTTGTCCAGTGTAAATGACCAGTCCAGACCGTTACATCGTTTCCTCCAAATTGCACTGAAGGGGCACGAATTGGAGCATGGTACATCCCCTGCTCTATATAGACTCTTTGGTTTATATCTAAATATATAAAACAGTTCCATGACTTACTGATAGACAACACGCAGACCAAACTGTTGGATCTAAGATCTGAAATTTCGACAGTGCATTCCTACAATGGCAAAGATAGCCGCTAAGAAAGAATTTTTTGTTATTCCATCCCTAAAAGGATTATATGGATAATTTTTTACCATGTATAGACTGAAGTTAACTGAAGAAGAGAAGAATTTGAGAAATGAGATGTTATATTAAAAAGTCATACTTTCACTCTGCATCGCATTACAAATGTACATTAAAAAAAGTCCTGGACAAAGTTGTGGGTAAAAGCTAGTGTGGACATTTGGCATGGCACTAGAGGTTCCAACAAAACCTCCCATTCTCTGCAGAATTCAGACCTTTTTGGATATGTACACAAGATTCTATGAGACCCCACCTGCAAGTAGTTCTCGTAGAATTGAACAAATAAAAAAATCTCATTTAATGCTAAACAGGCTGTTAAACAAAACGGTAGGAATGTTTTTTGCAGGCATCCGCTTCATGTCTAATAAATTTGTTGTATAGTAAAGTTAAACAATATACGTGAGGGGAGGTGGGAAATTCTCAGGTTTTGTAAACATTGATGAATAACTCTGCCTGTATGAGGTTTGGCTCTGTCGTGAAGGAATAAGAGTATTTCCTGCCAATCAGATCCCTGGTTTGAGGGATATATTCCTTGAAAATTTCTTGGGCATAACGGACTGCGGTGAGGTTGCCTTCAACAATATGGAGTCCAATTCGTCCTCAGTGTAAATTGGAGCCCGGACCATTACACCATCATTTCCAAATGCGCTTAAGAGAGCACGGACTGGGTGTTGTACGAATCCTCTGCTCTCAGCAGAATCTTCGGCTTATATCTATATATATATATATAAAACTGTTCCGTGACTCACTGAAAGACAACACACAGACCAAACCCATAGTTCTAAAGGGCTGAAATTTTGATCAGGCATTGCTACAATGACAAGGATAACCGCTAGGAAAGGATTTTTTGTAAATTCCATCCCTAAGGGGATCATATGAACAATTTTTTACCATTTATAGACCAAAGTGAACTGAAGAAAAGAATTTGAAAATGAGATGTTATATTAAAAGCGCTCACAAAGAAACATTAAAACGTGGACAAAATTGTGGGAAAAATGTAGTACGGACATATGGCATGGAACTGAAGGGTCTAACTAAACCGTCATTCTCCGCAGAATTCATATATTCTTTTTTATATGTTCTCAAAATTCCAAGAGACTCCACTTGCAAGCAGTTCTCGTAGAATTGAACAAATACCAAAATCTCATTTAATGCTAAACAGACATAAAACAAATTGGTAGGAATATCTTTCTGCTGACTCTGTTTCGTGTCTAATGAATCATCGTAAGACAATACACATTCAACCTTTTCAAATTATCAATTATAACATATTTTGCAATACGTTCTTATCTGCACCTCTTTACAAAGAGGTGTATTTATTATTTTTTTCTCTATTTGACCAGCAAGCTCAGGCCTGTCGTGCGCACGATCTACAGAAACATTGCTTCGTAATCGTCCGCCATACATTAACGAAAGTACATACCACTATGTACAGTTTAATGCCACATTTTCTTGAAAATCAGACAGATGTAAACACCATGTGACATTAGCACGTACTGCAATAATTCAAAATGTCAACAGGTCTGATCTCGCAGACTGCTTGTGCGAGAAAAAATATCAATAAAACTTTATAAGCCCTGATCATTCTATCGCAATATGTTTTTATGTATATTGAACATATTTTTTAACGGAAGAGAGAATCATACTTTTAATACACATCGGATAGCATTATTTTCTCAAAATTTAATAGGAAATAATATTTTTATGTTAAGTATATGCAGTTTTTTTCCCCTGTGGGGTATTCCAGAAAGAAAAATTTAAGAGTCAAAAAGGGTTTGTTTATTTATTTTTCTAAAGAAATGTTTTTAGTTGGAAATGCCACGGGGCTTGAATAAATACCTCATCCCGGACTCGTCGGCTGGTGCGCTGGACGAGATGAGGGACTTGAGCGACTCGAGGGACTTGACCAGCTTCTCCAAAGCCGCCATCCTAGCCCGGACTCGGCGAGCAGAATTGACGACAATAAACCTCAACGACAACCAGCCCTAATCGACACGTAAATAAACGATGAAGACGGGAAAAACAGAAAACAGCTGATCACCGATCAGACGCGCACTTTCGTCTACGGATCAGTTTCGCAAGCCGGCCGTTCGGCTGCCTTCCAACCGCATCAAGCCTTAATCAATCCTTAAGATCGGTTTATTTAAAGCCTAACTTCGTGACATTTCGGGCGATTTTTTGTTTACAATATGCTTGATAATATATTTTAACATTATTGCTCGTTTCTTCTTTGTTTTTGTTATAATTTATTATTAAATCTTTTTTTTATAAAACCTGACAAAAGACTTTATTTATAAATTTATATCGTAACTCTTCGAAACTGTTTAAGAAGTTAATAAGTGTTTTGATCTTGTTTTTGAAAAGAGCATGGATAATTTTGAGGTTTTGGTTTGAATTTTTGCGGTCGGTCTTTTCAGGCGCGGTGACGTCTCACGGTTCCCCCTACCAATGATAACGGGAATCTTTATTTCCGCAGTCCTTCCAAAATAAATTATTAAACGGCCTTTGCTAAACAAAGGACTGCTTTGGCATTTTTCCGGGGCTGCCCGTCAGGACCTACAGGCGGTGCGAGATCCTAATTTCAAAACGAGTTTTTAAAGCTCAATTGAACATTGGATCTTCAGCTGACGGCCATCGCGACAACAGGGGCATTAACACCTTATTGTTTTTCGGTGTTAATACAACCAGGCCGATCAGTTTTATTTATGACCGCGTACGCCGCCAGTTCAGGCCTGTTATGAAGCGTTTCGGAAGTTGCTGGCAGTCCGTCGGAAGAGGCTGCACACGAGAGAAGTGCGACTTTCCAACTCGAGTCTCAGCTTAGCGCCGAGGATGGAAAACTTCACCAGGAACAGTGCGATGGGCTTGAGCGCGGCGTACCTGAGGAACCGGGAGCTTGGCATGACTCCCAAGATAGGGAGCAGCGACAGGTTCATGAAAGGTCTCTATACGTCGTTCCGCCCTTGCAACTACTGGGACCACAACGAGAGTCTCCAGAACGCTTCTCCCGGTGGGATTTTCAACCTGGAATTCTCCCCGGATGGGTAAGTACATCAAAGATTCAAGTTCTCAGAAAAATACGACTGCCAAAATTTTTCGAAAATCGCCCTGATTTTTCTTACAGCTCTTGCACTTTCTTATCCATCTTAATAACAGCACATTTACCAAGCATGGTGCTGTAAACTTTCATTGATAGCCCCAATATTAGTTTTATTTCAACATCTCTTCTAGAAATACAAAATAAGTCTGACCTTTTACTTTACAATCAAACTATTGTGTGAATTGCCCTGCATTGCTAATTTCAAATTGACATATTGCTCTTCCTCTGACAAAGGATTATTAATTTTACTCTGGCATAATATTGTCTTTTCCTTTCTGTGTCACCCAAAATATCTGGAATTGTGATACATGCGCAATTATTGAACAACACTAGTTGGTTAATTTGAGATGCATCGCTCTTAAGTAACATGATTTATTTCGAGCATATTTTAGATTTACGATGGCAAAATGTCATCTTGCCTTTCCTTACAATAGCCCAAATATCTGAAATTTTGCTGTTTGTAAAACTATCAGGACAACTATGCTACGTTGCTTTCTTGGTCAGACTTAGAAATATGTGGTTTATTCTCAGAAAATATTTGCCACCAATCTTCCACCATAACGCAAAAGAACTAAATTTTGCTATGTATAAAATTGTCAAAACGTTTCTGTTGATGCGATCCAAGTTAAGAAATTTTACTTACTATGGGACTGTTACTCTTGTTTTTCATTCATCCATTACTGTTGTTGTCAGAAAAATTAGCTTTACTTGCCCAAAAATTCACCCTGTATTTTCCAGCGACACCCAAAATGTACAAAATTTTGTCCTGTCCATCCTTACGATAGCCCGAATATCTGAAATTTTGCTGTATGTAAAACAGTCAGAACAACTAAGCTTTAGTTAAACAAGCTATTCTTGGAACCCTGCAGTGCTTATTTTACATTAACACATTGTTTTCCATGGTCAGACTTGGAAATATTTATTTTATTCTGTAAAAATATCTCCAATCTTCCAGCAACACATGAAATAAACTGAATTTTGCTATATGTAAAATTGTCAAAACATCTATGTTGATCCAGGTTAAGAAATTTTGCTTACTATAGCACTGGTATGCTTGTTTTTCATTGATCCTTTTATTCTACTTGTTGTGCCAGAAATATTAGTTTTACTCTGCCAAAATTTTATCCTATACCTTCCAGCGACACACAAAATATACAAAGTTTTGCTATAAGTGCGATTACCGGAACGTATACATCAAATTTTTTAGTTTTACTCTGCCAAACTTTCATTCCGTACTTCCTTACTGCCGATTTAGATTTTGCTGTTTATAAAATTGTCTTAGTTAGACATATTTTTCTCTAGTGATTTTCATCTTTATAATGTTATTCTGGGTAGAAAGTAAATTAAACAATAACTTGATATTAAATTTTTATTAAATTATCTTAGGTCCCTTTTGGTGGCAGCTTGTGAAAAGCGAAGTTTAATGATATTTGATCCGTTATCAAGACAATTATTGAAGACTGTTGATAATGCACATTATGATTGTGTTAATTGTGTCAGGTAATAATCTCACTTTTCTGTTTACATAATTTGGGAACTTACAAATCATTTGTTATCATTTGTGTCATTTCAAGGTTTTTGGACTCAAGAGTTTTTGCTACCTGCAGTGACGATACGACAGTCGCTCTTTGGGATGCGAGGAATCTCAAGTCTAGAATCAGGACTCTCACCGGGCATTCAAATTGGGTCAAAAACATAGAATTCTCCCAAAGTGACGGCCTTTTGGTCACGTCTGGCTTTGACGGAGCGATTTACACATGGGATATTAACAGGTAAGTTTGAATCAATTTTTGTCTATAACTTTATCTTAAACATGTATTTTTTAGTTACTCCGAGGGTAGTTTCCTCTATAATCGGGTGTTCCATACCAATGGTCTTATGAGGACAAGACTGAATCCAGACGCTAGTAAAATGATCATGTGTACGACTGGAGGTTATTTGATTCTCATCCACAATCTAGATTTACGAACGTTGGCCCAAGATCTCGACGGTTTTAAGGTAAGTTTGAAAGTTGGAAGAGAGAAAAAAAATTTGGTTTATTTGTAATTTATTATTATTACGTTACAGCCGAACATGTATAGGTTGATGCAACTTAGTCAAACCACTATACCAGTGGCAGCTAGCTTTACTCACCTTTTCTCAAAGAAAAGGAAGAAAAATAGAATCGAATTTTTGACTGATTTTCCGGAAGGGGATGATGCAGAAGTTGTCTCGTCATTGCAGGTAATTGATTTTTAAAAACTGCTATTTTACTTAAATAATACAGACCATCATCAGTAAATTTCACAATTTTTTTCTAATCTGCCTATTTAGGTAGATGCTTTATTAATTTGATGCAATGAAGCTTCCCTGCTTTTAAACTTAAGTGCTTAATTTTCTTCAACAAATCTATTGAGTTTATTTGGTTCTTTTTCATTGGTAATTTGATTTCTGCATAAAATATTCCAAAAGCTCTATTTGATTGATATGAAATTGGATTTATGTTGTTTTTTATTTAGAAAATAATCAAGCTTGCCATTCGATATGAAATATATATGTATATAAATCAAATTTATTACTGACACTTTATTTGGGTTTAAACGTTTCTAGAATCAAATTATTACTGACACAATAGATTAATGTCTATAAGCACCTCTTTATGCCTTTTCATACTGTATTTTAATTGTAAAGTTTCATAATCATGCAATAAACTAGGGTAGAATAAGTACAAAACAGATGCAACACATTTATAAATAACTTTTTAATCTTAACTAACCAGACCTCTATGTAGTTCTGCCAAATGGGCCATCAGGTGGATTTTTTGCTTGTTTGTCAGCAGGCTTCATTAACGTATATATGTCAGTTTAAATAGAAAACATTCTCTCTTTAATGTAAGGGGAATCATCATCAGTAAAATTTATCTGTTATTGACTTTTTTAAATTTTTTATATAAAATCAAAATGCTCACATATAAAAGGACCATTTGAGTCAAAAGGATCCTTTGATCATGTGCTTAATTTATATCCTATGATGTATTCCGTCAGGTCCATCCACAAGGTTGGTGCGCTTTGAGTCGAAACATTTCTAATGACGAGAATTCAGAATGGACATGTGTCCACGACATACAGGATTTGGAAGATAACGTCTCAGATGAAGAGATGACACCTGAGCAGAGCGGTGGGGAGGAGTCGGACACAGAAACCGAGCCGCCGGCTGTCCAAGCCCCGACCAGTTCCGAAATGGCATCATTTGTTATCGGACTCAACTCCCGTGCGAGGGTAGTGTCCAATTCTACTGGAACAGTCGGCGGTGGGAGGTTTCCGAGGCGATTCCTTCGCAGACAGAACGCCTTCAGGGGTTTTAGGGCTCAGGTGCCTTCCAACCAGAGAGGTGAATTCAGGGTTGCGACTACCGATGTTTGGGAAGCTCTCGTCGCCATACGAGAAGCCAGGGCAAGAAGGGAACGTCGAACTGAAGGTTCGTTTATTTTGAATTTTTCCCCTCCACTGACTCGCTGAGGGTTCATATAACCTTACAGTTGCAACATTTGTGTAATTATTATTACTATTATTATTATTTTACTTTCTTTTTAAAGCTCCTGAAGCTGATAACGATTCAAGGTTTAGAATTGTTAGAATGCAGAGTGGCATAGAAGGTGTGAGGCCAAGAGAACCTGGATTTATTACTTCAATTGTTGTTGGGTAAATATAGTTAATTATAAAAATGAAATGTCTTAAAAATTTTAATTAATTATTATTTGTTAAATTTTAGTACAAGAGTACCTCAGCAGGGAAGTGAAGGAGAGGAACCTGTAGCAGAAAGTCCACCTATAAATGAGAATTTTGAAGAAGGGACTTCGAGGTACAACAACCGCTCCTTTTACATTTTAAGCCGGCCGAACCGGACTGGTCACCGAATAAGGGTGCCCAAGAACCACAAAATCCACCGGAACGTTTCCAGGCTTACTCACTACATACAAGAATCCAACGTTGGGAAAGGTTTTATCAAAGAGCTCTGCTTTTCAGCAGACGGCCGTCTCATCTGCTCCCCTTTCGGCTACGGAGTGCGCCTTCTGGCGTTTTCAGAAGAGTGTTCAGAGCTTTCTTCGTGCGTACCGAAGGAAGGTCCTATCAAACTCCATGAAATTGGTGCCAAAGCCTGCCACACTAATTTAGTCGTTAGCACCAAATTCTCTCCCCGCCATTGCCTACTTGTTTCTGGTTGCCTTACTGGTCGCATCGTTTGGCACCAACCTGTTCTTTAGTCCTTTTTTTTCTTTCTTAAAACATATGGAGGAATTGGAGTTTTTTCCTCCATTATAAAAAAAAAGCTATTTTAATCTTTAGGTGTAAGTTGTACATCCTTTTAACATTTTATATTTTTGCAGAAACTCTTTTTAGTCTTTAGTCAAAATCAGATTTCTTAGTCAAAACTAGAAAGGGCTTACAGAGTAAAAACCATTACCAAAATCCTCATTGTTAACGAGTTGTCAGTTGATAATAAAACTAAACCATATCAAAAAGTAAATGTGTAGACAAATTGTATTGTTTATTTCTCTGCTTAATAAGTTTGTAGACTACTTTGTACATAGTGTTGTCAAAAAAGTATACATCAATCGCAATGATGTGCTTTGTTGATTGTGAGTATTGACATTTTCACTGGTTAAAATAAAACTGTTCAAAGCTGTTGAGTTGCTTTGAAAATTGTCTTTTTGTAAATTGTGTAAATAAATTAACAAATACAAATATGCATATAATGGTTACATTATTTTTTCTTTTTGTTTTCTGTGAGCTTTTTGGCTTATTTTTCAAGAAATATAAAGTGTGGCAATCATTGAAATTTCAATTGTAGTAGTATTTTTATCATAGAAAATACCTCGTACTTTCACTCATAAAATTTTTTCTTTCAAAAACAACCAAATTTTGTTATTTTTAAAGAATCTATTCTCTTTAACTTATAAAATGTTTTTAATGACCTCATTATTTTAAAATAGATGTAAATAAAATTTTAAAAAAAGTGATTATGTTAATTTTCTGGTGTTTCATTGTCTAAAGATAGATACCTTGAAAACGTTTTCAACGTGACGTTTCTCATTATCTTTTTCACAAATTGAAAAAACACTAAAAGGAACAACTGCAGTTCACATCATTATCGAGTTTCAAACACTGATTTTTAATAGTTATGTCATGGATTTTGATGATCCCGATTATCATTTTTAAAAATGTAATCTGTTATATATATTTCTGACTACTTCATAAACTCTAAACATTTATCTCTTCGCCTACGATTTAAGCTTGATAAATAAATAATCATGCAATCCACCACTACCTATTAACATTATTTAAATACATTTGCGTGTTGAAAAATTAGTTAAGGCTAATTGGAATTGCTCTGGTAAGTAAACTGAATTTTCGGAATTCGTAGAAACAATCTTTGGCATTAAGGGTTATTTAGAGTTCAATGTAAATCATTTTATTGATAAAAACCGCATTAAATAAAAAAGGTTTAATAATGATTTAATATTGAAAAGTCACATACATAAAACGATTAAAGAAAAAATATATTCTACGTTTTATACAGAAAGAAAAATGTTTCGGACTAAAGTATTTACAGTTATACAACAAATCATTTACAAGATATGTACATAATTCATTATATACAGTTTAATTTCTCCTCCTCCTGACCCTGGATATTCTCCAGGCGTTAGGCTCTTCGTATTTGTTATAAAGGGGTTCGAGGCGCTGTGTCTTTTTAAACTTGCTCAACTTTGTCGGGTCGGAGAATCTAAAGAATGCTGGAGCAAACTCGACGAGCCATTTTGGATCAATTGTCGTCACTTCCCGCATGTATTCCTTTGTTGTTTGGACCAATTCATGATAAATTACCCTATTGGAGAAGATTAATTAAATTTTCATTTATTTATTTTGTAAATAATAATTAATAGAAGTTTACCACTCGGGTTGTCTGTTGAATAAAGCACTGCTCGGATGTATGTAAACAACCTGACTATCAACCAAAGTCCTGTAGCCTTCCTGAGGATCTTTTTTGGCGGCGTTTCTGAAAAAACCCGAACAAACCGCCTTCTGGACCCTCACGGTATTTTTACCAGCGGACACCACATCTAATTTATGCCTGCAATACAAGATTTTAATTTAACATGCATTCTTGTTGAAAAATGATGTAAAATTTACCTGTCCATGATGCCGAGAAGCTGCTTCCTTACATCTTGAGCTCGTTTTAAAGTCCTTATCTGCACGAAATTTTCATAACACCAGGCATTGCTGAACTTGTTGTTCTTCCACGAGTTATACACGGCAAGAAGTGTCAAGTGATCACCTTCTGCCTGGTTGAATTTAGCCTTTTTCTGATCTGCTAGGGCTTGTTTGTCCTTTGGCCTGTCAAATTTAAAAATGATGTATTGATTTCTAATTAATGAATAACAATAAAATTAATTATATCTTACCTGTAGAATACGTTCTGCACTGAAAGCATGGAAACAACAGTTAAAATCTCATCCGAACATTGTAAGTGGACAGACATGATGAGCATTTTTGACAGATTGGGCTCTAGAGGAAATTCAGCCATCTAAAAAAAAAAAAAAATATATTTGCATTGAATGTTTCACATTACATACATTTATAAAAATATGGCTTTTTTACTCACCCTTCTGCCGAGTCTGGTCAAGAGACCTTCATCATCCAAGGCACTGAGTGAGTGCAATTGTTCCAGGGCCATTATTAAACTCTCCACGGGTGGAGCATCCATAAAATCAAAATGAATCAAGTCGTTGATACCCATAGTTTTCAACTGTAAGACCTGAAAATAAAAATGTATTTAAAACCTATTTAAAATGTGTTATTTTTAAAAATAGTTTACAGTGGTAGCGAGGTTGGTTCTCTGGATTTCTGGGACAGGAGTAGGTAACATTTCATCCCTGTATGCTCTCTCAGTATACAATCTGTAACATTTCCCCGGTCCAGTCCTTCCTGCTCTGCCTGCCCTTTGTTTAGCTTGAGCCTGAATATGATTAATGATTATTACATTATAAAAAAATATATATATATTTAAAAAATAAAATACCTGTGAAATTGGGGTGACGACTAAAGAATCCATGCCAGTTTTTGAATTATACACTTTCTGCTTTACAAAACCAGGGTCAACAACGTAAAAAATTCCATGGATTGTCAACGAAGTCTCAGCAATATTTGTAGCAATAACAACCTGATATGTTTTATTTATAAATAAAATATCAAAAATATGTTTTTAACAATTAAAAAAAAATGTTTACATTACCTTTCTTGAGCCTGGTGGAGCCGCTTCAAAAATTCTAGTTTGCATTTCACTAGGGAGAGCAGAATAAACAGGAAGTATAATAAGTTCGGGAACATCAGGTCCGAGGGATTTCATCCTTTCGTATAATATCTCGCAAGCAGTATCGATTTCCTCTTGCCCTATTTGACAAAGATATTCAGTTAATTTTTCATTAAATGTTACCAATTGTTCGATCGAAGATAATTTACCAGTAAGAAAGAGTAAAATATCACCAGGAGGCTCTCGCAGATGAATCTGCATGACTGTGATAAGCGAAGCATCCAAATAATCAGTCTCTGGTTCTTTTGTGTACAGAACCTCGACTGGAAAAGTTCGGCCAGGAATCGTGAAGATTGGAGCTTCGAAGAAATACTGGGAAAATTTTACAGCATCTAATGTAGCTGAGGTAACAATTAATTTAAGTTCTGCTCTCTTCTGTACTGCTTGTTTTAAAAGACCTATGACAAATAACAAATATTTAGATTTTTTTTTATTTTATAAGATGACTAATTTATTGTCATACCGAATAAAACATCAGTGTGGATAGTCCTTTCATGAGCCTCATCCAACATAATTACAGAATAACTTTTCAGGTCAAGATCGACTAAGCATTCTCTCAACAACATACCATCTGTCATGTATCTGCGAAATAGATAATTAAACGATAGTTTTATACTAATTTTTAATATTTATATATGAAATATTTACTTGATCGCAGTTTCTGAGCTTGTACAATCTTCAAAACGTATAGTATAACCGACTTCTTGTCCGAGACGGCACCCAAACTCTTCCGCTACTCTTTTCGCTACGGACATCGCTGCCACTCTTCTGGGCTGTGTGCATCCTATTTTTCCTCTTGAGGTAAATCCCGCTTCTGCGAGGTACTGAGTCATCTGCGTTGTCTTTCCAGAACCAGTTTCACCAATTACAATAAGAATCTGGTTTTCCGTTACGGCCTAAAATTCAACAAACAAAAATTGAATGTATTATTAATCATAAAATTATATTGAACAAAACATATGCTATATACAATTTAGTCCTGGTAATCCAAACATGTTTCAAAGTGGAGAAGATGGAGAGGAGGGAAAATACACTCAGTTTTAAGCAGCACAAAAGCCAGCAGTTAATTTCACAAACAGATACTTTTGTAGGAGTATTGAGTCAGCATGGATTTTTCAAATATTTGGTCATAAAATTAACTGCTGCCTTGTGCACTACATGAAACTGACTTTGATTTTCTCTAAATAAATATGTACTTTTTAGTGCCATTTTAATTTAAAATATAACGTTACCTTTATCAATTCATCCTTCAGTTTGTAAATAGGTAAACTTTGCCTTTGTTCTAAAAGTGTCATATTTGTTTTCATGCCAAATGAGCTTTTCTTTCCTCCAATGACATGTTTCTTCCATTCCGGGAGATCCTGGTTTGTCTGCCAAATCCCTCTCATGTTCGCTGTGAATGAACGCGAATCATCTGGAAAAATAAAAAGTTAAATTTTGATTTTTTTCACATAAATCATTATACAGTAGAGTCTAGTTGACCCAAACTGTTAAGATTAGCAAAAAATTTATCAGCGAAAAACTGCAATAATGCAGATACAACCAGTAAAATTGGTCTGGTTTATTAAGGATATAAAGCAGAATCAACGGGGATAAACACATTTACATTGAAAAATAAGCTGGAAGTTTCTAAAATCTGGAAAAGAGCGAGAATGTATAGTTTCACATTTCTATTCATTTTAATTTGCCTTTCCTCCTTTTCAGCTATTGTTATCTTTATATTTCATTATACATTTTTATTCAAAGTTTACAGTGAAGATGGTTATAAATTGAAACACGACAAACCAATACAGAAAGCACCAAACTGCAGGTTTGTCACCTGGAAGACTTCACAATTTAAGAGTTAAAGTGTAGCAAAATCAGCAGTAGAGTTTAGAGCTATAATAATTTATCAATACCTTTTAAATGTAACTAAAAAATGAAAAAAAAATAAAAACACTATATTTTACAAAATTGAGAAAGTATTCTCTGCTGACAAATGGATTAGACGGAATTCAGATTAGTGTGATTTCTCTATACTTACTGTCTGGAAGAGGGTCAATCCAATTTTTAAGTCCAGTTGGTGCTGTTTCGATTTCCTGCTCCCTGTTGAGCATCTTCTGCTCTCTCCTTTCTTTTGCTAAAGCGCTCTGCATCATAGCAGCTTGTGCTAGTGAACCGTCTGGATTTTTAACGATGCGCACCTAATAATCAAAGCATGAATTTAAAAAAAAAATGCCCATAGTACTGATTTTGACTAATTTTGTTAATAAACTTACAGGACTTAGATCATGAAGGTTTCTACCATGACCTGTTAAAAACGGTGGTTCTTCTTCTACAATTTCAATTTCGATGTCTTCTTCCTCTGCTGCCTCTTTGGGCAGTAGACCTGTTTCATCATCAAAATCTGGCAGTTCACTTTTATCTATGCAAGAAGCCGCTAACATCTATCAAGAAATAATATCAAAACCTTATACATATTTATAGAGGTTCAATTTTAAATTGTAAAAAAAATTACCTGTTTTATTTCCCACTTTTCAGGTGATGATATTCTATTGACTCTTTTTCTGCTTTGGAAATCATCATTGTCATCGAATGACCCTAATTCAAGAAGTGTTGTCGGACGATCGGGATTTCTCATTGAAGCTTCTTCCTCCCTAAAAATATTTACAATAGACCCCTTAGCAATACATACATATATTACGTAGACATATACATACCTTTCTTTATTCATAGCCTGATTTACGACAGGATTTAAATCCTTACCAGTCTCTTGATCTACGTCTTTCATTGATAGAGAAACTTTCTGTCCAGTAACTGATAAAACTTTCACCTAAAGTAGTAATAAAATTGTTATGGTCTATATGATATTAAAAAAACTTATATGTCATTATTTCTACTAGAGTATTCCTTTGTGTTTTTGATTTTTAATATTTATTTACCATGACTTTCATTCCTCTGTTTACAACATCTGAAACACTTGTCACTCGACCTTCTCGCCTTAGTTGTGAAATGTGGACCAGCCCTTCCCAACGTTTCTTTAATCCTTCAAGCTGAACAAAACAGCCAAATGCGACCATGTTTGCAACCTTGCCATGGTAAATTTTACCAACTTCAGGCTCGTTCGGTTCGTCCCCTTTTGCCCTGAAAAAATTATTTATTTATTATTTTTTTAATCTATACAATTTATTTTTGTGAAGACTTACTTGTCATCTCCATTCTTTCTTCTTGAATCAAAATCTCTCCTTCTATCATGACTGCGGCTTCTATTCCTTCTGCGATCACGGCTTCTCCTCCTTCGGTCTCTACTTCTGCTTCGTTGATTCCTGCTTCTTTCTTTGCTTCTCCTTTTAGACCTGTCACGACTGGAGCTGCGCCTTCTCCGTTCTCGACTTCTACTCCTTCTTTCACGGCTCCTGCTCCTTCGTTCACGGCTCCTGCTCCTTCGTTCACGGCTCCTACTTCTTCTTTCTCTACTTCTGCTCTTTTTTCTACGATCTCTGCTGCGACTCCTCCTGTCAGTCTTTCTGTTTTTATGCTTGTCCGGAGATTTACTCCTTTCCTGTTTTGGCTTGACGTGCCTTGTCCTAATCAAAAGTTTTTTTGTTTTTTTTATATAATGTTACGAGAACAAGAGAGAAAAAAAATTATTACTTACGATTCTTTCGATGGAGCAAGTGCTTCCAACTCAGCCATAGCATCACCGACAACATCATCAAGGTCTTCCTGCTTGATTAGTGTTTTTTCTTCCTTCACCCCGTTTATTTTGGCAGAAATGTCATTCGGAATGGCCAGGCCAGGGAATTTTGCAGACAATTTGTCCTGTTTTGTCTGTTCCTTGGGCTTCGGCTTGTCCACTTTGGGTTTCATGTGTTGTATAATACGGAGAAGATTTGCAATAAATGACTCCTAAACAAGTACATTTAGTTATGCCACTGTTATTTAAAAAATAAATAAATAAATAAAAATAAAGTCTGCTTACTGAAAATTCAGCTTCATTTTCAATGAGAGCTTTCTTGAAAGATTCAAATGTGTCATTTTTTTCAGCAAGATCAATGATGAATTCAGCTAGAAAAAAAAACCTAATTAAAATCACATATTCAAATTGATACCGTTAAATTTATCTTTCTTATTTCATTTAAGCTTCTTGACTATGTGTGCTTAGGTATTGTAACATTTGGTACATAGACATACTACAGTGACTGATTGGATATGATGTCTAACACAAAAATGGCTAATATTTCTGGGTTCGAATCCTGGCACAGGACATAGAACTTAACTTTACTTGAGAAAGGTGAAAAAAAAATATTCACACTCGTTCGACCTTCGTCCATAACATCCAACAGATAGTTGGAAAGTAAGTACTTTTAACCTGAATTACTTTACATTATAGACATTGCCTAAGAAAATTTCTTGAAGTGAAGTATTTATTTCATTTTTGACTGGAATAATTAACCCCTTGGATCAAAACTTTTCTAAACAATCATACACCATTGACCCTAAATAATTGTTGATTTAAAAAGACATCCAATAAATTTTAATCTCATATTTTGGTTGGACATAGCAAGTTTTGGATATTAAAAAAATTAAATTGAGAAAATTTGAATTTTTCTTTTGTAAACCAGAATTATGATCATTTTGTTTGATTATAACTCCATTGTTTTTAAATCATTTATCAAATGAAACAATAAACCAATTAATTTCATCATGTTAGTTTTGTTCGTTCATTTTCAGTTTTCATTAAAAGAGCTTTGTTCGAGTTCATGTTACATTTTTTTAAATTGTTTATTTAACGGAATATCCAATAAACTTCAACCGGGCAAATCAACTGAAAGAAGTGTAAACTTTTTTCATTTTTATTCATTTATGGGTGAAAACATATAATTCAAGACCTTTAAAAGATCAAGGCAACCATTGCATTTAGCCTAGGTGGTTTTTCAGAATCATCGACATAAAAAATTAGACTTTTTGGTGTCTTGTGGTAAGTTTTGTAGCATGCTATTTTGGATTAAGAAAATTTTTCATGTTGTTCAATACTCGGTGAAGACAGTTTGGAGGTCCTTTAAAAGGTCAGGGCCACTTAGGAATCTTGCCACTGTTTTTCTAATTAATCTACTAACAAAGCTAGGCTTTTTGATATATCGTGGCAAATGGTAGATGAAGAGCTAACTAATTTTGAATTGAGAATTTTGATTTATTCAGAAACTTGATTTACTCAGTTATCTTTATTAAGAGCACAGTATATAAATTTATTTACTACTTAACGCTACATTGGAAACTTTTTGCTTCTGTTCATATTTCATTCTTTTTAAATAGTTCACTTATTGGAATATCAAATAAATTTCAACCTAGCAAACCAACTTAAAAGAAAATTAAACCTTTTGGTCAGTCATAACAAGTTTTGGATCATACTGGGACAAATTTTAAATTGAGATACACTCAAACGATCAGGTATACATACAGTACCCTGTCATTCTGTTAAGAAAACCGGATATTTATAATTTATTTTTGGCAAGCTTTGGTCTAAGCTGTGTTAAAATTTGAATTGCTATTCTGATTAGCTCAGTTTTCATCAAAAAGAGCACAAATTTTCAATTTATTTATACTATATGGTACACTACCAGTATCTTTTGTGTTCATATTGCATAGTTTTTAAATTGTTTATTTACTGGAAAAATCAATACTCTTTAAATTTAACTAAAAGGAAGAGATAAATTTTTTCATGTCTTATACATTTCTTGGTGTAAACTGTAAACTGATAATTTTTCAAAGTCCTTTAAAAGATCAAAGCAACTGTAGACTTTTGTCTCAATTTTTTTTCCCACAAATCTGCTAAGTAAATTAAACTTTGATGTTGAAGTTTTCAAGTTTTGGACCATAGTGTAATAAATTTTAGATTAGAAAAATTATTCGTGCAGCATTCATTTTTTTGTGATAATTGTTAATTAAAAGGGCTTCAAAAGAACAGGACAACTATGGAATCTTGCTTCTTCTTTTTTATGTTTTGTGGCAAATGTTGGACTATGCAATAACCAACTTTCAGGGATAACTACTTGATTTGCTCAGTTTGCATTAATAAAAGCATAGATTCACTACTTTCGTGGTCTACTTGACCAATTAATGCATGACAATTAGTTAAGGTTTTATGCTGAGATGAAAAAAGTTAATGGCACGAGTAGGATTCGAACCCACGATCTTTGGCTAGATACGCAGCTGCTCAACCGCTTGAGCTATCGTGACCTCGCTGATCGTGGGTTCAAATCCTGTTCGTGCCATTAACCTTTTTTTCATCTCAACTACAAACCTTAATTAATTAAAAGCACAGAATTAAAATTTGTTTATTACTAATGTAATAGTTTACCTAAAAGAATAATCAATAACAATTAAACTAAAACCTGGCAAATTAACAAAAGGAAGAGTATACTTTTTGTTCATCATCAGTTTTGAACCTTGCTACGATAAATTTTAAATTGAAAAAATTCATGCCTTATTTTTTTGGACCTACAGCAAATGGATCATCACTAATTTTCAATTGAGAATAATTGTTCAGTTCTCAACAATAAGAGCACAGCATTTAAATTTATTTAATACTAAATTGTTCTTTGTACTCATATTTCATTGTTTTTAAACACAAGACTTGAATAAATTTTAAATTGTGATAATTTTTCATACCATGATTCTTAGAGGAAAGGGTTTATTCAAAGACTGTCAAAAGGTCAGGGCAACGACAAAATCTTACCACAAGACTTTCTGTTTTCTGGCATGTTGTGGAGCATGCTGAGATAAATTATGAATTGAGGCAACTTTTCATGTTGCATTCATTTCTCAGTGAAAACAGTTAATTCTAAGATCATAAAATGTTCAGGTCGGCCATGCAGCCTTGCCCATGTTGTTTTTTTTTCCAATTGATTCTTGGGAAACTTGAACTTTAGTCTATTTTTGGCCAGCTTGTAAGGTTTTCGGACAAGATTAACAATTTTTTTATGGGAACTTGAGCAGGTGCGTTGTAGATTCTTAAACTGTTCGTCATGAATTTAAAAGGGCAAATTATACAAAAATGACCAAGAATGATAGTAGAATTGATGTTAAAAAGTTAAAGTTTCTTGAGAAAACGTGCAAAAACAAAACGTCATGTTTTCAGGGAAAAACTCACCTAAATCTTTGTCGTTGAGCCCTAGATGATTTTCCAGCTCGCTGCATACTTTGGATACCAAAGACAAATGTTCCAATTTCTTTACTTCGTCCATAATTGAAAGGAAAAATGTGAAAACTGGAAAATGTCTCTGATTGAGACAGAAAGAACGAATATGAAAACAAACGCTCCTCGCTCGCTGGTTACCGGGCAAGTCTACCAAGTACCAAGCGGCGAGTGCCAGGGGCGCCCGGTTGGCAAGAATGCTTTTCACGGTGGCTTTGCCCCTGGACGTCACGTCTCATGATTTCAGGCATACTACGTGGATTTCAGATTTCTACACCGAAAGCCGACCAAAATGGGAATTTAATGAAAGTGGACGAAACCCGTTTCCAGTCGGTGAGTCAGTTTATGTTGATTTTCTTTTGATTTTCCCCATCTTTATGCTTTTACTTCCCTCGGAACTCAACATGAAAACACATGTCGTTCCGGTTTCACGTCAAAAATAGGTTATTGTCAAGATCCTTGACGTTTCTTCCTGAAGCTTTCTTGCCGGGTGTCTGCTATTTCATCCGACCCAAACTGTACTTTTTTTTAAAGTGAAAATATTAATAAATATTCAACGGCCTTATCGTCTCGATATTTTGATCCGACCAAACGTTTCACTCTCATACCATTATGCAATGTTTACTGCCCCCTTTTAATTAATTATAATTTTCTTCTCTCTTATCATTGTCAAGTTGTACATCCGGATCTGAACCAGGCTTCGGTTTTAAAGGAATGATGCAAGATATCGGGCCTGAGTCGTCGACGAACTTCGTTTCACAGACGTCAAAGCACATCGAGCAGGTGAGTCTCTCATTACTTGACAGGTACAACGAACGAAATCCGACGAAAATATGTCTTATCCAATTCAAATACCAACGATACGATCCTTACAATTTATACACTTTTAAGAACATAAAACACATAGTTACAAACCAAACTTAGTTTTTTTTTGTTTACTCTCATTTCATTAAAAATAAGTAATTTGTGTATTAAGACTGTATATAGCACCATATCTCGTGTTTTGGACTAGTTTGTTTACATTGGGACTTCCCAAATTGGTGCATAGACCCCTAGGGGAAATTCGAGAAATATTGATAATTACACAAGTAAACACAATAAATAAATAAAATTAATTTAATCCATATTTGTCTTAATTGACCATATTATTATTTTACGTAAGGTTTTTGATTGAAGTGGAAAAGTTAGTGCCACAAGCAGGATCGAACCCATGGCCATTGGTTCAGTACTCTGCTGCTCTAACCACTTCAGCTATCGTAGCTTACTTCCATTTTTTCTTTCTTTTTTTTATTATTTTACAAATGTGTAATCAGGATTATTTCTCAGTACAAATGAAGTGGCCTCAGGAAGCTATTAGTGAAGAAATAGCTTATTTTAGTTATTAAATTACTCCATTTTTCGTGGTCATAATTGACCACATTAATTATCCCAATTAATTATTCTTTTCATCTAGGGTTTTTGGTTGAGATGAAAAATTAGTGGAGCGGGATTCGAACCCACGACCTTCTGCTCAATATGCTGCTGGTCTAACCACTTGAGCTATCATGACTTTGATCTCCTCGGACACCACCTTCCCATTTCATCCTACAAATGTTCAAATTTTCCCTCTTTTTGTCAAAGTTTCAATTCAAACGATTGTATGTTAAAATGGGAAGTTTGTGCCCAAGAGGATTGAAGTTGTAATAGCTCAAGTTGTTAGAGCAGCGGCGTAATGAGACAGAGGTCGTGGGTTCGAATCCCGCTTGTGACCCCAATTTTTCATCTCAACAAAAACTTAGATGAAAAGGACTGATATAAAATTAAAATTCAACAATGAATACTAAAAACAAAAGTTTTATTTTTATTTATTCATTCTACGTTTATTTTTGCACACATAACCAAAATAGGTAAGGTAAGTGAGACGGATGGTTTCCTAAGAATTTCATTGTTTACACTGATCTCCTCCAATACCGGTAAATGCTGCTTCTGTAACATCCTGAATTTTTCCAATGTTATATATAAAAAGCTGTTACTTCTTGAAAATATGATTCAAGCTCAAACTTCTCTGGCAAGTGCACACCTATTTATGTAATTCTCATTGATAATTATTTACTCCAATATGGTTATACTGTTGAAATGCTGTTTGAGGAAGCGTGCAGTTTCTAAATCCACATACACAGTCGAGAAAGTTCTGAATTGGCATTGATGAAGGACAACCTCCGGAGAGGACATTACTGAGGACAAGCCAAATGAAAAGCAGCGTTCAGGTGGAGCACCTTGGCTGGATCCAGAATGCTCTAATTGTACAAGTCTCCGAATAGGTGCAGGTCAAAAAGCCCTTGCATGAAAGTTCTTGCAAACAATTCAGTGGTTTCAGTTAGATTGCGATGACATTTTGAGTGTACACACCCAGAACACCGGGAGAAAATTTATCTTTGACAAGGAACCACATTGAACTGGTTGTTTCTCAAACTTTTAAAACCGTTAATGGAAGAGTATGGACACAGGAATGGTTGAATTGGAGAATATCTGATGAATTATGTGTGTGTCTCTAGGGGTAAAAAGCAGCTCTTTCTTTTTTGATGGAGCCATCGTTAAATTGTTCGATCAACAAATTTTGGTGGTACTTTAATAAATTAATGGCTCTTTCTCTTTTTTGGTGCAGCCCTCTGGGTTACTTGACCAAACTGAATGATTAGTTAAACGGACTGTCAGTTAACCTGATTAATTAAACTAAGGCCTCGTGGCTCTAGCCAGTTCCATATTTTCTTTGGTTATTAGTTTTTCATCTGGTTGGATGTGTGTTGATATTACACTAAAAGGGTTGTGACATAATTAACAAAAGGAATTTATTGTTTTTCTATTTGGAAGTGGTTTTAAGAAATGCAATAGAAAAATCGAAATCAGCACAAACTGAAGAAACGATCTGAATGAAATGAAATGAAAAGAAGCTCTTTTTTTTATGAAATGAAATAGTTCATTTATCTGATAAAGATAAACCAGGAGCCTTTAACACGCCGGGTTTATTCGTTTCTTAAACAGAAGAATGTACAAAACAATTACGTGAACTGATGAAGGTGGCTTCAGCTAAGCTTTTTGTGAAGTGTGAGTAAAGAAAATTATCGTTTTACTTTTAGGTTGCTGTTTTATTTATTTATTAATATAGACAGGTAAGAAGCCAATTTACAAAGATAAAACAACAATAACAAGTCTAAAGTTATAAACATGCCGTATTCATATAAAAATATTGAAGAAAATAACACAAATGTATATCATAAAAAAATTTACTTATATATAAGAAGAGAGAGAAAGATTAAAAATAATAAAAGGCCTAAATGAGAACCCTAGGTCACTCCAGATTGTGCTTCAATAAATTTAGATGAAGGATTTTTTTTAAATATATAATTTTAATAAGGCAATTAACCATTTGGGTCATTTTTGCCTTGATCGTGATCCGTAAAGCTCACAAGTGTCGCAGGCCAGAGTCCGGCGCAAGCCACGAAGCCCCCGAGCCGGCAAGGGACGAGAGAGCTCCGGACGTATTATTTTCTTACTTCTATTGTCCTACTAGACCTTCCGATAGACAAAGGATTATTAATATTTACTTGAAGTTGTCTATTAACATGCAAATTAAAATTGACACAATAAGGTGCCTTACTTATGTCCCTGTGAATTACATAAACTTGTTTATTGTTGGAAAAACAATTTAAGATTGAAGTAGTAGAAAACTGGAAAACAATCCAAAAAATAAAAGTATGAGCCAAGGAATGGTTCTGTAGAAGAATATATTATGTTGGCACAGAATTCTGTACATTTCAATAAATTTTCAATTAGCTTTGGAGCTGTACCTTTTTTTTATACAGCAATCTTGAATTTTTTTTATTTGACTGTCCAAATTGAACAACAATAAGCTTAATGAACTAAATTAATTGGATTAAACTGATGTATCGGACATGTACCTAATCACAGAAATTTGGCCTTTGAACTGTGCAGTTAATCATCATCTTTTAGAAATGGTTTCAAGAATGACAAGCTCAATTTATATATCATTTGAAATTGAATCTGAAACAGAAGAATGCCCGTAACAATTAACTGAATAATAATTGTAGCTGCAGTTAAGCTTTGCGTCCAGTCCCCCCAGTCTGTTTCTTTCTTTTAGTTATGCCAGCTTTTATTGATGTTAATGGTCTGTAACAATTAAACAGAATTGCTGTATGCAGCTGACAATGGTGTGTTGGTCTCACAGAGGAGTGGCAAGGTTGACAATAGAAAATTATCTTGTCTTTTGGTAGCTACTTTACCAGTTGCAGTTTACTGAATTTTAGTTAGAAGAATCTTACATAACAATTAAGTCAACTAATGTTTTTATGCAAAGCTTGGCTTCTCATCCAGTTCCTCTGTTTTTTCTTCTTTAGTTATATCGGTTCTCCTTTATGGTGTGGCTTGAATGACCACAAAAAAGTTTCCTTTTCGCCGCAGCTACTTTAACACTGAAGGAGGAGAAAAAAAATAGACGACAGTAAAACAGAAAAAATAGACCAAAGAATGACATGGTAATGTAAACATACTTGTTAACACACAGGATTCTTAGGATTTCAATAAATGAAAAGAATTTCTTTTTGATGCAGCAACTATGAAATTGTGAGTCAACTGGAGTTCGGGCAAATACCAGTCGTTATCCCGAAAAAACTTCAAGTTCATTGTTCAGACATGAGTCACTCAACTTGTCTCACATTCGATTATTCCTGCTTTCTCTTGTACATTTTCAAACCTTTTCTTACACAAAGCTTTCTAAGAATATTGAATTTTTTGAGTATAAAGAGCACTCCATGAGAGAAAGGGTCTTCCGCTCTTCAAATAATGTACGCTTGTATTCCACTGAAGATTTACGGTCTTTTTTAGATTTATAGCTCTCAATGGTGGAAAGTTCTAGTTGAAAAACACTGGTCTGGTGTATATAGATATCCATGGGTAGCGTTTGGTGGTATAATTTGATAAAACAATCAATGAAATAGGCAAATTTTTTGTACAATAAAGTTCAATTTAAAAAATAAATAGATGGAGTTTTTAATGTATACATTGAAAATATTGCGTATACTTTTGTGATGTGGAGGTGTTGTCCTACTTAACCACCAATCCCCAATTAAGATAGCCTTTACTCTAGTGACAGCGGCATTCCTCCGTGTTGAATGTAATTTGTGTGCTACGGAAGAATCTACATTCAGCATTCTTCCAAAAATACATTACAAACAATAATCATATTTTCCTGATTTATATCTATCTATGGAGAGCAAGGTCATATAAAGGAATATACACACAATTAGGGAATTTCAGTGGAGCCCCAGCCAAGCCTTCTTCTAATGGTTGATGACTTCCTGGTTTTTTTTTTTTTTTTTTTTTTTTTTTTTTTTTTTTTTTTTTTTTTTTCTTTTGCTTTTTTAAGATTTAGGCTAGGTATTCAGAGCACAAATAACTTAAAGACTACTTTTCCTACCCTTTTACAAAATAAATAAACAAAAGTTGCAAGTGTCCCTAGAACAAAGTACAGTTACAAAATTAAATTCATGATTACTTCGACAAATGGGATAACTTACATCCAACTCTATGCCACCATGGAATTATTTATGATTATATTAATATTATTTATGGTATTTATAATCCTCCTGTGCTCCAGAAAGTCTTGAACGATCTACTTTATACATTCTGTTAGATGTTCTTTTTCGAACGTTTTTGAATTTTTTTTATATACGAAATGTTCTTGCAGTGCTCAAAGATTACTCCTGCTGGTCTCTGGATAATTTAAAAAAATGCCTTAAGTCTAGACACTGTTTTGAGTTGTTAATTACAACATTTGCTTTGTGGATTAAGTGAATTCCAGCGCAATTTGAATCAAATGTAGATTTTTCATTCACAAGCACCTGCAAGTTTGAACTTTTTATTTCTTTGGTAAGAGAAGGGATGACTTTAGCTTATCAATTTCGCCTAAAATGAGTTAACTTCAATGCAATCAATTAGCACTAATTGCAGTTATGAGTGAAATCGCCTGTTTGTCTAAAGATTTCTTGGACCTACTAAACATAAATGTAATAAATTTCACACACATAATTTTTTTATTTTGCTATTAAAAATCAATAAGCAAAACAATTGTGCCCCAACAATTTATCACATCAAAAAAATGCATATTTTGTTAATTATCCTGTAATCAACAAACAACTTAATAACAGAACATCAGTACCAAAAGTTATACTATATCAACGCTATGACCATAAATAAATTGTAGGCATCCTTTACAATAACAATTATTATTTTGGCATTATGACAGTTTATTGTTCATCAGCACAGAATTTTAAACCCTCTCCCATGCAAAACTGTTATTATAAATGTTAAATTTAGTGATATTCCAAAATTTGTTGTACTATTGGTTTGAATTGGATTAATGTTATGTGTGTTTAATTAAATGTTGGTTAAGCTGGTGAGTGCAAACATAAAAGTTGAACTAATCTAACTGATGATTGGTCAAATAAATCAATAGATAATCAATCCAGCCAAGCCCCTATCTGCCCAGCTGCACTTTGACTTTGTTATATTGTCCACTGTCCCTTTGTCAATACCATTGTTACATTTATAGAATTTATATTATCCTTCTATAGATGATTCACATTTTTCGTAAAGTTTACAGTAATTAAGTTAAAGTAAGTAAGAACAAATTGAATTAGGGTGGTGGGCCCTAGAGAATGGATTTGATACAGATCAAAAAATTTATAATTTGTTATTATCAAATGGGCTGAACTCTGAGAGATTATGGTGAACCCTGTGGTTTATCCAACCATACATATTCCAGAGATCAAAAAGTTTTATAAAACCAAAATACTTCATTTTGAAACAAATTAAAATGTGTGTTATTAGCATAAATTTATTAAGTTGTGAAATTTCTTTCTGTTCTGGGGTTTATGATCCTGTTCCTTTATTGATTATAATCATTTTGGCTTTTTGCTATCATCAGTCGAGAGTTTAGTTCTCCTTATCTGTTCAGTTATTATACCAACACAAATTTATTGTCTATAAGCGCTTAAAAATTAGTCCAGTAATTTTTTTTTCCCCACAGAGGTATCAGAAATTCTTAGATGACCTCACTCCATTTGTGACAGGAAGATGGATCGGTGCATGTCTAATGATTTTAGCATTTGTAGCTCGAGTTTTTATAATGCAGGTGATATACCTTTGAAGCAACTTTTTTTTTAAAATAGTTATTTTTTGGGTTTAATTATTATTAACTTTTGTTGAAATTGTTATTAGGGTTGGTACATAGTTGCTTATGCATTGGGAATCTACCATTTAAATTTATTTATTGCATTCCTAACCCCAAAGAGTGACCCAGCGTTAGCGATGTACGAAGGTAAATATTTCAGTATCAGGTCTGGTTTTTTTGGAGTATATCGATTTATTTATTTTGTGTACTGTTGTTTTAGAGGATGGTGGTGGGCCAGAACTTCCGACTAGGGCAAATGAAGAGTTCAAACCATTTATCAGGAGGTTACCAGAATTTAAATTCTGGTATTCGGTATCAAACTCTACTCTCATAGCATTTACCTGTACTTTTTTTGAAATATTCAATATACCAGTATTTTGGCCCATTCTTGTCATGTACTTCATCACGCTTGTAGCGATTACAATGAAGAGGCAGATCAAGGTCTGTGTTCATTTTTAATTTATTTTCATTTCATTTTTAATTAAGGAATTGTTCCTAACTGTTTTAATTTTGTTCACAGCACATGATAAAATACCGCTATTTGCCTTTCACCCATGGAAAGCCGAAATACGCCAGTGCCAACAACACAGGCAAGGTGATTAATTTAAAGTGACAGGTGATACCTTCTGTCATTAAATCACTAATCCGCCCTTTGGACAAACAATCCCAATCCTTAGAAAATATCAATATTCCTCTGAAAAGAGTAAAGAGCACATGGTGAAATCTGAAAAAAAATGACACTCTTATTGATCAGAGTTTCGCCTGTGAAATAAAACACAGGGTTCAAGGAGTTCTGCTACCAGGGTGGTATTAATGTGTAACATATTCAAGAAGGAAATAACATTAAAATACTATTCCACGCTTTTCTTGTGAATAAATTGCCAGTTAAAAAATTAAATAATTAAACTACAAAAATATTTGTTTCCAATGGTGTCATTTAAAAACTGTAAATATTATACTTGCTCTTGGTGGAGGCCTTGTATTTTCCAAATCAGTTTTGTTATTAGTTACCAATGTCAAAGGCTGGGGTTTTAAAAATTTATTGTTGATTAAAAATAATCACGGTCTGTAAAAGAAAAAAATGTTATTTCAATTTTTTAAACCTCTTTTTTTTTAATTTCCTAATATTATTCTAGTAAAATCATTACCTCCAATCAAGGCTTGCAGATCTTTTTTCTCATATTATATTTACACAATTAAATTATTTTCTTTTGTACATGATAATTCATGATTTTGCTTATGTTGTACTTTGAAAAAAAAAAAAAAAAAAGCAGTTCAAATAATTTTATGTATATATAATAAATATTTAAGCAATACAAGTTTACACTTGTACAAGGATTACACTTCAAAATAATAATACATTATGCTATTTTATATTAAGAACAAAATAAAATAGTTTATTTGTTTGAAATAAAATAAGTATTTTTTCAAGAAAATCTCCCATTCCACCTATTCATAATTAATGTGTGTATTCATTTTTAAAACGCCTTGATTGAGTGATGATATATACTTTTTTTTAAGATCTCTTTTCCACTGGTAGAGCGCTTGTAGACGTCTTTTTTTTCTCCCTCCACGGACAATGTTTTTTACTAGGCTTGCAGTGTTGTGTAGGCTATAATGAAAGTATGTGTATGCATCCCCCCTTTGTACAACGAACACCGATCCAGCATAAGAAAGTGCTGTCAACTGTGCTAGTGAATGTGTTTAGACGCTAACTGATATATCACTTGATTTAATTTGTCATTTAATCATCGTTAATACAATTTGAAATTTTTTTCTACATACAAAAATAATTACAAAATTTGATTTCATCTTCTAATTTCTCAAAACGAGTAAAATGCACTATATCTTTCCCTTCCTCCCTTTTGTACCCATAATGCTGTTTTACGTTTTTCTGTTCCTTTTTGTTTTTGAATAAATAGTCCAATAGAATTTGTTATTTCTTATTATTTGTCATTATACACGTTATAAGAGAGACTGTGATCTAAGCTATGATCCATCTTGTCGAAAATCTTAATATACAAAAATTTGTCTGATAAAAAAAAAAAAATTACGTCTACAAGCGCATTTAGGCCAACTGCATATTGTGCTGGTTGGATGTCATAAATTTAGACCTATTCAAAGCACCATTGATTGGAATATTTTATTGTTGGTAAAAAGCCGTTATTTAGGTTTGTTCTATTTTAAATTATGAGAGGAATCGTATTAAACAAAATAAATTAAATACACTCAGACAGAAAAGTGAATTATTATTTAATATGATAATCTTACAACGTGCACGTCACTATCGTCATTTGCATGGTGTGCCAATTGGTCATACAGAAATATAAAAAACAGCATTAATAGCCCAGCCTTAAATTCAACATGACATAAAGACAAATTTGAATTTCTTAAACATTGGTCCTCTTAGTGTATGCATGTTTTTTCCCCTTAATGTTTGAAATTTTGGGTTGGCCTGCACTCCTTATTTCATAAATATGCACATAAATGCAAATGTATAGTTAAAAACACTAATGACTATTTTTAAGACAACAATTTATTGTGTTTTCAAAGTTAATCTTGTCAAATTACATGCGAGCACTTGCTTTTTTGCTGTTCTGAACCTTTGAATTTTAAAAATAATTTATTTTTAAATTAATTAATTCTTTGACCTTAATATTAATAATTTTATTAATGCCAGCTATAACACCGGCTGTTCAAAACTTTTGTCAAAAATGGAAGTTGACTTTAAATTTCCTGTTTTTAGATGTGACAATTAGATCCAACAACTTGGATCGCACAGTAATTTATTTTGAATTTGAAATTTGAATCATTTGGATATGACAATTGAAACAATTAGAAGTACAGCTGCTGGCATAATCTCTGAAATACAATAAAAATTCATTCATTATGCAATAAAGCAATAAAAAATTTCCCCTCTTTCTTTAACTTAATTAATATTGACTAGAAATACTAATTTTAAACCAATAACTTATTCAAATTCTTTCACATCCAAATGCCAAAAAATAAATGTCCAAGTGCTGAACAGGTGGAGGATGCACGCTTTGAGTGGTATAATCAACGATTCTTAGGTTTATTTGGGTAGTGCTGGGAGTTTTTACATGTTAAGGTCTCTCCTTAATTAATTTTTTTTCTGTTATAAATATACGACAAAATAATTAATTTTCAGTTTGGTAAGGGATTCTTTCTTTTTCAAATAAGCCAACTGATTCTTATAAGTTTTATTTTAACCAAACAATATTCAGAATATTGGCAACTAGTATCATAAAAAATTTAAGTGAATTTTATAGTTTTCTTTAATAATACAGTTAAACTTTACCAAAATCACAAAAAGATACAACCATTTATTTGGCATAATATTTTGATTTCCAGTAAAAGATTTGTTTAAATTTTTCATAAAATAGGTTCAAATAATTGAAGCTCACTTGTGTTCAAATCAGATGATTTATGTATTTCAAATGTTAAACATATCCTCCATATCCTAATAATTGAAAAAGGTATTTATTGAGAAAATAAGAATAATACTTTTTAATTTTCTCAGATCGATTTAAACTTAATGTAATCATCTTGATTATTATGATTTAGATTATTTATTGCTTAAAAGTACAAAGTGGTTAAGTTTAAAATGCCAAATTTCTATTTTGTGATATGTTATATATTTTAACAATTGTAGAAAATTTCAATAAATTTTTTATTTATTTTATTTTATTGTTTTCAAACTTGAATTTACTTACATTTTGTGAGTAAAATAATTTAAAGATAGCTTATTAAAAGTGATTTCAAAATATTAACGTACAAATTTGAATTGTGTTTTAGGCTGAAGCAGTGCCTCTTATCCCCCCTATACCTGTTATACCCGTTGTTGTACCACCGCCAGTCAGTGAAGCATAAATTTCAAAGTTCAAAAACCAAAATTATATTTTAAACAGTGCAATAGTTGTTAACAGACTTTTTTAAGTGTTTGATTAATTATTTTCATGTGATTGTGCACTTTGTGATGCCAGCCGTCTTTATTTGCATGAAAGATTGGATTTCAGAGAGAGTGTATTGTGAATATTTAATGTCAAGAGATTTTTGACTACTGTATAAATTTATATATTTTTACTTTGTGAATAGTACGAAGTTATTGTACACCGGGAGGGATAGTTGGCACATCTTACATTTTCTGTTGGTTTTAAAAAAAAATTGTTATCATTGTTATTTTACTCATTCGGTATTTGATTTATTTCTAGTTCAACTGCGTGCAAAATTTTTTTTTTTTTTTTGGTAAAGGATTAAAATGTGCAAGGGCTCTGACTATAATTTTTTTTTTTTTTTTTTTTTTAAGTGCTTTATTCACTGACTTTAAGGAAGGATCTCCTTCGGGTTTCTCGGTTTTGCAGCGCATATTTCAGGATGACACGGGCAAAAGCATATTTTGTCTTCTCTAGTTTTTAAATTCAACGAATCTATAAACATCCTGCAGACGCTCTTTTTATCAGCCCTAAAACAAAAATTAAAATATTAGATAACTTGTTTTCTCCATATTGTGGTTATAAATGTAACTTGTGCCTGTGTTTAAAAAAATTTAATATATGTATATCTTAAATATTATTATTATGGATTGTGTAGTTAGCATTATTGTTATTAATCATTTGTTAATATAATATCTTTTAAAAAGTTTTGTTTTTTTGTATGTAGTTAACATATCTAGAGTACCTACAAATCATATATTGGATTGCAACGTAAGCTTATAGCATTTTAAAAAGGGGAATTCAAAGACAAAATCAGATATTTGTAAATAAATGTAATCCATTAAAAATGACCCATTTTCTTGTCGTTCCTTTTGCCATCTTCCAGGTGAATTAATTGTTCTGGGGTAAGGCTTGAATAAATGCTGTTTTGTAAAAGCAAATATTCAGGGAAATCCCTTTTGGTGAATACATAATATAAGTCAGAAGACAGGCATAAATTAAGTGTTAAATGTCAATTTCTAGATTTTTTTTTTTTTTTTTGCAATTGGTTGCATGTGTAAATGCACCTTTTAACTTTTTTCACCCACCTATCATATGGAAGAGCATTGCTTGTCCCCCCCCCCTTCTACAACCTAATGTAAGAGAACCAATTTACTATTTGTATTGTGTTGCACCGTGATCTGAATGAGAAACATGAAATATTATTCAAACTTGTCGAAATTGGAAAAAAATTACGATTTATAAAACAAAAACAGACCAAGTGATAAACTCAAAATCCAAAACTTATAAATGGAAATTCATTGATTTAAATTTAGAAATGAGTTTAATTTTTTGTTTATCTTCCCACTGTGATAATAAAAAACCTACTCTTTAGCTTGCTCTCTTCTAACTGGGTATTTTGGAACAGGCTCATGAGCAACATAGTCTCGCTTCATCACTGACAAATAATTATTAATTTCATTGTGCTCATCTATCCATCTCTGCCTTTTGTCTTTTATCAAGCCATAGTTAACTGCATTAATCTTTAAAAAAAATAGAACAATTAAATATCTTAAAGATTACTAATTCAATTAGGTTTACTGTTAGCTCATAATTATTAGGATGATTGTCCCTAACTGGTTCACTTATGCTGAACAGACAAGGGTTTGTTGAACTCATACTCAATTTTCAGTATTGCACCATCTTCAGTGAGGACCCAATGGCATATACACCTCACACGGACTAGACAGACAGTTCTTCACCGAAGATGGTGCAATACTGAAAATTGGGTAATTCAATTGTTCCACGAGTTGAGACCCAATGATGGTTCAGTCCGGCATTAGTTCAAACAAACACTCATCATCAACTCTGGTTCACTTATGTCTGTGAAGCACATTTCAGCATTTGATATCTCCAGTGCTTGGAATTGTGTTATTGCCTGCTATGCCATTCACATTTATTTTTGTTTGTAATTTTATTGGAAATATCCAAAAGTTTGTAGGCTTAAAGAAGTCAAATCAGTAGCACTCTACCTACACAATATCAAAATAAACTGAAGATCATAACTGACTGGATTAAAGAATCAAACACAAATTTTATCATTCAAATACTCTGAAAGAACTTAGATGTGTAAAAGCGACAAAAAACACACCAACTACTGAAAATATGAAAATGCAACAAAAACAAAGTCAGCTAGAGTAAACAGATTCTCATAGAAGATAAGCTATTAATTTAATTTGTTAAAATAATTTCCACTGGGTCAAGATGCATGTCATAAATACCTTGTTGGCCAAGTAATCTTTATTATTGCCAAACCTACGCCATACGTTGTTGTAATTGATATCGTACAGTGTCAAAAAGTTGCATGCAAATTCTTCATCAATCAAGTTATCAGCGACTGGTTTGCCCTGAAGAAAAGGAAATGGTAAAAAGGTAAATATAGTGACTAAACTAAAAAAAAAGTAATTCCAGTCATACAGGAAGGCTTAACTTCCAACTACCTGTTAAATGTTGAGGGCAAAGGTTAAACCACTTTACTGTACATTGTTCAAACTACTGTTAATTTAAAAAAGCCATGGAATATGAACCAAGAACGTCAAGCATGGCAAATACTAGATAGAAGTACTAACCACTTAGCCGCCGTGGTCTCCTTAAATGTAGTAACTATGACTTACACAGCCCTCATTGACTTTAGTCGCTACAGTTTCCGCATTTTCTTCTATGCAGTTATAGTCTATCGGTGCAGGTTTATAATCGATGGAATAGCTGCTCTCTTTTTTTATATTGTGTCTTATGAATTTGTACTGTCTTTGAAGCCAGTTGCCTACACGGATCCTGGGGTCTGTGTAGTTGATTAAACTGATTTCTGAAAGAAGTACATACAAATAAATAAAAGAACAATAGAAATGTCAATTCGTTGTTTAATTAGGATTGATCAAACAGGTTTTATCCATAATGGAAAATAAAAACATGCACAATACAAGAACCCTTTTTTTTAACCTCAATATCATAATGATCACATTTAAAATTAATGATGATGGAAAATGAATAATTATATTTAAGATGCTTCATAAATTTGTACATGTTACTGAATGTTGTAACTCAATTCAAAATTTATAAGAACGATTTTTACATTATTGAATTTTTTATTCTGTTTATAACAATATTTTCAAAAACGGAAGCTTATCTCAAAGGGTAAGCTAATCCCCTAGAGCAGGATCGGCAGTGTGAGTTGAGCTATCAAAGGACGAGGAAGGACTGTCTCTCATTTTTTTAATCAAACAACCTGCTGTACTTTCAATTTTAAGGGCAAGGAGTTGATATCGTATGTTTTTTTACTTGTCACATATTTTTATTTATCCACACAATAGCTGAATATATTATTTTTTGCTTTACGCATATTTTTTCTTATTTTTATTTTCACACAATTCAGGAAATTGATATGCATCGAGTGAAAGGGATTCACCAAAGATCGTTATATGTTATAAAAATATATTTTTCAGTGTGTGAGGGGGATAAAGTGGATACTATGATCAGCATTGTCAGTCAATAATTATGTAAATAAACAATTATTGAAACACAATTTCGATCATTGTGAAGTATGGGGAATTTGCATTATTATGACATATGTTTGCAATACAACCAACATTAAAGCCTAAACATACTTTTGATTCGTGATGAAAAATTAAACACTTGTACTTTATTTAAAGTATGGTGTTTTTCCAACAAAAACAAACAAAGGAGTGAAGTTCAAAACGTGTTTTTAAATATGTATTTAAATTTGTTTTCATATAAGTTTTCCTTATGAACAGATTTGTAGCTTTTTGTTTTGTGTATCAGGTTTATCACATCACAGGACTCCACAATGAACAAATTTTCAGACTTACTCTCTTCCTCCCTCGGATTTTTGAACGACACAGTCATTGTGAAATAGGCTTGAAATTATAAAAACTACTTTTAAAAATTTTATATTTTTATTAACTGGAATCACATGTTTCAACACTTTTGAACTGTTTCTTGTTCTAGACAATATAAACCTCCGAGTTGAGGATATTAAGCTTGGGGAAATACACGTGTTGTAAAAAAAAAAATCAGGTTAAAGGAATACAGACTAAAATCAACAATCATATATTTATCAACATAAAACATCTACACAGTTTTACATCTACAATCACTAACAATTAATGATTCGAGTTTTCGACAAGGGGTTCGGATGTCAAATGTGCAGTATTGACAGTCGTCAACAACTTAAGTTTTGTTCGTCCCTTGTGAAGAACTGTGCCAAGAAGATTGCATATTCATTAAGCAAACATTTAACATGTCCAAAACGCTGAAATCTTTCTTTAAAGATTTTTCATCCTGGTGTTTGCTATAAGATTGCACTGAAATTTGGATGGAGTATCGGCCGGAAATTTTTCATCACAATACACAACTACATCCAGGCAGACAAACATTTAACTAAAATTTTTGGCATATAATTATAATGAGTATTTTAATCAACTTTCAAGTACATCATTTTTTTTATTAGGAATAATTTTTTGGTGTTGTGTATATCTCTTTTTTGCTTTTAACCAAATTACAATACTTAATAAAAAAAATCTTTCATTTGGTAAGTTATACAAGGAAGACATTTCTAAATAACTGAATAGATTACAATTCACAAATACTAGTAATAATGTATATAAAATGTATTTAAAAAAAACCCTGGTTAATGTTATGTATATAGGTAAAATAAGAAAACATGTATGACAATGACTTGAGTGACCTCTACATATTGTAACATTGGTAAATACTTTTCTTTCCCTGAAAACTATGTTTATTTATTATTGGACCTTAATTTATATCTTGTAAAAATGATTTAAATTTTTTTTTTACAAATTCTAGTCTAACATCACTTAGTCTTTCTTTTTGTTATATATATATATATAAAATCTATTTACCTAGCAGGTACTGATCTACAAATCAGACTTTAGAATCAATGATTCCCCATTGTATCAAAGTTCTAATAATTGGCCACTCAATTTATATTAACAAATAATAAAACATTAACACTAAAAACTACTTCCAATGTTTCATTTTAGAAGAAAACATAAATGAGATCATAAAGGAAACAGTTAAATCACACATCTCATAGCTCTTTTCATTAGTCTTAACAAAAATATCATTTTTTGTTTGTTTTATATTAAAAACCTTGGGGCAATATATTTTTTAACAATTTTTTCTGGTCAATAGACTAAACGATCTCTTGACTACCTTATTCTAGAAAACCTCTGACTTTAAAATGCCAGATATTTGCTTCTAAAAGGTACCAATATTTAACATCAATCCCAAATATTCTTGTTACTACATAGAATTGACCTGTTGTACATTCATTTATTTACGATTTAAATGAACACAATTTAATACTCTGGTTAGTTTTCTAGTCTCATCGAGGAAAAACATTACAATCTACAATCTCTAATAGGAGGAATTCTAAAAAGTGATCCCTTGCGTTTTTTTAAAAGTTTAATTTTCCAGAAATATTTTTAAAAGGGTTTTCCCCAAGGTAAGGCCAAATACTTCACACCGGCCTTCTCTCATCAATTAAGCGTTTGTTTAATATCTTTTAAATAATAATAAAATAACAATCTTTGGCTTTCATCACATTAATTTTTCTTAATTACCATTGTTCAAAAATGATGAAACTACAACATTTTATCTATTGGCCAAACAAACCACAAAAAATTTAATTTTTATTAAAAATTATTCACTGTTAATGTCATACTATGGCTATTTGAATATCTATTGAACATTATTTACTGCTATCTGTATTAAACATTATTTTTTATCTAATTATTTCTTCTTTGAATTGATATAGTAAAACTAATTTGAACAACTGGATTTTTTAAAGTTTACAAAATATTTTGATTGTCTGGCCAATTTAATGGACATTTAAAAACCTACAAGGAAAAGTTTTGAGCGTAACTATTTCTTCATCTTTCACAATAAGTTAATAATAAATTAGGCCTCTATTAATATTAAAAAAGAAAAAATTAATATACGGTTGGATTCAATTGGAGTTTCCATATTGAAATAGGTCTTTTAAAGACAGTGACTTGACCCCGTTCTTTACCGCCGATGATGAATACACAAAATTTCGTTGTCTCTCTTTCTGTCCGCGTAGCGCTTGATGCTCTAACTCTTCTGTCTGTAGAAATATTCATTTGAGAATTGTAAGAGTTTAAGGCAAGAGGCAAGCTTTTAGGTGGTATGGGTTTCAATTCAATCATTTCTTGCCTGCTGTTACTTCTCCCCTGGGCATCTTCTAACACGCTATCTGGAGGACTGTTTAAAGTTTTGACATATTCGTTATCTGAGAGGATTTCCTTGATGTCTGGTCCCATGTAGTTTGGATTGGAGAAACTATAAGGGCCCTCTTTGTTTTCTTTTTTGTTTTTTTCAAAATTGCAGCTCGAAGATATTCGATTCATTGTCTCAATGCTTGCGTAATCTGATGTTTCATCACAGTTTTCCTCTGGGGTAGTGAGGGGGTTGCCAAAGCGGACAGAAGCTGATTTTGGAAATCCTTTTCTCGTCTTAGGCTGGAGTTGCTGATGAATGGAGAAAAAATCTTGTTTGGCAGTACTAGATGGTGCTTCTTCATCATCCAGATATACTAATTTTGTGACCTCAACAGGTGTCAGTGTGCAAGATGCTAAGGAAGAAAAGTTAGGCACAGATATAGGATCTCTTGGAAGTGTAGGCTGCACACTGGTAGTTGGAGAAATCAAGGATTTTGCAATTATATGATGGCTCTGGGACTTTACCATTTCACCGCCTAAGGATGTTTCTGATATGCTTTCTGTGCTGCTCAAAACGGAATAATTGCACTTTCCTGATTGCCCCAATCTGGTCAAGTTGATTTGTGAGAGTTTGGATATTTCTTTGAGAATGCTGAGATTTGACGCTGTAGGAGTTGTGTTAGGCCTATGGTTGAGAGAACTTCTTGTTTTAACTTGGCGCTCTATTGAGTTGCCGCTCCTTGCCCTTTTCGGTGAGCATTTACTGATACAATTGTTTCCTTGCAAAAGTAGTTCAGGGACTGTCAAAGCTACGCTTTCAGATCTCGGTTGAGGTATCAAACCCTCCAAAGTCAGCTTCTCCCATGTTTCTGTTGCTGAAAGGTTTAAAGGGAAATTTTAATAAAATGTTTGTATTATAACTGTAATCTATATCTTACCAAAATGAAATCTCCACAACTCATTGTTTGCCTGACCTGCTCTCTCTCCACCAAATATAATCATAGAACTAAGTAGTTTGCACGTCGCATGGCTGTGTAGGGAACCAGGTTGCACTTTGCACTTTACCTGAAGCCATAATTTCCTAACTGGAAAATGTAATAAAATGAAAACTAGAAAAACAGAAGATTTGTTTATACTCATCACCTGTGTCAAAACGCCAAAGATCAGATCTCTCTTGAAGATCAGTCATACCGCCGAATATCCAAATGGAACTGTCATGAATCACCATGCTATGTTTGTGACGAGCAGGAGGAGAAACTCTTCCATTTGAGAGGAGATGCCAAGATTCAGTCTCTGAAAAAAAATTAAAGCCATTGTAAAATTTGACAAACTTCAAGAAACCTTTTATTATTTCTTAAAATAAATAATACTAAAACACAATTATAATACGCTTTGTTCAAGCAAAAGGGTCAGGTTACAATTATATTGTACATCTCTGTACATATGAATTTTCAGTAATGAGGCACAATTATACTGAAAATGCTATTTCATTTGCAGCTGTTTAGACAGATAATTCATTAGGAAAGTACTAAGTACTACTAAATTTTTGCATTACTTAAATGGCAATCAAAGAAAAGATTTGGTTACTCCTTAAAGTTTTTGAGGAATAAATAAGCTTCATCAGGACTAGAAACTTTTACTGACAATTTACAAGATTAACAAATATAAACATCTACTGGACGGATTGTACATCTTGTTCCACTAAAAATCCTTTGAAACATTAAGTTTCAATACTGTTAATAGATGTTAATATTTGTTAACCCTGTGAATTATCTATATGTCCTGATGAAAGGGGGTATATTCCTTGTAAGCTTGACAAAGGACCTGCATGATTTCTTTCTTTTTTTCAAATTGGGCATGTCACTGATTTTTTGTTTTTGCTTGTTGACTTTTTTTTTAATTTATTTTTTTTTAAATCAATTATATTGAGATAGTTCCAATAAAATGGTCAGTTTAGACAATTATCGGAAAAAAGCCAAGTTCCATACACCAGTAAAATACAGTTTATTTTTAAAGACCTCACACTTAAAACTTTAAAGGAGATAATTTATTATATGTGTCATAAAATATTCTGAAGCAGTAAACATTTATTTGTAATAATTGTCTTGGACTTTTCACCCCAAAGGGTTCTCACTCTGTGATGAGCTGACCCTAGGGTCTACACCTAAGGGGAGTTCATCTACCCCATTATGCCTTGACATAGGCCACTAGTAACCCTTAAAGCCAGAAATCAAGGAGATAATCACTTCCTAACTAATGAGTGCTTTGACAGCTAGGTCCCAATGCATGCAAAATGTAAAGTAACCTAAAACTAACTTCTAAAATATAATCACACAAATAAATACAATCACACCTGCATACATTGCACTCATTGTGGTTAGTTAGGCGAGTATTTTTATATAATCTGCTATCTACCCTAAGCACACACACTAATGGCTCACACAGTACCTAACATGCACCCAAAATAGGGGGAAAAACCACAAAATAAAACTGATCTATATATAATTAAAAAAACAAAAACCAAGTTTTCTAAAAAGCAAAATAGGGGACCCACAAACCCCCTATTTTGACCGAGAACCATTCTTAAATTAAACAGTACACCTACACACTCTCGGTAAGCTATGGGGCGACAAACTTCTGTTATGTGGGACAAATCGATCAACCATTCTCTGCTTAAGCGGTACCTCTGTGGGCTTTGGCCCAAGAGATGCCTGAATAAGTATTATTTTCTTATATAGAGAGAAACTGAATTGTTGTAAACTTAAAATTGAAATTTGATGTCTAATGAAAACTTTAAACAATTTTAATTATAGTCTAATTATTAATTGGATTCTCATTAACAACTCATTAAATTAAATTGCCAGCAGGTGTATTTCGAATTATTTCATACCAAAGCCTGAATATACAATATTGAGCCGCCAAACCAAAAATTATTAAATCCATTATATTTATTGGTCTATTGACCAAATTACTTCTTTCAATTAATTAATCTTTTTATTTGAAGAAAATTAGAAAGGTTGTAGGTTGAGATGGTGTCTGAGTGGAGATAAGTCACGAGAGCCGAAGGTGTGGAGCAGCGGCTTATTTAGCCGAAGGTCGTGGGTTCGAATGCTGTTCGTGGTATTAACTTTTTCATTTCAACCAAAGTCTTACATAAAAAGATTAATTGACAAAAAATTATTTTTCTCGGCAACCTTTCAAAACCCTTCTAAGCCCTGCTGTCATAAAAGTTTTCCTGTATAGTATAACCAGCGCGCCGTTAATTTTGCACTGTGTAAGCCTATTATACGGTATATTACACATTAAATTATTGGCTTATTTCTTTATTACCATATATTTTCAATTCGGAAATAAGTACAATCCTTTGCCCTCCATTATGATCAAATGATTCACGATAGATTACTTGATGCCATAGATAATCCTAAACGAACCCATTATTTCAGGGTATAAGGGTCATAAGTATAAATTTAATGCCTCAATGAAGAATATGAACATTTACCAAATAAGTTCATTTTTTAAACTGTTTAATAGTCAAAAAATAAGAATAATACATAGGGTATATTGAACCTCGAGAAAGTTTGTTCATATCATCTTCGACCCTAGAAAATGGCAATAAAAAAATAAGTAAAACGAACGTTTATTGCTTACCAAAATGGAAGACCCACAATTCGTTGCACGACCCTTTCAGATCGCGATACCCTCCGTAAATAACCATCGTAGACCTGTGCACCAGGGCGGAATGGCCCCTTCTGCCTTTGGGTACAGTCGCCCCCTTGCCACCTCGGACTTTCCTCCAGTTGTTGTTCTGGAAAATAAAAACATACATCAAGTTTCGTCAGGAGATTACAAACACTCTTGTAACTTTCGGTTATCTAGTTTAGCTTACAGACAATATTCTCAGACCGACTTCGATCTCTAAGTCAATATATCGGTCCTTAATGGAACCGGAGTTTTCTTAGTATTCAAATTGATCACGTTTGCTCAAAATCAATTAAAGTGCTCTATTTTGAACTGAAAGCTTCTTAACATACAATGTGGGAGGCTTGTGGGCAGACAAATAACTGAGATCATCGCCGGCCATTTCTTTGTTTTTACTTTCCAGCCATTTGAGCGTCTCTATGTGGTTATTGACTCTCCACTTTTATATGTTCAGGTCGATGCTACCCTCTGGTTTGTCAACTGTCAAATAATAACAAGAATACGTACAAATATACATACAACATAGATATAAAAATACATGTACACATCCGACAACCGGTAGCACCGCAGTCGACGGGGACTCGGTCCGTCAAACCGAGTGGCACACGCGACACTCAGCAGGACACCAGGACTTCTATTTTCGAGTTCAGGCGCTCCATCCGAAACAACAAAACCATGGCACCCCGCTTTGGAAAACACGGTTGCGAGACACACGCCCAAGCCATGACACTATGACAGACTATGTCGGAGTCAGACGTCAGTATTTCCCATCACCATCTGATACAAACATGTAAGTCCGGTCACATTCACTCTTAATGAGTATTTGATATTCCTTGAGGCGAGGTCGAACCAACTCGCTTTTCTCTAATAACTTACTTTAGTTCTCAAGACGTCACACCCTCACCTCAGAGTATTCGATATTCCTCGGATTCAAAATACCCCTTCCTTTCACGCTAATAAATTACATTCATTCCAATAAATTAACACAAACCATATATACATTTAAAAATATCAATAACCCTAACGTATATGTATCACTCCAGTGCCTCAAGACTAACAAGTCCGATGATTTCCCAAAATTGTCTAAATACGTCAAGCCATCTACTAGAGAAAAGGTGCCCTTGCGTTATTCTTGTATGACCTATACATTGTCTTCTTTTTAACTAATTAACGTTAGTTAAAAGGTTAATAGGTTATCTATTATCAACATAATATCATATTTAATATGTTTCAGGCTTTGTAAGAGCTTTTAAGCAGTGGGTAGCTAAAAATTGTGCCTTTGTTCTCAAAATCAAAATTCTTACGGACTCATTAATTTTCTCTGATTCAATAACTAACGTTGGTTATTTTACTAACATACAACTAATATAAATTAACTTAAAGTCATATTTTATGTATACACTAGCTCATGTGGTAGAGCGGCGGCCTATTTAGCCGAAGGTCGAGGGTTCGAATCCCCCTCGTGACACTGACCTTTTATCGCAACCAATATCTCACATAAAGATTAATTAATTGAAAGAAGTTATTTGGTCAATCGGACCACGAAATATTTATTATATATTTAACCACTCCGCTGCGTTTTCACATTGAAAATTATTTTTATCACATCTGAAACTTATTTATTTTTACTGCTTTGAGGTATACGTTTTACTTTCAAATACGAGAAACAGTAAAATATAGAAATTCATTGTATTTAACAAGTGAGAAACAAGCACACGTGAGAAAAAAGGCAACAAATGATTTTTGGGCAATCTGCCACAAACCGGACCATTTGTAAGGAGAAAACCCGCCCCCTTGGTACGAAAGGAAATTGAGTTCGTTCTTCACCAAAGAAACAATCTGAATAGAATTCACCTTTAAAAAACTTTAATCCAGTTGATAAGAGTTTCTGTGTGTCGGCCGTTTATAAACCCTAAACCCGAAATCTTCACCCTCCAGGCGACCAAAGGGGTCGTTCCCCCTTTGGTACAGAGTGGTTTATGATATAATATCCACCCCCAACGAAAACGACACCGGCGGAATTTCATTTAAATGAGGCCTCGGGCATGTGCCGCCAGTCCAAATCGACAGGGGCGGCAGGCAGTTTCGAAATTGAGGAACAGGGGAATGACCATTTAAATGCACCCCTTCCGTTAAACGGAGCGTGACTTGAAATTGAAATAAACAGAAAATTTTGAAAGATAAGCGTTGAAAAATTAATTCCTGCAATTATTTTACAGAGGCGGTACTAACGAGCTCTATGAAGTTTACTGCCCTTTTCTTTCATGACAAGAAATTGCTTATCGATCAGTGACACGCGAGAAAGCATGAAAAAGTATCATGACTAATATCTTAAAAAAGAAAGTGGATAAGAACCATCTTCTATATTTAAACAAAGTTCTTCTAGTTATAGTAACAGTCTGTTTATAACAAAAAAAGAAACAGGGATGTTAGTCGGATCATAAGTCGTCATCCCATTTATATTAAATGGTTTGATATAAATTATATAAAAGCAAAATTTCGTAATTAACAACTAAATTAATATACCAAGAACAAACACCGAAGAAAAGAAAATATTAACCAACAATTAATCAATTATCCTACGCCCTTGCAAATGTTTATGGTGTTATTTAAATTTATTAAAAGAAAATTAAGTATCATTTTAATAATTTAGTATTGCTTTTTTGTTATTGATAAGAACAGTGTTTTTAAAACGTAAATAAAATAACCTTATAGACAAACTCCAACAAATCGTCTTTCATTTTATTTATGTGCTTGCATGTAGAGAAAGGCTGCTCAATTTGCCCTAGTTAATTGAAGGGTGTCATTACTTGGCTCTATAAAGAGAGCGAACAGGATGCCACCCGGTATGAGAATTATGTTTGAGCACTGCGGCGAGGCCGATATTTGGAGGAAACAGGTATTAAAGTTGTCCATATGGCATATATCTCGTTTTGTGTTCCCTTTTGTGTATATTGATAGTAAATGTATTTATGAGAGTGAATGTGTAAAATGACAGTCGGTGAAATATTGAGTAGCCCATCGACCCTCGATCAGACTGGTTATATTGTGTGTTAACGGTGACGGAATGGTATGTAAACAGAAAATCATGTATATAAGAATGAATGAGAGTGCCTAGGTATAAAAACTGCATGAGGTGGGGTTTGAAATGACTTAGTTGTAGATAGCTCCTCGAACCTAACTTCGGTGGCTGGGAGGGTAAATCAAAGTATAACCCCGGGAAAATGTAAACGCATATAAAGATAAATAGAGAAATTAGAGCTAGATAGAGGGATGGATAAATAGATAGAGAGAGAGAGACAGTGAGAGAGAGGGGATGATGAGGATATTAGGAAGCGGGATTTGTGTTCCCCAGCACTGCAGCCTTCTGGCTTATTGTACCTTCTTAGTCCCTCGTTCAGTGCAACACACTCAATCCTTCTTCTCAGAAATGTTAGATTATTGACCGTTGTTACTACTATAACTATATTCATTCAGCCTTTGCTTCCCATTCGTAGATGATATGGGTGGTTGTTTCTCCCTCCTCATTACATGTTTCCTCAGATGCCAGTGACCTGTTAACAGTCCTACCACTCCACTGAGTCTGGCCCTCTCCAACTACAGACTTCAGTTTGAGCACAAGTTCATCCGTTTCTCATTTTGTTTTGTTTGGATTCATTCGGTGATAGAGGATCTTTTGGGCTTGCATACAGAAAACACCCGATCCGGTTCCTTTCTGTCTTTGGGGCTATCTGTATAGCATGTCATTGTATCTTATGCTCTCCTGAGTTTATCTTCTCCTTTAGAGGGAGGGAAGAAAAAAGAAATAGAGAGGGAGAGGGAGAGAGAGAGGGGGGTGAGTAAGAGGGAGAGAGGTGAAAGATGGCTAGATAGAAAGAGGGGTGAAAGGAGGAAGAGTTAAATTAATGTATATATTTGTCAAAATGTTAGTCTTACGAACAAATCATTCTTCCGAACTTTGTGTTTTATCTTCAGTGAAAAAATAGGATAAAACGTACCCAACTTGCCGTTGGAAATAAACTTCGATTGGACGGTTGATGAATTGTTTTCACATGATTGATGAGGACAAATATCGGTTAACCGGTTCCACAGTCCATGATTTCATTTCGCCCATTATTGATGCGGTCGGGCAACGGACAAAACCGTCGGATGGTTCATCCTGAAGAAAATAATATCGACAAATCGTCTTTTCAGTGCTGTTACAATATTTTGTGCTTTACTTTATTATTTTGTTAAAAATTTAAATTAAAGACTGAAGGAAATTAATTTCAGAAAAGTTCCTTCCTATCGTTGTACTTCTAAGGGATAAGGAGCGTTTCAAGCAACCAGTTTTCCACTTAGTTAGCAGAATGTCAAATGTGTTTCATTCCTGCTCTAAAGGGACCATAATTTAACAATTTACTTTCAGGGGTAACAAGGATCCCGGTCCCCTTTTCCCTCTTTACTTTATGAACAGCTGTAATTTTACTTTACTAATGCATTTAAAAGCCTTCAGCGGATGGCCAATTTGGCCGATGTTGGAAGTTCCATTAATGATAAATGTGGAAAATATGAGAAGATATTGAAGATTATGTGGTTTTCTAATCAAACAATTAAGCGATATCATATACCATTTTAACATTAATTCATTTACGTTTTAGTGGTCAATTGACCATGTTACATCTTTCAATTAATTATTCTTGCCATGTAAGGTCTTTTATGAGATAAGTCAGCGTCACTAGAGGGATTGGAACCAACGGCTAAATATGCCGCTACTCTACCACTTGAGCCATCGTGACTTCGATCCTCTCGTACACCAACTCTCCATCTCAACCTACAACCGTTCGAACCTTTCTTGAAAATAGCAAAAAGAGGGAACGAAGGTCGTGGGTTCGAATCCCGCTCGTGACGCCGACTTTTTTATCTCAATCAAAACCTTAATTAATTAATTTTAACTTTACTTGAAAACTTAGTTAACTATTATAAACTTAATATAGTCTATTTATTTCTACCTTCAGCTGGGTTTAATTTAACGTATAAGCCGTGAATTGAGCGTGCTGAATCAAACATACAGCAGGCAGGTGTAGAGAATGTTAATTATTCAAATGCCTACGCTAAAGAAGTTTAAAACGATTTGCATGTATATTGTAAAGGGAATTTTGTTCATGAATTCTAAATAGATGAATGGTAAATGTAGGAAGGAATTACCTAAAATTCAAAATTTAAACTGTTTGTTTAAAGATCTGATTTGTTTCGATGGGACTTAAACAAGTTACTGGATTGGTCAAAAAAACGCATCGGTGATTTCATTCGGCTAATATGATATTAGTGATGTAGGCTTGGATGCTTTGTGGATCAGGGGATGAGGGTGGGTCGCCATGGCGACCTACTATCCGACCTGGAAACGTTGTCTCCACGGGTTACCATTGATTCCTTCCTTCCTACTTCTTCACTGGTGCTTTTTTTTTCCAGCCGCAGAGCGACTTCTTTTTCCAGCTAGTCGTTCCAGTGTGTCGAAAAGCGAAAACCCTACTTAGGGGAGGACGGAGCGATGTTTACAAAGTGTCGGCCTGGCCTCGTTCCGGCCTAACAAACCGAGACGCAACTCCTCTGGACTTAATTGCAACTTTCAGTCACGTCACGGTGCGACCCTACGACATTAATGTTGACAAAAAATATCACACCATAAAAAGCCATAAGTTATAGAAAAAGGTTACATACACTGCCAGACAAAAAATTCCACCCACCTGTAATAAAACTTGATTTATATATTTTTTATACATTAATCAAAGTTTCGCGTTTATTAAGATTGTAAGTTAATCAAGTTAACTATAAATTTATGGATACATGTAGAGATAGCCTGAGAAGTAGGTAGATAGCTGAATAGATAAATAAACGCTTAGTGTTAAAAATAATTATGAAGATGATATATTAAGAAACGAAAACTGCGAGAATAGACCTCCTGGACTATTATACAATAACGTAGAAATGCAAATGAGAGATAAAGATGAGCAATCAGAGTAAAAGAGGAAATATATAGAAAAGTATGGAGAGAGAGAGGAGTAAGATTGCATACGATAGAAAGGAAAATAGAAATGGAAAGTGAGAGTAACAGGGAGAGGGAGTGATGGGGAGAGAGAGAGAGAGGGAGTGAGAAAGATAGAAAAATAGAAGTGAGAGAGACAGATTACAGACAAAAGATAGAAAACTGTAATAAGAGAGAGAGAGAGAGAGAAAGAGAATAAAGACGAAAGATAGAAAAATAGAAGAGAAAGAGAGAGAGAGAGAGAGAGAGAGAGAGAGAGAGAGAGAGAAAGTAACAGATTAAACAATTTATTATGTTTGTAATTTACAACCTTTTTTGATATGCTCGTCATTTTCAAAATAAATAAACCTGTTTACGAACAACAAAAAAAAGGTAGATCTGTTCAGAGAGCCTCTCACAAACAGTAAATCCAATTGTTTTGATCAGTGAACAATGTAATAAACGTAACATGTTTAGGGGACCCCTTTCAAAGTAGTAATGTTTTTTACAAATGGTTTTAGTTTTTTATTTATGATTCATGGCACCATTCCTTTTAGTGTAACGATAATTCAAATAATTTTGTTTGTGATAATTAGTAAATACATTTCAAAAGATTCTAACATTAATTGGAAGTAACATAGAAAACAAGATTAACAAAACCTTCGATATCGATATATCCTTCGTTATACTTTAGAAACGGATAAAAATGTACAACGATCGAGGAAAGGACTCTCTCTTACTTTGTAGAAAAATAAGAGATTTATGAAGGTTATATATAACAAACAGAATGTTTTCGACACCCTTTTATAAATACACGTTTAGACCCCAGGGGCTCTGACCGGCCAAAATACTGGTCATACATCAACGCTTAACTTTACGACAATTCTACCCTAATCTAATCCGATATTTTTTGGAAATATTTACATCGGTCAAAGATACAGTCAGTATTTGTTTGTTTACTTGACTTTTGTTATCGACTGTAATATTTCAGAGGACTGTTGCTAATATGTACAATTCAACGCGTAAAGCTTAATCTTAAACTTCACAAACTCCATACGGCAAACTAATTATTTTTGACTCTTATGAACGCCATCTCGTGGCACAAGGCAAGAAAACGTAGCAGACTAATTTCTGTTCCAATTAAAACGGCAAAAAATGTAATATGATAGTACGTAATAGTTATTATATAAATTTGTAAATGAAGTCATCAAAAAAATTTACTTTTATCAGATATCGAACTGATCACTTCCCTGAGTCACTCAGATTTTGTTTAAATGAAAACCAGCGACACATACGGACCCAGTAACATATGTTGACAGACTGGTAGACCAATCACCACCAATTTTTTTGTTTCATTTTTATCATTAGCTGTTGGCCTTGTATATTGAGATGGCATGTTGGACCTCATGTGATCCTTCTGGTTGAGACTAGTTTTTATATTAACGTTTTGATTTTTATTACGAGGGTAGCAACAGCAGGGGGTCAACCGTCGGATATTGGTCTTACGAAAAAAAGTCCATATCCCAGCATGTCGGGTTCTGTGTTTTAATTTTATTTTACTTAAAATTAACAAATTGAAGAAAAACTCTTACTTATTGCTTTGATTCCTGTCTAGGCCTTACGTATAGAAACATTATTGATCTTACCGACACAATAGGACATGGTGATGATCAGCGGATTACCTAAACGTTTTATCTAAGAGGGTTGAAACACAATTGACTGATGGATACGTTATTGGCCCGAATTTGTGGGGTGTAGGAACAGAATGAACACAAATTGTTTCATCCCTCTGAGGGTGCTTCAACCAGTGTTGACACTGGGGAACCCACGGTTCTAAAATTGAACATGGGTTGGCAGATACTCCCCTTGCTCGGGTGCTAGGGAGGAATATCTCTATTAATTAGAACCCTCTTCTCTCTTAGGAGGGGACCCAGATGGTACACTTCCTGGGGAGAGGTCCCCGGAGGGCATTATTACCAATAAGATCGTATTAGGAGTCCATTCCATTCCATAAGCGCACTTCACAATTTAAATGTGTGCATCGTTAACTTTTAGTTTAAATAAGTTTATTAAGTTGTTTAGAGAAGGTTTTCTGTGATTTTTGGATTTATTTAATATTGATATCTTTAGTATTTTAAATGGAAAATTATTAATAGAAATTTACTAAGGTTACATTGAACTCTCGCATACTGACAAATAGCAGATTATTCGATAGATTTAGTGGGGTTAGGGAAACTGGAATTTTTTCATACCACCCCTTCACCCCCTGGGATTGTTTGGGTGAACCACAATTATTTTTAACCCCCAGAACAAATAGTACGATGTACCCCAGTGGAGGCAATTTGATTTTTATCTAATCCAGTCGAGGGAGTTTCTGATAACCCCCTCGTCGCGTAAAGTGAAGCCCCAAGAGACGAATATGGCATTCTCCTCGGGTCGATACGGAAGACGGATTTGCATCTTGGCTGAATATCACCCGACTTATACGCAGAATATTAGAACATTTCGAGACTTGTTTATTAAATTAAATGTTTTTCTTGTGGAACACAAAATTTGTAAATTTTTTAAACTTAATTCACTGTTTCACAGTCAGAGACAGCCTAAAACTTATACTTTTTACTACCTACAAAATAGAATGAGATTATATACTTTTTTTTTAATTTATTGAGATTTAAGGAAACATTTTTCATTTTTATCAACTTTAAGTCTGCAGGTTGTAAAATAGTCTTTTTCAAGGCGTGATTTAGTAGCTTCACTGTAATGGACATGATCGTAGAAATGAAGGTTTTATCTAGAAAAAATGTATCTCAGATAAATAGAGATAAAGATATGTAAATTATTTGAGAAAACACTGGGTTGTTTGGTCGTTTTCGTTCTCGTTCCAAAAGTGACAGACCAATTTTATAAATCATCTGAAAAGAGAGCGCGATTATCAGAAACAACCAAAACTCAATTGGATCAAATTCAGACATTCAAATCGTATCTATGAGAAGAAGGAATGACCTGGTAAGAGCGGAAGGGTTGGAAGATAACGAGTTCTTCCGATGCGACTGGACACTGTTTCTTCCCCCAGGATTATGTGAGGATTACCACACGTAAGTTCACGTACACCCTTCTCTCTTGCCCCGGGGGTTTGTCAATCCGATTAGCTTAGTTCGGTTGACTACCTGTTGTCCGTACTTGATCTGAGGTCAAAGCTTTGTCAAGAACGATTGATAAGTATCGAGAAAATAGTTAAATGTTTTAAATGATCTAATTGTTCCCATTTGTTCTAATTTTCACCAACTTGAATAATTTTACTCAGTCCAGGTAATATCCTTAAACACAAGCTGCATATTTTTCTGTAATTAATATGATCCAGATAAGTAGACACCCTTTTAATATCTCGAGCCGAATTATTGATTGAAGAAATTTCGGTACAATATGAGAAATGTTGGGACTTGATGAATCATATAAAACTTTTGGTCTTCGGTTATGATCACAAACCACCCTCAGGGTACTTAACGCGGTATTGTGAGGGGCTCCCCTCAACATATTTTGTTTATTACATTGCTAAATTATCAAAAGAAATTGATTTACAGTTTGTTACAGCCCCTCGGAACATATGTGCGTTCACTTGTGTTTTAAAACAAGTTTATTTATAATAAAAACACTGTTTAAAATGCATCAATTGTTATAAATAATACCTTTATTTTTATTTACATAGGTGGTCAATTGCGTAAATACTTTGTTTTGTCTTTAAAAAGGTTTATATTATTTAAAAGTAACGTTTCAAATTTTGAAGAAATGTTCTGGATAATAAATTCTCGAAATATATAAAGAAAAATTAATAAGTAAGAATACAGGTATATAAATAGAAAAACTATAACATAAAAAAGTAAAATATTTCAATAAATGTTTAGATAGATACATTAGCATATAAATAAATAGATTGGGAGAAAAGTCCAGAGAAAAATAATAGATATTCACTAAGATAGGTACCAAAGTAAATAGATATATAGATTAGTACAGATATGGAGATAAAACGATAGATAGTAAGGTAGAGAAATAAAGAGGCAGATAGTTAGAGAAATATAATGTAAAGGGGTGTAGATAGACCAAAAGCTAGCTAACTAGGTAGATGGATAGAAAGGTAAAGAGACAGATAGGATAGATAATAATTCAGTAAGATTGAAAAGAAAGTTGGTAAAAAAATGAAAATCGTGCTAGCTAGCTGCATAGACAGAAAGTTTGGTAAGATAAGTAGGAAAATTAATAGATAGCTAGGAAGAATAATAGATTAATGGTAGTACGTTGACCGGTATATGGAAAATGAAGAATGTCCAGGAATATACAAAAAGATAAATACCCATATAGGCCGGTAAAGAAATAATTAAATATGAATTAGAAATAAAGAGGTAAGAAGATAAGAAAAATAGGTAGGAATAAGTGAAGGTAGATAGTTAAAAAGATAGATAGAAAGGAAAATAGATAGTCAGGTCACAACCTTTCTAACTAGCAAGATAGATAAGAAAATAGGTAAAGAGAGACAAATAGGCAGGAAGAACTATCAAAAATTAACTAATAGGTAGATGGATAGTGAAGTAGGTAGAAAATTCAAAATCTACATATTGATAGACAGGTAGATAGAAATGTGAACAGAGTTAGAGAGATATATAGGTAGATATACATATAACTAGGATGATTAGGATGATACACAGGGAGGTAGGTAGAAAGGGGGAAAGATTGCTAACTAGAAAAATAGAAAATTAAATAGATAGATGCTTATACAGAACTAGAAAGATAGCTAGATAGTAGATAAAAACTCCCTAACTAACCAGATACATAGAAAGATAGGTAAGAAGTTAAGAGGATTGATAAAGAGAACAATTAGTATGTAATCAGCTTTCTCTATTCCTTTTATTGTAAAACCATCGTCGGTACATCTAACAACTACTAACTCCTTGAGTGGAATTATGTTAGGAAGATAAATTGATAAAACGAAAAAAAGATGGATAACTGTAAGGTATTCAGTAGGTAGGTGGGTAATATCTAGGAAGCAATAATAATAAAACCAGTCATTAGGAAATAATTGCGAGAAAACACAAACGAAGGTTATTTTTAATTAAATTAATTTATTAGTTTTAATATTTCTCCCACAAACCAGTTTTTTTATCCATAAGAAATTTAGGAATTTTTTGGTAGTTTGTTTATTTATTAAAATATGAACCAAATCATCCTTTTCGTCGTTTTTAAATGCCTTCTGATCAAAGGAAAAGGTCGTACCTTTTAAAGTGATTGTTTGTTTCGATGTTATCATGCCTCTATTATCTGTTTTATCAATGTTTCAAAATTTAACGCGTTTGAGTAAGTTCGCCCTTAGCACGCAACACTTCCAAAAATTTCCACTCAACGTATTAATTATTCATCTCAGAACTTTTCCCTACTCACTCTCGACCAGCACTTTAATTTTAATAGAAGCATGTGGATGATAAATAGCTAACGGGCGGGCAGTAAGCTTAGACGATCAAAGCGAAACCTCACGGGGCCGCACGGTGACAGTAAGTGATACATATAGCTTTCTCGGGTTCTCGCCTCCCATATAGCATCGCCCTTCCACCTTACATTTCCGATGAAAGTCTCCAATCATTGCCTCCAAATCTTTCAAGGTATCAAGCTCCCCTACTTCAAATTGATTCCGTTCCTTAAGGAGGGTGGGCCAGTTTGTTTTTTCAGGAAAATATATAAACAAAATAAATAAACATCTATACAAATAACAATAAACTCCTTTATATAAATATAATTCAATGTTTTTACCTATTAGTTTTCTGAAATTGTGCAAATTGGTTCAACCGTTGTTAACAACAAGAAGTAAATTTTTTTAGAAGATATAAAATATACGATTTAAACCACATTGATTGTCCTCAAATTGATCTAAAATGTTACTTTATTTTTAAAAAAATATTTAGTTGTTACATGTAATATTACCCATTCGATCGTTGAATACTGTTTCAAAAATTGATTTCTACTTAATTTTTAGATATGTGCAACTTTATCCTTAATTAATCTTTTTACATAAAGTTTTGGTCGAAATAAAAAAGTTTGTGACAGGAGCGGGATTCGAACCAACGACCTTTGTTGTTTATTATTAAAAAAAATCCTATACAGGGTTAACTAACTTGGCCAGTAGATTCTACATTCAAAATGTATTCAAAAAGTCCTAATTAACTATGGTCCGATTCTCCAAGGTTTCGGAGTTACTCCTCCTTTTTCTGATTTTTTAAGATTTCACGACCTTGCTTCAAATAAACAATTATACAACTAAAAGGTTTTGGGCAAATCCGTTCGTACCGTTGAAAACTACGTTAAATTTCCAATATGATGAAAAAAGCTTGTAAACGTTGGTGAAATAAGCGATTTAGTAGCCAGTATTTAGAGCCTAGCAAATTTCAGAAAACGTACTACATTAATATCTTTTTAGTAGTGTAATTGCTTATTTAATTACTTTTTTAAAGATGAAGACATTGATGAAGGATAGGTAAAAACTGTATTTGACGGATTGGTAAAGTGGAAAGATTTAGAAAAAGAGGAACATTTGAATGAATTTATTTTTTAAAAAAAATTTAATTTGGATTTGGAATCGAAATAGAACGAATATTTACTTATTCACCAGCACGACTGCAATTTTGAATAAAGGATTATTGTATTATTATTCCCCGGAATATAAGTCATTCGAAACGTTTTTAGTTCATTCATTCAAAATTTCCTTAATTTTTTAATATTTTTTTATTGTTATGTATAATCTTTCCACCTTTCAAATCCGTTAACTACGGTTTTTTTTCATTCCCTTCATCGATTTCTTCAGCTTTGAAAAAATAATTAAACCATTAAAAACGATATTAAATGGAGTACGTTTTCTGAAATTTGCTGGTCTCTAGTTTAGAATCAGCATAAATGAAATACTTGACTTTAAAAAAAAACTTTTTAAAAGTTCCGGCTATTAAAACGCTTATTTCTCTAATAATTACAAGTTGTATCGATATTATTGGAAATTTAACATAGTTTTCAATGGAATCTGTGGATTTGTCCAAAACATTTTAGTTTTAGAGCTGTCAATGTTTATTTGAAGCAGGGACGTAAAATCTTAAAAATCTGAAAAAGGAAAATACCTTCGAAAGTACTGAAATTCGGACCATAGTTAATTGGGACTTTCTGGTTCCTTGACTCTAGAATCTACTAAGTTATTAGCCATATAGTGGCCGAACACCCAGTATGAACAAAGAATCATGATACTCTAGTGTTTAAAAGGCAGCAGGTCTCAGGGGATAAATTGAAAGCTATTTAATTTTGATAGTCCTGATGTTTGATCTTAATCTTAAAATAATTGACATGATAAATGAACCATCTTATAATTATTATTAATCAAAACCCTGGTTTTTTTCTAGTTCTTTTTGCTCTATTTATGTTTACACAATTTGTCTATTGTTGTCACTTTCGACTGGATATCTTAGCGCATACTTCATACCGTAAAGGTTGAATTGTATTTACCTTGACATTGTAAACCCAAAGAGGTGCTTCGTTGCAAGCTGAAAATCCGACTTCTCCTCCGAAAACGTAAATGGAATCCCTGTAAGCCACCGCCGTATGCTCTTGGAGATTTGGAGGCTTATCCCCGCTTGGGTCGAGCTGTTCCCAAATCCCATCACCTTTGGACACAAACACTTGTCTTTCAACACATGACAAACATAAGAAGAAGAATAAAACAACAAGGGGTTGAAACGTTGAAAATTATTCTACAAAGCTTCACTCTTGACGTCGATGAAATCATAAACTCTGATTGATTTTGAAGCATATTTATGTATACTTACTCAATGAATATCTCCAAAGGTCTTTCAGGGGAATGTTTCCATTTCGCCCAGCAATGAGGTAGAGGTGGTTGCCATAGAGGGTCACGCTGTGTTTCGATCTAGAGCAAGGGATTTTTCCATTTCCGTCATTTTTCGGTGTGACCGGAGTCCACATCTGAAAAAGCAAATGGCCCAAATGTGTTATTTGAAAGCTTATAAAAGCCTAATTTGTAGAATGAACGTTTTACAAAACGCCACCCCATGGGGAGTATTAAGTTGATTGGAAGCATAGGTTCCCCCGGGGCTTGAGTTGACGGGGGTAGTTTAATCAAGAGCCAATCCGCCACCATGGATGCGATATTACACGGGGATGGTTTTAATTTTTAAACTGGGTTATCCGAAGCCGAAAGATCGTATGGTATTCCAATGATATTAGATGTCAATAACAACCGGCAATATTTGGCTCCTTGCCTAACATCTAGTCAAGACCAATACCACGAGGGTTTTTCAAAAAGCCATAAAGCGTCCTTGAATCCTGAATTATAAGCCCATAAGTTAAAGGATTATAGTGACTGAAGCAAATTTCTTTCAACAGAGAGAATAGGCAGACCAAAATGATATGAAACGAATAAATTACAGGTTCATCATTCCCCAGGGAGTGATCTCATCATTTTACACTATACTATATTAAATAATTAAACAATGATAGTGTGACGTTTTGATAGTTTTGTTTGAATTTATTGACAAACTAATTTTTTTAGCCCGAGGTTTTTACATTTAATATTGTTGTAGATTCAATCAGATGAGATAAAGATAATTTTCTAACTTAGAGGTTTTTGAGATTCTTAAGAATAATATTATTTCAAGATGAAGGTTTGAAAGGTTCACAAACTGAAAAAGATTTTTTACTTTAAGCAAAGTAGCAGGCAAGGCTTGGCAGACTAATGGCTTAATAATGGTTTTACGAGTGGCGTTTAGGGAAAAACCAGGCTTTAAAAACAATGTTCAACAAGTTGTTAATATTCATTCGAACTGGGAGCCGAAGCTCGCCCGGAAACGAAGCTGAACTGCAGCAATTACCGAGATGAAAGTCACCAAGATTAAGACGTTTGGACGGAAGGGGGACTAAGGAATTAAGTTAGAGCTGATTAAATAATTAAGCGCTGAGTAATATTCAGCACGACCCTCTGGTTGGGGGTTGATTAAAATCCGTGAACAATACAATTCTGTTATAAAAGAGACGGTAATATATTTGAGGATTGCATGTTGTTTAATACACTGGATCATTCACTCTTCCCCTATTCAATATCTCCGGTCGGCCTGGTGGGAGCCGCGAACAAGCTTGCTCACAATAAAGCTCTCGTTTGAAAAATAGGGTGTCGAAATAAATTGTACGGTCGACAGATTTTATATCGATACAAACGCTAATTTTCTATTCACAGTGAAATTGCCTTGGGTGAACAAAATCTCAAATAAAAGGTTTCCTCTTCAGTTGTACCATGGGAAACGAATGAGACTATCGACATTCAGGCAGGGCAAATGTTAATTTCGAAAATGACGAGGAATGCGTAAAAAACCTACCAGTTTCAAAAGAATGTAAGACAGCCAAAATATTTACATGGGGCCCCTGGCAACTCCAATCTCCATTCTTCCACTGCAGCCTAAAAGATTGAGAAAATGGCCATTTTCCATACTCCAAAAAGTACCCTTAACGTATGTAAGCACTTTCTGGGATTCATCTTCGCTATTCTATCTCTAGTCGTTAGAGCCGCCTTTCCGAAGAGTGTACTAATTCCGGACTAATGCTTTGCAGACATATTAATTTGATGCCTCTGCTGTTTCGTAGCGTATATTTGTTTTCTGGTTGAGGTTTTGAGGAATTTCATAGATTTACACTGGTGAATTAATCAAGTGGGGGTCTTTTCTTGCTCAATCTGTTATTTGGCTCCGTTTGTGGCATACTTTTGGCCGAACCAAAGGTGAGATGGCTGCTCTTATTTTTTGCCAGTTTGTCAGCCTATTTGCCTTCAACCCACATAGGACTGATTTTCCTGTTACTTGATTTCGTTTTCCTATTACTTGCATAAATCTCGTCTTGGAATATTGATGGTCTAGAGATTTCGCTATATCAAAATTTGTGCCTTTGTTTCCCACTTCAACTACATGTTCTACTTGAGATCTATCTGTACACAGACAGATACGCCGCTTTAGAAGTTTCATGTATTTTATTGTTATTGTATTTATTAGCAGACATTTTGTAGCCATTTCTTTTATTTTTATCTTCTTGATTCTCTCAGGTGTGGTTTTATTTGTTATTATTTTTGTATTCATCCTCTGGATTCATGTATGCAATGGTGGCAATCCCAGTTCTATTTTTATAGCTGATTTTCATTCGGACATTCAATTTTTGCAATTTCGTTAGTAATTTTATATTCGTTCCAAGGTTTTTGGCCACCATACTTATGTAAAATTTGTCTTGGAAACAGTAAGAATTATTTAATTATTTAATCCTTTGGCTAAAAGACTCTGCTCAATAATTATTGTAACAATTCATATTGCTGTCGATTTTTTTTTCTTTCTCTCTCTCTCTCCTTTTTCACTTATCTCTTTCATACTCCTCTTTCTCTCTTCATCTGCAACTCTAATTAAATTCGTTCATGTTTTTATCTGTCTGCCTCTTTGTCTTAATATCTTTTCCTCTCTCTCTCTCTCTCTATCTACATCCCTTTCCCTCTCTCCTTCTCTATTAATGAACACATGGCCACATATTATGATCACTTTTCATTCATCCTACATTTTGTATGGAATAATAATTTCAAAATTCAATAACTGTAAAAAACGTTTCTAGAAAATTTGTTGTTAAGGAAACATTTTTACTTTTTCTGAAAAACTTCAAAGGCTTATCGACAAGTTCCTAATAAATTTGATTCTAGATCCTAATCAAAATTCCTTATAATCTTCTACTTTTAGAAAGAGTGAGTGCAAGCATTTTTATGTAAAAACATACCAAATTTTGTAGGTTTACTCTCTTGTCAATAATATAAAAATACCCTGTAGAAACCCAAAAATCCTAAAATGTTGAATATTATCGTTTAAAAGTAGAGAGAAATAGGTTATTGTATATTAGATGTTTTTGTCCACATCTTTTTATATTAACAAATCGTTTTAACACAGTATAAAAACAATAAAACATGTAAATGAATTGGTATGACGTGAATATTTTTAGTTGACTAGAGTTTTTTTAATAGCGTTGTTCATGTTTTATACAAATCCTACATTTCAAAAAAAGTAGCGTGTGAGCGGCTGTTATAGAACTCGAGTGTTATGCTTCGCATGAGTAAGCATATGACGTGCTACCCTGTCAGACGTACTTATCGATGAGCACATCCCTTTCATGTGGGGTTTGTTTGTTTGTTTTGTCTATAACGAAACGATATCCATGGTTGGATAGGGTGACACAGAGTTATTAGGGTAGAATGTCCTTTTCAAGCATAAAAAGGGGGAGTTGTAACGAAAATAATGTCTTACAGCCACCACCTTATCAACACTTCTATATTGTATAAATAAGGTTTAGATCAGTTGACATGAGAAAGCTCGATAAATGTTAATATTATTTTAAGTAAAAAACATATTTTAACATAGAAATGAATGTAGCAGTTGAGTATTTACACTGTTTGTCTTATAAAACCTATTTAAAAAAGTGTGAAAATTCTAGTTAGGATGGGTGTATTAAGTTTGTAAAGAAATGAAGAATAAGAAAGTAAGTGACAGAGCATTTTTTTCTCTTTTCGGTTCACTTATAATTCACGTCGGAAAACAATTTTTTGTGAGAACGGTTGACGCGCAAACAAGAGGGTTAGCATACAAAAGACCCCTTCTTTTAAGATGAACTTACAAGTCGCACGATTCTCCGTTGTAGAAAAGTGCTTCAGCACAAAATCGATAGAAATACACCGAACAAAAAAAGGTAATAAAATTTTATTATTACAGAGATTTATTTTTACCAATCTTCTCCTAGGTGAGGGTACGGGTGAGTCTGAACTTGGAAGATGTTTTATTCAAAAAGGGGAAATAGTCCAGGAAAGAGGAACAGGTGTTAAATCTCTGCAGTTCTCTCCCCCGTTTCTTTTTTTCCTTTTTGATTTGGTCTCAGATCACATTCGGTCGTCATTGCGCGTTTCCCCAACGGACGGAGGACGGTAAAGTGGCCATGCATTTTTAAAAAGACTACGTTTTGAAGGGGACGTGAAACTGTCGACCGTTTTCACTACTCTACGAACTGGAAAACATGTGCGGAGGTTTGGTATGGTATGGTATGGTGTTTGCTGAGCATTCACCCCTGTGTGTATTATTATCTATCCTACTTATCTAATCTGTTTCTAGCATTAAGAAGTTCGTAAAAAGTTTCTCACTGGAGATGGCGTAAGCTCAAACACTTTTGTGTGACATTTAATCACCGGCCCACGCATCAACAACCGAAACCAAATTTAAGCAAAATATACTTGAGCCAACCTGGAAAATCGTACTACAACCTTCGTATATGTCATCAATAAGCAATGGATAAACATAATTTTTGATACAATAAAAAAATTGTTTTTTGAAAGTAAAAATAGGATGGAATTTTGAAAATGACTGTTTCAACCCAAAAGTAAAAGACGTATCTTTTTAGAAAAAAGTATTATACAAATCATTAGATTTTGAGAGAGCCAGAGAGAGAAATTGAAAGAAAGAGAGAGATTGAGAAACAGCAAAACTGAATTATAGCTATTTCGATAGATTAGTTAATGTCTTAAAATAAAAATTTCACCATAACCTACTTCTATTTGTCCCTTCGGCATTTATTCTACTAACTCATCTTGCGGCAAAAGTTGCCATTTTTATCAAGTACTTCCTGGAGAAGGGCCAAGCTGAGATAAACTTGGACTTCAGCGTACCCTCGAATAGGAGTTTGATGTAAAACTTATTGCCAGGAAGTAAAAGGCACAAAATCCCTTTGGAACATTTATAAAAACTGAAGCAAAACGGTATTAAAAGGAAGAAACGCGTATAGCATTCACCAAGACACGTGATCGTAAAGATTAAGATTAGCCTTTCGTGGCCAAGATGCAGAATCAATGTTATAAAGCATACGAATGATTTTTTAAGCCAAAATCGATATTTTTGTTAAAACAGGAAATTCTTAGGACATTATATTTAAAATATGATCGATAATTAACTTATTCATGTAGCCCAAACCTTTTAAACAAAATACATAAATAACTAAAACTTATCTTTGAAAATATTCAATTGCGCCTATTTTGTCTTTTTTAAGATAATCTAAATATTTCAAAAAATGTAATAGACAATCCCCTCTAATCCTTGCGAATTCATTGATTAATTCGAGCGATGTGATAAATGGAAATAGATTAGGCTTACCCGATTTTTTAAAACAAACAACTGCAGGCAATAAAAACAATTAGTTGTGTAGCCAAGTCTGATTTGTGTTACGCTGTCGAGGGCATTAACGTTATCCTAATTGAATCCAATTGTACACAAACTGCTCAAGATTAAAAAAATGAGAGCTGATAATTGGACAAATACAAAATAGTTTTTTGCGTAATCGTATTGGGGATAGAATAATCTCATTCTTACATCATGTCAACAACTGAAGGAAAACAATCATAATCTGATTTTGTAAAATTTTTTGGAAATGACTCCATTTAATAAATCGGTGTGTGAACCAAATTTCTTTGCTCTGTGAAACAGAATTCTCCTAAACATAATATCCTAAGATAATGATTAAAAAGAAAATGAAACCCAATCAAAATGAGTCTGTTTTTTGTCTTCTTGGCATATGCTTAAAGAACTCCATTTCAAGATGTACATTAAAGTCAAACCCAATATTAAATAGTATTATCAGTTCTGCTGCATTAAGGCCAAATTTTCTCGAATCATTGTTAAAAAGCAAAACAAGAGTTGATCTACCTGCAGACCATAAACTAGTCTGTTTTGTGCTGAAAGTGAATTGACTAGATTCAACTTAATTCTATTCACCAATTGTGAAATATCATATTTGTTCAAACAATATGAAAAATAACCACAAACCGGACTATTTTTCCGTTTATGTTGGGAAAAAACTGAATCTTTTTGATTCAACTCAATTTCTGTCTATCAGTGGGGGTGTGCATATGTACAAAGTTTCTAAGAACCCAAGCACACTTTCCCGGAACGAACGATTTTCGCTACTAAAAAATACAAACAAAAAGCTCTAACCCAGAATTGAACAACTTGTTTCCTGAGGAAACAATTTAAGTATTCCAAATGGGTCTGTTTTCTATTACTTTTTCTTTTCTAGTTAAATGACACCTTCAATTTCCATGCACCAAGCTAGTCAATAGGAAATCAATATTAAATTGTTGAACGAAACGATACGAAATCCTTATAAAAGTTTATACCTAATTGTACCTAGGTGAGAATTATCAATTAAATGCTATACAAATAAAGGTCCGTACAGAAATTGTTTCTAAAAAAATTAATAATATTATATATTTTTATCTTCATCTCTTTGACCAATCAGCACGGCATAAGGTACAAAGTGAAATTAATAATTTACGAAGATGCGACGTTACAAATTATACGACACCATAGGTAAATGTTGGCTCAGTACACCACCATTATGCGCTTTTTGATCTGATTAGCATAAATAATTTCGCAGCTAAATGCTGACCAGTGAAATGGTATAAAAAACGTAGAATTCATAGTGGGAGTTTGGATATCTACTGTGTCGTAAAAGATGATCACCGGTTATTTCTATATAATTTATTATTTTATTAGACATTAATGGTGCTCTCTCTCTCTCTCTCTCTCTCTCTCTCTCTCTCTCTCTCTCTCTCTC
>CM077106.1:24909454-24974919 GCA_039619505.1 Cimex hemipterus | reverse complement strand
TCTCTCTCTCTCTCTCTCTCTCTCTCTCTCTCTCTCTCTCTCTCTCTCTCACAAGTATTTGGTGCATTTCGGAACAAAACATTGATTGCCGAATCAAACATTGATCAAAATTAAAAATACTACTTTACCATTACTTTAAGAAAAATTGGTTTAAATTAATTAATCTGTCACTGATCACCACATATTTCTAATAAAGACAGCTATAGTTCATTATCACGTCTAATCGATAAAACTTAAACATGACACGTAACTTTTTCAACAAATTGCTTAATTTAACGAAGTTACTTATAAAATAAAGTTCATGTTATCTGTTGTGAATATTTTATGTACGTTACAACAATTTATTATTGTGCTTTGCTGATAAAATCAATTTTAGGAACAATATTAAGGAATTGCAACTTAACTACGTATTTAAATCTCAGACGTTGTAACAATAGAAAAAAAGCAGCACATATGAGCTCTGATGATAAAACAAAAATAATTCCTATTGACAGGACATGTCAGTTCTTTTACGAAGGGTATTGAAAAACCCAATATAAATATGTTCACAAGTTCCCTTTATGTTGTCATATGAGTGATAACATGTATCACTCATACAACACTGGGATATCACTTCCTTCTGACAAAAAATACAAATATTTGCATAGCCGTTGTATCGTTTTGTTTGACATATATGCAAACGCGTTTATAATAATTGAAAAGCATAGGCACAAAAGCAGCTTTCTTTGCTATGCAATAGCTCGTATATTTTGGTATTACAGATTGTTTTAAATTGCATAACAAACTGTCTAAAACACCGCTTACAATGTCAATTGTTCGTATTGATTTGTTGTCATTTATAAATGGACAATTATCTTTGTTTAATTTGTTGTCTTATAAAATAGAATAGAAAAAGTAACAAAATAAAAAAAAAAAAATTGTACTTACTATATTTTCTCGGGTAATGTAATATTATTAAATCATTCTTGACTGATTGCTTGGAATAAAATTATAGATGGGCAACTGTTGAAAAATTGATATGGTATTTTCAGACGGGTCATGTCGACGATCACCAACGCCCTAGAGGAGGGCAAGCATTTTTTACACCCTTACAAACGCGGACTTCTCGGGCGGTGCGGTTCACGCTGTGCGCTGGAATTCCTCCGGGCCGAAATTCGGTTGTGCATGCGACATGGCCTGGCGAGAAACTGGACCTGGAACGCTAAACAAATACAGTGGAAGCCATTGGAATGATGATGATGATTCGAGTCACTCGCGTGAGGTCGCAGCACGTGCAAGGTTCAAGGAGACGGTCAATGTTCAAGGGATTTTGAATTTCCTCTATATGTCCCATTTCATCTATTTTTACATTAAATAATCTTAAAACACTCTAAGAACAACAAAAAATAAAATCTATTAACGAAATGTGATGTACTCACCAATTTGATCAATTTCAGCAACTATTCTCCTTGTTATGTGTATACATCATTTTTTGATAATCTGCCACCATTCGTAAAGATTACAAACTTTTATTTCTTTAGGTTAGCTGTCAGGTTCCATTTTTAGCAATCGTGAAGAGAATTTATTATTTCTTGCAAAACTAATTTGTCAGCTGCTATTAAGACTAAGCATACGCTAGCTTTATGAACTTTCATCTTATCATTTATAAATTAATAAAGAAAACAATACGGGACCAAACAGGCAACCCTGCTTCACCCCCATAATAGTCTCAAAATTGTTTGACAAACCAGCCTCGTTCGTCACATTACATAAATTTAGAAAAACTTTAATTACCTAACTAGTTACGAATAATTACATTCTCGGCATGGTTGGAATGAGAAAACAAATTCATTTGTTCTGCCCAATTTTCGAGCTATTATGAGGTCATCATCAGGTGGATTTGGAGTTAGCCCTTGGCAATGTTAGGACAAAATCGGTTTTAAAAAAAATGAAGATTGTGCGTAAAAAACTGATCGAAACATCTATCACTTTATTGTCTAGTAGCACCAATTGTTTATCATTTATTTTAAAAAGCGCAAAACATGCACATAAAGAAAGAAAATTGATCCTTTCAAAACTTTTGGTTTATTCACGGATTCATTTCGAAAGACCGAAAGCAGCTTTTCATATACAAATTTAAATAAAAAATAATTAGGCGATTAGGCGTTATCTAGCAATCTTCAATTGCTATTTGGCTTTCTAAGGAGTTACTCTAATTTGTGCACTTTTCTGCGCGTAATTAAAATTACACACACATATATCAGTAATAAACGGTAATATTTATTAATAAACATATAATTTAATTATAATATAAATATTAAAAAATGCATACGTAAAATTGTTAGGATGGAATAAGAGGAATTGTTTCATTTTAATTTTCGCAACAACTCAAAATTAAAAAACTTTTTAATTTAATTATCTATGAGATAAAGATCAAAAAGATCGTAATAAAATAGCAACATAGTCCTGGCCTTAAGGATCAATGCATATTATCTCAAAGAGAATCCTTACGTTCCACAACTTCTACTCAACCTTTCGCAATTTTATCAAAAAAGCCCCCATACCTGATAAAATAAAAATCCTCCTGTAAATTTTATTGCACCAATAAAAACAGACGTGAAAACCTTATGAGATTCTTTTGTTTAATATTTTTATTATAACTTTATGCAAAGAAGCATTCGAAATTAGTTAGAAGATGAACTTTTACGAATTTTCAAAGCACTTTTCTAAATTTTAAGTAACTTTTTTTACTGTAAATACTGACAGACATGGCGCATACAGAAAAATTGCTCCTATTAATGAGCTTTAAACACATCAACTTTACGTCTGCAAAGTTAGTGTAAAATTGATTGATTAACGTTTAATTGTTTAAAATTTGATTTTTAGGTTACATATAGTTTAGAAAGATTAGAAATTAAAATCTGTAAAATGTCTAAACAATAATTAAAGTAATACAAAGTAATCAAAAAAAATTCTTTGGTACAAAATTGAACATAAAAAAACTACATAAAAAACATAAAATGGATTGAAAAATTAAATCAAATATTCAAGCTATCCACCCTTTTGAAGAATGCAAGCCTGACATTTATAAAATTTTTAGACGTTTGCTATTTTTATGACCAATTTTTGTACAAGTCTCTTTTGTTTTAGTTTGTATTACTTGCATTATTTTTAAATTACTGTGTCCTGAATTATAAATTAAACGATGTCAGGCTTGCATTCTACAAACCTTGATTTAATTAATCTATATTTGTTTACTGGTCATAATTGACTATATTAATTATTGTTTTTCATCTCAACCAAAAACCTTAGATGAAAAGAATAATTAATTGGAATATTTATTTTAATTTTTAGAAACTTGTGTTTTTCTTTTGTCAAATTTTATACCGAAGAGTCTTTTTTGTTTCCTTATTATATTGTAAGATCAGAAATAGTAGTTGTTTAAAATTTACTAGCTGAATTTGTATCATGAATAAACAAAATATTTGTTATCTAGGGCATAAATAACCGTTAGCGCCGAAAGCCGTCAGAAAAAAATTATATCATTCCCGAATTTATGCATCAAATGGGTGCATTAAATTTGCCTCAATCCCTATATTCGTATATATTTATTATCCCACCGCAAGTTTCCTAACTTAGATGAGATAAAGGGTCATAACCGAAATACATTTTGAGAATTAGTAATCAGTTTGAATGTATGCAGAAAGTCTGAATTAATTAGGCAGTCAATATCCCCAACTTTATAAGCCGGACTTTACACGTTGGCCAAATTATCCAATTCTGAATTACGACTATAAATATTGACCATGTTTGTAAATAAGATTTGAGATGGAGAATTATTATGAATAACTATTCATTTTTGAACTGCCATCCTCAGCTATTGCGCGATATTGGTAAAAAAAGTACTACAAATATTCTCTAAACGTTATGATTGAACTGCAATCAATCAGGCAAAAACCATTGTCAATTTTGAAGAGTCATTTGATGTGTGAAAGTTTATATATGATCTAGTGACATACGATGGTTATAATCTGTTATATAATAATCCGAAGGCCAGTTTTCTGTAAAAAGCCAAAATTGGGAATGGCATAACCATCATTAATCAGGATGTCCTCAGCAACCTTTCAGACAATCGTGGCTGCGTTTGCATCAAACGGATGGCTACTTAAAAGCCTAAATTACCGAAAAAATGGTGTCATGGTTTTTGCCATCCGCACCGTCTAAAGCCTCTCCAACAGAAAATAGGAAGCAGATTCCTGTCCGCTGTGACCAACTCCATCCTGCACGAAAATAATTCGGATACTCGAGTGTGACACAATGTATCGTTGTAACCGACTGTCATTGTTCTTGTCACGGTCGGCAAGCCGGACTCGCACACGCGGGAGCGATTTCACTTAATACGGATGCCATATAAAGAAAAGGTCGCACGGGTTGTCGATGACAATCGCTAGTTGGACAGAATGAGACGCGCACTGGTTTTCGTGTGTGCTTTTTGTGCTGTACTTCGTCTTGGGCTTGGGATCTTAAGCAATCAAGACACTGAAGAGAATTCTTCGCAATTGAAGAAGATCGACAGGAGGGTCGACCTCCTTGGACAAGCATCTTACGATCACTCCCACTACCACTCAGGTAAAGCTTAATAATACAATTAATTGTTCTTTTTATGTAAGGTCTTGGTTGAGATAAAAAAAGTCAGTGTCACGAGCATGATTGGAACCCACGACCTTCGGTTAAATACTTGAACTATCGTGACTTCGATCCTCTCGAAATCCCACTCAGGACATTGACTGTTTTATCTCAACCAAGAGACTTTAAATAAAAATAATAATTAATTGAAAGAAGTAACTTGGTGAATTGACCACTAAAACATGAATGGATTAATATTTAATAAATAAAAGAACTATCACTTCACCTACAGCTCCCTGTGGGCACTTCTTAGTCGCCGAGAATCAAATCCTGATTAAACGACATTTGATAATGGTAAAAAGAGGAAAAATTCGATCGGTTATAGGTTGAGATGGCTAGTGTCCTAGAGGACGAAGTCACGATAGTTCAAGTGGTAGAGCAGCGGCGTATTTAGCCGAAAGTCGTGAGTTCGAATCCCGCTCATGACCTTTCATAAAAAGATTAATTACATAATGGAAAGAAGTAACTTGGTCAATTGACCACTAAAACATGTATGGCTTAATAGTACAGATCAATCAAGGAAGTTTTTTTTAATTAAAACTTATTTTTGGTATATTTGAAAACAATTACATTTCACTAAGAATGTCATGAAATTGTTCATTCAAACAACCTCCCAGACATTATCGATTTAATTAAATTCGAGTTTTATTTTCATATTTTAATCTGTAATATTAAGTTTTTCGTTTGATTAAAAATCCTGTCATCGATAGAATTAAATATTTTCATTACCTACAAACCTTGATTTTCTCATGCGACTTCATTTTTTCTTTTTATTTTTCGAGGGGGTTCAATTAATTCAAAAAAATTGTACCGATCTTACCAAGCATACCATTCAAAAGTTTATGCAATGTTTTTTTTTTCCGAATCTCTTGGAAGTTTCGTCACATTGCATTAACTTTTCACAATTCTTCAAAGACTTTCAAATGTTTAAACTTTAAAGGTTTCTTATTGGTCTCAAAGGATTCAGTTGATTATTCATTCTTAGAAAATTTACATACAATTCAACTACGAACTCAATTTTGGCTAAATAAGCAAAGTTTACGGTGAATTGTGTGACACGTTTGTTTTTTGACAACAGAAAAGAATGAGCTATCAAATCCGTTTTTACGCATTCTATTCCATTAATTTTTTTTTTTTTTTACAATCATACAGAACCACCCTTTATTATATAATGTTATATGTACAAACATTCTTGTTAATAACATTAAATTTTATAAAGCATAAATAAATTGGGTAATAGTCGGCTGTGTTTCCCCCTATGACCCCAATCCATTTTTAATAGTAACAGTTTCGTTGACTGTTAAATGAATAATAATAACTATAAAAAGAAATGGGTAACTTGTACATTAGAACCAAAGGGTAAATGTTATCATTTGATTCAATTGTACAATTTTAATTTTAAATGTAAAACTATAAATGATTAATAATTAATAAAGAGAAATGATTAAATGAAAATTATCTGGAGACCTTCTTTACTTACCCCGGGACCTCTTGAAATAAAGGATCGGATGCTAAACCTACCAGACCTGGCGGTCTTGCCTGAATGGTGTCGTACAATTAATCCCAATTGAATTTTTATAAGAAAGTTAAGAAAAGTTACTTAAATCTAATCACAAAAAATGTATAATTAAAATCCAAACAGCATTTTATGAAGAGTATATATATTTACAATTTAATTGGACTATCCTCACTGATATATTTAAGAGGAATAAACGATGGTCCTAAAATCGATTTTAAAAAAATGTTACCCAGAAATGATCAAAATTATCAAGCAATAAATGTTTTTTTACCATTGTCAGTAATAGTTATTATTTTGCTTAGATGATTTACTTAACTTAACCTTGTCCAACGTTTTTCAGTACATTTTTTTTTACCAGATAACCAGAACACATCGTGCGGGTTTCCATTCATTATTGTTTTAATACCGTTGATCATTGTAAAACTATAAATGAGTAATGATTAGTAAAACGTAATGATAAAAAATTATAAATGAAAATTTATCTCGTGACCTCCCTACTTACCCCAGAACCGTTTAACTTAAGAATCGGATGCTAAACCCTCCAGACCTGGCGGTCGTGCCTGAACGGTATCGTACAAATAAATTAGTAGATAATTACACTATGTACCTAGAGAATAATGCACCAGTTCATAACGAAAAAATTAATAAATGAAATAGTAATAAAAAATTAAATACTGTTACAGTACTTGGCAACGTTTGAACTAGTCTGTAGATCGCCTGTAAAAATTTAAATATGTCAATCTGTAGATATATTTAAAGTTGTTTTGCCCTGATGGTGATCTTAAAATAGCTCGAAATCGAGAGAAGCAAATAAATTTGCTTTCTTCTTCAAAACCATTGATCCAAGCAACACATTTGTTTGTGAATGTACGGTAGTCACGTCAATGGTCTGGTGGTACCGGATAAATTTTTTATCGCATGTAAAAATCCTCCAAAAAACGTCTTTACGTTGTGCGTGAAATGAAATGCAAATGTTTAGCCGTTGAGGTTTTTATCGTCGTCCAATTTATGATTCAGCTTCTACCTCTTCCCAAGTCGATGTAAGCTAGAGATAATGGTTGAATACTTTTCATAAGTGCGAGCTTTTCCTTGTTTTTTAAAAGAAAGTTTTTACTGAAGGTCTAGAAAGTTTCTCAGTTTCAATATCAATACATGGCAACTTTTTCCTTCCTAAGTGAACAAAGAATATTTCTTCACAGAAGTTCACGCTCGGTGGAAAACAATGACATTCCTTTTAAGAGAAACTGTCACGCGCTGGACCGTCGTCGGCACGCAATGAATGAAAGTAGCTTTATAAAAAATCGTTTTATTTTTGTTTCTAAGGTGGCGATTTTGGCTACGGCTTGGGGGGTTACGATCATCATCATCATTTCGACCATCATGATCATCACGACCATCACGACCATCACGTCTCGCACAACGACGCGGCACTTAAAGGACTCCTTGTCCCTCTGGCCGGGGTCGCCCTTCTAGGAGCTGCTGCCCTTTTCGCCTCCAACCCCGTACTTCTTCAACTGGGTGTCATAACGGGAAAACGAAGACGGCGTGATATCGGCGATCTGCTCAGAAACGAAAAATTCAGGGATATACAAGCACTGGAAAAATTTATCGAGCAGGTATTGAACGTTTATGCACGACTTTCACCTTTCAAACAAGAAAAAGCATTGGAAATAATTATAAGTTATGATTGGAAGGCATAGTTTAGTTTCTATTCTCACGTGCTTACACGGCGAAAAAAGGCGCACTTCCTGAACAACTTTCACTTACTGCCCGAAGATTGCTAATTAAAATCTCTACGTTTAACATCATATCTATAAAATCACATTAGATTCCTACAAAAGGTCAGGACTTTTTGATTTGATTTTTTCCACAAAAGCCTTATCAAAAATGTTGGCATTGATTTGCATATTTTTGCACATACAACTTAACTAGACGTCTTTTCAACCAGACCCTGCTAGTATCACTGAACTTGACTGTCAAAAAAACAGTTCCTAAAATAATATTCTTGGATTTATTTATAATATTATAAATATAAGTATATAGTACGCCTAACTTATCGAAATATTAAATTAAATAATATTTGATAATTTTTGGATTTTTTTTTTTTTTTTGTTTCTGTCAAATTGTTCAACAAATCTGAGGTTCTTCATGTTGTCATGACATTATGCCAGGAACTCCAACAGTTCTCTAAAACGGTTTATTTTTATTTTTATTAATTAATTAATTTTTTAATGGGGTTTACAACAGCAGAGGTTTTATCATGGTGCCGGGTGTTGGTATGTTGTGGCCAAAAGGATTTTTTTTTATGTCTATTACTTTTTGTTAGGATATTGATATTTGATTCTTTGATTTGATTTGATTTCCATACCATGTTTGAGCCGATGACAGAAAAAGTATTCATTGGATTATTTATATTATAGCATAATTCATGTTTTGAAAGATTCTCCGATGATAATTTTTGTCACCATGGTTACCAGAGTAATGTGGTTTTCTAAGAGTCTAAGAGTAGAAAGAAGTAAGAACCTAAGAGTCTAAAAAAAATCAGCCACCAGGCAAAAAAAGAAAAAGAAACTAACAAATTGAAATTTTTTTAATACTAAAATACAAAATTCACGATTTTGATTGGCTTTCTGCCTTTCTGAGTGACAGTTTTCAATTCAAAAAGATTGTAACAATTTCCCACTTTTGAAGAAAGGTCTGTTGTCAACCCAATTTTTGCCAAACTGTGTGCGCCAATACAATCTCAAAAAATCCCATTAATTTTTAAATATTTTTCATTCTTGAAATTTCACTTTTATCTCAATTTTGTGGTATTGTTTTCAAGAAGTTTATACTGCTTGATAAGAAATTGATTATCATAAGTACGTTTTAATTTTCTTGTTTTAAAAATTGACGGTTGAGAATATGAGCCAGGAGTAACCATACTTGACAAGGCTGAGAATCACAGATTTAGGAAACTGTACAAATCCCCAAGAATGAAATGTGACTTAAAAATGTCAACAGTAGTAATTTAATTCTCAGCTAGGACTGATAAATCAAAACACTATCATCTATTCATACTGAACTGGAAGGGAGGATCCATTTTCACTCATGGACTTAGACAGACACAATAAGCAACCCAATGCCAATTCAGAATTTACCTACTTGCAAACTAACACTCACTGTCAACTATTTCCACACCTTGTGCTTTTAAAATTTACATTTAGAGTGATACTTAAAATACAGTATTATTGCTGCTTTGAAGAAATGTAACATGTTCACATAATCTAAAAACTTTATGATAACATAAATATTTCTGGTTTATGCAAGTATTATTATATTATTACAGCTGCCAAAAGACCAAGTTGTCAAACAAGAGAAGAAGCTCCTTGCCAGCTATTTGATGTGTTCTGGTGCTGCCGCATATGGCAATAGATGCATCGAAAGGTTGACTTGTGAAATTGAAAATCCCCTGTCAAATGTGACTCAACTGGAACGACACGTATTAGAAATGTAAGTTTCTTCATACATATTGCCAAATTTACTCTAAAAATAATATCAAATTTTTACAGCGTTCGTTCGGACATTATGAAGAATGAATTCATCCCACTGGATTTAAAACACAGAATTGAGAAGGCAAAATCGATAGGGAAGACTGTGGGGAAATGCCAACGGTTTTTCTGCACCGACATTGACAAATGACCTTTATAAAACCTGCTTGCATCTATATAAATCAAACAATGCATATATTTTGTATTTAAGAATAAGGAAAATTGTATATAAAAATAGTACAAATAAACATTTTTACTGTGTAAACTTATTATCCCTCTTGAAAAACCATTTAATAGAAAACTCATTTCTTCCTGTTTTATCATCTTGCATCCTTCACTTAATTGTAACTTGAAGATCTTGTAAAATACACAACAGACAAGTTTTGTAACAATAAATGGAAAAGCAAGGCGGATCGTTTTATTGCTGGCTGCATAATTTTATACTGGAAAACTTTTACAAGTATTGGCTTTTTTAATTTTTTTTTAAAGTATTGACTAAATTAGGATGATAATATAATTAATGCCTGCTCAGAAATAAAACTACTTCTTTACGATATTAATGGTACCTTAATAAACGATCTCAATGTGATTGATATAATTTTTTATTAAATAACCAGGGATAAGGCCAATTAAGAAAAAACACTAAGTTCCTTCATCAAGCTTTCAATATACCACAATAATCAGGATTTTAAAACTATTATTAAGATTAATTTAATCTTAAATTATTAAGATTAATGATGAGATGTGATGGTCATGATGATCGTAATGACGATGATTGTAATCCTCAAGCCCTAATACGTACATGCTTATTGTAGAAATATTGGCTTAACACTAGGGCAGCTGAGGGCATTTTGTAAAGAAACAATAAATTAGTGCACCACACAAAAATTGATTCAAAAAGTTTGCTTCTAGGAATGAGGGGAATGAAGTTGAACCATCCTCTATTAGACCTTCTGCCTTGCAAGTCGAAGAATTGAGAGAAGCTATCAAACTTCATTCTAATCATACATGTCCAGGTGTGCAAAACATGTGCATTGACTTGGGAAGACATGGAAGCTGAGTAAATTGAGTAAATTTCTCATAAATTGACCGATGGTAACAAGCTTCAATATCTAAACATTTGCCTTTCATTTCCCGACCCAAACTAAAAGATGGTTTTTTGAGAGGATTGTCAATGAAAAAAATAGATCCGTTATAATAACTCACACAAGGAGATCAGGTTGTCGCCAAATGACCCGGTATCATTGATGTGAAAACCATATATTCACAATCAAATGTGACGCTTTGTGTGTAAAGGAGTATTTTTAAACTGTTTGGACCAATTTTTGGTACCTAGTAACAAACTTAAATTCATACAATAAGCAAGCGTGAATAAAGGGTTTTCAAGCCATGTGTAAGAAAATATTTTATACTTTACTATGACTGTACAAGTCACTCTTTTGTTTTTTCCATATTAGAAGTATTGACCACTTTTTCACTTCGCGACTTCACACTTCTTTCACGACACTCTGGGTCAAGGTATGATCTTGAAGAAGAAAGCAAATTTTGTTGCTACTGTCATTTGCGACCTATTTTAAGGTCATCATCAAAAACAACCTTAAATATGTCTACAGATTGACAAATTAATTTTTTACACACAATCTCAAATTTCCTTGAAGATTGACTCAGTCCCAACATTTCCAAATACAATAACTCTATTTACTTTTTTTATTACCTTTTTTACTATTACCATTTTATTTATTGCTTTTTTCTTTATGAACCGATGGATTGTATATAACACCTGATCCTCCTATGTAATGTTGATTAATGGTATTAAAGCATTACCTGGTAAAAAAAAGTTTACTAAAAAAGTTAGACAAGGTTAAATTAAGAAAAATCACTTAAGCCAAAGAAAATGGTTACTGGTAAAAAACATTTATTACTTACTTATTTAGTCATCTCCTGGCATTGTTTTTCTTGTACAATTTGAAGATCATTGTCTATTCCTCTCAATAGTCCAATTAAATTGTAAATATACTGAGTACAGACCAACTTTTCATTAAATGCTGTTTGGATTTTAATTATACATTTTTAGAGATGTTCATATTTTCTGATTCATTAGATTTAAATAACTGTGAAGTAACTTAACTTTCTTATAAAAATTCAATTGAGATTTTATTTGTATGACACCATTCAGGCATGACCGCCAGGTCTAGAGAAAATGGGTTGGGGTCTAAGGGGAAATAACTGTACAAACACAGCCTATGTATTTACATATTATGCAGGGTGGGCGACCAAGACCCCGAGGAGTTAATTGCCTGGGTAGGCTCGTACCTGATCCTTAAAAGGTCGGGGACTTGGTCGGCTCACGTGTCCTGCATAAATCTCTTGGACTTGTTCACAAACCCAAAGATTTTGGACCATTTTGTCTCAGGGAGCGATTTGGTGATGTCCACTCCTTCAAAGATTTCTAATTTGGGCCGAGCAAACCTATCTCACTCAGTGAAGTAGTGCCTTACTGTTTCTTCTTTTATTTCACACAAATGGTAAAAGGAATCTGGTAGAAAAAAAATTTTTTGCTAAGGTTTTGATAGTTTCTAATTCTCTTTTATAATTAGCAAGTGTTAACATACGTCTAAGAGCCAAATGAAACCAGCAGCCTCTAGAGAGTAGACCATGGGTGGGAAGAATCCACTGGTATCATAGTTGTGGGTTTTCTTTAACGTCTATTTCTATTAGGTTGTTGATTTTAGGACTAAAATGTCTAAAAACTTTGTTAATTTTCAATGTAAAATTTATTTATATATCAGTAGGAGGAATTCTTTGACATCCCCAATGTTCCTGACCAAATGTTTAAAAAACAACATAAAAACAACCAACAAGCCAAGCGCTTTTAGATTGAACACTGCGCTCACTCCATCATTCATTTCTTTTAAACAAGTATTGTCAAGTGGCTTGACCCCTTGTCCACTGCACCTGTGTAACTGAACAAAAGCCCTCCTGTATGACAAGAACTTACTTTTTTGTAAGGGGTATGGAGTAGATTTAACTGCACCAATTTTTTCAAGTTCAATTTCAATGACATTTATATACATATATTATGAGGCCAGCAAGATGATGATTTGAGTCTGCCATATTTGATATTTAGTCTGGGTGATACATTGATAACCTTAATTAGCAATGGGTTGAGGGTTGTGCCGTGTATAGTATTGTGGCCACTCCCATTGAACCGTATCTGTGCACCGCGAGGTGATGGAGGGTCTGCCTCATCTATACAGACTCCCTAGCACAGTTTCAGCTAATCATGACGATTCTCAGTGGACCATGCTCTTGTTAATTTGCTGAGCTGTAACACCTTGGAAAAACAGTGGCACTCGTTTGTGTACCCTCAAGATAACCATTGCAATCTGGCCCAGTGACAGTGTACAAGCAGTAAAGAATACAAATAAAAGAAAATGGCAGCATCAGTGGAGTGAATCATCCGAGCTTCTATGTCAAGAGCACACATGGACCAATTACCCTCAAATGGCCTGAAACACAAGGAAAGCATCTTTCTCACACGTTTAAGAACCTACCATTCCTGATTAACACATTGCTTTTAAGGAGAACCCTGCATAGGTGTCCTATTTGTGAGTTGGTAGCTCAGTGTGTCACATGATCTGACAAGGAGTGAGTAGGCATGACACAGCGATAATATAGCCAGTTCAGAGAGTAGGTTGTGTTTTCAAAGTAAATTTTGAATTAAAAAATGTCTATTTGATGTCTGTTAAACAGGTGAGTGACACACACAGAACTCATCACTGAAAGGTAAAGGTTTCGGCTTCAAATCCAGCAGCCCTGCATCAAGCCTGACATACGTAACACGACCACCTTGAGGGTTCATAGAAACACGTAAAATACCCTCGTAAAAAATATTAATAATAAATAAACAAAATAATAAAAACAACTCTTAGATCAATAATAGTTATAATGATAATACAGTAATAATGAGAATTAATTTATACAACATAACAAAATAATATTTTTTTAAATCAATATTACTTTATGTACAGTTTTACATTTGCTTTAAGAAACAGGAAATATTCATGGAATTATGACGATGAAGGAAAAATGTACACAATAGACTTAAATATAATTAGTGATTCGTCATTTCCGTCCGTCGCCGTAATTTGCGAGGAGGTACTTCCTGTACTGTTTCTGGTCGGTCCACATGGCAGCCGCTGTGGTATTTAAAGGTGAATCTACGTTCGGTTCTGTAATTTATTGAAAACAAGATTAATTTAAAAAAGCATTAAATGTAACAGAAATATTGCATTAATTTTCTGCAGCCCACCTCCGAGAAGAGATTGAAGGGAAATTAGAATAGTCGAAACATCAAATAACGCAGACCAACAGTCTTTAAGGATATCGAGGCAAATGTTACCCGCCAAGTCAATATTTGGGTGAAAGCAAGGCGTCTTCATTTTCACCACTGGTGGTGTGAATGGGTATCCATTCTCAAATTGGAGAGTCACTTTGTAAGAGAAACCTTCAAAAACCTATTTTGAAAAAAAATTATTATTATTGTTATTATTATTAATATTTAATAATGAAATAACATAATTAACTCACTGTTCCTTTCGGGCCTTCGATCGTTCCCACCCATTTGAATATGGTGTCACCTTCAGGAAAAGCGGTAACACCTTTGGGGCCAGCCAACTGAAATATTATTTTCAATTCATTTGAGGTTTATAATCCAATTAATATATGTCTTTTGGTGTCATTATAATATTTGTACTGTGCAATATAGAAGTGCAGCAGTTCATATGCACAATTCCTTTCATAAGGTCTGTCTGATAGTCCAAACATTGAGGATGGGCTGACAAGAATTATTGGAAACAACCAAACTAATCTTAAGTTTATATTATTTCAAGTTTTCAAACATAGAAAATCTAACGGATAAGGAACAAATTATTAGAGTATAATTACCATTAAGTTTCTTAGTTCAGTCTGTAACCTGAAAAAAAAGAAGTGATATTTATAATAACGCATTGACATTAACAGCTAACTTATAGGTATATTTCAATAGTAAAATTGTTAATTTAAATTTTAAATGCTTAATAGGACCAACAGAATATACACTCAAAGATAAAAACCAGACACTCAAATTTTGTTGTTTATTTCAAACTTATATAATTATATTAATTAGTTATTTTAATGTAAACCAAATTAAACTAGATCAAAAATGCCTGAGTTTTAATAAAAATTGTTTAATTATGATGGTTTGAAAGAAATTTCACCAAATGACGGAAATTCATTTAGTGGTAGATTAATATTTAACTAACAATTTATTACCAAGTTTTGCTCTTAATAATGCATATTTTCTCTGGCGTCATGGAGAGCCTTACATCTTCTAGGTATCAAGTAAATAAGCAATCGGATTTCGTCTTGTAAAACAGAATCCCATTCTTCAGCAAGAGTTGTTTGAAATTTCAACACAACGCTCACTTTATGATATCCCATAAGCATTCTATAGGATTCATATCAGAACATGCTGGCCAAGTCATTGTGGTAATCCCAGCATCCTCCAAGTAATGGACAACTACTCAAGCTGCTTAAATCAAAGTTATCCCAAACAAATGTACTGGATGGGACCCCCAGCTTCCAGAAGAACTTACTCAATGTACCTTAACACAGACGAAGATCCATTCTGTATGATAATTGGTTCAGTACGGGCATGGACGTTGATTCCATCCATAACTACTGTCTTTGAAAAGGCTTATGCGTGACACATGGAGCAAAGCGTTCTTCTCAACATTCTTTCCCAGTCAACTGATTCTACAAACCAAACCGAGACAACTGAAGAGAACCCCGTAGTTCAATTGTCCAAACAAGATGCGGATTTGCAAAGTTGCCTTTGTACTCTACTCTTCTTCAATGGCAGAGAAACTGATGAGGGACATCTAAAGATTGTGCTATTCTCACAAAGCCTTCTGATGACTGTTTTTGCCCTTTCATTACCGGCCATGTGGAGGTGACTACCTATCAAGGACTGAGTTTTGTAGTGTGATAGAGGCAATAAATCAATGTCTCTAGCCATCATATCACTGTTGACCATTACCATATGAATGGTAGGGCATGACGCATCAAGGGCTTGGGCTTTGTAGATTAGATTACATAGGAGCCAGCCTAACCTGCACATAGCAACCATTTTTTTAATTGAGAGCTCCTCGTTAACCTTTAGCATTTTTACCAGACCACAAAGCTTTCAAAAGGGCTCAATATCCCTCATACACTGGCTTTTTCTCTCCCCTTGATTAGGAATTTCAGCCTAAATAGGCCTTCGTACCAACAAAGGATGTGTACCGCTGTTTCTTCTTTCTGTGACTCGAGTTTACGTGTATGCCTCTGGAGTCTGCAGGGCCAGTCAGCAGTCCAACTATTATGCCTAGATTTAGATGTTCTTTTGATAAACGTTTTTTGTATGCCTCTGTGCTAGACTACATTCCTATTAAATTCCGCGCTTTTTGCAGTTTGGTATGCCGCAACGGGTCAGGGACTGAGCTACATAACGTCTTCAAACGTCGGCCAAAGCATTTGACTAGTCAAGATCTTCTCGATTTTAACCATGCTTTTAATAAAAAAGAAAAACTTCTTTTTTATTCTAATTTATGTTTGATCCAAGAAAACAATTTAAAAACAAATAGCCAAGTCAAACCAGTGGTCAAGTTAGCTGGAAAGGATAAACATTGAACTGATTTTCTTTATTTTTAATCTACATACTCTAAACGGTATAATGTAAAGGTAAACTAGTTATTAATGCTGTGTTCACGTTTAAGTCAACTATCAATTTTTATACCCAGTTATATATAAATTAAGTAAATCCAAGTGTTTCATGTCTCAAGAGTGTATTAATAAATAACAATTTTTGATTTTTACGCGAAAACTTATCGAAATAGTAAAAATACTCATGTGATTTTCGGATGAAATGTTTTGTTTGAACAATTTTCAACCCGACCATAAAAAGCATGGGCGTAAATCGGTCATATATTTGTCATCGTGACGCTTTTTGCATTTTTAAATTCGTTCCAGGATTGACTGTTCCGACCAAACAAAAAAAAAACCGGCAAAACTGACCTTTTTGTGACTGAGTAATTCCGTTCCTGGGCTCCCTGTTCGGTCCGATCCGTTTTCGATACGGTCTCCGTACTCTCCGTCCTCCTGCCGAAATCGCTCATAATTTTTTTCTCCTTCCGGGAACTCGGAACTTCGGAAAGAAACCAGAAAATCGGACGCGTTTTGCGGCAACACACGGGGACAGGTTTGAACTTGGAATTTAACGGATTTCTGGAAAGGGCGACCGTTAATTCAAAATATTGGTGGAGGGGAGACGCAAGGATGCTCGCATTGAATCCGGTGAATTTCCCTTCCGACAAAAACTTTGTAAAATTTTCGTTTTTTTTTTTTTTTTTGCCAATTCAAAAACCAATTATCAATTAAAAAGCTGTACACGTAGACGAACATACGACCTTAATTAAATACTCAATTAATTATACACTATTTTTTGAACTGAAAAATGTGTGTCTCAGGCGGGATTTGAACCCAAGACTTTCGCCTATCACTTTAAGTTTGAACTATCGTGACTTCGATCCTATCCGAATCCCGCTCGTGACATTGACTTTTTTATCTCAACCAAGACCTTACATAAAAATAATTAATCGAAAGTTGTAGTTGTAAATAATTTATTTTTTAATTCAAGATTGGTTTAAGATTGTAAGCTTCTCTACAAAAACTGATTAAACCAATCCAATCTTTTCCATTCAGATAATCTATACACAGGTTTAATGGGAGAACTTCCAACCCAAGCCATTTTTTCTCAATTTGCATGATGTATGTCATTCAGACTTCAGTTGACAAAATCATTATAGATCAAGCCATTGGAGCAGCAAGAGTTCCCACTTCCCACGAATCCCTCGTGACACTAACTTTTTCATCTCCACCAAGACTTAGATAAAAATAATAATTCACTTAATTTTGACAAATATTCCTCTTAATTCTAAATGGCAAATGGTACTAGTTTCAGAAGTATTACAGGGTGTTTTAGGATATTATCTAATTTTTATAATTAGCCTTGTTACCCAATCACCCTGAAGATACTCATTTCCTGGTATAATCAAATACCCCTGTAAACCAAGGTATCTTCATTTTCTAAACGGCATACCAACATACTTCTTGTTTCATGACTTCCAGCACTACTATTTTAAGGAAATAGAAGTCTTCCATTTTTATCACTTTTACCAAATAATTGTAGTGTAGTTTCATAATATGAGAAAAAATAAATTCAAGCCCAATTTCAGTGTACATGAAAGCTGACGGTATCCAGAATGGAAGTTCTAATGAATTTACCTGTCTTAGAAATGAGAAGCTTAACAATTTCTGAATTAAGCACATTCTATAAACAATATTTTTTTTAATTCTTATTTTCCCACAGAATGCAAGACTATATTCTTAAAAAGTTGAACAACACTCTCACTCCACCATTTATCATTTATATTAATTTTGAAGTCTGATGTTGCTTCTATCTTCAAGCAAGACCCATGCTTTAAAAAAGTAATATCAAACAATTACTTTATTACAATTTCAATTAAATTATTCTCCCTACTCAGCACAGCTTTGTCTCAAAACATTGTTTTACATGGCGTAAAATGTCAACTTCTGGGCAAAAACCTGGACTCGAACAATACAACCGATGTTATCTACCTTGATTTCCCCAAAGGGTTTGATCATGAGCTTCACAAACTGGAACTGAAATCAATGGTAATTTCCAGAATTTCTTGAAATCACACCTCTCCAATAAGAAAAGTCAAGTTTGATCAAGTATAACTAATTCCTACCCAGGTTTAGCAGAGTTCCACAAGGATCGGTCCAGTGTACAATTCTACTCATCCTTTATGTCATTGATATAAATGACAAAATTCTTTGTGAAATCAGAACTTTTGCAGATACCAAGATCACAAATCCCTTTACTGAAATCACTGAAATGCAGATGACTAGCCTCTACTGTGGGGTCTTAATCTTAACCGTGACAAGTGCTATATTCTCAAAATAATAATACTAAAATAAATTAGACAAATCAGTCACATTCATTCCCTCATAAATCTCAATTCAACACATGATATTTGATCCTTAACGATAATATCATTGCTGGGTTGGCCTGTCTGTAAAAACATTTATTATCTCAATGTAAAGTGCACTGTTAAAATTATTGGGTATCATTTTTTAACTTACTCTTTTAATATGTAATCATAATTTTTATCAAACCTAATGATGTTAGTGTTTTATTCAATCCATACTTGTTCACGCAAACACTCAAATGCAAACAAATGCACACACAGTTACCAACATTGGACATAAAAATACTGAAGTACGTATGTTGTGTTAGTATCAAATGTCAAAACTTAAATTGTTCCTTAAAAAAAGATGTATAATTTTGCTGTACATTTTTGTTTAAAAAAAAGTTTATTTAATTTAATATACTTTTATTCTATATTGCATTAACAGATAACCAACTTTACAAAATTGTTCGTATGTTTTATCTTGTATACAGGAAAAATATTCGTTTATTTGTTAGTCTACTTTTTATTCTACGAAGTTTATCTCAATATATCACCAGTTTTACAAAAATCACCATTTGAGTACACATCAATGAATGCATACCTTGTAAGTACTTTATAAATCTTTATAAATTTATAATACTATAATAGATACAATTATATACAAAAGCATAAGGTAATACGTTTATCTTGTATTAGTGTAAAGTTTATTTATTTATTTTAAATTACATTAAACCCTACCAAAATTCTTTTTTAATATATATATTATCCTTTTACACACACCCTTAATGTTTGTAACATTATGATAATCATGAAGCAAGAAGAAAATAATGCAGCGTTTCTCACAATATAATTAAAAAGATGCACATTGAATAGACAAAGCCTAGAAACCAACTCCAAAATAAGTATTTAAAAAAGTTTTAATTTAAAAAATCATTCTCTTCTTCAAAATCAACATGTGTTTAAAAATAATAATATAAAATTATATAAATGATATTACAATAGCCAGGAGAGTGTTTTGTCTGTATGGAGTTTAAGCGTTGTTAGTAATTTTTTAAAAAGAAAAAAAAACTTTTTTTATTTGTTCCGTAATAATTGGTATTAAAAGGTCTAAATAACTCAAGTATTAACATTTAAAACAATTCACTCACCACACTTATAAGTGGAAGCACTACTTGATTATATAATTTAACTGGTGTTATATTACTTAACTTCATTTTAAGGCTGATTTCAATAACAACAATACCTTATAAAATTTAAATCCATATTTGAAATGCTAAAAGTAAACTCATTACTTTTTTTCAGCCTTGCCAACAATGCACAGTTCTGTTCAATTGTTTCATATTGCCACTAATAAGTAATAAAATATCAATAGGAACATGTCATTTCCTAAAAAATAGAAAATAATACATTTAAAAAATAATAATAAAACAAATATGTATTAGAAAAAATATTAATCAAGCAAATAAAACATTTTTTTAAATATACTTTTACTTTTAGTTTATATCACAATGAAAATAAATCATTTCATAAAAATTGTTCATGGGCAACATCATTTTTAATATAATCATTTAAGCCTGTTGATAAGATTAAAATATTGTGTATCACGATTTATAAATAATAATAAGCATAACCACATACTTGCATATATGGGTATTGATATTTGTTCTCTACTATTTTTCATCAACGAAAAATCTTCTTTTATATTAACATTTGAACAGTGAAAGTAGTTTTTTTAATGATTTGTTTTCTTTCTCATTAATCTTCTTTGATTAATTCAGTCGGTTTGGGTGTAGCATAAACACGCTCGACAACTCCTCTCAAAATAGATCCAGGGAGTTTCTGATGGGTGTCAATGAGGTCGCTAATCGCTTTAGCTACCTGGGGGGGCGGAAGATAGACATAAGTTTTTTCTGTTGTTTTTTTTTGATATTTTTTTTTATTCACTGATTCTTACTATCTTTTGAAGATCCTCTGGAGTACCATCACAGACATTATAACTTATCGGTTTGCCGACATGAGTTATGAGCTTTACAGGAAATCCCCCATATATAGGAACAAGAGGAAGTCTTGTTTTGAGATAGAGTTTTAGCCAAATGCGCCTACCGAAAGTAACATTACGAAATGCCTCGCGAACATTTTGTGTAAACATTGGCACTATGCTCTGAAAATTTATAGACCTAGAGTTAATTAAATTTGAATATTATTCCAAAATTATTACTCAAAAGAAACTTTAAAATAAGTTGTCATCTTACAACTTTAGCGTCTAGGGCGACTTTGGCAAAGCCGAGCCTCCTCTTCCACATCAGACGATAGTCAGGGCCGCCAAATTGAGCCTCAAAAACCCCTCCAGGAGAAATTGCAAGTGAATTTCCTTCTTTCAGGATGGCAGAGCATGTTTGCAGAGTCCCGGGGATCACCTTGATCCCTTCTGATATGATAGACCAACCTAACATAGAAAAAGTGAGGTTAAAAAATATGAAATGAATATGAACAATGCAAGGATAAAACTTACCCGGGACATTGAAAAGAAACCTGTCACCGACTGTATGAATCAATTTGTTTGTTACCAGGTAAATTCGAGCAATGAAATAGTACAAGTCGACTGGAAGTGTTCCATGATAGTAGACAAAAAGTACGGCTTCATCTTCCGGTATGTTTTCCATGCCACGGATCTCATAACCATGCCAGATCCAACCGTGGGCATCCCACAAAGCTGCCACTGTCTTCCTGGCACCATCCCAAAAGTCATTTTCATAAGCATATTTCAGGCGATCCCTAAAAATAAATTTTACTAGTAAATCAACCACAATTAATAAAACTATCAATATGATATGCAAGTTGTACCAGTATTTGTAAACATAAAGGATGACAGCGGTGGTGTAAAAAAGAGCAAGGATTACCATTGGAAGAAGAAACGTGAGGATAAGGGGCATAAGCATCCATGATAGCCATAGAGTGAAGTCTATGTCTATGTATTCGGCTGTAACAGGAAAAAAATATTAAGTGAAAATAAATTATTGGTATTAAATTTTAAAATTAAATTATTTGGTTTGGCATGCCCTACCCATTCTCTTTAAAGATAAGGCACGACATAGAAAAGCTAGTGTCTGCGTACCAACATTTTCTGACTTATTTCTGAGCTGAAAATACTGATTACTGTTTTATATCAGCTCAAGTCTGAACATGTACAGAGTTGAACCTATCACTTCTCACAGACCACTAACAATTCTAGCTGAATTATAGGCAAGCCTCAAGAATCACCCACTCCAGAGTAGTCTAGGGTCAGATCTTAGCCTGATCCAGTCCCTCAGGTTGGGCTCCAGAGGTGATCAAAAGCTAGGTCATTTCAACCCTCAACACACTAGTTTCCTTAATCTATTCATATTCTCACTCTTAAATACATTTTTTTTTCTTATTAACATCCATTCATTCAGTTAAGGTGGTGGAATACTCTTTATTTCTCTCGCTTCTACACATAATAATATATTTATTGTACCAACACATTTAAGGAAAAAAAACTTAATTTAGCAAGGTAACTATCTGCCAGAATCATCACACATATTATATAACTAATCTAATTAAGAGTCGATGGGGTATTCAATATTCTGCCATCACCTCTCACAGAATCATATGAATAAATATGTTCACACACCAAAAATACAAACCTACAACTATATACAGAAAAAAAGCCCTGTTTCTTCCAAGCATCGGATTAGCAGACCAAGAAAATCACAGTTGTGCTCAAGCATGAAGCATTATGCATGGAAACATTGTTTTTTCATTTCTCATATCTATGACCATCATTCAAGTGGATTCTTGTTCTTTGTATGACATCATTTTAATATCTTCAATGATCAGTCTTTTATACTGACAAACCCTACATTTTACTAACTGGAAACGGAAGACAAAATTGATTTTCAGTCCAGATGAATATTACAAAATGTTTCTGATAAGATTGGGAAAGCAGGATTAGAGTTAATCAGACTATAGGTTTATCACCTCACAGAAATCACCACGCATCAAAAATGAACTTAAAAATTATTAGATGTTTATTTAACAATTCATTATTTTTATATTACTGTCCAAAAAATAAAGCCACTGTTTTGAAGTTGAAAATATTAAAAATGTCTACTGAATAAAAAAAGACACTAATTTTTTTGCAAGTCATAACAAGTTCGAAAAAAAACTACCCATCATTCATAATTTTTTCACATTAAAATTTTGTGATACAAACATACAGCTTTTTATATTATGAAATGGAAAAAAAATACCATAAAAATATTGCTATTATATAAAACATTCTACTATTGTATAGTTTAAAAAAACTATACCATTAATGGACAATAATAATCAAATGTGACTAATCAAATATTAAAAATTCAAGGTTGAAAGCTGCATAATTTAGACTGGCATTAAAAACATGAATACAAGTAACATAAAAGCATACTTACTTAGAAAGGAGTACAAATAATCTGATATAGTCTGAAACATTTTCTATCATTTTATGACCACTTAAATGACAAAATGTCATCCAGATGGGCTTATAAATATAGGTGTGTACCAAAATATGAAGAAGAAAAAAATTGTTAACTTCTATGGATGTTCTATAAAAACTATACCAATTGTTCAAAAAAGGTGGTAAACGTTTGAAAATTCAAAATATTACATTTAAGGTTGACATTTGAATGCAATTTAGAGTGGGAAAAAACATGAAAGGAGTGAACGATAAAATTAAAATTGAACAATGGGCAAAATTGATTTGTCTGACAATTGTTTGGCTTCGGCTTTACATTATTTGAGTTAGAACGTCCACTATATTATTTTTTATAAATAACAAACTTTTTGTTTTTTTGTTAAACCTTTGTGAAACTATCACATAACTTTTTTACCATGTTTAACAGTTATAAAACCTACTAAAGTGTATCATATCACAAATAGAAATCGACTTTTGAAATCGATATCTTTTTAAACAATTTTCCCTTTCTTCAGTCATCTTTAATGATGTAATATTCAGGGTGTTTAATGTACTCCTTTGATACCTATTGTATCCTCCTTTCCCATTAGTAGTAATATTCAGTGGTTGAATTTCTTCTACAGTTGTACATCTCAAATCCATTCCTCCTAAACGCAAGTGTACACTCTACAGTTTGTAAGAATATGTTTTTGCTTGTTCTGCTTATTTGCAGACATACCATGCTGGACCGTCCAATAATTTTCAAATACACATTTAGTCCACAGTGTCTTGTTAAAAAGTTTAGTCAAAAATATTTTACTAATATCTCCAAAAAATGAAAACTATATAGCTTCAAAAAAATCTCATTGAAACCTAAAAATTCTTAGAAATAAATATGACCCTTGGCCATGACTAACTATATACTTCTTCAAACTCGTAAAGTTCAATAGCAGCACTTCAAAAAATTAGTTGGACCATCATTCTTCTCAAACCTCATCATTGAAAGCCGGACTAATCTCCCTTCAAATGTCATTCAAATTGAATGAGGAGAGTCAGCTTCAATTTAAAAAAAAAAAAAAAAAAATCAGAAACAAACAACCATTTGAGATATATTTGTTATTTTGCTGAGTTATTTATGAAATATGAGGAATTTTGTTCACATCATGTTAATACTTATTTATTTTACATGTTATAGGGTTTTTTGGATGTTTGTGATAATAGAGCTGACATATTCATGCCATGTTAGCTTGACGTTTTAAAACTAACATCAGGATGTTTAAATTTAAAAGTGTATTGTATTTAGTGATCATTAATTAATGTTTATTTAGATATTGTAAGATGACATCTAGTGAGATGTAGGTTGACAACAACATTTTCTTCATTGTGAAAACTTTATGACCTTCATTGAGACCTCAGGGTCTGGGATTTATAATCATATAGAAACAAATACATATAAGATATGAATTTATACAATGATGTACACAATATAGAAATTTTTTGTTTATCCAAACTATTTGTACTCAGCCAAAATGTGTATACAGCTTTAGTGTGATTTCATGTGTATACACTAACACTCTCAGTACGACACACAACAGTGATACATCTACACAGGAAACTTTCAGTGAGTACAAATGCTTTGATTGAACCTAAAATTTCTATCAATTAAATAATTTTTTTATTTAAGCTATTGGTTTAAATGAAAAAGATTAACTAATTGAAAAAAGTAATTTGGGAAATCAGACAATAAAATATAATGGATCTAAAATGTCTATATTGTGTACATCATTGAATAAATTCATATTCAAGTCTTACATGTATTTGTATAATTTAAACATTGTCAGGTCCTGAAGAGGATTTGAACAAAGGTTGAAACACTGGTACCATAAAGGGACTGTTACGGATAGCAACATATAATAATAATAACATATAATATATATTCGGCTCTCACGATTTCTAATTAAGTTTTAGGGCAAAAATTAATGTATAATGAAGTGATCCGTATTTTTACAAGAATTTTATTTGTAAATGTTATACACTTGTAATTTTATATTTCTTTTATAATGTCTTAAGATTTTACCTGCTTTCATGCTATGTTTATATTTGAAAAATGGCGCGTCAGTCCATTGAAACATGCGCATACTTTGAAGAACGGATCAATGGAAAATAAGGGAAGCCCCACTGAAAACCTAGTCGCATTAGGGGCGAGGTTTTCAAAGCTCATTTTGAATTATCCCCTTTTTTATTTTTAAATAAATATTTAGGGAGAGAGAAAAATCATGTCGTTGGTCAAATGTTGTTTCGAGACTCAGAATGAAACGGCAACGAATTCACAAATCCCCGAATGTTTGGATTCAACATTTTCCAAATGTTCAGATCCCTCTTGTAAGTTGACAATTTTGCATGGAAACACATTTTTGATATTCTTACGCACAAAAATTTTTTTTGTAAATAAAAAGTTTTTCTCAGATAATTCGTTTTGATCGATAAGACCATAAAACAAAATTTTACAAAACGATAATAATATAATAATAATAATAATAATGTAAACGATCGATTTTTCTATTAGAAAATCGAAAATATAAATTTTTTATGATCGATCAAATGACATTTTTAATGAATTCAAGGCAGAAACGTTTTCCAAATGTTGAGAGCCCTCTTGTTTACGTCTCATTGAATGGGTTTACATACATAATATTTTTTGAAGAAAGAAAAAAGAAAATTTCAAGTCATACATTTCAAATAGTAAGACCGCAAAATAAATTTACAAACAAGAACATAACCGATCGATTTTTTTTCCAGAAAATCGAAAAATATAAAAATTTTATGATCGATCAAATGACATTTCTAAAGAGTGCAAGGCAGAACCTCCTCAGTGATAATATCTTTATCAATAAATTTTTTTAAACAATTATAATTTTTGGCAATTTAATTTATTACTAATTTTAATTTTAAGCTGTGTTAAAATCCGATAGATTATTTTTAAAAATATAATAATTATAATGGAGTGTTGTAAGTAGTGTGAATATATTATATACAAAACATACAAATAAAGACAGGAAGTACTAATCTTGTTAGTTATAATTAAGTGACACTCACCTGATTGGTTTTTTTACAATTACTAATTAATTAAACCTTTGATATACTTTAAATTCTGGTGAGTCTAATTTAATTTTAAGGATTTCTAGAATTTGCTTATTATTTTTAATGTTTTGCTTTGTTGTAAGTTTACCAGAACAAAAATTATTGAAACATTAAGTACAACTGTCTTAGTTTGTATGTTTCCCTTGTGTTTTATTAAGTGTTAAATGGCATCTGGGTGGTCAATTTTTTGTCTCTTAGTTTGTAGATGGTCTTTATGTTTCTCGTTGATTTTTCCTGTTAATTCAGCTATCATATTTTGTACAGGATTGATTAACATATGAAGCATTTCAATATGATTTATTACTAATATGATGATAACACAATGAACCAGAACAGAATAGAAATTTTATTCACAAATATAAACATTATACACAATTGTTTAGTTGAGTTTCTGTCTAGTAAAACACCTCCAGCTTAGGATTGGAATGATTTTTTTATTACATATTTACATTATTTTCTTTAGAGGAAAAATATTAGAATATAAAAAAAAAGCTTTCAAGGGCAATGAATAACAGATTAGAGAACTTTATTCTCCTGTGCATGTACATGTTGTCTAATCAATATTTGCCTATTTGGCAGCAGATTGTACTGGAACAGTTTTTGCAGAGATTAAAAAAATGTAATGGTTTCTTCTCTGATGTATTCCAGCATCATCAACATGTTACTCTCATTATGCACTTCCGATATGCATATATCAGGGCGATTCTGTCACAAGACTCGGAAACTTTTTCGCCACGTGCAGTCTGGCAACATTCCTGTATATCAGGCTTACGGAGGGGCTCGCATACAGGAGGGTGAGCCTGACCTCTAAACAGAAGAAGTGACAGGCTGCACTAGTGACAAAGAACATGGGAAAGTATGCGGTAGCTGCTTTCCTCTTGTACACTATAGGACTGACATGGGGAGTGAAAGTAAGTTTATGGTCCAATATCACCCAGAGGTATTTGGTCGATTAAAACCACAACACAGTTCTGCCTTCTTGATGAAAATTATCTTCATTTTTTGTAATGATTATTTATAATTTTCTTCGAACCTGAAGAAATGAGAAGGAGTCGTACAGCATTTCGGCGTACAACACCATTCTCAAGTACATTTTCCAGAAATAAAACATTGTACAAACATTTCAATTAATTATTCGTTCTATGGTCTTCTCAACCAAAATCTTACATAAAAGAATAATTAATTGAAAAAAGTAATTTTGACAATTAGACCATTAAATGTATTACATATAAACAAAGAAAAGAGGAATTTTTAGGATGCATGAATATGAATCATTTTTATATCAATAAAAAATAAAATTATCGTAAAATATTTGATTCTGTAGGCTGTCTTCCTTGCACCTGCATGCGCCCGAGATATAAACGCCTTGTGGATAACATATTTCCAAATGTTCCCCAAGAAGGCCTTAACAAAAGCAACATGGAAAAGCTCACATTTTATTCATTGTCATCGCCCGAGAAGCTCGACAGGATCGCTGAATATCTCTACCAAAGAGCTTCAAGGGACATATCTAGAAAAAGGATTGGGTAATAATCTTGAATTCTAAACCTTAGACTTGAATTATCTGATTAATATATTTTCAGATATGTTGTTATGGCCATGGAAGCAATGGATACTCTGTTAATAGCCTGCCATGCGCAAACGCTCAATCTTTTTGTTGAGAGCTTCCTCCGTATGATTCAGAAACTTCTAGAATCCTCCGAACCTGATTTGCAAATCCTGGCAACACAATCTGTGGGTATTTATAAACATACCTGTTTTACTTATATAATTTTTCTTTTCTTTTTATAAATCCGTTGATGTATTAAATAACATTACAATTTCAGTTTGTGAAATTTGCAAACATCGAAGAAGATACACCCTCGTATCACAGGAGATATGACTTTTTTGTATCGAAGTTTTCTTCAATGTGCCACAATGCAAACACCAATGCTGAAGTTAGGCGACAAATACGATTAGCAGGAATTAAGGGACTTCAGGTTATTAAAAGTTTAAATCAAGTTATTTATAGAAAATTGAATACATTTATTGATTTTCCTAAAATGTGTATTGTCAATTTCAGGGTGTAATAAGAAAAACCGTTGCTGATGATCTTGTAGAAAATATTTGGGAGCCGACGCACATGGATAAAATTCTCCCATCCCTCCTTTTTAATATGCAAGACAATAAGTAAGATAATTATAAAAGGGTGGATTAAAGATAAAAAGTTTCGAAAGTTAAAATTAAATTGATGCTTCCAACAATTCATTTTAACCATCAAACATTTCATAGTTGAATAAAACATCCCACAAATTATTTTTAATCATTGAAATACACACATCATATTCAGTGTGGTAATTTCCAAAGACACCAGTGCCCATAATATACCCTATGAATTTTTTTTTTTTAAATTTTTTAATAAGGCAATTAACCATTTGGATCATTTGGTCTTTTTTAAATTGTGTCTTTCAATATTTATTTAAAGCATTTCCCTCTTAAGAAAGTAGGTCATTTGATGGTAATCTGAAGGTGTAAAGTCAGGACATCAAATTCAGCAAATTTTTGTCTTACCTTTCAGAAACTTTTGTTTTACACATCCATATAGTACTTTAAATTACCTCTGAATTATGCCTTATGGTTTTTTTCCTTATTAGTTATTTAAGCCGCAGACCAAAGACTACTCGATACTATCAACAGGATAGCGCCACAACGGAAGCAGAAGATTCTACAGATCCTGCATCTGTTGCAGATGCCTGTATACGTGAATTAATTGGAAGAGCTTCTTTTGGTCACATACGCTCTTTCCTGAAACCCGTTCTGAGGTGAAATTAAAGCAGTTTTTAATGCTTTATCTGTTTTTCTTTCAGTAATTACTGTAACAAAATGCAGTGTACTTACACAAACTTTTTTTATTTAGGCATCTAGACAACCATAACCTATGGGTCCCAAATGATTTTGCAGTACATACCTTTAGGATAATTATGTTTTCCATACAGGTGAAATCTTGTTCCTTTTTTTTAGTATCAAATTTGTATATGTATTTATTATTTCAGAATCAATATTCATATGCAGTAGTCGAGCATCTGATGTACCACCTTGATGAAAATTACTCATCATCACCTCCAATTCGTAAAAGTATAACTGACGTTCTTTCCAAAATTATCTCTATCTCTGCAGAGGAAAGCGTAGGACCATCTGTGCTAGAAATAATAAATTCTCTCCTCGGACACCTTAAAGGAGCTACTTCGAGGCGCCACGATTCTGAAGAACTCGGTTATATGGAATCACTCATCGACTGTCTAGGGGAGTTCACGTCTCATCTTCCAGACTACCAAATGGTTGAAATTATGGTTTTTATCATGTCCAAAGTCCCGTTGAACCCTCAGTTGGATGTTCTACTTCGTGAAATGTTATTGAAGTGTTTGCTCATTGTAAATACAATTTCTTTACTGAAAAACAGTACAATTGAGACTTAATATGCTGTGTTTTTAGGTCGGAAGGAAGTACACAAATACACTCATGTCTGCTACATTTCCTTCATCTCTTCTCAGTCCTCTGCTTAGACTTAACACTGACAAGCAGAGTGTGCTATTAGTACAGGACATCATGCAGACACTCCTTGATCGACAAGGCAATCTTGAAAAGCTCAAGCAACCAACGTATGCATTTTAATTTCCGCTATTTATGAATTATTTCAATCACTATCTCTTATTAATTTTTTTTTGTTTTTAAGGATTCCTATTCCCAGTTTGACAGTGGTTCAGTGTTCAAGGGGTGATACAATGTTCCTAAGGAAAAATGAGGATGAGATATACACAACGCTGATTGAACGTATGGCTGAACGTGACCAATCTTCTGAAGTTATTTGCTCAGTATACACAACACTTGCACTCTTTGGTGTTGAACTTTTGAACATCCATACAGTTGCTGGGTACATCTCGATGATTTTTAGAATCCAAGAAGTCTCTTTGAAACAGGTTCATATGCCTATTGCACAAAAGGCGAACCTGCATATTGTTACTATAGTCCTCCTCGACCTCGTTGTTAAAGTCATGAATTTAAAGCCTTTAGAACAATACGTGACTTCTGTAAGTTACATATCCATTATTAGTTATGAGTTGGACTTATGTTGTGATATTGTTTTAGATTGTTGACCAGAGAAAAGCAAATGCTCATTACCTCCTTCCTCCACTTCATTCAAAAAATGGTGTAAAAGAACTTGCATTAGAACCAGATCTTTATGCTGATGAAGTAAAACTAGGTGACTGCCTTCGTGAGTCGGGCATAGATGTGGCAAATATTTCACGAGTGTTGACTCACCGGCATTCTTGGGTTGAATCATCGGGTGTAAATCTTAAAGGATCGCTTAATGACTTGAACCAATTTGAGGTGGATTCAGCGAGTTCAACACCCGGACTACAACGAGTAATTATTTAATATTTCAATATCTTTATTCCTGCTGGTCTAATAAAATTTTATATTTCAGAAACATCCATCTGAAGAATTGAGCTTCGAAGCAATGAAAAAAGTATTAAACGAATCTGCTGAAACACTTCGCGCAGAGATGAAGAAACACGAAAGAAAGTCGTCATTCCGTACAATATCATTCCAAGACATCATAGCATATCACACTGTAAAAGTGAGTCCAGAATTAACGTATTTATGTACAATTTTTTTTATTAATAATGTTGAATTATGTTTAGGACGAAGATACATTACATTGCAAGCTCGATGTGCTATTGAGTCGAATCCCCAGCAAAGACACTCCAAACCCATTTGAGCATCTCATTGCCACAGACCTTTATCCATTCTAGGAGTTCTAATAACTTTTAATTGTGTAAATATTGTAAAGTAATTATATTGTAAATTAATGTAAAAATAAAAATAGTTAATTAGAGTTGTTTCAAATTTATATACATTTAATTTATTTGTTTAAACAGAATAGAACAAATTTTATCTCAATTACAAGATGTAATATATTATTTATTTATATATTTAGTTTAGCAGTGAATTTACAAAAACGTTTCTTAACAATCTCCAATTTGAATTTGGAAAAGTACTAATCACCATAATTGATAATAAATAGACAGTTATGAATTAATTGTGTCAAATTTCATTCCATATAAAAATACAAGATTCAAATGTTCGTGCTTTTGGATAATTACATATGTATATGCCAATATTACCTCATAAAAAAATAAATATTATACATTATTATTTTCAGTTGTTGATCTGTGTATTATTTTATCAATATGTTCGTCTTGTGTTTGTGTTGTGAAACGGGACATGTAGTGAAATGCTGAATTTGCCTTGTCAGGCAAATTTGGAATACGATTATTATTATTTGCAAAAAAATGCAGTAATGTATCTGGACTGAGAACTCCTGTCATTAAATAATAATAATAATAACAAATAAATAAACTATACAGTTCAGCATTCATGTGGAAAACATTTGACAGACGAAAGCAGTAAGCAAAAACATTAAAAAGAGCAACTCTTGCCAAACAGGAGGATTTAACCAACACGTCTTAGGTGACATGAATAATGGGGAATATTAGTTGGACGACCTAACCACAATAAAAACCATATACACAATAGTCAATCGATGGCGGAATATTACCCAGGACTGTCAGCTCCCGAGGTTGACAGTCTCAACTCGGCACATATATACACATGCAGATTTGAGCTTATATAAATCAAAAATACAAATCATTATATAATATTGTCATTATTAGACAAAAATATTATGGATATTTATTATATCCACAATATTTACAGATATTATATCATACTCATTACTATTTTAATTTAAAAGGTTTCTTTCTTTTTCACTGAAAATGTTCAGTCTTTTTTACTCAGTTATTTTTCAAATTCAAACATAAAACTGACTATTAATCTGGTGAGCAATTGTGGAACTTGGTACTCAACCTTACCAATACTGGTTACTCAGTTCCCTTCTAAAAACGAACTTCGTTCATACTGGAACAGCGCTGTAATTAAGGAAACTTATTAATTCCTTAATTATATTCTCGACCAGTATATCTTTCATTTTGAGATTCATCCCGTTGATATCCATAGACGAGGAAAATGGTATGTTGCATTATTGTACTTATTTGTTTGAAATTTTGTGTTTTATTCAATGGGGGTTATGGTTCCACGTGTTTCACTGCCCTGTCCGGCTGCACTTTGAAGTTTGAACCATGGATTAAAAAGTTAATCCTCAAAATTTAAACACAAATTGAAGTTTTAAAATAGCCTAAGCTTATTATATTTATGTTATTATTTAGCTTATTTTAGTTTTGTCCGAAGGTAAAATGAGCATGAGCTTCAAGTTTTCATTCTGACGCTTTTTTAAAATATTTTTAGAGTACTGCATTCAAAGATGCTGAAAAGCCAGCAGTCGAAGCACCTTCCATTCATAGGATTCGTGTTACCTTGACTTCAAAGAACATGAAATCATTGGAAAAAGGTGAGATGTGTTATGCATGATTTTTTTAAAAGTAATAATATGATATCTACACGAACAAATTAAAGTATGGATCATCTCACAAACCCTTATCTTAAAATTGATTGCCGCCATCATAATTTCATTAGTGAGAAACAAAAGCTTTCTAAGAAAATTGGTTATATTTATGTTGTAGGCGTGCTATTTAATGACTGTTGTGAAGTTATTTGTTGAACTAGTGATGAGTGGTAAAATCAAAAATTTCATTATCATTCATGACTAAAACAATAAAAACTAATCCACACATTGGACAAAACCATTTTGAAAAACAACACAAGTTACCAAACACTGAAAAAAATGCAACTTTCTAAAATCATATTGTACAGAGACATGCAGACTACATCGTCATAAAACTGTTTTTCCGTTGCACAAAACTCACTAACCGCAAAATGTCTGTCTTGAGTTGCCCATTTCCACGAGATGGAACATGAGCACAAATAAACTATTAAACTGTATTATTATATATCCCTTTCCTTCGTTATTGTCTACGATAATTCACTCCCTCTCAAATCTTAATAACCATTGATAATGACCTGCATCACAAATCCAATCCAGAAAATACCCATTTATGCCCTGAGATGACCTGAATAAAAGTTGGTACATAGACAAAAAAGGTGTTTATCTGAAATTGTTCCTGACTGCTCCTCCCTACTTCGATAAATAATTATATTGCATTTTAAACTTTGAAGGAAAAACGTTTTGTGCCATTGTATGTTGAATAGCTGGCATTAATTGGCGAGGATCATAACTGAATCTTAAGGCATTTTTTCTTCTTCAACATAAAGGTTTGAATTTAATCCATTCATGATTGTGAGTGTGATATCTCGCTCTTATATCCCTTTACAGGTTCTGATAGTGTGCTTTTGAGTGCACTCTCAACTCTACACAGAATACCCCAAGTGTGATATCAAGCTCTAATCTTCAGTTTTAGATTTAAATTCAAAGAAGCAGTGTGTTACTTAAAATGGTAAACAATAGTGTTAGGTTTTCTAATTTTCCCAGTGTCACTAGTTCTCAAAATAACTTTAAACAGCACACTGCTTCTCATAATTTGAGGAGTGTGATATGGTGACCATCCTTAAAGGTGCATACATTCTAAGCAAATATCGGCCAACAGACATCCAACCGTTGTGTTTTTCTTAGTTTGCACAGAAGGCAAATCAGAGCCAATAAAGCGGTTGGCCTTGGTCAAGGTTCGGACTTATTGTGGTAACATCAGAAGGGAGACATTGTTGATTCTCTTCACTTCAACTCTTTGTTTGATGGGGATGACCAAGGATGGCCTGTGTTGGCAACCAATATTCAGCCCAATATAGCCTTTCATTGGCTGAGATTTGCACTCGAAGGTCTTTTTATTGTGGATCTTTTTACACTTGCTCGTCTACCATCCCTGGTATTGTAAGGTTATCTATCTAATCATTCTATGGTCAAGATACAGGTTCATTATGCACGTTCATACTTCATGTTTCACAAATTATTATTCAGAGATTGTCCAATGTGGTCTGGTTTGACCTAGGTTTTAGAAAAATATTTTCTTTAGTGTGCCAACATTTGATTTTATTGAGATCATCTTCAGAGTTCAAAGTTATCTGTGCATTGTGGCATTGTTGTGTGTCATGTTGTTCTCAATAAAGATTGATTTTTGCACGGTAAATAAATCTTTTTTTTAAACCTACATCACTCCACACGCATCTCATGATCTCCAAATAATCATTGACTAATAGTCACAAAACACTACATGTTTCACAAAATTGATTTTTTTTTCTTCCAGTCTGTTCAGATTTGATCCAAGGTTCCAAGAAGGAGAAGTTGCGTGTGAAGGGGCCGATTCGTATGCCGACTAAAATCCTTCGTATTACAACCCGTAAAACGCCTTGCGGTGAAGGATCAAAGACGTGGGACAGATTTCAGATGAGGGTCCATAAGCGTGTCATTGATCTTCATTCTCCTTCAGAGGTGGTGAAGCAGATCACATCAATCTCACTTGAGCCTGGTGTTGAGGTTGAAGTGACCATCGCTGATAATTAAATGGTTTTCTTTTTTAATTTATAATAAAAAAAGAAAAAAACATTAAATTTTTAATTGTTTTGCTTGTTTAAAATCCTCTACCTTTTCCTAACTAATTATCACATTCAGTGTGTCCTATGATAAAAACCAATGGGGTCGGTGATATGCTCAGGTTGGGTTTTCTTAATTTTTTGTTATTTCCGTAATTAACCAGCTTTTGCCAGTTCAATTATCTGATTAATTCATGTCAGGATCGACGCCTTGCAGCGAAATTTCACTTTCAGATTTTTACAGTTCTGTAGATCTGTACATAGTATAACAAAGCTGCAAAATTGTTTGACAGAGAGATCAGATGCAGAGGTAATGATGATTAGAAGACCTTTTTACAACCTACATACTCCTTGCAACCAGCATTGATCTCCATTGTTACCTAGAGATGATCATTAAGCTAAAGCTTTTTGAAGGCTCTGTGTGTGTAAATTTCAGGCTCTTGCTTTTCTTCTACCAGAAGTAGGATTCTCGTCCAATAGTGCATAACGTTTCTGCCACTAAGTCTATCCATATGCCTCCAGAGATCACAGTGCCCAATTAGTAGTGCAACTAAAGTGAAGCTAAACTAAAGCTTAGTGAATCCGAGGTCATTTCTGACTTGGCGAACATTCATTAAATTTGCACGCGTTGCGGGGCATTATATTGGGTTGTCCGGAAAATAATGCAGGATTTTAAGTTTTCATTAAAAAAAATCTATATAAAATATTCTGTTTACGTTTACAGGATTACTCATTTGTATGAATGTCAACACATATTAATCCTCTTCCAAATGATATTGTTTGTTTACCTCTGTAGCATTCCGCTACTTGGAAATAATTCAGTCATCCTTATAATGTCAAAGCGAGAATTTCGTACGATTTTCTTTTACGAGTTTAAACTCGGCCGAAGCGGAGCCCAAACATTAACTAGGCTAGAAACATTAACCAAGTCTGGGGCGAGGGTTGTGTTAATGAGTGCACTGTGCAAAGGTGGTTTAAAAAATTTCGGGAGGGAGATTTCAGCCTTGAAGATGAAGAAGGTCGTGGAAGGCCTTCCTCTCTTAATGATGAGCAACTCAAAGTCAGTAAAACGATCGTCGCTGACCACCTCAAGGCGATTGGAAAAGTGAAAAAAATCATCAAAAAAAGGTAATGGTTACGGTATGGTGGGCTTCATTTGGTTTAATACACTACAGCTTCTTAAATCCTGGCGAAACCATCAATGCTGAATCATACTGTATCCAAATTAATACCATGCATCAGAAATTGGCAGTAATGAAGCCCTCTTTGGTCAATCGGAAAGGGCCCATTTTGTTGCTTGACAACGCTCGACCACATGTGTCACGTGTAACGTCACAAAAATTATTGGAGCTTGGCTATGAAACTTTGCCTCACCCACCCTACTCTCCGGACCTCTCGCCTACTGACTACCATTTTTTTAGACACCTGGACCACTACTTACAACACATAATATTCAAAAATCAAACGGAACTGGAAAATGCATTTATTGACTTTATCAATTCTAAAAATTCTGAATTCTACTCAGACGGAATTAATAAGTTACCAACACGTTGGGAGAAATGTATTGAGAGTATGGGAAATTATTTTGATTAAAGAACATTGCTTTAAAGTAACTAGTTTCTTTTTTTTTTGTTTAATACCAAAATCCTGCATTATTTTCCGGACAACCCAATAGATACTTTCTAGTACAGCAATACAATTTTTAGCCATTCTCACTTGTACTTTACAATAGTTTGTATTTTATGTTCACTTTTTATCTTCTAATGTTTACAAAATATTTGTTTTTACTTAGTTAATAGTTTACATTATATTTTTTTCTACATCCTTTCTACTTGAAAAATCTCAAATACTGTTGAGAGAGGTTAGAGAAAGAACCCCTTCCTGCACCCTCCCTCTACCTCTCCCATTCCTCCCTCCATAAAGAAAATACCCCTCCTTATATGTATCAGAAAGAGTTCCTTTGGTTCAGATCCATGCACCCATCGGCTGATTTTGTTTACACTGATGGATCCAAATCTAACGATGGAGTGGGATCCGCTGTTGTGTGTAGGTCTCAAGCTCATCTTATTAAACTGAATCACATTTGCTCTAATTTCACTGCTGAACTGCTTGCCATATCTAAGGCGATAAATGTCATCTCTGCAACACATGACCATCTTATAATTTGCTCTGACTCCATCTCAGCCCTCACTACGCTAAAAAACACTTTTTCTCTTAATCCCGACATACAGGATGTGTTATATAAACTGAAGCAAAACTATGACCACAATATAAGGGTATCATTTAAATGGATTCCTGGTCATGCAGGCTTGCCTGGCAATGAAAGGGCCGATGAAATGGCAAGGAAAGTTGCCCTAACAGGCACTCCTCGAGGTGAGGTCCCTTACTGTGACCTTTGTGGCCACTTGCGGCGACTCGCCTGGCGGCAGGAATGGGGTGCATGTACTGGAAACAAGCTTCTCAATATAAAAAAACATGTAAAACAATGGAAATCCTCCTCCAGACCCTCCCGAAAACAAGAGACACTGCTAACTCGTCTACGAATAGGTCATTCCCGGCTCACCTACAGTTACCTTCTTGACAAAAAACCCAAGCCCACATGCCCAGCTTATAAATCTCCCATCTCTATAACTCACATTTTAATAGAGTGCCCCCTATATTCCTCTGCTAGATCCCTCTACCAAATTCCCAACAATATGCACAGTTTACTGAACGATAATTCACCTTACATAGATAACATTTTCAGCTTCCTAGATAAAACAAAACTAACAAATAAAATTTAGCTAAACGATTGCGCGCTCCGCAAGTCGGCGGCTGCGGCGGGGCTCGCGGTCGGGGTCGGGCCCTCGCTTGCGGGCCGGTTCGGGGCTGGGTTGGGGGGCCACTCAGGACTCTGGGATCCAGATATCCACGGTGAGCTTGAGGTGGTGTCGATGGTGACTGGACACCGATCCCTCCTCGAATAAGCACTGCTCGACAGAGTCCAAATTTAAAAAATCGCGAGAGATCCTGCTGGCCTCACTGTCTGGCCCGCCCTGGGACCGGTCTGGTGCCGGGTGCCGCGGGGCCTGGGCCTGGTGGCGTGTCTCGGCGGTGCCGCCGGCGCACAGTCTCAAGGCCTAAATGACCATTAGGGTCGCTGCCTTTAAATAAAAAAAAAAAAAAAAAAAATATATATAGTATTGTCAGTCAACTTCTGGCTGATGGAAACCCAAGCTTTATTTTGTACTATTATTTAGTCGGAATACATCTTAGAGTAGTTTTGCCATTAGTTTTTGGCCTTTTATCTTTTTTTTCTAGTGTAAGATATTTGACCACAAATTTTTTGCACATAGAACAAGTTTCAGCCAAGGTTGGTAGTTCAAATGCAATTGTCCACAGCTCAATTTAAACGTTAACATTAAAACTGTGTTGACTAAATTGTCATTCATCTTTTTCTGTGGTGTTAATTTCTTCATTTGTGTATGTTCCTTTTAAACTTCTTTGTATATGTTGCGACTAACCTTTATCTTGTTTTGTATTGTAAAAACAAGTGTGACAGCTTGTGAGCTGGCTGGCCATGTGAACTGACAAGAAGTTAGTTGAAGAAGTCTCCAGTTACGTGTTCTCCCGCAAGAAATCTAAGATCTGAAAAATTTCACTACTCAAGCCATGCACCTCCACGTTCTGTCATCAGAGCTTTGTAACTTTTGTTTGCGTGAATCTTGCATTGTAAACACCTTGCAAACTTATTTCATGTGCTGTTCCAGCATGAATATGTGAAGGGGATTAGCGTTTGTTTCCAATGAAAACATCTGGCATCGTCTGAGGGAGAGAACATTTTTCTAATAAAAATCCTTTTCCACTTTTTCTGCCGATAATGCAAGATCTCAAGACACATGGATAAATTAGGAAAGCTCGGAAGAAGGAATAAAGACAGTAAATGTGGATTAAGAAAATATAATTGTACTCCTTATATTTTTGTTTTAATTATAATCTGTGATAGTGGCAATTAATTAAAATTTAAAAAAAATCTTGCCATAAACTTATGACCAATCGAATTAATTTATAGTTAATCAATTTAAATATAAATTTATGTACATCGAAGAAAACCAATGAGAATTTTAATCATCGGTTACGACTCAGCCTGAGATTCGTTAGGCGAGATGATAGGAATGGCAAGCTTGACTCGACGGGAAAGCTGCGTAGGGCGTGCCATTTGTGTCTGAGTGTTGTAGAATGTGATTCCACTGCCTTGGTACACTTCCGTTGGTCCAGGCTGAAAAGAATAAACAACGAAATAAGTAAGGCCCTTAAAATACTACATAATACAACGGAATGAAAATTTTTGTAAGGTTAGACAATGTAAATTGCATGCAGATAAATAGGTCACAGATTCACTATCAATAAGCTAGTTTGAGACGGTTCTTAAAAACAAACTGAATACATCATTAGACCAGAATCAAATATTTTTTACAAAATAAAGAGCATAGGCATATTTGGACATGTGTGTTAAATTTGTAATCATTATGCAAAACAGCAATTTGTACAATTTTCATTTGTATATGCCATTTACTTTCAGTTTTCACAATTCCTTACATTCACTACGTCTTACTTTATATTCCAAATTGAACTACTAAGTTTTATATTAGTAAAATAAAAATACTACTTGCTTACTTGCACTGCCATCGTGGGTGAAGGCAGGTATTGCGGAGGAACGTAGAGAGGAGGAGGTGGAAACCCAGGCTGGGCAGGCGGCGGATGAGGAGGAGGTGGGAGGAAAGCCACTACCTGCATCCCAGGATAGTTCTGAGGCATCCCTCCTGGAGCTGGAGCATCAACGCACCCACCTAGAAAATAAACCAACCATTTAGACAGTAATGTGAAGATAATTTTTCGCTTTACTTTTTTTGTTGTAAAAACATAAAGTACATAATTTATAATAAAATAATATACCATGTTGCTGTTGAGGATAGAATGTTGGAGGAGGGATCTGTTGCTGAGGTTGCTGTGGCATAAATTGCTGCTGCACCACTGGTTGTTGAGATGGTTGCTGTTGAGGTTGTGGTTGCGGTTGTGGTTGCTGCTGCGGCTGTTGTTGAGGATGTGGATTAGACTGGGGTAGAGACCTTTGGCGCTGTGCTGAATACCTCTTGGACCGGCTTTCCTGTTGTTGATTTTGCTGTTGCTGCAATTGCACTTGAGTTTGAGGTAGTTGTTGCACGTGTGATTGTTGGGGTGGGTGATGGTGAGCTTGTTTGCTCTTTGAAACCTCGTGCTTGTGGGAAGGCTGAGGAACACTTTTAGAACCTTTCTCCGGAGGTAGTTCGTTATTAGTGCTTCCTATAAAACAATAAAATTTAATTTCACCACTAGTATGTCATATTATGTTATGTTGAGAGAACAAAACTTACTTGCAATAACATTCTTATCAATGTTAATAACTGCCTCAGAGAAATGCTGGGCTAGAGCTGCAATATCTTCTTCATCATTTCTTCTTGGCTTTGACTGTGTATTTGAATTCATAGCACGTCCTGTACCAGGTCTAAATCTACCCCGACCACCACGACCCCGCGAAGAGCCGCCACGCCCACCACGGTAAGCAAACTGCTTTTCTCCAGGGCTTTCTTTTACTTGCTGTTTCGTTTCTAAATTGGTTACAGGTGTGGAATCTTTGAATTCTGTAACTTTATTACTGAGGAGATAAAGAATAATGAAAAAATACGTCTTGAAAAATATGAGGAATAGTTTAAAAAAAATATTACCTAATTTGCACTTTTTTCTGTGCTTTTACTTCAGCTGGTTTTGGATTCTCTACTTCCTTTGATGGCAACTCAGGAAAATCTTCATCCTTTTTCACAAAGTTCTTATTTATTCTTCTCCCCCTAAAGCCCGTACTTGTCTTAATATAAGCTCCTTCATCTTCCCAAGACCGCTGGTACTTATTCGGACCCTTTCTGTGGAGACATTTATAATTTTTTTTTTAATTTGCTAGAATAATTAAAACACTAAATTTTTTAGTCTTATTAATGTAATTACCCATATCGACGTCTTCGCCTTGCTTTGGGTGGACCTTCTTCCCTACGAATATCATAACCGTAAGTATCGATAAGCTCTTGTGTGCTTTTAGGCCCTTGCTCATCATCATCATAAAGGTCATGCCGCCATAAGTCCACATCTTCCCAGACTTTGCCCTTCTTAGGCTTCTTATCGTTCACAGCTGAGGCTTCATCCTCGTCGACATCTGCTGTTCTATCGTCATGTTCATAAAACATCCCCTTTTTCGGTATATACTGGGGATTCCGTTTATCTTCATCATCATCCAGTTTCTTTGTTTCTTCTTTTTCTTCTTCTCCATCGCCATCCTCTCGTTCTTCAGGAACTGCGGAAGAAGAAGAGGAAGCGTCATCCTCTTCATGAACCTCCTCATCAATGTCGACATCACCATCAACATCTTCACCATCAATATCTTCATCAGCATCTACTTCATCACATTCATCAAGAACAACCGTTTCATTTTTGTCCTCAGCTTCAACCTCTTTCTCAACTTCAGGTTCCAACACTTTTTCTTCTACATCTTCCTTTTCTTCAACCTGTGTTTTTTCAGCGTTTTCCACAATGGTTGGTGGCTGAAAAACAAATTCCATAATTAATTTCTCACAAATTACTTTTTCTACATAGTTCCTTAAAATAAAATAACACGGCAATTACATATATTAATAACTAAAATTGTTTTACACAACAAAAGCATCTCAAGAAAAAAAAATCCATATTTTTTCCATTACAAGTGAGACTGAAATCAAAACAATGCAGACAACAAACAAGTAAGAATAGTTAATAAGGACTTCAAAATAACATTTAAAAATATACAACATTCAATTTCTGACAGCTTACACATAAAACAATATGTAATTTGTTAGCTGTAAATTTGAATTTTTTTTTTTTTTAATCCATGTGAAATCTATTAATTGGTTGCATTTCTCAATTAATTAAAATAGATTTTTAAAAAAGATAGTTTATATAAAATTTAATTAAAAAAGTCAATGACACAAGTGGGATTCGAACCCTCGATCTTCGGCTTGATACTTGATTTTTTTTTTAGAAAAATGGCACAAAGGAAGAAAAATGCAATTAAAGATGCAGTTGAGATGGGAGGTTGGTGTCTGAGTGGATCAATAGGTCAAATGGTAGAACAGTGGGATATCTTGCCGAATATTGTAGGTTTGAATCCCGCTCGTGCCATTGACTTTTTTATCTCAACTAAAAACCATAATTAATTGTAATATATTAATTGGTCAAGCGAACCACAAAATTAGTGAATTTATATAAAATGTTAGATACATTTTTATTCATGCATATATATATATATCTACTGATTCTGATAAATTTTGAAAGTAAAATGTAGCAGGTATCAGCTTTTTAACAATTGGATTACATTCAATATAATAAGTTTTATGTAAATGATGCCATTTTTACATATTTAATTACATCCATGAGACAAATTAAGTTTAATTAATCATTGGACTATACTAAAATCTGAGAAAACAATAACAACAATTACTCAAAAACTTTGAAAGTTCAGTGATACAAAGCATAAAACCAAACATAATTAATTTCCAAATGTTATTAGAATGAAGAAATATAAACTTTGACAAGTGACTTAACAGGACACAACAGATTCAATATAAAATCAATGTAAAAGAACAATGTATGTGTACATCTGCATAGAATGAAATGAATCTGAAGAAACCAGACTCTTCTGCAGAAGAGGGATGGCTAGGGATGCATCCCTGTATAACAGGAGCAATGAGAACCGAAAACCTTTTTTTCCAAAATCTCATAATTCAAAATATATTACACACTTTAAGAACCCTACAACCAAAAAACATCACCTTCAAGTGATTCCCAGGTCATTGCGACATTCCAGGCAATGTAAAGGCCAGAAAACTGGTACCCCATTTAACAAAACTATGCTGCAAAATTACAAAAATCATATAAAAATAAGAAATTGACCCATGGACATGTGAAATAGACCTTCCCCCAAGTGCCAAAAATGTAAAATTAGATTAACAATCAAACATATCTGCGAATGTAACTTACTGCCCAAAGGACCAAAATTATTATACCTACAGACATTAAAGTTGCCCTTGAACACAATGCAGATTCCACTTCAAAAATCAACATTTCTTGAAAAACACAAAACTTTACAAAGAAATATACACAAATAAATAATAAAACACCAAACTGTAATGTAGCTTCACTGTCATTCTCATTTAAATTCCTAAGAAAACAAAAACATTTTAATTTCACCAATTGATTTGCATCAACCTGATGGGATGGGAGTCATCCACTGGTGAGGGGTTCGGCAGTGCTCGTCTGGCAGGAGGACACAGGGGAATCCAGGGCAAAATCCCTTTTCACTGAAAACTGTACTAGGGCTTAAATAACCATTAAGATTGATAGCCGTCAAAAAAACATGTCCAACAACTGGTATGGAGAAGATACTGGAATTAATCTCCCTCCACAGATCCCTTGCAAGAAGAAAGGCTGTATACACTGATAGAAATGCACACTATCAACGACCACCTCAGACTGAAGGAAATTGAGGAACAATGGAACATTCATTGGGCACAAACATTCCAAGAACCTCCTAACAAACTTTGGAAGGAAATAGGTAACAGAATGTATTGCAGGAAGCATGAAAAAACTGTGAATCTAACAGGACACTCCAAACTAAATAGACAACTGAAGAAGATTGGCTAGCCCATAGAAGTACAAGCAGAGGAGACACCAACAAACCTACTAACAAACTGGTGCTACATTTGACCGCAGGAGGAAGTATTTGTGAACTGAAGAATAGATTCAACAACTAAAACCAGACCTACTAATCAAGTTCCTTGATGAACTATGACACTTGTGTTTGAAGCACAGAATGGAGGATACAGGAGCTCTTACAGGACGCAGTATAATGCACACCTTGACTAACATAATTTATCAACCGTACACAGAACTGTCTTTCCAATCAATTTACAACTTGCAAATACAAGGACCTGAGTGGTTCACACTAGCAGTTCTGGATTCGAATCCTGCCATAGCTTAAAATTTTAATTGACATTAGTATGAAAAATATATTATAAATCCCTCGTATGCCAAAACCAATTAAACATGTAAAAATCAAACATTAAGCCCTCCAGTATGACAGGAATTACTTTAGAGTAATGGGATTTTGTCTGCTTGTAGGTTAACTCAACCTTAAATGGCATCAGTTCCATATTCACTTTGTTGTTGAATTACTCAAACGCTTTGGCATTGTGCCATGCTTATGAGGAACTCTTAAGGATCTTCAGGTAAAATTCCTTACAGCAAATGATCCAATGCCAATTCAGCATGAGGACCACTTTGTTTACTGCTGCCAAAAAATCCATTTCTTTTCTTTTTTTGTCGTAAAAATTAAAAAAATAAAGAGATGCATTAATTATCTATTAAAGGACAAAAAAAACTGTATATACTTATAGATTCTTTGACTTTGTACAGAAGAGAAGTAATGTGATTCAAGGTCATGACAAAATGCAAACTTTTATTCTTGTGGAACTAATTAAAAACATAATTATGTTATTTCATATTAAAGATTTGGCCCTTATTGTCAAGTTTTAATTAAATGGTGATTAGTTGCAATTAAATTTAATTATTCAAGTTTTAATTAGAATGACATAGAAGGTTGAAGAGACATAATTTTGCTAAATTTATATTTTCATGAGCATACCAGAAACAGCATGTTGCTCATGTAAACAATGTGCAAATGTAAACAAATACTGAAAATGTTAAATCCTGTATTTTTTATACATGATTTATGAATAATAAATAAAAACAAACCGATTACCTAAACAAAAAAAATGAATAAAAAGATCAGAAGAGCAGGTTTATATTTGATTCTAAATGCCCAGTTTTTCGGTACAAAGGGTCGTCACAATACGATAGACTTTGTATTTGAAAATAAACAATCCAAAGCACTCGAGTCTTGCGATTTCTGTCATAAAATCCCGTTTGAGCCATGCTTCCTGTAGATAAAAATAAAAACAGAAATCTAATATTTTCACACGTGGGTCATTTCATCTTAAAATGATTCTCTTCCTGAAAAATTTCTGTCCCGACACGTTGCTCGTTGGATTTCTTCAACTCACCACGTCCGTCCCTTTCTCTTCGGGAATCTCCTCGACCGGGAGGATTTCATTCTTCTTCTCTTCCACCTGGACGGCCTCCTCCTTCTTCTCCTCTTCCATAATAAGTCCCCGGCTTAATTTCGTATCCACAATTATCCACTTCAAACGGATGTACAAAATTAACGTCCAAAAAGGTTACCTCTCCAGTCTTGCTTTTTAACTAAACTGAGGTTGCAATTCCTATCTCTAGAGTTCAAACCAAGCACAGAAGATATCTATATGATGTCATTGCTTTTATGGATTAAACGCCTAACCCATCGCTGACCTTTGGACAATAAAAAATAAATAAAAAATCTCTATATAAAAAATAACTGTTTTATTAATAGCATTTTTTCTTTTATAGCAGAAATAAAAAAACCAATGATGACATTATTTGTAAAATTATCAAACACTAAAACTATAAACCCTTTATGCAAAAAAAAACGCAAAACAAAGAACTTTAAAAATGTAAATGCATAAGATAAAATACTAGTCAAAAATGCTTTTTTTCTCAATACAAACATTTGTTCAAATCGACGCCGTCCGGCAGAACTTGGTACTTCAACTCACGTCTTCTGTCGTTGGCTCACAAATGCCAGGAGTCTCTGGAAATGTTATATTTCTTTGATATCACACCTTTCTTGCTTACATCTTTGTCCAAACTCAAAATTTATATTATATAATGGAGTAAGTTTTTTAATGAAAAAATCTATTTGATTAGATGAAGATTTACAGCAATCTAAAATATTAATATTTTTCATGCATGGTATTATATTTGTCATTAAATTTCTTTGTTCAATATATCGACATTTTGGCAGTTTTTATTTATATAAATGTATTTTAAAGAACATAAAGAACATTATTTATTTGGTAAAGGTTAGTAAGATAAAGTTTATATTAATTTATTAAATAAATAGACAGTTTAATTACAAAAATAAATAAAAAATACAAGATATGTAACATAATTAGGCTAGGCTCCATTTAGAGAGTGTTATGAAAACCACCCAATTTGGAGAGAGTATCTGGGTCCCCATTCCAATTAGAGAAAATGGGAGTATTTACTAATTATAATACACTATCTCATCTTGCGTCAAGATGATTTGAAATCTGTTGATAATTCAGGACATCAACTCGAATTTTCACCAACTTATTCGCCTGACCTTAATCCTATTGAGCATCATTGAGTTAAAAAAAAAAGCTTCAGTGTGATGTTGATATCCTTTTTGCGTTTTTGATTGTCAATTTATAAGCCTAGCAAAGTTATATGAAGCCCGTGTTGAGACTGAATTTTTACTTTTTCTAAAATTTTACCAAATCCAGGCCTAACAGAAGATACCTTGGGCCAAACTACTACATCTGGAAATTCTTTGGCTAGAATAAAACATCACCATCTCTTTTATTCTGACAGATTCAACAGGTTTTTTTATCTTGCTCATATTTTGAGGTAGTAGTTGGCAATGATCAAGACATGATGTTTGTAGATCGCCCTCTAGATAAATGTTGGCATCACCAAGCTTTCAGAAACATTGTGTGTGTTGTTATTCATCAGTGATGATGGCTGCTGAAAGCTTAGTGATCCCAACATTTTTGTCCTTTTTTTCATCTTACAAGGACCTCAGTGATGAACAAGAGGTTTAAGGTTTTGTAAATTTCTGCCTGCTGAGAAAGATATTTAATTTTACTGTCTGAATTGTTATTAAAAATTTTTTATCTACATTCATTGCCATTTGCATACTCTTCATAGTTCGATGGGTGTAAATGCTGCACCTTATTTTGTTGTTTGTCAGCTACTTTATTTCATTTAATCCCACCCTGATAGCAAAATTTCAACCCTATTGGAGATGTGGTGTCAGATTATACCAACCAGAAATGTTGCTTTCCAGGGAATTTGCTAGGAAATTATTTGGCCCATTTATATTGTAAACATATATTATTTTCGATCCATCAGCGTAACTTTTTAACAATTTTATTTTTATTTCAGGTATGTGAGAAATCCAGAGGATATTGAAAAAGTTGTGAAACATGCCAAGCTTGACATTTCTGAATTTCGACCATTGACTCAGACTCTGTACTTTGCCAGCAAAGATTCTGAATATCGCATATTAGAGCTCAACGATTCGCTGTATGACAAACTTGTCGTTAAAGGGGAAAACCTCATATTCAAAGGTGACCACGATGAGAAAGCTGTTATTTGTACTTCAGAGGCCACTTATGACGTGAAAGCTGCTGAGACGTCAAACTCACTGCTGCTAATCCCTGGATTGAAATTCAGCGATAATATCGAATGCAAAGGTGAAAGAGATATAGAAGAAAAGCGCATTGTAAATATATTCAATGAATACCTAGAGGTTAAGAAGTGCAAACCAAGGGTTCATAAGTAAGTCTATTGCACAAATTTTTACCCCATTCAGGAAAAGCATATCACGCTGATTGTCCTAAATGGTTTAAGTGTCAAAAATTTAATTTTTGTCTTTTTTTAGACTGAAACATCTTCTTGAGGCTAATCCTTTCACTGGGTTGGAGGAAGAGACATCATTACGCTCATCTTACTCAACTGAAGAATTGCTCGATTGTGTCCAAGCGAGCGAGGCTGAACTGTACGAAGCGCTTGGAGAATTGGATGCCTTCCAACTTGAAGGAAAATGGCGCATACTCGGAGTTGAATATCATTTCAGGACGCTCAGCTATCTTCTTAATTTAATCGATGAAAACTCATGGAGTTCAGATATGATCCCTATCGGACAGACAATTTCCATGCTCAAAGATCTTGTACCTAAGGTGATTCTCGATCACATTCTTCAGACTTATCTTGTCCCTTCAGGAATGACTGATGATGAAGGTACATGCATGTTTTACTTAATACGTGTGTGTGTCTATATATATAATCCTTTTTTTCCACAGGTGATGAACTGTTTACACTGAAGCAAGACAAAACATGCCGCTTCATTGGCGAATACCTCCTCCGACCTGTTCAGAAATTTAATTCTGATGATTTTATGCAAGCTTGGGCTGAATCCGTCCCTGAAGGGATGAATATCGATCTCAAACAGCTGGAGGGCATCGCTTTGTTCAGGTCTGATCAGCGTCCACCTGTATTTACATATTTCCCTGAGTCTGAACTTCCAGAAAATGAAGTCGAACGATTTGAACGACTATTTTCAGAAAAGCCGAACTGGAATTACAATGAAATTGAGCCATATGTCCGGTAATTTCCTTCAAAAAATATTATTTAAAAAAAAATATTATATTATGCCTGTAAAGAACATAAAAAATTTATATAAATTAACTTCTCTCTTTTCAGGAAACTAGCAACTGAAAAACAAACTGTGAATTCATTATTAACCAAGCATACTCGAGTGAGCAACATTAACGGTGTTAAAATATACAGCTCTCGTTATAGAAAGTGAAAATAACAAGTTTATTTGTGTCAAATGTTTATTGTATATTGGTGTATTATAAAATTCTAATTAAATAAAACTATGTTGTGTTTAATGATTTATATTAACATTCATTTCTTCCCATCAATTTTGTAATAATAAATTTGTCACAGACTATGGACCCTCAGCCCGTCTATGACAGTAGAAGTATCCAGATTGGTTCTTACGTGAAGCTTCCTTGCTAAGAGGAAACACTAGCGGTTGTTTGTAATCCGTGAATTTTGGCTTCAAACTGTAGAATTCACTGAAAATTGAAATAAATTGTGTAATAAACGATTGTAATAAATTTTGGTTTTAAATAGCAATTTACTTTGTGAATCCTCGTGTAAACGGAGAATCTTTCTCAAGTTTGAAGAAGTCATAAGTCCTACAAGCATCATAGGCATTGTCAGTGTTGTACCTCTGCCGGTGTTGTTGGGCTAGCTAGAATTATATTGATTCTTTCATTTCTTGATTTTTATTTACACTAATGTATGTAACAATATTAATTTATTTAATAAACTCATAAACAAATGAAACTATCCAAGTCCATATCCCCAGGATATTGATGGCCATAGAACACGGTTTCAGATTTTAAATTAAAATATTTAAAATAGTTCTAGCACAGGATTAACAATTATAAATTATATGCGGATAAAACATACCACATAAAAATGATCAACATAAGCTCGTCTTTCATAGTCTGTCCAGCTTGGAAGGAGTTCTTTAGGTGTAATTTTAGACTCTTTCTTGTGCAAGGGCACTTTTGGCATTTTATGTGATCCATCCAGCCTGTAAGACATCAGTGTAGCTAGCTGGAAGATGTTTATATTTAAAATATTGCATATAAAATTACCAATTATTTGGAGTGGAACTTTTTTTAATATTGATTACAATCTGTACCTTATTTACATTATATAATAAGCTGGATTTACAATATCTCTAGTTAGATTATAAGATTGATTTCTATTGGATAAACATTGGCCAACTCGATTAAGGAAAGTTGCATTTTTTTTTTTTTTTTTTTTTTTTTTTTGCGAGAGGTATTTTTAGAGGGTTTTTAATTTGTCACATTTGTGTGACAGATGCCTGTAGAGTAGTCCAAAACATTTAATTCCTGTTGTTTTAATCGTATGTTGATCCCAGCTTAGTCTTGAGTCTACTAGAGGACAGTGTTTTTAAGAAGATGAGAGCATTATCTAGGACGGGGTTTTGGTTTCTAAGGGTAATGATATACGGGTGCTTAGATTTACATTAATTGCAGTTAAACACCAGTGTTTGCTCCATTCGGCTATTTTGACACTTGCCTATACCTCCTCTGAAGACTTTGTAGGAATGATATTACAGGATACACAACTGTGTCATCGGCAAAAATGAATAGCAAGTTTCAGCAGTGGATATATGATTCAAATGGAATTGTTAATATATAAAATATTGATTAATTACACAAATCTTTTGTTTCCAAACCTTTTAATACCTACACCTTATCTGTCTCTTCTCACAGTTCAAAATTTATGAACAGACAAAATATTAACAGAATTACAAACTGACAACCATTGCTATAACTACAATGGTTTATCAGGTATGCATTCACCTTATAGGCCACAATACTGTTTGTTTAAATTTTGTTGTTAACCATTATAAATTTGAATTTAATATTTTAATAAATTTTGTAAATATAAACAGCTTTACATGATCATGTTTCTCATCCATCTTCATGAAGTGTTCCAAATATTTGACTTGGAATTGGTCTTTACAATAGGGAAACCCCTCGCAAACCTTGAACCTCCGTATTTCAGGGATAGAGATGAAAGCATCCCTCCTCACACGATAATTGGTCGTACTCGGGAAAGGTACGTCTAGCTCACTCATCTTGGAAATTTTGATTTATTAACTTGACTCTAAATAAAAAAAGTTTACATTAAAATTAGAATCACCATGGAAATAACAGTAAAAGAAAATTAAAACAAGGCTGATTGCCTGCCAATGATTTTTTTTTTACGACGGTTCGCAATAGCAGAGGTCATATAAACCCTCAGGGTGCCGGTGTTTTTGAAAAAAACCCATTTGTAAGTATGTCAGTTTCGAATGCAGGGCCACTGGATTCGAATCCGGGACCTTTACAGTGATGAGTGCGCCGTGTTAAAGACGGAATCTTGCGGCCACCGACGCCCCTAAAATGATTCTTTTTATTTCCAAACAGTGACAATGTTCAGGATATTAAAAAACAAAACAAAAAAATTTCAGCTGTTAATTAGGTAATTTATTTAATTAACTGATATACATGCTAGAATTGTAATAAATAAAAAATGAGGTATTTGATATTATGATTTTATATGAAGAACACATTTGTCAAAAGATTTTTATTACTTAAAGGATTTCGTTATCCAAGTTGGGAACATTAGAAAGATCAAAGGAAAAAACTCCACAAAGATATTTGAATGATAAACAAATATTTTCAAAAAATTTGACAAGTTATATTCCTCCTTGGCCTTGTGATGATCTGTCTTTTTAAGGTTCAACCTTAAGCAGCTCCACATCGAAGATCAATGTTGAATCAGGAGGGATAGTGCAACGGAGTTAAGGAAAACAAATTTTAAATTACAATAAAAATTCTAATTTAAAAAAAAAATAATGATGTATTAAATTAAAGCATTCAAAAAGGATATATTCCGGGATGTCCTCGAGAGCCGTAAGCAAAATCAGGAGAACAGATTAACTTGGCTCTTTGGCCCACACACATCTGTAAAAAAATTGAAAAGAATTTGTGCACATTCATTTTTTTTCCAAGTAAAAACTTGATGAATTTTACCTGGGCAACTCCCTCATCCCAGCCTTTGATGACTTCATTCCTACCTAGGCGGAATTTGAAAGGCACACCTCGATCTCTGGAGCTATCAAACTTTTGGCCATTCTCCAATGTCCCTGTAACAGAGTGAAATTATTTCCCAAAGTGCCCAGCACGAGAGAGAAAAATATTGTTGATTTTCATGATATCATTATCACTGATAGACAAATTTAACACACCCCTCAATTTACTTAGTTTAAAATTAAACCCATTACCTTTCTTCATAATTACATGTACTTAGGAGCAATCTTAAGACAAAATAAACAGTAAATAATGCTTTGTTTATTTACTTTTACACTCATTAATCCCTTTTGTACAAAAAGTAGCTTTACACCTTTCCATTATGCTAGGCCTAAAAGTTGCTTTCAGTTGATCTTTTTCCTGCGTTGATTTCAACTGATATTATTCTTGGTCTTCAACATTTTTTAATGGTTCCAGTCAGTAATTTGAGCAAGTATGACTGTCATAACATTAATAGTGAAAAGAAGCTAACGTGAAACTACCAGGAGAGAGTATAACTCACTCTACAGTAAGAAAAGTACAGCTTAACACTAGTAATCCATGACAGATCTCAGATCAGATCAGAGACGATAGATTCATCTGCCAACAGGCTGTATGAAAACGCAGTATCACAGGAAATAAGATAAGTAATTTGTTAAGACAAGTCGAAAATATTTTAATTTTCTTCAAGACAATAAGAAGAAGCTTAATAAAATTACCTCAAGCCTCGGCACACAGTTCATGAACCTTTCATTACACATCTCAGAAAATTGGCAGGCTTCAATTCAATTGGAATTGAACATTTCAAGTTCTCTTTAGAGATGAGGTGAGAATTGGTCTAACATCTTCAGTAAGGCATAATTTCATACAGCATGGAGAAAGGTGCATACTATATTATGGATCTTCAGGTGGTATTCCGCTGTGTCATTAATGTTCTGGGGTGGCATTTACTTGGATGCCTGCACTGAAATCGTCATCAAGCAAGTAAGATCTCTAACTTGATTCTTGCTAATGCTGTATAATGCCAGGACTGAAAATGGGTACTTGGAGGGCCATCAACGCCCTGATCAGAACACAACTGAACATATCCAAGACCAACCTAAGCAACAAGAACGACAATGAAATCCAAAGTTTTACACGCTAGAAGAGTTGGAAACGGCTGTATTTGATGAATGGGAGAAAAAACATTCTGTGGCATGTAAAAGAGTTTAACGCACGTGATTCGTGCCAGAAGTAGAAATACACAGTATTAAAAGGGGCAAACATTTTTTTTTTTTCATTTTTGTTTTATAAGTTTCTGTTTTACTCAATAATTTCTTTTTTTTTAGATTAAATAAAATTTTCTTTTTAAAAGGCTTAGTTTTACAACGAACGCTATAAGATAAATAAACTCAAACACTTTAAAATTTAAGGGTGGTGAGTTTATTTTGTCCATCAATGTATAGTGAAAAGGATAGCGTCGTTGGATAAGTTTAGGTTGGGGTCGCATAGTTCACCCATATGACTGCATTTATAATATATTTAAAAAAACATCATGCAACAAAGAAAAACTAAATAAAACTCAGCATACAGAGAAAATAAATCTTATTTAAAGACGTAAATAATGCTCACCTGTATAGTGTACAACTACGGTTTGGCCGGTTTTCGGATAGGTCTGGCCTGGAACAAACCGTCAATAATGACATATTACCGGGTAAATAGCGATAAAAATCAGACTAAATACCATCTCCGCCGCTGATCGTGTTCACGGTGACTCCCATTTTTCAAAACACAGGGTTTTTATGGAGAAAAGAATGGAATATGACTCAGAGAAATGACTCAGGGTTCCGAATCGTCGACCGGTTCGACAAGGACACAACCAACACAATACAAAATGGACGACTTGATTGGGCTGCTTGAAAGCTTCGACTTTTTAAGAAGAATCGATTTTTTAGTTTATTTTAGAATTTTAGGAATAAACTTGCCCTTAGTTAATTTATTTTATTTTTTTATCGTTTATATACTCCAAATTTTAATAATAAAGCAGATAAAATTGTCAAAAAAACTGAGTCGTAAGAACTTGAAATAGGTGGTATTTGTATCCACAAATCAAATCGGCCGAGGCTAGTAGTAATTTTCCCTCTCGATTCAAAAAAATTTGTAGTTTGGTTGTTTTGATGAAAAACAAAGCTAAAGGGTTTGAGGGAAAAATTCTTTGGAAAACCACTTTGTAATAACCACAGATTTTTATATGTAAAATGTGCATTTCGCATTCTGGGGCCTTTAAAGGTTGCTTGTTAACTTCAACTTCTGTAAATTTTAATCTGAACCGTTACTGCACCAAAGATATAATAAACTGCTCAACAACGAATAAGAATTTTTGTAATTTATTCTTATTCTATTAATTTTAATTAAAATAACCAATATATTCTTGCTATTGGATAAAATAAAATAGAAAACACAAACCAAGAATAAATAAATGTTATTTTTTTAAAATATCAGATTTACTTAAGAAAATAAACATGAAGATTATTCATTTTTTAAACAAACACTTTTTCTCGTCTTTTTCCATTTTAATACAGACATATTCTCTTTAACTGTAGAAAAACATCAACTTGAAGTAGAAGTTTGCAATATTGTTAGTCACCGAAATCATTGGCAAGTAGAGACAGTTGGTGTTTTTTAGAACATGCTCTCCCAGGTTTTAGCTTGATTCCAAGAGACTGGGAGTGCCAATAGGAGTCCTGGTAGTGCATCTCAGTGCATTACGACACTAAGGGAGGACAGAAATCCAGTCGGAAGTTGGCCTCGCATTGCATGCTTCTTTCAGAAGACCTGAAACAACGGCCCACCACTAGCAGCTCAGCAGAATATAGTGCCGTGAGCACATAGGAGAGAACAATTGAAATGCTGTTATATTTACTAATGAGCCGCATTTCTGTCGGTATAGTGTAGCAGGTGCCAAAGAGTATCCCGAGAACAGGGGTTGTGTACAATACCCCAGTTCATACTCCCTTTATGCAGTATGGAGGAGGCAGTGTGCCATGATTTACACTGCAGGACGAACTGGACTCCATATCATTGAAGGCAACCTCACCACAGACACAAGAAAGTATCGAGGAAAACATCATTCATTTGTGGGAACAGTTGCAGAGAAGACTTTCAATCATCACCTACAGCTAGTTGACTTGCTATAACTGAGTGCAGCATTGTAACATCTATGAAGAGAAATTCCTTATGAAATATGTGACAACCTTATTAACAGTATGCTAAAAGTGCACAGAGCTAAGATATTAATTGGTTTAAAAAAATTATTGTGTCCAATAAACAAAGTTATGGAATTAAAACCTTTTACTTTATTTTTCAAAATATCTTAATTAAATTTTCTTCAATAAAAAGCATAATAATTTCTAATAAATTTTATTGGAATTTATAATTAAAATAAAATAAAAATGTTAGGGAAAGAAAATACATACAACATATCCCTACTCATCTTTTAGCAATTTATATGATGAAAGCATAACACGTTTTCAGTCTTTTCTGTATCTAATGACCATTTATCTGATTGATCCTTACTCAAAAAATTAACTAATGTAAACTAAAAAGTGGACAAGAACATGTTTTGTCCTAGAGTTGAATAACAAATTAAATAAATTCCTAAGATAGCAGCTTATAAACTTAAAATTCTCTAGGCTATACATGACAACTTAAATATTTTGGATTCCTTTGTTATTAACATTGGAAAAAAGAATTAATTACCTTGACCTCATCTTCACTAAATTAATAAACTTGTGAATAACCAAATTAAGTCACCCTATTTACTTTCCAAATTAAATTTTAGTGTTCCCTAGATTTCACCCCGGAAACATAAAATATCCTTTATTTCTGCTCATAAAACTAATTATATAAAATAAAGCCCTATATGTACGTCAATGCACAGAGATTAGCACAAATAGCTGTTTATTTAATTATTTAATATTTACAATAATGTATTACTGTATTATTATGATAAAGTATGTTGACCACTTTTATCCATAAATAACAGATAAAATAATATAATAAAACTTGACACGAAACTCAAAATTGCGGTATATGTAATTATTCTAAATATAAAAAAGAAGAGAAAATGTTCTAGATAGGTTCGAGAGTGTGTTTTGAAAAAAGCAGTGCTTACAGTCAATTAATGTCTGAGCTCAGTATTGAAGATCCAGTTCAGTTTTAGAAGTTTTGAGAAATTAAATCTGTTGGTTTTGGTCATAAAATTAGTTCCCTTGCAGCAAAACAAGATACCAAAATTTTGCAATTTTTAGCATATAGTAAGTGCATACTACTATTATTAAAAATTGTAATTTTAAATTTATTGATTTTTAGATTTAAACCATTGTCACTCATGTTTACACGAAACTTATTGCAGAAAAGCATATAAATGGCCAACTTTTGCGACAAGTGTCGAACAAGATTGAAATTGCAACTAGGTTTACGTCTATTGGTATAGAAGTGTTGATACAAATAACCAGTAGTTCAAATATATCTCTGTCATAAATTTTTCATTGTTAACATTTCCCACGATTTCTGTCTGACATAAATATCATGCAATAACTGTTGGACGTAAACATACCTTTATGCTAATTAGTTTGGATATTATTAATAAATATCTTTTTCTGATGTTTTGTTTCTACTCTGAATTATATGCACTGTGTAAAAAGCTATGTATTATTTAATATTTCATACTTCTGATTATTTTTTTACCGTAGTATGATTATAATGTAGTTGTTTCTTTAATTAACTATACATGTTTTGTATCTCTATATTAGATCTATGTAAATTTGTAACTATCGCATTATTTTAACAGGCTTTTCCCGTAAAATAAATTAAATAAATAAAAGGTTTTTGAAATATATTGTACTATTAAATTTGAAAGAATCTATGATATAGCTTTTGTACACGTGTTGGGTAAACAATAACCAAACAAGCCAATTTGTGGACGGTTGTTAATTTATAAAATTTAAATTTAATGCTGTTTAAATAAATATTTTTTATTTTATTTTTGGTATTTTATGCTGTTTTACCGATAATCGATGTATGACGCCAATTCGGCCATGCCACCTTTCCTTATCGGCTTCTGTTTGGATTATACAGGAAAAAAATGGAAAGTCATAAAAAAGAAAAACAGGGAGGCTACACAATGTCTACTAATCCATTTATCGGACCGGACCCGTTGGTTTTTGATCCATTTTTGTCAATACGACCCTAATCATTGAAAAGGCCAGTTAAAAGGAGGAAAATTCACTTTTCACTCCCGAAGAGGAGGAGGACGGAAATGGAGGACAGCCTGGAGGTAAACTAATTGAAAAAACAAGGGTGGCAGAAGCCCTCATCTAGCCATTTTAGTCTTATCATTCAGATAATTTAACTTCTAATTGCACGATTTAAACATCGAGAAAAACTTTAAATTATATATATTTTTTTAATTACAATCTTGAATGTTTTCATTTGTATAATTTAGTTTTAAAGAGGTACTTACTAAACATGATTTCAAATTACACATACTTTCCCTGCATAAAGTTCCCTTTATAGCAATCAAAAACCTACAAAAGCGTTTACAGTGGCATCCATAGATCCATGTTCAATACATTGAGTTTTCCTACATGAACCACACTACCATTCACTTCAATAAAATATCACTTTTTTAACACATCCTTTGGACCCCCATCTAGATAAAGAACTTTCTTAGAATCAACAAAACAAAACCAGATTTCAATAAAGTGAAACATCCGATAACAGAATCCTCTGTTTAGGTACACACTGATGCTTGCTGAACGGGTGCACTGGATTCATTTTCTACGTATTTAAAGCACTACTTAGGGAATACTGAATAAAGGACTATGACATTGTTGTGGGGTGGGCACATGGACTGCGAGCCATCAATTGAACAACTCTTGAGCAGCCTTGTTAGACGTCACATAGAACTGTGTACATTGTTGCCCTGCAGGTTGTGTTAGATTAAGCTGGCAATGAGTTTTTCATTGATATCAGAGTTAAATGGGAAAATCGGACACCAAAATCAGAAAATTTTTGTATTGCCAATTTTGCATTGCTGGAGATACCAAGGTGATTACTTCAAGTCTGGTTAGCAATGGTTTTCAGGTTCATCGTCCTCCTGCGCGAGTGGACCTGCTTGCAACACTTGTATGTGCGAAATATTAGAAGGTTAATAGGCCTGAGCTTAGCATTTCGTTGCCAATCAAAGCAAGGTAGTGCGTGAACAATCAGCGGTAGAAGCCTCAGTGAAAAGCCTACATTTTTTCGGAGCATTGAGTGGTGACAAAAGATGAGATGTGGAGGTTGACCTTTTGTTGTACCATAGAGACTTTGATACAAGATACACCCATCTAAGCTATAAGATACTCTCTGAGTGCGCCAACCCGAAGTGCATTGCATTTGGGTCTAGTGGGTATGTGCAATATGCATTTGATAGTTTTTCGAGATTGTGAGCATGCAGTATCCACTCCTGCAAGCTACTGAAGATATGGATAGCAATTGTTTGCCAGAAAGAGTGGCTGGCTTAAGTAGGTGAGAAAGTGTACCTGACAATTGGTCATATCAGCCCTCAGGGTGTTAGTGTTTTTGGAAAAAAAAAGACCATTTGTAAGTATGTCAGGTTTGAATGCAGGACGACTGGATTCGATCTAGGATGTTTACCTTAAGGCGCCAGGTCAATGCCTAAACTCTTGCAGTCGCTTAGGCTTCCTCCATGTTGTTATTGTTAGAACCTGTATGTATCGAAGTATTTATTAACTGCATCATTAAATGCAATCAGCTATACAGATGCCCTACCCTTGAGTCCCAATAAGATGGCTCAACGAGGTCCATCCTGGGGGTGCTAACCTGTTACTGTTAAAATTATTAAAATCCATCTCGAAATCGAGCTCAGTCACTAGACTGTGCCTAGCTTCTACATGGGCTCAGATGTAGAGCGATAAGAACAAGAAACTGCAGAGAAAGACTCTTAGTAGGGGACAGGCCATATTAGTTTTTCATTTTTTTTAGTTACAGGTAGGATAAACGATATCTGAGTCTTAAAAAACTTTTAATTATATTTACAATTAACCTGAGTAATTGCACAGTTTTATGTAGTCACACTGTTTTATATTTTTCCTTGTTACATAATTTTTTATCAGTTTTTTTAAATTTCATGCACTACAGTAGCAAAGTATGTGAATCTATGATTATTTCTAGTACACATTGTTCGCAAAATTGTGAAAATTTGATATAGAACATTTAATATACTTGTAAAATTTCATTTCTGATTTTTTTTTAAGTTTCTTACATTTCAATTTTGTTCTTCATAGTTTCTAACTTTCTGCATTTAAACATTTTTACAGGGTTTAATAGAACCGACAACATGCACACATATACTTGAGATTGAAAAAGAACATTTAATAGGAATAATAGATGATTTTGACACACCGGAAAATGTAAGTAGTTTTCATTAGTTGTAAACTTTATTGTCTTATTACTTTTTTATAAATACATTTTTATGATTTACCAATTCAGTCACCCGAATGTTACACATGTAACAACACCACCTCCATATGGCTTTGCCTCCACAAAGACTGCAAACGTTACTTCTGCTCAAAAAATACAAACCACCAGTTCAACCATTACAAAGCCGATGAACGACATTGTCTGCAACTTGATACTTCAAACCTTTCGTTTTATTGTCACGAATGCCAGGTAGTTATTTACATCACCGAGAGGTTGAGGCTTGTCGAAGTGAGGCGCGGAGGCTGGCCGCGTGGCGTTATCGGCCTTCCAAATCTTGGCAACACTTGCTACATGAATAGCGCGCTTCAGGCACTACTTAATTCTCCTCCTCTTGTATCATACTTCATTTCAAAGAGCTTAGATGCATCGCGGCCAGGTCGACGGAGGGAAGGCAGCCTCTCGACAGCATTCCAGCAATTAGTAATTTGCATGCTCTCAAGAAAGACTCCTCCTCCGAATTTGTTATTTATGATAAGGTCAGCCCATCCAATGTTCAGGGGTTTTCAACAGCATGATTCTCAGGAATTCCTTAGGTAAAATATCACTTCGATTACTGAACTTTTTATATTTTAAAATAGAAAGTTGAAATTCATATAGATTATCTAAAGTTGCCTCAGATAGCAAATTAGACAATTATAAAAATTCAAGAAGAAGGAATTAAGCATTATTTTTGCAGTTTCATTCTTCACTGAGTATTTAGAAACAAGTAAAAGGTTTATTATTACTTTATTTATATTTTGTTTGTTTAATAGATGTTTTATGGATGGACTACATGAAGAAATGAAGAAAATTTCAATGGAAACAAACCATCAACAATGTAGTTGTGAGACAAACCAACAGCAGAAAAGTAAAATATAGTTAAAAAATTTGTTTTAAACGTACATAAAAAATAAAAAATTTTAGGTGATGAAACAGAAGAATCAGATGATGCAGATGATTGTTATGAATCGTGTGACTCTGATGTCTCAGAGAAATCATCTTTGTAAGTAAGATTTTCAAGATTTTGAGATAATGATTGTTACAAGTTATGAAACTGTAGTTTGATTGCTGCTGTAAATAAAAATCTCAACAGACAGAACAGAAACAAAGTAGCTGGAATGATCAGAGGTGGCCAAAGTACATAAGCTACTGCACTTTCAAAGACTCATATATTTGAAAAAACAATTTTGTTTTAATTTATTTTTATTGTTTTGATTTTCTGTTTAGGTCATTTTCAAGGTCTGCTTCACCTTTAACAACACAAGAACCACCTAGTGACAAACATGGTATGTTTTAGTTGTTTTTTTTTGTGTTTTTTTGCTGCTACTTTTTATTCAAAACTACACATTTTATATCATAATTGTTATAATTTGTTCACCATAAAACAACTTTCAGACAAATAATTGATTTGCTTTATTATAAAAATAAATTTAAAAATTCTTGCAGGCAAGTGTAAAAAAAACCAGTGCAAAAGTATAATAAGTGATATATTTGATGGCATAATATTGAGTTCTGTTCAGTGTTTAACATGCAACCGGGTAAGTACAGTAAAATAAACCATGCATATGCTAAAAATCAATAAATTCATTCATTCATTTAAGGTTTCAACAAGGGTAGAAACTTTTCAAGATTTATCTTTACCGATTCCATCTAGAGACCACCTGAATCTTTTACACCAAAGTTCAAATCAAGCCACCCAGAAATGTTCCCACTATGGGAATGAACAAGGTTGGTATTCATGGTTTATGGACTGGCTCAGTTCTTGGTTCTGGGGGCCGACTGTATCACTGCATGACTGCCTTTCTGCTTTCTTTTCCGCTGATGAACTCAAGGGTGACAATATGTACAGGTAATTTCCTCATAATTTCAATTTATATTGAAACGGTGTAAAGGAATGGATTTTTTTTTTGTTTTTTTAGTTGCGAGAAGTGCCGGAAGCTGAGGAATGGCATAAAATTCTCTAAAATGGTGAAGACTCCTGAGATACTCTGTGTCCACTTGAAACGATTCCGCCACGATCATGTATTTTCATCGAAAATCGCCTCCCACATAAAATTTCCCATGGAAGGACTTGATCTCAAGCCATACATCGATGAGGGTAAGGCCCAGTTCAGATGGATTAATAAATGGCACAGAGTATAATATAAAAAAAAATCTCATCCTGCTTGTTATATTTATTTCAGATAGTCAAGACTGCATTACAAGGTACAACCTTATCAGCGTGATATGCCACCATGGAACTAGTGGTTCTGGAGGACATTACACCACTTATGCCTTAAATTCAAGTAATTATTGCCAATATTTTCTCTTCAAGTTTGTTTCTATGATTAAGTATTTTTTTATTGTGGATTCAGGTACAAACCAATGGTATCATTACGATGATATGCTGGTCACAAAGGTGAGCTGGGAGGTAGTAAATTCTTGCCAGGCTTACGTTCTTTTTTACAGGAGGGAAGCAGAGAGATTGAAAAAGTACAGAACTAAGTTCAAAACAATAGAAAATAACAATTCCGATATTGAAACAACCTGTGAGTTATATTTAAGAAATATATTTTTGCTGATTTTATAATAATACCGATGTACTTGTTTTTTAGGTCATGTTGCCAATTTTGACGAAGATTGAAAGAAATAAGAGTAGATATAATGTAAATATGTTTTAAATTGTAATTATATGATGTAAAGTGTTTCTTATTCTATATCATAAATTCTGTTTAGCATTACCTTTAAACAAGAGTGTAAATATGCATATTTTCCTTATTTTGTTTTACTTCAGAAATATTTATTTCAATGTTAGTAAATGACATAACTTTTTTCTCTATCACTTTTTGTATTGTTAAATTTTGATAATATAATATAAATTGATTTCAAACAGTCTAATGTATTTTTTGGGCATATTTTGTACAGTATTTATAAAGAGCTCGCAAAGAGAAAAAAAGGCTGTCTGTCGAGGCTAAAAGTGTGACAAAACATAAACTTATCTGACCTGGTAGTTTTGTGATTTATTTGTAAATCGTGTTTTCTAATTGCCAGGAAACTATTTGTATATTTTGGTATAAATACTTTATTACTGCTAAATTCAATGTCTAAATTATTACACAAAATAAATATTTTATTTGTTTGTATATTTTTGTTTTTCATCTCTTGTCTAGTGTATAATTTTTTATAATGTACACAGAGGGCTTGGGAGTAGTGTTAGGATGGATTGAGAGGTAGATGTGAAAATTTAGTCAGGAATGGTTCAGTTTGTTGAGGTCGTTGTGGATAGTGAAGTTAGTAACTTGGACAATTTGTCTGAGGACCAATTGGAAGATTTGGATGCCCTGGATCTTGTATGGCTTGACTGAACTCCAGTTGCACCCCATATGTATAAAGTGATCTCAGTAAAATATTGATGGTCAATAAATTTTGGTCCTAGAAGTCTTCACAGTTGTCTAAGTCTTGTGTAGGGAATCCATATGTCTGCTGGCTAAGTATAGTTCTGAATAGCTGATTTGAATGCAAATAGGTATTTGGTGTACAGTGGAGGGCAAAATTGTTTTTTCAATGTAAATATACACTGAGTACATTTTTGTTCAGACTTGTCCTCCACCTTTTGCACGCCTTTTATAAACCCCAGCTGTTCATGCATGATGGAGGTAGCTTTGATAAGATTTCAATTAGAAGAAAAAATCGCAGTATTAACTGATTTGGTGGTGAAGGTATTGGACGTGTAGGAGGTCCGCAGTATAGATGACATACAAGATAGGACTAAGAATGCTCCCTTGTGGGACGGACAACAGCTTGTATCAGTCTGATTTCTGAGAACTCGTTGCCGCACCTCACTCTGAAGCAGCAGTCAGGCTGGTTTTCAGGATAAGATAATTAGGAGCAGACAAACATCTCTAACCGCCCTAAAAAGTTGAGAAGTTCTACAATGAAATTTACAAAATATCTTTATAAATATCCTTATGAAGCAAAAAAGAAAAAACTATTATCAGGTCTTATACAGCTAGAAGGAATTGATTCTGGGTGTTGGTCTGTTAGTAAATAACTCATGTTGAACCAGTATTGGTATTTCATTTTGGGAGTTTGCTCCATCTTCGTTGGGGAACAAGAATTAACCAGTTCCTCACTAGTTTTTTCTCACTTGCAGCGCTGTCCGTTCCATCCCTTGCATCCTGTTATGTCCTTAACTGCTTGTTATACGTACTTGTTAACCGATATCCCCATTACACTCAGCTAGGGCCTCTTATAAACACAGATTCAGCCTCATTAAATTAAACTTCAATAAGAGCACCCTTGTATCTGGCTAAACGTGATCACCATAGTGCAAAAAAATCCCTTTCTTTTCCACTTGAAACTAATTTTGATGCCATACTATAAGTAATGATTCTTTGGCAAGGTTTTAAAAAACTTATTAGATACAATTATTACCACTCAGCTGGAATTAATCCATGCAAGGGGTTGGCCGTTATAGTAAAGCGCCCACTCTTTGAGAAAATAGTTTAATCCTTGCATCATTTAATTCGCAGACTTGCACCAGTCCAAATAATCCTGTTAATTTTGCCCTTTCAATTTTTATTTTCTTACTAATAATGCCAAATTTCTTACGAGAAAACTAACACATAAAAACTGCAAGACACACCTTTGATTTTTTTTTACTTTATTGCACTAAAGCACATTTTTAACAAGGGTAATTTCACTGCAAGATGTTACAGTGATGACGCTGTGTCAATACTTTAGAAAGAAAATAAGGAACCAAAACTCAAGAGAAACGAATCGTTAATTGGAAAAAAACTGTATTTAAAAGAAAGTTAAGCTGCTCTCATAGCAATATATTCCCGTACGAAGTCGAGTGCAGGTGTTTCCTCTCCCCACTCTTGAATAACAACACAGGAACATCCAACTATCTTCCTCGGCTTGCCTGTCTTGTCAATTTTGCAAAGGCCCGTCCATTCCCCGAGTTTTTTGTTTGAATCGACCTTCAAGAACGGGATCTGGTGCTCGGAGCAAAGGGCCTGCACAAGCTTCTTATACGTGGGCTCGTCGCAGTTCTCAGCCAATACGCACAACGCAGCTTGTCGCCTCAAGAAAAAAAAAACACTCAGTTATAAATTGAAAGTAAAACATATTAAAACATAACAAGTGGTTTTTATTACTTGTCAAGGGCCTTAGCGGACTCATGGAGCCCATGTACCATGACGCCATGTTTCAGCGCCGTCTTTAAAACCTCTTGAAGGGCTGTGCTGATATCAGTAGTGTCTGGAGCTGGGCTACCTCTAAACCAAACAAAAATAAAACATTAAAAACTACATTCCTCTAAAAATGTTGAAATGTGTCAAGCTTTAATTTGATTGGTTCAATGTTTTGGGTCATAAAGATTATTTTGTTTACACCCATACTAGATTTAATATTAATATAGGCAAAAACAAATTACATATATACTGAAAAAAACCTTTAGAATATATCTTAAGTCAATTTTCTCCTAGGATTAGAAACTATTTCAGCATGGAATGGAGGTTAGGAATGTTGACATTTTTGATACACAGTACAATATTACAATTATTTTAGAACACATTCTAAAAACTAATAATCAGTTAATTATACAAATGTTTAAGAAATTATGACAAATAGCACTAAAAATATAATTAATAATTGAACAAACTCACGGTTCTTCGACATCGGCCATGGTGCGATTTGTATTTCAAGCTGAAAAGTAAGACAAACCCCGTTAGAAACTTTAAATTTTCCGTAACCTTATTAACTATATTTACATTAAACTTGTCCACTCTGTTATTATTTACCAAAAAAATGTTAATTTACCTGAACAAACGGAACAGACACGTGGTAAGTATCGGCGAACACAAGGAATCCTGAGGGTTAAGGCAAAATGGGGGAAGAACACCGTCCAACCGGATAGGTAATTGAACCTCACTTTTCGACTTGCCATGATCAAAATGATGTCATCATATGCCTGTAAGTTTTCTATTAAAATGGATAATTACTACAAAATTATTGAATAAATCTTGAAAAAGTGTAAGCCTAAAAATGCAATACAATATAATTTTATTTTGCGTATACTACATTACCTAAAAAGTGTTTACATGTGCCAGTTAAAACTTAAATTTTAAATTAATCAGTTTACGTTTAGTGGTCATAATTGACCATATTAATTGTTTTAATTATTCTTTTATTTATAGTCTTGGTTGAAGTGAAAAAATCACGGCAGCCAAAATTGATCACAATTAAGGTAAACATTCTGATATATGTCTTATTATTGCCGTGTTTCACGTGCATTCCATTACCTGGGTACATCCAAGCTTAGTGATTCCTAGCTCATTTCACTACTTGAATCTTATTATGAAACTCTTATTAAATGTATGACATTATAGATACTTGACAATTAATTTTTTAAACTTTTTCGTAACATTTGTATTTTAATTTTTTTTTTACTTTTGTCTTGCTTATTTTGTTTTTTTACATCTTTATTTACACTATACTTGCATTTTATCTACTTAAGTGTAAGTAATTAACACCAAGTTTTATAAATTTGTCTTGCCCACTGATTATTCTTACAGCCTTTTTTCATAACCTAAAGATTTTGTAGCTAAGCAT
>CM077106.1:24851722-24909354 GCA_039619505.1 Cimex hemipterus | reverse complement strand
ATTCTTACAGCCTTTTTTCATAACCTAAAGATTTTGTAGCTAAGCATTAGAGTACCTTATTTTATTATCAGAAACTAATTGGCAACTAGGTTTTTTTTTTTTTTGGGGGGGGGGGTTAAACTGCTTAATAAATATAAACTAGCCTAGTAGAATTGTCATTAAGAAAAAACAAAAAAAGAAAAAAAAAATTATTTATTTATTTTTTAATCTTTCATCTGTAATTGATAGCGTAGACATATGGCAGGTTTCCAACTTTACAAGGCAGCTCAATAAAAAATGGTAAAAGTAATTAAAGATTTACTTAATCGTTTGAAATATGTACAGGTGTGCAACCAAGCTCCTTGCTTGGGTCATTTTTATTTACTCTGCTTTATCATGATTTGGAAGAGTTCTTGAAAGACGGAGTCATCATAGTGAATGGTCATAAAATAAATCTCATGTGTCATCGATTTAGTGTTATGGCAGGGTCCATTAGAAATACTTATGTAAGTCAATTAAATTAGTAAATAAGAAATTTAATTAAATTACTCAAGAAATTATTAAAAAATAAACAACTTGTTTTAATGAAATAAAAACCTTTTTGTTGAATGTAATTTAATGTTAACTTGAATGAATAAAATATGATGAGTGACCAAAATGGTTTACTTTACTACTAATGGAAAGTTTAGACAGAAATTTGAAATTAAAGCAATGCATTGCACTACCAGAATTTATAAAGAGTGAAATTGATATCTGAAAAAAATTGAGATATCTGGTTATTTGTAATGGATTTTTAAAGCCTTTTTTAACCTAATTTTTGGATTTGCTCTACCTAAATAAGAGTTTTCTCAAAGATCACAAGCAACATCTCTGTGCTCTATGTAGCATGGGAGGAATTGAGGAACTTAATTTTTTGGTAATCTGCCCAATTCTAAGTGAATTGCATTTGGCTATTTAGGAAAAAAAGAGATTTTACAGAGATGACCTGATAGAATATTTTTTTTTAAACACATCATCAAACATCTTGTGAATTATTTGATTTATTAATACAGGTAATTTGTAGTACAAGTACTATAAGAGTTTAAACTATACATAAGTAATAATGAATAAATAATTGAAACAAATAATATCCATACAACAATTCAAAATAGCACATAGTCAACATAACAAACATAAATAAAATAGTGTCAGTACTGTGTCATAGTACACTTGAGTATTTATAATTATTTTTATTATTTAAATTAACACGTAGAAACTTTCCTCATGACAACTTTTGTTAAGTGTAGTCTTTGTTTTGTAAATTATTATTTTTTGCAATGTTTATTAATAATTTAGTTTTTAGTTATACAGTTTTATTTAATTTTTTGTTAAAATCTGCATCTTGAAAATCGAAAAACTTCTTAAATTATTATCATTATATAAAATATTCATGCATTCATAATATTATGTAAAATATAAAAGCAGGAGGATATTAATTTACAATTTTATAAAACGTTTTATGTTATTTTAAAAATGTTAACTTCTTTTAAATATGCAAGACTAGCATTAAATAAATCTATATTGAGCATAATTCTTCTTCGCTGAATTCTATTAATGAGAGGAACTAAATTATATAATTTGTATATTTTAAAAAGTTATTTATTATGTCAGAAGACGATATTTCTTCTTATATTAAATTGCATATTTAACAGAGAATAATTGAGCAGTAAATGAAAGGTGTTACGATGAGCCTTTGGTTTAGAATCGTAGAGTGAAACGGGTGTTCTCTATAATTTGTGGAGAGAAAAAAGAGGGAAATCCATGCGGGAAAATTTCCCTGCCGAAGTGTAATACCCTTTATAATGTTCTCTATCCTAGGCAGGCGTTTTGTATAAAGAGTAGAGACGGCTAATGGTGTGGGTAATGGAATGGACGCAGAGGGTAATGGGCGGGTATAGGATATTACAGGGGCCGCAAGGCAGGGGAGATCGATACGCCAGAAGTGGAAGGGAGTTGGAAAGGAAAAGGGGAAACTCCCGTAATTAACGTGGGGAGCATAAATTCCTCCCCGCCACCCGTCCCCGGCCCTATTACGGGATCAATAGAGGTTGGAATAAAGGCGGAATCATCCAAAATTCCCCATTTCCCATGAAAACTTGCTGCTTTAGGGTCTGTAGGTGGCGCGGGCATTCAGCAACCTCCCCCCCACCCCACTCCCAGCGCCACGCAATCCCTTCCTTTTCCTTCCCAACCCCGCCATACTTGCTTGGAAACATCCCGATTCCAATCCTACCCAGTGCCCTGTACAATATTAAACGGAATAATTTTAAGAAGGGGGTTCGCATTTTTTTTTTTTTGATCGGCAAAACACTATTGACCGCTCGCTCTAGTGTTTTTAATCTCTTTTCTCCTTCGAAAGAGAAACATCTGAGAGAACTTTTGTGCCGCGTACGAATGAGTGCCGCCTCGCTTCTATCGCGCTAATACGAAAATACCCTCGGTTTCTGAGACCGTGTTTGTTACCATCTCCTTACTTCTAAGATGTCCACAGTTGGCAGTCGCTATGAATCCTGCTGAGACAAGAGGTAATTTTATCTTTTATGTTTTTTTAATATCCTATTAACTTAATTAGTCTGATTGAGAATTGTTTTTATTTGCCGGCAAAGGGATTAATTAAAATGATTATTTCAAACGCTACGGTCTCACAGGTCGAACAATTACACGGCTTTTTTTTTATTATTATTAACAAAGATACTGTTTTTTTTTTCCAAAACTAGCAATGTGAATTACTATATTTTCTGTAATAATTACTATTTTCAAACATTTTTCTCCTTTACATAAAATCAAAATTCTTGTAAAAATAAATAATTGTATTTTATTGTAGAAATTATTAACTTTACATAACTAATAAAATTTAAGCATCAGATCAGATTTTTCAAAATAGGACGTTTTACAATGAATTGAATGAATCTATTTGAAGGAAAAATAAAATTGAACAAAAAAACCGAAATGATAGGAGTTGATTAAAGTCCATGTCTATCACCATGCAGACTTCATAAAAAAACCTTATATTTTAATAAAATAAAACATTTTTTATTTATTATAAATTATTCAGATACCATGAGGTGTGATGTACATTTCAGAAAAAACATTTGCTTTATCGTGCCAACGTTTCGATCTTTATTGAGATCATCTTCTGAGCTCAAAGTGTTTGTCTTCTTTGTAATTGTGCCATTCTTGTGTGTCGTGCTGAGAGTGTCCTCTCAATAAAGATCGAAACGGCACGATAAAGAAAATGTTTTTCTGAAACTTACATTACACCAGACCGCCTCTCATGATATCTGAATAATTATCGATTCACAGTCACATTTGTTATAGAAGAAAAAGGGGATTTTAACAAAGACATAAACATTTTACAAAGCGTATTATATCATATTATGTTCTTTAGCACCAGCGATACACTGAAACAAGGATGGCCAAATCATACTAGAGGTTCATAAATTTGCAGATCCATGAGGGGAAACTCAAACTTTAACAACAAATGAGCCTCTTTTGTTTCAATATTTTTGAAATAATCAGTATTTTTTATTTAATTGTTAGCCACAAGTTTTCCTCCTGTTCCTCCAATTTTTCTTCGTCTGAATCAGTTTCCTTTAAGGCCGTGTGGTGAAAAGTGTGTATCATGTGTGACAAAAGAAAGAAGGTGAAAATTAAAAAAGTTGCGCACTAGGAAATAGTGCAGACCATCATTGGTTTGTCTGAATTCAGATTGCAAGAAAAACAGTAACGTACTGTCGTCACCAGATTTTCCTTCAGCTGAGTCAGTTTCTGTTGGGTTAGGTATGAGTGGTGAAAGAAATATTAGCATTTCACATTGTGGAGAGTGCTTCAACTTTAATGAAGGTAAAAATTAAAAAAAGTGATGTGAAAAAATCAAGAATAAATATTGTGGATTGGTATGGTAAGGAATCGGGCAAAAATGAATTTACGTCTTAAGGATAAAATGATAAATTTTTATCAAAAGGAACAGAAAATAAGAAAAGAAAGGCACTAGAAGGACAGCATCATAATTTAGACAACTAAGGCTATATGAATTTGAATAAAAATACTGAGGATTTGGGTATAATAATTAATCCTAAAGTGGAATTGTTAAATCTTAATTATAAACTCTACATATTGAGAAAAATTTACCTCAGCTCTTTCTGTAACAGATTTTTTTTTTAGTAATGAACACCTGTTGTATGTAGGTGTAGTTAATCTTTTAAACAGAATTGACCAAAGTTAATAAATTATGTAAAGGAAGTTACACTTTACATGAATGTGTTGAAAATTTTAATCACTGATCAAGTACTTTTCTTTTGTATTAGTGCATATTTTAGCTGATTCCAGGTGAACAATAGTCCATGGTTAAATGTTTGTGAATGTACAGAGGGAAATGTATGATTCTTTTCATTGTTATTTTATCAGAAGAAACTATTTTATTTTCTGTTTTAATATTAGTTTGGTTCATGTTAATGTTAAATGTTTGGTCATTATGATTATTTTTTGATGTATTCAATTTCTTTTCTTTTGTCAATAGATGTGAACTCTTGGCAATAGCCTTATTGTTTATGTTACTTTTTTATTATTATTTTATTATTTGTGCATAACATTATAAATAAAAGTATCTGTTTATTGGTCATTTGTAAACTTGAAAAAACAACTTGCTAGCTGCAGGTTTACATACTTTCTCCAGTTTTTCCTTGGGGTAGGGTATGGTGATAAAAGAAAATTTAGAATTTGTCTTTTGTCATGTGTATCAACTTTAACGAAGACAAAAAAAAAAAAAAAAAAACGCAAAACAAGAATAAAAAAACCAGTGTATTAAAAATGTTTGTCAAATTGGATATTAATAGTTTCAATCAGAAAAATCTCACAATTTAACAATGAGTTTGCTTAATGTTTATTTATTTAATTTTTGTTTAATCTGAAGAGTTCTTCCTACATGTTCCATTTAACTGCCAATTGTCAATTTTTCAAATGAAAATCGCAAGAAAAACCTGAGCATCCAATGCTTTATCCAAGACATCCATAGGTTTTTTTTTCTTCCCCCAATGGATACCAGGGACTGGAGGAGTTCCCTCCTGAGCACTGCAGCTGAACTGTACAGCTTATTTTACTTTACCCCTAGCTCCATATTATTTTTTTTTTTTGGGGGGGGGGGTGCAACACATGTGAACTTGAGCCCCCATTGTCCTGGTGTTCTTCCATCAAAGAAACTGATTTTTGAAGAGGGTTGGGACCAAATTGATCTGATCCTGGCCCTTCCATTGATGAGTGCTGTGTCAATTTCTTTCAATTGTCGCCAGTCCGTTAGGCGTTAGAAAATGTCCAGAGGCGATGGGGATCGAACCCATGACCGTGGGGTCTATTAGCCGAGAGACTGACGCCTTAACAACTACGCTCTCGCTAAGAATATAAATCATGAAAATTCAATTAAAAAAAAAAAAAAAAAAGCAGTGTGCCATTAACTCTGTTGTTCGCATTAATCTTGTGACCACCAAGAATTCCTTGAATCTTCCGTGAACAAAATATGGGCCCAATTTTCAGCTGTCCATGTTCAATGTTTGGCGAACTTCAGGCTCGGTATGCTAAGTTTTTATTTTTATGAGAGGAGGGCCAGTAGCGGGAATTAACAACAATCCATATAAGACAGCCTTTCACAGGTCATCTGAAAATTTGATGTTTCTCGCTGCTAATAGGTGTAAAAACTTAACCTGGTGCTATTCTGGGCAAGAAAGGCGTTTAGATGATAGAATCTGTCATTAATAGGTAAAGAAGCCCTAGGGCTGCCTTGGCTTGGTTGATGAAAATGATTACCCATTTGTGATGGTTCACTATTTCGCATTGATTGTCATCATTCGAAAGCCACAAGAGGAAAAGATGGAAACCTCTTGACTAATGAGTAAATGTGAATTTAAATAATGATCATTTATTTTAATCCTCTTCCTAACAAACAGAAAACAAGTGTGGTAAACTAACAAGGAAAATCTTGAAAATCCAGTAAGTTTTAAAATATTAGATGACTAATTTAATATGGCCAAATTTTTATTGTTACCAAATTAAAAATCGACATTTTATATTTGTTAGAAAATAAAGCTTTAATGATTTTCTATAATCCAATAGTTTGAAGTTTTCACGATGACCTTCATTCCACCAAAAATTAGGTATATTGTCTGAGTAAATCCCACAATGAAAATTTTGCGCATTGATTTTATTCCTCTCACAATAAATGTTTTATGGGAAGTTCAACAATGGTGCTATAATTGATGATAATGTTATGGATAGAAAGTTTAAACAAAATTGCAAACCAAAAATAAATTCAATTCTTACAATAAAATCTAATAATATGAACATTCAGAAATATTGAAATATATTGTTACAAAAATATGTGCTCTCGAATAAGAGAAATTGTTTGTAGGTTTTTTTTACATTGTCAACAATTGGTATAACAGTTTGCTTGTTGATACGCCAATACATCCCAGATATATACAATGCAGGCACATGTAAATAAATTACAAGTGGGCAAACGTTCACTTTATTTACAAGTCTTTGTATTTAACGATGTTTAAAATAGAATTTTTGTAAAATGTGATGCATAAATCCCAATCTGGCTTAGCATTTTATAAATTATCGGGCCAATATTAATGCCTTGACAACCAATAAAATTACCGGACGATAGAATTGGGATTCAAAAATAATTTTTCAATAAAATTCCATCCAATCAAGAATTCCTAATAATCGTCCCATCCAATATTGATTTTGCTAACAAAACTATTCCAAATTCTACAAATGAAAAATAGCATTGTTTCAATTTTGTATTATACGATTACATATTCCATGATAAAATTAATTATTATAATTCATACAAGATAATTTATGAATTTTTTTTGTGGGGGGAGGGAGATATGTTTCCCCCTTATAGAGCTGGCCTGGGATGACCAAAAAGCTGAATGTTAAGCTGTGGGTCTTGGACAATTTGGATAAAAGGAAAACCATCCTCCTAGATTTAGAATAGGCCTCACCACGTTAACCCCCACAGACACCTTCTTATCAGAAAGAAAATAATTGAGAGAGGGTGGGCTTATTGTATAAATTTAAGGCTACAAGGGTGACTGAGGCAGCTTGTAAACTTTACAGTGCGTTCAGTGATGAAACAATAAGTGAGCACACTGCCCAAAAGTGGTTCAAAAAAATTTTTCCCTCAGATGGAGGGGTCGAAGATGAACTATGGTTTGGTAAATCTTCTCTGAATGACAAATTGCGGACAGCAGTTAAACCATTGCTTAAACTTGCATAGACTAGGGAAGCTGAGCAAATGGGTTCCTAACAAATTGACGCCAGTAAAACTACACAAATTTCATACACACTGTAAAACATCATAATTAGGAAATATTAAAAGGCATCGGACGGGTAAAAACTAGGGTGGGCAAGATTGTAATATAATCTAAAGTTGTATATTGTAATATAATATAGAGGCTAATCCTGATTACGACCTGCTTTATATCTAAATAAAATAGTAATTTAGCATTCAATTTGTCTACGCAGATGCTTCTTTTCTTATTTCACACTTTAATATTACATGTTGAATCATATTGAATTTTTAAAATTTAAAACTGATTTTTTCTACTTTTGTGATTATCTGTTATACTTGCCTATTTCAGTTGCACAAATGTTTAGAATTATGGTGACATTTGTGTAAATTTGTCATTTCAAGGAATCCAGTCTTAAATAAAGTGAGTCTGATACATATTTTAGTTTGAAAATTACTGTCAGATAGTAGAAATCCTAGGTTAAATTATTGCTGCATTTCACCAGTTCTAATTTTATTCTTTTTTCCAATTGCAATAAGCATGTAATTATAAGTAAAAAGAACTACATTAGCAGCCGGTAATCCGTCGAGGTCTCTTCTAGTAGGTTGAATCCAAACATGCCATGTTTGGTGACATCTTTTTCAGTTGCTCATTGAGCATCCTACAAGAAACGTGATAAAATGAATTTATTGAGTTTATTCCTGCTGCCTGTTTTGTGTTTTGAAATAAATTTATTTTCCAATCTTGAAAGTTTATTACATTTCCAATAAGAAATTAACCATATGCTTTTTTAAAACTTCATCAATCTATTTACACAGAAGAGTCTTTATAGCAAAGTGGCAGCTGCTTAAAATAGATTTTTTAAAAATTGAATTTAACTCTTGTGTGCATGTACACATTATGCTTTGCTAATACATACTGTTATACAGCACACTCAAAAAGTGTGATTAACATGGCATTTGAGGGTGGTCCTGCCCTATGGCAATCCGCACAATAATTCACAGAAAATTGCCTGATTATAAATTTAGCGTTTTATGATGAGTCTCATAAATTATATGAGATTGTGTATTAATTAAATAGGATTTTTATTCATGGTTAAACAAGAGAAAGATTCTGAGGGGAAATATCGTTATTTGTGTTTAAATTACAATGTTTTTTTGCCTTTGTTTTTTTTTTCAAATTCGTGATTCAGTTTTTGTTATAAAGAAAAAAATGTTAATTTCTATTTTTTTGTTATCATTTATTTGTCGCTCCATATTTTGCTTTTCTTCTATCTTTTGTTTCTATGTTCTGAATCTAGGCGAACACAAAGACAATACTTTGTCGAGAGTAACTTTAAAAATCGGTGTCAAGAGAAAACCCGACGGTACTTCGACGTTCAAGGTAGAGAAGAAAAAACTCAATCAAAACACCGGCAAAATATTAGACTATCTTTAGAAATTAAATTTTATCATGCTATTATATTAATTTGTTTTATTTTGTTTTCAATTTTTTCCAGATCACCTCCAATAGCGAAGATAATAAAATAACAAAAATGGTATGTGTATTAATACAATGGTAACTGAACTTTTAAATTATCCTCCTAATTTTTGATTTGTTTAACAGTCTGAAGATAAGGTTGATAAAGAAGAGGAGGCTGTCACTAGCATAAAAATTGAAAAAATTGAAGTAAGTTTCATATTTTTATAGCGAAAGTTCAAAAATGGTAACTAATTGAATATATGTGAAAAAGCTTCTTTTATTCAATCGAGTATTATTTCCAACAGAACAAAATAGTATTACATTAATTTTTACTTATGATGATTATTTTTTTTATGCAGTACTAATAAATTCATTTTTATTTAAAGAAACCACCAGATAAGGATGAGCAAAAACTTTCTGAAGATGAAGAAGGCTCCAGCAATGAAACAAAACAAGAAAATGGAGAAAAAGAAGTGCCTAATTTACCAGTAAGTGTTTCCATAAAAAAACAGGGAGAAGATGATGAAACGAGTGTGAAAAGAGACAGTGAGGCAGAATCTAATGAGGACAGTTTATCAAATGCATCTAAAAAAGGTGTTGATGAAGACAGCAATGAAGAACAGAAAGAAAAGGAAATGGCGAAAGAAACAAAGCCCGCGTTGGGTATACTCACTGTCAAGAAATCTGAAGACCTGATAGCATCGCCTGGAGGCTCTTTCTCAAATATGGCTTCATTGGTGACTAACGGGGAATTTGTTGAGTCTTCAGCATTCCCTTGCTCGGTGTGCCTTCTTCGTTTCCCGACTGCTACTGAACTTGAATCACACAAAGCCCAGGCTTCCCATTATGTCTGCAACATGGCAGGAGCTAAATGTGCTGCAATAGGTTTTTCCTCAGCAGCAGATCTGGCTGCCCATCAAGCAGAAGCACATCAGGGCCCGGTGCAGCAGCTAGCTCAGCAAGTGGAGCGGATACCGGTTTCATACTCTGCTCAGCCTTATCAAAACCAGATGTCATTTCAAAATTCAAGGTCACCACAACTTCCATTAGGTGAGCAAATATTAATGTTGCATTACTAAATGCAAATCCAGAGAAGACTGCAGATCTAGAAATGAGAATGTGTAAATTTTTTATTCATGGCCAGGTCTCAGTAAATTTTAATTTTTATCTGAACCTCAATGAGGGATGTATAGATGGTGTTATTTTCTTGGGTTGATAGGAAGCCAAGTGATGCTTACACCGGTGGTGCAGCAGTCGCCACAGCCTCACCCGAACATACCAAACCTTCCTGGGATTCAAGTGACCAAGCGGCCTGCCAATGCACCAGAGCCTGCTCCAGCCCCGAAAATACGACGTGAAGACAATACTGGACCTTCGATCCGCCTCCCCGACTCGATCACTCTTGTCAAGCCGAGTCAGGTGACTACTCAGAAAAAAGATGATTCAGTAGCTAACATGCTTGCAACTCGTGGGATCACAGTGAGTGATTTAATTTAGCATTTGTTCAAACCATTTAAGGAAGGTTTTGACAGAAAATATTACAATTTATCAATAGGTATTACCATCATCTAGTGTTTCTCGGTCTCCTCGCACCGCACAGATTAACACAGCTCAATTGAGGCGCAACACTCCTTCTCAACTAAATTCAAGTGTCTCAATCACACCATCGTCCCGGCAGGTGATTACCATCATCTCTGTATATATTTCATTTTATACGTTAACAGAATAGTCAGATTGTTTGCTCAATTTGTAGATTGTCATTTTCAATTTTTCCTCAATTATATATAGAAGTAAAGGTTGTTGTTTCTTCTCATCTGACAAAACTTTTGCTGTTTGTTTTAATAGACACAAACTACATGACTTTGTGTTGTAAAATTGGTTAAAATTATTGTACTTTTTTAAAGGTCAAACCACAGCTGCCAACTGTTGATCTGACACAGGAAGTTGAGCCAAGAAGGCGAGCTGGCATGGTACGCAGGCTAGTATGTCAGATCTGCGATAAAGTCTTCCAGACACAAGAGGCATTAAATGCCCATGTTAATACACACAGGACACAGTCTAAACTTCCATTTGAGTAAGTATTAAAAGAAAACGGCTTCCTGTTCAATTCCTGAATGTTCCTTTCGTTTACAAGGTGTGAACTGTGCACAGCGCAGTATCCGACACAGCAAGGACTTGACTACCACAGGCAAAAATTCCATGGCCGGCGGACACAAATTTCTTCAACATCGGTGGACATGGCACTACCAGTTGTAGACATCCGCCAACCAGGCGTGAAACAGAAACTCCTTCAAGTTGGTGTAAGACACGTCCTAATGTTATCACAGCTTCACAACCGTGCTGGCACTGCTTCATTTGGGCTACCGATTGTACCAGTGGACCTTGCAAACAATCAAGCTTATTGTTCCTTAGGTAAGTTTGGTTTGATGTATGTCTTAAGTGAGTGGTTGTATTTTATTTAGTCCATTGGGTTCTTTTATTAGTTTGTAAAATGTCAAGGGATGTTTCTGCAGCTTTGATTTATTGTAGAATAAGAATGAGTTGGTTTTATTTTGGTTGGAGTGAGTGTTTTCATTGGAGTTAATTTGTATTTTGTGTGTGCGTAAGTTTTTTAAATTTCGACTTTCGACCTTATAAATGCAATCCCTTATTACTACTAGGCTTTAAAGTGGGAAAAGATGCATTGAAAGAGAGGGGTAGTTTATCCCAAAAAAGTCAAACTAGAATTGCGACGTGATGACAAGGATAAAAATGGTAGATGTTGGTGTGAGCATATTGTTCAGTCTTTTTTAAAGAGATTCACAGTTAGCAGTTAGTTTTTTTTTTTTTTTTTTTTTTTTTTTTTTTTTTTCAACGTTCAGGATTTCAAACTTATAGTTGATCATCAGATGGAATGAATTTACAACCATGTCTCTCGACAAGAATTATAAAAGTGAACCCGTCGATCTTCCGTCAACACGACATTGGCGTTCAAATGAGAAACTGGTTTTTAATGCTCAGTTTTGAACATGCAAAAAGCAGGAATTATAATGATTATTTATTAATATAATATTTAATTATATTAATAAATAATGTAAGAAAATGATTATAAATTAGTAATTTGTATGTTTTTACATGTATAGTAATTAACAAAAATAATAGATAAATAATAAGTTAGTAAATTACTGATCACATTAAATAATAAAAAACAAAAACAAATTAACTAATTTGTATGACTAATATTATTTAGATACGTATTTAAAATCGGAGATAAATACAAACCTATTATATTATTAACGCATTTATCTCCATGTTCAAATTTACATTTTTTAATTTCAAATGTCTCAAACCAATCTAGTTCCCTACCTTTGTTGAAACTGTGTAACACTGTTACTTTAACTTGTTTTGTTTCATTTGGATGGTTCTTAAATTTTGAAAATTCGTTCGTTTTGGGAAGTGTTTCAAATGCTCATTTTAATTTCTCTACTGCTTTGTCCTATATATGTAATATCACAATCGTTTAAATTAGCGTTTTTATTCCCGTTTTTTGACAAGTAAAATTTATCTTTAGGTTTTGATAGGCGGTTTCTAAAAGAAAACACGCACTTTTAAAAGCTACTCTAAAACCTTCTTGTTTAAGAATCTCACATACTTGCTCTGATAGTTCACCAGTGTACGGCAAACAACAGAAACCTAATGATTCATTCATGCTGGGGTGGCTGAGTCCTACTGTTATTAAAGTTAATTCTTTCAACTAACAACCTATCAATAAATATTTCTTGTTATCCATAATTTTTATCTAAGGTTTTAATAGTTTGTAATTCTTTTTTATAGTTTAGCATTTGTTAAAGGGAGTCTTAACATATGGTCTATGAGCCAAATGAAACCAGCAGCTTTTTGGGTCCATGGGTGAGAAGTGTTGGTATCTGTAGTTGTGGGTTTTCTTACAAAAGTATATTTTGATTGTCCTTTAATATGAACAGTGTTAAATCTAAAAAATTGAACAACCATCTTTATTAAGTAACGTAAAATGTAATGTAAAATTTATATGATGGTGTAAAGAATTAATTAGTTATATAGTTAGCCTCTCCCTGGTAAATGAGGGGGAGTCATCCATCTTTTGGTGCCTGAGCGACTCCGAAGTGGGCTCTAGTTGGGCGCCATTGACTTCTTTGGTCATTTTGGCTCCTATAAGTTCCCTAAAACTAGTCATTCTCACACTCACCATACAATAAATACATACATACTCCTATGTACAAACATGCACATCCTCTTTCTAGAATCCGGGTCTGAAGGTACTTGATATTCTGCTCCAACCTGGCTTAGGCGAGCAGTGGTAGAGGCCACTGCATCGCTGCTCAGCATACTCCTGTTCTAACATAAACTAAACCTAAACTTTAACTTATGTATTAATTATGGAGGAATTCTTTTAGATCCTCTAGTGTCCCGATCATGTAGATAGCATTTCCTAAAAAAGAGCCAATTTAATTAATGTGTTGTTGATTTGAAAATAATTTTTTTTAAATTTACCTTTGTTAATTAATATATAAGAACTATTAATATATTAATCACTAATTATTTTCTTATAGTAGTTATTAATATAATATTTAAAATTCCGACTTTTTTTTATGTTTAAATAGAGCGTTATTAAAAACTACCTTTTTATTGGAACATTATATTCGTGGGGGATCAGTGGGTTCACTTGAGGGATGTGATTTGTAAATTCCTTCCATCTGATGATGAGCTATAAGCTTGAAATCTGTATCCGTTGAAACAACTAACTGCGTAGGGACTTCTTTATAAAGATTGACAGCATGGAAGTGGATAAAATTCACATTGAGGCATTGCTTGCTGTACAAGATTGATCTTGGGCACAGAGTTGAAATTTATGTGGAACTCACAGTGATAACTAGTAGTAACTGAACGTGTGAGTCAACGGGGTTTCGACTTTTTCATAATGGAAAGGGACAAGCCTTGTTGTGGAACACCAGAACGTTGGCAGGCAGTATTTTATATAAAATGAAGGGAATTATGTTTTTAGTTAAAAATAAAATAAATTTATATATTGAAAATTTGACTTTCTTTTCCTGAAAACAGTTAAAAGTTGTGCACACACCGTATAGTAATTTGAATCATTATTGATCTGTTTTTATAAATCGTCTCATGTTGAACCTGCTGAGAATACAAACGTTTCTAGTTGCATGTGCATTATTTTGTACAGTTATAAGCCTAATTTATAGTTACAGCCTAAGTAGATCTATTTTTTTATGCCTCTTTTCCTATGCATGTGAATCTTAATTTCTGCTTGCAGGGTCAAGTTTTTTGTTTTTTTGTCCAACTGTTGCGACCATTTTTTTTTTTTTTTGTAAATATATATGTGTGTGTGTGCCATTTGCGCGTACGTGCTGTAATTATGTGTCTGTTTTGTGTATAAAACTACTATCGCTGTCCATTGTGTAATGTCATCAACATTTCAATATGTGCTTTTTGCCATGATTTCAGGATGATTAGTTCCTAATCAATATTAAGAATATTTACTTATTTTACGTGTTAATTTGTTTTTTTAAATTAGTAATTTGTTTTTAAACTGTTCTTAATATTGGTCGTTACTGTTACAGGTGACATGGGTGTTTCTAACCTCCTTCCTCTTGGCGCCTTACAATCTCTCCAGTAAAAAAAAAAAAAAAAAAAAGAAAAGCCAAACAAAGTAATAAAAAATATTTACAAAAATCCCACTGAAGAGTATTATATATACGATACTGTAAATATACAATATTATAGCACAACTATATAAAAATATAGAGGATAGTCTATTATATGACTTTAGTATGTTATGCAGGTACATTGAAAGTTAAACTTGGATTTATAACGTGGAAATATATGTAAAAGACTTGTTTATTATTACATTTAAAAATGTGTAATATATATTTAAGTAAATAACAAAAGTGCTATGTAATATATTATTTATTACATATTTTTTTATACATGTAACTTTCGTTTGCAATTTACAAAATAGTGTTTTGCCCTTTTAATTTTTTTGCAATAAATCTGTGATCTAATAAAAAGAAAAAGTTAAGAGTAAATTAAAATTTTAAAAGTTGATAAAAAAACAAACAGGACAGGACAGTTCTCTGTCTCTTTTTTTCTTTTGTACAAACAGATGTTTAATATCGAATTGAGCTTTCGTTTTTGTAAATAAAATAATTTTTTGAAAAAAAAAAAGTTTTAACTATTTCAGGAACTTGGAAGTGTGGCTAACCCATAAGTGTCAAAAAAATCTATAAACCCATGACCAAATCCCAATGGTAAAGAAGTAATTTCAGGTTTTGAATTTTTTATTTTATTTTTTGACTTAGGTTCTACTAATGTTGGTTATAAACTTTTATTAAAAAAATTTGGAATTTTTGGAATTGAGTTGGATTGGTATCTATTATTAACTATAAACTCCTGGAGTTTTGCCAGTTTCCTCAAAAGTTACTCATTCAATTAGCTTCCAGCGGATACCCACCTTTTTGGGTTGTGTTTCTGGAAAGCCCAAGCATTTTGCATTTTGTTGATGACAAAAACCAGTGTTGATGAGGAGGGCATGGTCAATTTTTCCAAGAAATTCATCTGGCTCCAAGACACATGTATGTTCTTTATTATTCGATTCAATCAGTTTGCTTTACGTTATCAGCTGGACTTCACGTTGGTGATTTAAATTATGTCTTTGTTTTCTAATGAATGTTTTGCTGATGTGCATTTCATTTGTGATTACTGCAATGACAATGCTACTGCTGCAGGGAGAGAACATTTGAAAATATTTAAGGAAAGGAAGGCAGCCACAATGATTACGTTGTTTATTATTACGATGACATCACTGTAAGGGTTCAAATTTGAGGTGTTGAAATGTGCTTTTTCTTTTTCAAAAATACTGGCACCGTGAGGTTCATATAACTTCTTAGTTTAAATACCCCTGTACTTATAAAACTAAAGTATAAACAAATTAAAAATATAAATATTAATCTATGTCTAGTACTGAAAATCGCAAAATGCCAAACGTTTGTGACACAGATTAGGTAGACCAAGATGGTCGGGAATGATTAAATTACAGGTCCATTGTCCATAACTGACGAGAAACCTCATATTTGATTAATAATTGTCCTTACTATAAAAAAACATTAAAGATAAGGAATCACCAACACATGAAAAATAAAAGTAAAAAGTGTTCGATAGACCAAAATGATAGGAAACAACAACCATCATCACCCACCTAACTTCAAGACAAAATCTAACAATAAAAGCTAAGCATTTACTTATTAAATAGTAAATTAAAAACCCAACTGTCGTTGTAAATCATATTTTAATATATTGTATAAACATAATAAGTTAAACAAACAATAACAATGTCTTTTGCATACAAATGAACTTAAAAGCGAGGCGAAAATGTACATATTTTTATATACAGCAGTATATTTATTATATACTCTACGTGTCACATTTGACTAGAAAATTATTGGACAGAATACACCGTCCAAAATTTGCAATCTATATTTTTCAACTATAGTTTATGTTTATGGATTTATAGAAGCATATTAAGAATTATGCTGCAAGAAGCATTAAACGTTAAAATCTTGAGATTGAATATATGTTTAAAGAGTAATTGATGTTATTTACCATTTGGTAGTGTTATTATGTATTTTATGTATTATTGTGAACTGGTTATTTAAAAGTTAAAACTGTGACAATAATGGAAAAGTTTAAAAATTGCCATTTGTGCAGAATGATTAATTGTATGTAAGCGTTTGTTCTACTACGAGTAATCTTGCGGAGAAATTTCATTTTCTTCAGGTATTATGGATGTATCTGAAAAAGATCGTTCTTTTTCAGCTAAGAGGTCCTTTCCAAGCTGTAAAAATTGAGACAGAATTAAATTATGTTCGTTTACTTATGGGAAACAAGGTAAATACCTGTTCTGTCAGAGTGATAATTCGCCTTTCAATCCTCGGGGCCAGAAGGCAAGATTCATTTTCGAGTTCGTCGAGTGATGCACGTCTTGAAAAGCGAGGAACTTTCTCAGGCACGGCATCCGAGTTTGGTAAATGCTTCCTAAGAGGCGTCGGACCATCGAGGTCACCCCCATCGAGCATTCTGACGAGTGAATGGCGTCTTGAGAGCGTTACAAGAGACTGACGATGCTTGGAACATTGCTTTGTCTTCCCCAAGCGTATTTTTATTGCATTGAAATGGTTCTGAATAGCCAGGCCTAATTCAAGACAATTTTCTTCATCCACCTGAAGAAAAAACATTTAAATACTGTATACCGATTCTTCTTACTCGTTTGACTTACGATTATAGGAGCTTGTTTGAACACGGTGTAACCGTCTGAACCTTGACGAAGGTAAGTTTTGGTAGCAAGCTGGTATTTGCTATCAGGTTTGAGGTATTCATCTCCAATCTTGACGAGGTCGCGTTCAATCCTGTTACCAGGAGTACGGCCAGGATAGAAGGCGAAAGATATCCCGGCAACTTGTGGAAATCTTCCTTCTAACTTTGGATACATGGAAACACCATTCTCTAAAGCCTCTATAATTTCTCTTCCTGAAATTGTAAATTTAATTAAAATTGTAATTTAATTATTTATTTAATTTATCTTTAGATGTTCATTTGAAGATGATCAGAACCATTCCTATTAAAAAGCTCTACCTTTTAATTTTCAACTTATTTCAATTAATTATTCTTTTTTTTGTGTGTAAGGTCTTGGTTGAGATGAAAAGTTAGTTTCATTAGCAAGATTCAAACCCAAATTCGGCTGTTGGTAGTAACTTTGGTGTGCATTCGAATCCCACCCATGACACTAACTTTTTTAAAAAGAATAATTAATTTAAAATAATATGGTCAATTAGACCACTAGTCAATTGTACATCAATGTTTCAAATGACTTATCATAACTAAAAATAAATTTTATAGTTTTTATGATAAACCACCTGTAAGTTCAATAACAGTTAATGGATCGGTAATAGGTACGATCATCATGAGATCCCTCATTGTAAAAGGTCCTGCAGGGTGAATGCAATCAGATCTAAGTGTTCCTGAGTTTAAAATAACAAGATCAGCTTTTGTTGCAGCTAAAATCACATCACAGACCTGAAAGCATGATTTTTAATAAATTAATAAAAATAACACAGAAAAAGATTAACTTTTTAAATTATTTTTACATACCCAGTTACCAAGATTTGTTTCACTTGTCCTTATCATTTCAAAACGTCCATCCAGCTCTACATTAAACTCTCCAAGAACCTCATCCATTTTTCCTTCAATCAACGCTTAAAAAGAAAAAAAATCACAGTTTAAGATTCCTTTTTCCATTTTATTTATTTATTTATTTTTTTAAATAAACAGTTCATCTCTTAAGAAAGTCACCTGTGTACTGTTCAAGTTCAATGGACAAATCGGGGTCAGCATCGTACATCTCATCGACTTTAATTTTGTCGACTGTGATGTCAAATCCATGGCTGCCAGATTCAAATTTGAGTGTGATTTTAGAAAAGTGGTCGAAATCAGTCCCCGACTTTATGATATACTTGTTGTTGACCATTTCGACAGAATAAACGTGGTCGTGTCCACCGAGTATGAGGTCAATTTCATCACACTTTTCTGCCAGTTTAATGTCATTTGGCATACGCATATGTGTGAGTGCAATAACTATGTCACAGCCCTGAGAAGTACAATATAATAAAAAAGATCAATAAAAGCCAAAATTATTTTAAAAATTTAACAATAATTTGATTAATTAATTCGATGATTTTTTAAACATGCCAATAGATTGTAATAATCTAGTAAATGTTAAAGCTTACACACCTCTTGTTTAAGTTGGGAAGTTAACTTTTGGCCAGCTTCGACAAAGTCGATGTAGGTCACCTCGTCAGGGTTGATAGTAGCGAGGGTCTCAAGCCATTCTTTTTCAACAAGGCCGATCAGCCCTATTCGTTTTGACTTCCAGTCTACAGCATGAGTGACTTTTCCATCTCCGAGTGCTCGTCCTGTTTCATTGTCAATGACGTTTGACATCAACCATGGAAAGTTTGTATCAAGCACCCTCTTGCTTAGCACCTCCAGGCCAAAATCTAGCAATTACTGAAGTTTTATTGATGTAAAAGGATAAAACACGAACAAAGTTTTTTTTTTCTGTTATAATTACCAAAGTCATGATTGCCAAATACGGCGCAGTGAGTTCCTACTGCATTCAGTACAGGGACCATCTGCGCGCCACTTGTCAATGTACTCACTGGGAAAACAATATATTATATATACATATATATATATAAAAGTAAATTGTTAAATTAAACATACACATGCTAGGTGAAAGTGCATCTCCACTGAACAAAACAAGCGGCGTCTCAGAGTCGAACTGCTTTATCGCAGTAAGGAAACGAGCAGCCTTCCCTTGGTCGACATTGTAAACATCGTTGTAGTGTAAAATTGTGATCTTTTCTTGCGGCATACTCAAATTTGTCAAGGTTCTTCGACCAACTTCCCTTACATCTAAGGATGCCTATAAATCAAGAACATGTATTGTAACTTTCCAAGTGATATAGTTAAACAGTATCTAAGAAAAATACATATACTAAAAGATAATAACAAAATAAGCAAATGGTCGGAATCAAACTGATTTTGAGATAGGAAGAACATGAATAAGCAGATATATAATGAGAATAGCAAAAACTTACCAGTTCAGTTAATAATTATTAGCCGAAACAAAAGAAACTTCTATTCAAGCTGTTTATAAAAGCTATTGATATATCATTTCATACACTCAAAACAAGAATAATTTTCCTTTTTAATAAATAATAAAGAAATATATTTTTTTGTGATAAATCCTTTCCCATTCATAAAGAATAATAAAATATTGATAAATTAGAACTTGATATATTTTTAAGAATTGAGTTTGTCCTATATAGAAACAGCTATGATTGTGTGAATATATCAATTGAATAGTAGAACTATCCTTTTGAACTATTGAGTCTGTCCTTGTTGAGAATTGTTATGCCCTTCAGAACTGTAAATTTTTGTTTTTTAAATAAATACAAACTCCGTATAGTCACAATGGATAAATATTAAAATATCTCTTCCACTTTCAAAATGTTAAAGGAAAATATTAAATATATTTTTTTTGCATTTTTTAAGTTCTATAGAATGAAATTGAAAAACATTTGTTGTGTATCCAAATGGTCAGAGGATAAATATGAAAATATCTCTTTGTTGTTGAAAGAAACATGAAATTAAATTTGTCATAATCCAAACAGTTATAGAATAGAAATGAAAATATCTCTTGGCGCATCTAGGTTGTAAATGGACGAATATGAGAAAAAAATTAAAAAGTAAAGAAAAAATGCCCATCGTACATGAGGATTTAACTTCTATCTACCCGTTAAGTGTCGTGGACGAGGGGTCAAACCTCCTGAAAAAGATTCTCTAATTAACATTCTCCAGTCCAGCACTAAAGTGGCAAATAGGAACCTGCGGTGTCCAAATATTTTGCATCTAAGCTATTAAAAGATAAATGTAGGAAATCTACTTTCAAAATGAAAATAAATGATATCTGACTTACACTTAAGTTACCTATCCAAGTTGTTAAAAGTTGAATATGAAAAATTAAATATTGTACTTGGACTTCTTAAGTTGACAAAAATATATTAATCAAAATATTTCTTTTACTTTTCTGTCACTGAGCCAACACAGTGGTTTGAAGTTGTCAAAAGTATAAAAATAACATATCCCTTGTCCCTTTATGTTAAAAAATAAACAACTACTTTCGAGATGTTAGATAAAAATATAATTACGAATAATCTTGATCTCGGTAAAGACTGGACAGAAAATCAAATTCAATTATCTTCCAAGAGTAGTTTTTAAGGTCACAATATTAATTAAAAATTGTGAATACGTATTTGTACAGTTAATTCAACCATCATACAACTACATAGATATTACACAATTAATAATTATTATATAGATATTGTTAGAATGTATGTAAGCTTTTAATAAATTGTTTCAAATTTCTTGATAGGTAGCCTCAACGTAGCCAAGGACTGTAACAATATTGTAACAATATAAATGTGTATTCATAATTTACAATTAATATGGGCCCTGATAAAGACCTTAAAATAGGCTGAAAGCTTGGCAGATAACAATTTTAAATTTGTTTTTCATCCAGACAATACCGAGATTTCGATCATTTTTGAGTAAAAGTGGTCAATAAAAGAAATCTAAATTACTCTGACCTAAAATATTTAAGTTATTAAATGTTAAAAGCTCTATTGTACTTCCAAGTTGTTAAAGAATGAATGAATACGACAGATCTACTTTTGAGATGGAATACAAATAAAAATAATATTAAAGAGTAAAAAATATAGTGTGCTTTCAAATTGTTAAATGGTAAATATGAAAAAATGTGCTTTTGAATTGTCATGTTAGAATTTTTCTAGTAGTTTTGTATTTTCAAAGGATAAATATGGCACATTTTGTGCTCAAAATATAGTTAAAAGGAATAATTTGAAAATATCTATTTCATTCTGTGCTTGATAAGAATAAGAACTGTTGTGCATTCTAGCTGTTAAAGGATAATATATTGTGCTTACATGTGTTTAAATATTTCATTTATAAAGATTAAATATGAAAATATCTCTTGTACTTTTGTTTTGTTAAAGGAAAATTATCCATTGATTGAACAATGAAGTAAATTGAAAATTTTAACATTCCAAGGCTTTCATAACATTGACAAAGTTCATTTAGTTTATACTCTGGGCTACTCTGTCAATTTGTCGAGCACTCCCAGACAAACTTTGCCAGTGAATTTCACACCTCCAGAGAGAGAGAGAGAGAGAGAGGAGGGAGGGAGAGAGGGAGAGGGAGAGAGAGAGAGAGAGAGAGAGAGAGAGAAAAATGTTCCCATGTACAACAGTCCGATCATGAACGTAAGGAAGAAACTTCACTCTTTACACTACTACGTAATTTACTTTAGAGAAACATGAAAAATGCAATTGTAAAAAAAAAAAAAAAATCCGGATTCATTGTTGAAATCTAAGTCTAATTTCCTTCGAGTTTACAACCTTTGCAGGCCATGGAAGTTTGTCATGCTAAAGTTGCTTTGACCCCCCATTTCTGCTGTTTTTAAAGAAAAATCTGTGCTTTGAAAAAAAAAAAAAAAAAAAAGGAATTAACCTTGTTGAAAAGGTGATTAAATGGGGAACTTTTGTAAAATTTGTTGCTTCCAAATGGCATTAAAAAAAAAAATCCTTGAATTCTTACAAATTCAGAAAATTATTATTTCAATATTTCAAGCAACTACAACTTCAGAATGAAAAACTGTCATGTGTCTAATGAAGGTTTAACATTGTAGGAAATTTAACATAGTTTTCAACGGTTCCTCAGATTTTTTGTAGCAATTGTAGTTTTGTTAATGTTTTCCTGAAGTAATGAAATCCTTGAAAAAAGTGAAATTTCTCCTGCACCCTTTGTATAAGAGATTTTTTTTTTTCATTTTGGAGGTGTGAAATTCACTGGGTGACACGTGTAGCCCTGACAACTTGCAATTTTATTTTTTATTTAACTGAGAATAATAAATCATTCATTAAAGTTGTCTGCGTTTTTAATGCTTCAAGACAATGAGTGCGACAATTCATTACACTACAAAATAAAAAAGTAACATGCTGGCAGTGTTCATCTTTTCTAAAGTGAATTTATCAACAATTGCTGTTTAATGTAGATAAACTGTGCAGCGAAATCTTGTAACTTTTTTTGTTATGTGATACATCATTTCAAAATGATGGCCAACTGTCGATGCTAGCTTTTTTTACTACAAAGCATTTGATTTTTGGCATCTCGAACATCTATGGCATTGTCAAACATGAGCTTTGCAGTAATGAAATTGTGATGCGTTTTCTTTGTGTTTTACCTGTTTCAACCAACCGACAACGCTTTTCATCCCAGAGGTGACGTTCGTCGAAACGTCCGTGGATTCGACCAAATCCGTCCATTTGGCTCTCAAAGCGGCCTGAGCCGCGAAGCTCGCCATTTTTACAAGTTTAAACAAAACAAATAAAAGAAAAAGAAGAAGAAAAAACTAAAAGAAAATAACAGTAAAATAATCGACTCACCAAAAATGGAAATAAAATAAAAGAAACACAACACAATAAAATTTGGGACAAGTCAGAAAGAAATGGCTTTTCCCCTGACTTCTTTATTCGCTATTTTTGTTTTTTATTTTGTGGACGAATTTTAAAATTAATAATTAAACGGCGAATAAATACAATCTATTTATGATCTTCTCGCCCGTCTATGGATTAAACTTACGACCCAGATAACTTACTCCCGACGTTCATAATTTTTCTCCTGTCAAGGTAAGAAATGGCAACCCCGTCGGAACCCGACTCACTGAACTTGTGCAGAAACGTTAGGCCTCATTACTTTCCATGAGTCAACTGAAACAAACTGGAGCACTGGGCGTTGTCAACTTTCTCTTTTTTGAAGTAGTTTAATATCGTCTATATTAATATCTATTTACGTTTTCTGCGTAAGGAAGCATAATTAGTAGTAACTAAATATAATATATTACAACCCATATATTACTTGCTAGTGACTAGTCAAATGTTGATACGACTTGGCCTTAGCCATTTATCATTGGCATTTTTTCTTGAGACGCTAAATATTCATTCAAAGACAAAAAAAAATTCAAAACTACATCTACTTATTTTTTATTGTTATATTAATTACAACTTACAAACTGTAGCATTGGCCATTGTCAACTTTCTGTTTTTTTGAAGTAGCATAATATCATTTATATTAGTATAAATTTAACTTTTCTGCATAAGAAAGCATAATTAATATCACTTAAATATAATATAATTCAATGACTACACTATTAGAATCTTTTTCTTGAAAATTCTTCTTGTAGTGTAAGTACATTCCCAAAGATAATAATGTATGGTGTTTAGTGACCGTAACATGATGATTATTTGGTGCTAATGTTGAAACACAAGGTTAAACAAAAACAAATAAATTAAATAGATCAGAATTCATGTGTTTTAATAAAAAATATTTAATTATGATGATTTGAAATAAAATCCCCAAAAACGTTGGAAAAACATTTAATGATAGATTAAAATTTAATTATCAATTTATTCTATCATTAAATGAGTTTCAGTACTTTGAATTTTCTTTCAACAATGTCAATTAATTAATTTTTATATAAACTCGCGAATTTTTTGATAATTTTAATTTGTTTTATGTTAAAATAAGTATGTTGTAATTAATACAATAATAAAAATAAGTATAGTATACTATCAAGTTGTAAAATGAATAAAAATTAAACATTTTTATTGTATCCAAGCTATTAAAGTTGGTAAAATGTCTAATTTCATTTCTTCCTTGAGTCAACTGAATCAAACAGAGCCATTGTCAATTTTCTCTTTCTTTCAAGTAGCATAATATCATTTATATTAATATAAATTTAATTTTTCTGCATAAGGAAGTGTAATTATTATCAACTAAAAATAATATAATATATATTACAACCCACACTTGTTAGTGGCTAATTAAAGGTTGGTATGTCTTGGCTTTTGCCATTTTCTGCCTTCGTCTCTCCAATTTGATATTTTTTAAAGGTAAATGCTTCTTATGTTTAATGCAGACTAGGTAAAAAATGTGCATCTCAATGAACACAAATGTGTAAACTAGTATTGCAAATAATGCAAATGTATTTGCCAAATTTAAATTAAACTATTACAAATAAAGATAAACTTGTTTGTAAAACTTAATCATCCAATGTTATGTCCAATTTGAATTATTTAGAGGACTAAGGCATAGTTGGAATAACTGTCGATTTTCTATTCAGGTTCATTATGAAAATATTCACCTATTATAAAATGAAGTACGAAATAAAACCAAATGAGATAAACACAGTGATAGAGATGAGGTGGTCTGTAATTCCACCAACTTGTGCCATAGAACTGACCAATTGGTGCTCAGCTGTAGTTATTGTTTCAGAATTCAGTTCAGACTTCAGTCGTCAGTGTGGGTTTGTACTTTGTAGTTGCTCACAGAAAGTCTTCACGATGGTGTATGTAAGTATTTATTTCTAAATATAAACATTATATACATTTTTTCTAAAATAAATCATCAAATAATGTATATATTTTAAATTTTATTTTATTGTTTTTTGTTTAAACTTGAAAAAACAAAAAACTGTGACTTTTAAATTAGATGATATAGAAAAGCCAGAAAAAGTTTATTAGTAAACTTAGGTGTCTTTTTTTGTAAAACTGCACTGACGGACATATTTAGCGCACCACTCAATTTAGTTTAATTAAATCAATTATCTTTCTACATTAGATACAGGTAATTAGGAGCCATCGTAGTAAAAATAAACAGTAAATAATGCTTTGTTTGTCCTTTATTTACGTTTAAACTGATAATCACATTTGCAGGTCAAATAGGATTATACCTTTCCAGTCTGCTACACTTTCAATTATTCTCTTTCCTTTGTTCATTTCATTTGATGTTGTTATTTTCAATTGTAATTATTTTCAATGGCTCCAGCCAGGCGAATATGACAGTGCCAGGATCTTAATATTATTAGAGGAAGGACACAGCCAGCACGAAGTTGCCGGGAGACCGAATGATCACTCTAAATGTGGAAAAGTTCTTCAGCGCTTGAGAGAAATAGGGCTTCACACTAGAAGGCTCAGGATCGACCTAGGTCTACAGACCAAAGAGAGATGATAGATTCATCTGTCGTCAGGCTCTACAAAACCGCAAGAAATCTTATAAAACAAGTCTGAAATGTAAGTGAAGACAACACATTCAGAACCAATGTGAGTGATGAGTGGCGAATCACAGGTCCTAAGACTATTGTCTTGATTCAGGAGATCGTGCGACAGGAACCGTGGAAGTGGGGGACGTGTGTCCCTTTTCAGTGGGAAAGGAAACTCCGTCACAATTGGCAAATTAGCGTTAGATGCACCAAGGATGTTGTCGGAGAAAGACCTGCTGCCGAGAGTAAATAAAATAAAACAAATCACGGCATCCTTTGAAGATATTTGTTTCTTACAATTGCAATAATTTCATTTCTAACAATATAGAATTACATTTTATTTTTAACATTTTAATTAAATTCCCCAAATCTGTAATTTTCATGTACCATACCTTCTTTTCCACCGTCTCGTAAAAATGAAACGACGAGGTCGTACCACCATAGAATTGGAAACGACTATTCTTGATGAAAGGGAAAGAATTATTCAGGATGCAAAGTTTAATTTATGCCAGAGGTGGAAATACTCGCTTTTAAAGGGTACAAAAAAGGTTTTTTTTTTTAATAGATAAACATATTATTTTTAAATGTTGGTATACAAAATATGAATAAACCTAATTTATATTAAAATTTAAGGGTGGTGTGTTAATTTTGTCCATCAGTGTACTTACTATAACTGCTAGACTGATGCTAGGTGTTGGTCTGCAAGCCAGCAAACTTATGCTGAACTGGTATTGTCACTTGCTAGATTCCTGTTCACTCACGGTGAAGACGGACCCAATAAATGACCCAATGCCTGTACAGCATGACGTTACACATAAATTACCTTTGATTACTTACCCAATGATTTCTAGGAGTCTACTTTGGTCAAGTGCCCTCTTGACGATTCGCACATTCTCAAGAAGGAAAGGCTGCAGTATCATCTGGTCCGGTGTCTCAAACAGTACAATGGTACCAAGGTGAGATGCCCTTACAACGCCACCGAGTATATCGAAGTGGACGATCTACCGGAGCACATATTGAAATGCGAGTACAGACGACTGATCGAAGTGCACACATATTGTTCAATACAAAGTGGAACTCATATGTACACTGCTCCTTTTAACCATCAAGGCCCCGAGACTGACGAGTGCTGGGGCCTGGACTAGAAAATCCATAAAATCATGACTATGTATGTATACACATGATTATTTTTTAAATTTATACAAACTGATTCATGTTTTTAAAACCAAAAAATTAATTTTTTACTTTATAATACATTGTAACAATCTATTAATAAAATGTTGTGTAATTAGGGTTATATATTATTTAATTTATTATATTTTCAAGTTCTTCACCTTGGATCTTTACATTTAATTTAAATATGGCAAAAACTCGGATCAGACATGACCAAACAATTTATTTTTATTTTTACTGAGCCCCAAAACCTAAAGTATTATTTACTTCTGATTTGCACAAATGTTCAAAGTTTATCTAACATTTAGTGGCTAAATATTGTGAAGAAGAAATCTTATGCCTTCATCTGTTGTTAAAAGTTAAATGGTTTACATTGTAGCAAAATAATTTGAAAAGAAACATTCAGGAAATGTTTCTTTTACAGACTAGACACAGGTCTGAATGCAAGAAATTCTGAGAGTTATTCATAAAATAATAATATTGACGAAGGATCTAAGGATTTGTAAGCTCTAAATTCTGTGAAGATTGGAAGGTTCGGTTGTAGGCAGGATTTCCAGCCCTGGAGAAGACTCACTGCATTTTTTACACTTTTTCTTACTTTTAATTCATTTCAAATAAGAGAAATTAAAAAAAAATTATATTAAATGATTACGTAATGATTAAAATATATGGAATATAATAGTAAATGTAAGATTTTTTTAAATTTATGCTGGAAAAAATAAATTCTTTTAATAATTGGGTGACGTCACAGTAGTCCTTCCGCTAGATCAAAGTTTCTAGTGCTGCTGTAGTTCCAGCTCTAGAGCGTAAGCCTAACTCTGTTGTCGGACTGCTTTGTGAGAAGTTTTGTTGTCGGCGTATTTGTTTCTAACTCGAGTCCTTTTTCTTTTACTGTTTTAAACTCTGCAGGCTCGAGGATGTCGATAAGGACGTTCGGCGACAAGCCGATTAGCTTCCAGGTGGAGGAAAATGGAGAGTACTACTGCATCGGTTCTGAGGTGATTCTCACTTTTATTGTTTAATAAATATTATTATTTCCAACAAACGTATGTTATAAAACTGTGTCTCCTAGTAATACTGCTATCTAGTACTCTATATTGTTTGTTGAGCACTCAAGAACGTATTTATTTATTTTCCATAACTAGGTATAAAGACTAGCAATTGACATAAAACGAAAATAAAACATTAATAACTTGTTGTTTATCCTCGGAGTGCTACTAATTCTTGTACACATTCTTCAGATAAATAAAGAAAATCGGTTGAAATTTATCCTTTCCAGAGCCAGTTATTGAGAGAGTTAGTTGATTTTTTATTTATTTTATTTATTTAATAATAAATTCTATTAAAATTAATTTTTCTCTCAAAAGCATGGTTTTGAGAAAATCTTGTCCCGGCAGATGCTTTGGCCAGTGACGAGAGTCTGTTACATCCAGGGGCAAAATGGGTTATTACAACAAGACTAGGTGTAAAACTTAAAGCTATTACTAAACGATTTTCCGGTTTTTGGTGAATTTTCTTTTAAACCATCATAATTAAACACCTTTCATTAAAACGCATGAAATTTTTAATCTCATTTAATTTGGTTTAAATTGAAATAAACAAGAAAATACAAGTGCCCGGTATTATAAACGTGTGCACTGATATTCAATTTGCTAAAATTAATTGTTTACTATTTATATTAAAGTGTGGTTGTAATACGTATGTATTTAATATGATACTAAGAAGTCCGAACCACTGTTATTTATAATAATAATTTATAATATGTAAGTGTATAACACTGGGATCCCTCTAAGGTTAGAGTTAAATCATTACAGATTAACATTAATTGTAATATACCCACATAGATTAATGGTGCATTTATTAATCTTATATTTACTATAATTATTAATTGATTATTGATATTCAATAGGTGGGCAACTACCTCCGTATGTTCCGGGGTTCACTCTACAAAAGGTACCCTGGGATGTACAGGCGTACGCTCGGCAACGAGGAAAGGAAGAGGCTCATCGAGCTCGGCCTCAGTTCACATTGTCTTGCCTCGAGCATTTCACTGCTTAGGGCATCGGAGGTGGAAGACATTATTGATGGGAATGATGACAAGTACAAGGCTGTTTCTGTCCACTCATCTGAAACGCCGATTACCAGCTCAGCGAAGCCGAAGAAGACAATGCCCTGGGTGCCGTCTCTTCCGAACAGTTCACATCTTGATGCAGTGCCACAGGCGACACCGATCAACAGGAATAGAGTAGTCAACAAAAAGGTATATTGCTTTGATTTATTTTAAATTCTTGATATTTGTTAATACTTACAGATTATAATATTTACATGTTAATTATTTTACCTATCCTAAACTAAAAATTGAAACAATTTTTATTTTAATAGTTTAGTTTGCTAATTTTATCTAATTTATATTTCAGGGAAACATATCTGTCTAGTAAATAAGCTTTTATGCAATTTTGTGCTTAGGTTAGAAGTTTTCCTCTTTGCTACGATGACACTGATCCGTCTTCGATTTCTGAGAATGCTTCTCAGGTTGAAGTCTTGGTTCCAATAAGACTCGATATGGAGATAGAAGGGCAAAAACTGCGAGATACTTTCACCTGGAACAAGAATGAATCACTTATCACACCTGAGCAGTTTGCTGAAGTTCTTTGTGACGATCTCGATTTGAATCCATTGAGTTTTGTCCCTGCAATTGCACAGGCTATCAGGCAGCAGATCGACGGCTTCCCAACTGACAACTTTTTGGAAGACCAGTCAGACCAGAGAGTCATAGTCAAGCTGAATATTCACGTCGGGAATACTTCTTTGGTGGATCAGGTAACTTTTTAATTGAAAAAGTTTAATTTTTTTTTTCTGAAATAATATTGTTATGTAGGTTGAATGGGATATGTCTGAGAAAGAAAATTCGCCAGAAAATTTTGCCATGAAACTCTGCGCTGAGTTGGGACTAGGGGGAGAATTTGTGACTGCGATAGCTTACTCGATAAGAGGTCAACTGTCTTGGCACCAAAAAACATACGCATTTTCTGAGGCGCCTCTCGCCACGGTGGAGGTGCCTTTTAGAGCTGGGTCAGAGGCTGACCAGTGGTGCCCCTTCCTCGAAACGCTCACGGACGCTGAAATGGAGAAGAAAATCAGAGACCAGGACAGGAACACCAGGAGGATGAGACGTTTAGCAAATACGACGCCGGGTTGGTGAGGGTTACCTTCGAGGCACGTCCCAGTAGCTCAGTCTTCTGACGCTACGCCATCCTCCAAGGTTTAAATTGGGTGGATTTCTCGACAAGAGATGACGTGTTTCGAAGTAAAATAAGAGAAACGGGAAGTTGGAAAGAATTGACAAATTGCAAGAATTGGAAAAAAAATGACACTTTTTGTCATGCAAAATTTTTATTCAATATAATTCAGTACTAAAACTGGTTATAATTTCAGAGTTTTGAATGTGTTTCTCATTATTCAATTTACCATTTATTTCCATACCGTCATTATTTCTTCCTGATTTCTTTTTTACCTTGGATATTTTTATTTTTATACTTCTTCCTGTATTTATTCATTTGGTAGGAAGTGATTGTAGATGATAGATTTGTAAATATATAAGATTTTTTATAAAGTAAAAAATGAAATAAGTAAAATGCTAAATGTCAAAGATATTTGTTGAATAGATTTGTGTGCTAATGATGATCCTATCTTCCCATTCCCGTGGCTGAATTAGTACAAATTATTAGAGATAATTCTCATATTATTACGTACCTATTTTGAATTATTAATAATAAATCTTCAACATGTTCTCAAGACCTGAGTTCAGAAAGTCAATGACTTTCTCCTTATACTTTTTTGTACCAAATTTTTATTTATTCTGCCCATTTATATTGGTTTTATTAATATTTATATATTACTGGTTTTATTAATACAATTAGCCTGTAGCTAGTACATTTTTCAAAATGTTTTGTCAAAGAGAAATCTTTTGTATTAAATATACTATTAAAAGATGTATTCATTCTGTTAAAAAATTAGAAAAAAGCAATTATTACACATTATTGGATCTGTAAGTTTTCCAAACAATCCATTTGATGCAGCAAATGATTCAAGAATTTTGAAACTGGTGACAGCCTCATGATTAGATTACATAGGAACTGGCCTCTTGACCTGTGCACTGCGACCAATATTGGTCTATTGTGCATCTCTATTTTTTAAATCTAGAATTCCTTGTTAAGGTTAAGGCTCTTGTGTGTATCCTTCAGGCCCTGGCTTTTCCTCTCCCAGGATTGGACTCTCGGCATACGCCTGTGCACCAACAGAGGACATGTTTCTTCTTAGCAATATCTGCTTAGGCTTGTTTCTGCCACTCCAAGTACATATTCCTCTGGAGTCGGTAGTCCTACTTTTATTCTAGCCCTAGCATGTCCTAGATTTGATAGTTCTGCCATTAGTTTCTGCAATGGTCCTTGATAAACTTTCTTGCATGCCTCTGTCCCGGACTAAATTCCCATTGAGAAGAGGATTTATTAATCCATTGTTTAATGGATCTGAGTTTTTGACAGTTTGGTAAGTCGCAAAATGGTTCAGGGTCAATAGGTTCTCATTGAGCTTTCCTCGGCCAATTTATCTGCCTCTTCATTTCCCCTCTGCCCTAGGTAACCTGGTACTCAGACAGCCTAGAGAGGAAAAGGTTCTGTATGAAAATTATTATTCGATGAAGTTCAGCTGGACTCTTGAGGCAGACCCAATGGAAATTACTCAGGAATTGGCAAGAGAGCATAAATTGTGGGCTGCACAACTTCAAGAAAGCATATCACTCATTAAGAGGAGTTCCTCATGAGTTGACCATTGAGCTGGCCATTTGTCAACATTTTTTGAAAATCCCAAATGACCATTATTATGAGCTCATTCTAGAAGATCGAACCATTTATTCAACAATTTATTGTGAGTGGTTACAAAAACTGTGTAGTTCTGACCCGACGTTACCCAGGATGCAAAAGCAGAAATTGGGTTTTGTCTCAACAAGATAACATCCAACCGTAACTTGTTACACAAAACAAAAATTACAGAATTGTATGGAATTGATCTTCTCTCTCACCCTGCTTACAGACCAGAGCTCCAGACCTTCCGACTACCATACACTCAAGTAATCGGCTCATTTTCGAGAGAAAACTTTTAATTCTCTGAATCAGGTTCAAATTCCAGAGTGGTGTGAAGGAATCTAACACCCAGCCTCAAGATAGCAACGAACACGGTATATACTTTCAATATTAAAAAAAACAAAATAAATTTATTTTTAAATTAGCAAGCAAATTCATTTTTTATGACAGCCTATTATTATATCTCTTAATTCAATTATATAAATGTATGTATATATAAAACAAAAGCTATATTACCACTGTTCTTGCATCCGTACCAGGTTAACATTTACCTTTTTCCCACAGGCTTCCCATATTATCTTTATTTGGTTTGAAGAGGGCATGGATTTGAATCCTACCACTACTGTCATTTCCTTGACCGACAATTGAATGTGTGATTTTTTATTAAAGTATAAAGTGGTTTAACTCTGCCCCTCAACACCCAATGGGGTCGGTCGTAGAGTATTGGTTTGTAAAATAAACCGTTATTCACTAACTTGATTTTATTTCTCCTGTGTTCTAAAGTAAAGTAGGTTTAGAAAAAGGATTAATTAAAATGTCATTTATCTGTTTTGTTCTAGTTCCTATATTTTGGCTAGGAGTTTTGCCTATTTAAAACATTGGAAAAATACAGTTCTGCTAGGAAAATTTGTGATGACGCTTTACTTGAAAGCATAATCTTTAAGTAGTTTCTTCACGGTACACAGATGGAATATTGAGTGGGGTAGAATGTGTGAATTAGCAGCCCTACTTCTTACTTTATGACCTGATACATTACCCATAAATCTTAAAATAAAAAAATAGATAGAAACTGGAAACAAAAAAGGGATAAAAATTATTCTTTTAGATTATTATTCTGTTGTTTAATGTGTTACGATCTTTGCATGGATTCCCCTTCACACGAAGCAACTCGTTTTCTTACGAGTGTAAAATGAAAATGAATATCCGTGCCACAAACTCAAACAAATTAATCGCAAAAAGACAAAAATTGGGACCTGTCCCAATTAAATTACAACAATATCCTTCAAAAAATAAATGTATTCAGATTAAGAAATAAAAATAAATAATTATTTAGAAATCGTGGGAAGTGGTCTGGTGAGATGAAGGTTTTAAAAAAACATTTTTCTTTATCATTTTCATAACATTTTCTGAAACTTTCATCACATCAGACCGCATCTCACGATTTCTAAATATTTATCCATTAACGGTCACTAATCACCACACAAACTGAATAATGAATAAAATAAAAGAACTGTGACGTGCATTTACAATTTAAAAAAAAAAAAAAAAAAAAAAAAAAAACGTGCCTTCAAACCTTGAGCGTCCTCCTCATCCTTTCGTGTCTCAGCTCTCACTGCTGAGCTTGTGGTCGGGGATTAGATAATCATCGTTGTTGAAAATGTTATAAGCTATACATGTTAAAAAAAAAAAATTATGGATTGTTTTGGGGTTTGTAAATCTGAAACTTGGATCATATCTGATCACCCTGGTTTTTGTTACAGATGCATTTAGGCATTCCACCTTTTTTAGTTGCTGGTGTGTGTCATATATATAATTCATACATCTATGGCTGAAATGTATATTTCATATATGAAAAACAAAATTGATAAACTAAAAAAAAACCTTTTTATTTCAAGATGTAACAGAATTGTAATCGTGTTTTCCCTTTTGGGCTTCAATTGGATCTAAAGTGAATACAGTCTCAAATAAGAACTATCAGTTCATAAAATACTTTTATCTTTTATTAATATTTAATTAATAACTTTCAATTTATATATTCTATTTTATTTTTAGTTTAATTTAATTTTAATTATAAACATCTATTATTATACGTAACGTGACCTCTAACGAGGGATGAAGATAGAAAAGGACAATAATTTGATTTTTGCTAACAAACAGTAGTGTATACATTGGCACCTGATTTCCTTTCCAAAACAAATCTAGTTACCAGTTTCACAGAATATCACAAGTGAAGCAACACAGCTTAGAAAGCTGGCCCTCATATATTTTTTTTTTTTTTTTGTGAAATTGCACATAACACAACTGATGTTCTGAAGTTATATAATTAAAGTATTGTAAAATTTTAAGTGCTACAAATCAAAATTATGATTCATTTAATAATTAATGTATATATTAACAATTTTTTTAAAATGAAAAACATCAAACGAGGTAAATATTCTGAGCTTTATAGCTTTGCCATTTACATACTATTTACAAAAGCAATCTATTTACATTTTATAAATGATAATAATGAAAGCACCAGAAAATTATACTATTTAGATAATTAAGTATGTTAAAAACAAACATATAAAAATAAATATAACTGTGATGTAAACATAAATTAGGCCATACAAGCATTTTAAACTATATGTATAAAATTAAGTACACTTTTCCACACAACAGAAGAGGAAACTTAAACTTCCACGAATTGTTTTCAACAGAAACTCCTACTTCATTACCAATTAATTGGCTTTTCACTCTAATTACATATTCGGTGTTAAAATATGTTTAACGAACGAAATAATTGCCGGTATAAAAACTACAAACTTTTCAAAAGTTCAATTTTAAATATCTGAGTCCGTTTCCGATCTCGGCTGGCCAAAATTTCTCGTGATGCTTTCGGACACACTCCTTATATTTGCTAGATTCGTTATGTCTGGGGTGATATCTCTGTTGTAGTACCTGAAAAAGTTTAAAAATTTATAGGAAAATTAATTAAAACGTAAATTACCACGAGTGGATATGTAATCATGAAAAACATGCAATAAATTATTTTGTCTTAAGTTTAACAAATTCCAATTCTTTTTTCAGTTTTCAACACCCAACCTGAGAAATTGTAAGGAAGATAATATTAAAAAAAAAGTTGTGCATAACAAGAAATAATTACTATCCCCCTACCTAAACATCAACTTCAAAACAGAAAATCAAGTGCAAACATTAATTAGCAAGAGAAAAAAATTATATAAGTGCAAAAATTGTTCTTTTAACTAAAAAAGATTTTCTCTTTCATTGTTTAAAGATGTAACATACTACATAACATGTTATGTTGTAAAATAATTATACCGAAGAAAGACCACGGTTGCAATTTACTGTCAGTTGTGCTAAATACTACAAGAGAATGAGAAAGAAAAGTTAATAGTCATTTTAAGACTATGGTGTGAGGGGGTAACTACAGTTTCGGGTGGTACCCTGTGAGCATTCCATTGCTTAAACTCACAACACGTCTTCCTCGGAGCAGAATTCGACCAGTTCTTGTCTGTAAACACATCCAGACTCCTTTTCTCTGGTGTTCTTAATGTCAATGACAGCGTTCGCTCTTTAGGAAGACTAGATTCTGAACCTGTTGCTCTTCATAAGAAAACAATTGTACAGTCTTATTATTTTTACGTTAAACATAATTGAAAAGAAAAAGAAAGAAATTCTTCTTAAATCTATGACTTTAAATATTAAATTAAAATTTGTAGATTTGAAATAGTTTTAACTGTTGAAACAAATCACATATTTTACATCATATGAAGTAGAAAGTGTTTTGGAAAATAAAAGTCAACAGATGCTTTAGGTAATCAAATCAATAGTTTGACACAGACACAAGAACAGACAAATTTTATTAAGCAAAAACAAGGTTTATTGACACTGGGGAAGCATGGCTTCCTACGAGAGCCTAGGCGAGCTATGCAAAAAGTTATTTGTTATGAACAAAGATATAGTGGAAGCTGGAATCTCGCTCAAAGAATGCGATTTCAACTACATCCCGGTCTTGGTTGCATTCTTGGCTTTGGTAATTATCAACATTAGAGTCTGGGACAGGTTCAGACTACCGGAAAACATTGTACAGCCTCCGTTCGATGCCGTTGTTCCTTGTATCGAGGTGAGCCGAGTAAATCTTTAAAAACGTTTAGTAGGGGTTTTTTTTTGTACAAACTCATTTCCAGGCTGCAGGGCACTGGGTCTTGTCTAACATTTTGATGACATTTGTGCTGTACGTCCACAGGATTATTTACAACAGCCTCACTCCGTCTGAACATAAGACTAAATCTTGGCACGAGAATATTAGCAATTATTTAAGAGGCATCCGCCATGATAAAACAATGCCGATTGAGCAGTTTCCATATATTCCATTTCTAATAACTCTTTGTATATCTTGTAAGATTTAACCATATTTATTATGTAAATATTTTATTAATCAGGTGTTTTTTTTCAGTTGTTTTTCTCATTGCTTCTTTATCAGTGAATAAAAAACGCTATACAATGAAAAACTTTTAACCACAATCAGAAACATAACTAATATAAAAAAAAATAATAAAAATAAAAAAGCCTTGTATGAAAACAACATTATTGATCCATATAGTTAATATCAGCGGTGAATCTTTATAAATTACTATTGCCTTGTAAGGATAAATTATTTATTCAATTATTTTTTTTTTTTAATTTTTGCCTTTAAAGTACCTATAATTTCAGTATGTTAAAATACTTATGCATTTATTAAAATTTGTACCGGTAAGTGTGATGAATTGACTCTTTCTTGGTGTTACAAACTTAGTAAATAGGACAAATTTCAAACATCACCAAAAATTACAATTATTTCAAGTTTAAAAGAAAATAATAAAATCTTCAAAAATGATTACCTGTAGTCATCAGGATAACAAGTGTCGTACTCGGAGTCATAAAGAGCGCTAAGAGAATCTAAACTGAGAACAGCGTCTGAGTCAAGGAGGCGAGATGAAGCCCTCGAAGACAACGAAGTGTTATCGCCTTCATCATGAATACCTCCTTCAAACACGGAGTTAACATCGCTAAGTGCTCCTGTCACAAAATAAATAATTTAAGTCACAATTTTTTTAAAATTATTAAAACTAAATTAAGTTTACCTTCCGCATCTGTTAATCCAGTCTCATGAATCATGGATATATTTTCAAGAGCAGGGTCATCAGTCGTGTACCCCGTGCTTTCTCTGTCTCCGAGTAGGGGCTCTGATGCCGCTTCTTCATCGCTCCATTCGCTCTGTTCCGCTCTTGCTTGGCTTTCTTCAGCGAGCAGCCTTCTCACTTCATCTTCCTGAAAGCAATCCAAAGCGTGAAACAAAAGAAAAACTGAAAACTGGCGACTGTATGATTTACCTGTTTGAGTACTTCCTCGGCTATCCGTTTTTCTTCTTCCTCAAAAGTGGTGGTCTGTTTCCATTCTTCCTCCTCGCTTACAGGATCTGTCTGTGCGGCTCCATCAGCATTTACAGCTTCTTCATCGCTAAATTTAAGTTTCCAGGATTTATCAATTATGGTATAATGGATAATTACAAATTTAAAAACATGTTTGAAAAATATGACCTTGCACTGAGATAGTTGAGGGAGTAACACAAAAATAATTGTTAGTAGTGCATAAAACTAAAATTATGTTAGTGTTAAAATTAAAAAAAAAAAATAAATAAATAAAAATAAAAATAAAACTCACATATTATGGATTGTGTGTGAAATGCCTAAAAGATGTTGTTGTTTTGCTGCAAGATCGATGATTTGGGCCACAGTGTTCTGTTGTACATACCTTGGTGTTACATCATGCCTTTCGACTGTCTTTTGAAGCTGTCTCAATTCAGTGAGTTCTTGCTGTTCTTCGATGAGTTTTCTGATTTGTTTCTCAAAATCTTGCTCACTTTCAGGTGTCGACATTTTTAAATCTGTTTGAGAAGAGTTGTCTTTCTTCGAGGAGTCGGATCTCGGCGAGCTCTTCTCCAAAGAGTTATTCTTCTTAATCCTCTTCCTTGAAAACTCAAAACTGGCACAGGTCTCACTCTGTACTGTAGAAGGTAGAGGCGCTGAGACCGCTTTTTCCGAATTGGTTTTCCTCGAACTTGAGCTCGAGCCCGTTTTGAAATTTCTTGGGGACTCTCGCGCTTTTGCACCTCTGCTATTGCCACGGTTGTTATTTCCATTTTTGGCCGGTGAAAAACTTCGCGATGAATTTAGACTCTCTGGGTTGTTGTTTGCAAGGAAACAAGGAGGGATGTAGTCGTGCGATGTCTTTGGTGAAGTTTCAGGTGATGAACAAGGATTTACTTGAATGTCAGACGGGTAGAGATATTGCTTCGTGTCAGGAATGGACAGAAGCGGTGGTGATGGGCTCGGACTGGCATCAGTTGTTTTAGAGTAGCTTTCATCCGAAGAACTGATGCTCGGTGAGTGATTAAGAGAGCTGATCTCATCGGCTGAAGAATGGACTCGAGCCTGGCTTAAATAAGGGACTCCTGAGTTTAAACTCTCGTCACTATAGTGCCTTTGCAAATGTGTCCATTGTTTCGGTTTAGTCGGAGGTTTAGGAAGTGGCTTCATGTAAGGTTTTACACACTGTGATGGTGGTGGCAAAGGCGGTTCTGTCGGTGGTGGAGGTAGTATACTTGAACTAGGCGCCATTCTAGGCCAAGGTGGCGTGTACCTAAAACGCAAACTGCTTTATAAATTAAATACAAAAATTAGTACAAAACCTACCTAGAGTTATTTCTAGCAGGTACTGGTGGAGGTTGAACAGGCAACAAAGGCTCGTCAGCCTGAGGTTGTGGTGAAGGGCCCAAAGGTCTTGGAGCAACTCTCAAAAGTTTACTTCGATCTGGTATTTGCTGAAGGAATGCTAAAGGCGTTGCAACACCTCCGTACATATTGCCTGTAAATTGAAATATTTATGATCGTCCACAGTTTTAAAAATATTAAAACATACTCATTCCGCCAGCTCTGATGCTCGAAAGTTCTTCTACTCTAATAGTACCCGGTTGTTTCCTATCCGTCAAAAAGTAGGTGGTCATTTCTCCTTTTCCTTTTACCTTCACTTTTCCTCTACATTGGAACTCGTAAGGGTGATTTCTCAAAACTTGAAAAACTTCTTCTGTCACCTGAAGAGTGAATAGATTAGAGATCCTGCTGGAATTTTAACATACGATTCTCTTACCTGCGTGTGATTGGGAAGACCTGTTGAATCCATTCTACTTGCAACATTAACCGTATTCCCCCAAATATCATATTGAGGTTTTCTAGCTCCTATGACTCCAGCTACTACAGGACCAATGTTGATCCCTAGAAAAACCGAACAATGGAATACATTCATTTCTTTAAATTATTGTTTTATTTACATACCAACTCTAAGCATGAAATTATTGTAAGAATTGTCATTAATGCAGACAAGCTTGTCTCTCATGGCGAATACAAACTCAACGAGATGACTCATGTAGAGGCTTGCACTGTGGTCGTCATTTTCTATTATACGGTGATCAGGCATCAGGCCGACTGCAGCCATATAGGTCGAGCCAACAGTTTTGATTTTGTCAATACACCTAAACCTGTCATCTCCCAACAGCTGAAATTTTAGGGTTAATAACTTTAACTCAAATTTTGATTGTAAATTTTGTATAAACCTCGTCAAAATCGGCAATGATCTCATTGAGCAACCTAAGACATTCGACCCCTTGATTATTCCCTTCCAGTTCCATGTAGAATTCATGATAATTTGTAATCGAGGCAAATACGACGCCGACCCTCGAATAACTCTGGTGGTAGAGTTCCTGTGAAACAGTGCTCTGTGTGAGAACCATCACAGGCGACAATATAACCATTAGAAAATTAATCAAGCGCCATACAAAATAAATATGTGTTTATGAATGATGAATAATGAATGGTTCGGAAAATAAACAAAATAAAAATAGCTGCTAATGAAACAAAACAGATATGATTACCATGTTACTTCTAAACTGATTATCCAGAAAATGCGTTGCAACATGGGCGGGTAGAAGATTGAATAAAATTCTTTTGTTTGAGTGCTGTAATGCATCCATATCTCTCTTTTCCTCATTGGCCTAAATAAAAATAAAATGAGACATTAATATTTTTTGTCTTTTTGGGTTTTTACATCCAGTTAACTTGCAGGCATGAAAAATTACGAATTAATAACTTTTATCTGTCAAATTGTTATAGCAATTTTTTTCCAGTGGATTTATAATAATTTACCTGTATTTGCCATAAGAAATCAAGCCGGGCTGTCCACTCAACATGCCGTCCATGTATAGCAACAGCCAGTAAGAACATCATGATATAAACAATGCTCACGACATGAGAAGGAACTGCAGCTCTACAAATACGAGACTGTATTACAGAGAAAAATTCAATATTTATCGATATAAAACTTACTGGACTCTGTGGTCGTAGCAAGAAAATATCGGTTTGTGTGATATTTCTATGAGTAGAGTGTAAACGGTGGCCATCAGCAGGAGAAGAGAGCATTTGATCAAAGTCGGAAGTCTTAGGAAGATCGCGACTGACAGGTAACCGAGACAGCAAGATATTGCTATGTAATGAGGAAGAGGGCAGAGCCTGTGGTCTGACCAACCTGCAGTCGCATTCACAGGTGGACAATTGACTTCAACTCTGCATGTAAACTGTAAAAAATACATTTAAAAAAAATCCTGCTTTGTTTGAAAAACAAAACAATGTTTATAATAATACAACTCACCACATTGACTTGAGCAACTGTGTATATGAGGACTATAGTAAAAACTGTTATTGCTAATCTAAGGACAAAACTTTGAGAAATGTCCCATAATATCCATCTTAACCTAACTGCTAACAGCAGCATTAAAACAACCTAAAAAAAGCAGAAGTGCTTATAGTAAGGAAAGACAACTTATCTTAGTCTAATAACTTACCGCAATCCAAACAAACGCTGTTAAAAATAAAAGTAATAATATTATTGTTCTTGGAAGTATTGCTGCTTGCAAGCCTCCGATCAAGAGTAACAGGACTAAGCTACAAGCTAGAGAAGTGCTGTATCCGACATCGTTGTCCGCTTGATACTGAAATTTTAAATTTCGTTAGATTCAAAGATTTAAAAAAAAAATTCTCATAAATGTACCCGATTCTCTTTGTCAGAATCTCGGAAAGCGAGCGTGATCAAATTGACATGTTCGGACTTTTCTCGATCAACACTCCTCGCTTCTATCGCCTGAGTAAGATACTTGTTGACCCTATTCTGAGGTTGATGATAGACGCTGGAATGCCTTTTCTTAAACGGCCTTTTAAACTTGTCAGTGACTTTGTTCTGAAATTAATATTTAAAATACAAAAATCAAATAAGATCAGAATGAGATGAATAAACAAATAAATATGAAAAAGCATAATAAAATTCACAATATTTGTTAAATAATTTGCATTCACTAAGTAAGAAGAAAACATTCAAATTTATAAAACTTATTAGTACAAAAAATAATCCCAATTATATTTAAACAAAACAATGTTATATACTACTTTTGTTATAACTACTGAACCAAGAGGATTACAATTTATAGTAAAATTATTATTATTGATCACCACCCTTGCACATGTTTTAATTTTCATTTTTTTAAAATGAGGGTTTGCAACAGCAGAGGTCATATCACCCTCAGGGTGCCAGCGTTTTGAAGAAAAAAAAAACCCTTTACTTCTTAGTGATGAGCGCTGTGTCTACGCCTAAACTGTTGCGGCCACTGACGCCCCCCTTGCCTATTCACACTGGCTTTATCTCTCAGACACATTTTTCTAACTTGATGGATGTCGGTACAGACTGATCGTTGAAGATGCCAAATAATGTTTGATATATAAAACCAGTAAGAATTGGCAGACCCAGGATAATCAGAGGTTATCTTGTTAGAAATGTTTCAGAAAAATAGTGTTATATATAATGCCCATTTGAACTTGCCACCTTAAGATTTAAAATTAATGAGATTTATGAAAAAGAAACTCAAAATTGTATTTTTTTAAAACTTATAAAACTTATTTGAATGTTAACGTATTACAGGTTACAAGAAAAGTTTGTGCGATTTTTTCATTAGTTTTGTTTTAATAATGTTTATCAACATTTCTATTTACATTGGATGATTAAGGTGTTTTCATCACATTATAATGTGTCAGTTCATTATGAAAAAGTGTTTTGAACAGTTTATTGTAAATTATAAAATATTTTCTTTCTCACTACCTGAAAGCCCGTAGTTTGTGCATACTTACTGCATGAATTTAAGCTCGGTACAAAAATGGCCGAAGCAGCTCATAGAATCTGCAGTGGGTTCAGTGATGAAACATTAATATTTCCAAAAATGATTCAAAAAGTTTGTTTCTAGGAACAAGGGGATTGAAAATGAACAATCATTTCCCTCTTGGTATTACGTGATGAAAACATTTAATCCTCCTATTTAAATATCAATAAACCTGTAAATAGTATTAAAACAATAACAAATGAAAAACCACACAAACTTTTCTACTTTGTAGAATATAAAGTAAACTTTTAATATTTCTGTCTGTTTTTGTACAGTTTTGTTATCGTTGTAAGCGTAAATTCTCATTGTACCACGTGAGGGACTTGTACCTTGTGGCTGACGTTTCTGATGTTGAGATCTGCAGGGTTGAAAGGCCTTGAACCAGGTTCGGCATGGAGGGCTCTCCGCAAATCCAAGACCTGGCATGGCAACATCCACGATAATTACAAAACGCTCGGCATAAACTTAACGGTAAATTCAACTACTTCAGACTATGCTCTAAGCTAGGGTGACATTGTTTCAACATGTCCTACCCAGCACAGTGCAAAGCTTATGTTCTGTAAGTTTCTACTTGAGACATTTCTACAAAGGCCAAACGTGAAAATGCCTAAGGGAAATTCGTGGAAAATAACTATGAACTAATGTCAGAACTTAAAATGTGCTACTTCTATAATGTGCATAAGGATTATATATTATCGAAGTATTGAATATGTGGGTCTTCTAAACTATTTCTATTGCCAGCTGTTTTTTTTAAAGGTATACAATATTTCTTAAGAGAAAACACACAAACTTACAATTCTAAGATTGTTTTTTTATTGTTTATTTTTAATTTTTGTTAGTAAAAAGCGATGTGAAAGAAGCTATGTGTAATTAAACTGTAAAACATGATTTAAAAAAAATTAATATGGCAATGCTAGTTTTTATAACTTTTTACAACGTATTTAGAAGTAAACACATACTTTACTGAAGTTTGGATCAACATTTTTTCCTCGGTGGTTGTAGTCACTTACCGCATCCTAAAAAATTAAATTAAAAAGACAAACAAGGGCCAAAAACATGCAGACAAACTTAAAATAAAGATAACACAAAAATAAAACAGCATGCGACATAATACAAACAACCATTATATTTACACTAAAAATATTGAGGGGAGCAATTCGTTCCATATTCAGTTATAAATAATAGTTATTGTGTTGTATGTGATATTCATGTATGACCATTCATATTTTCGAGCGCAAAAAGAAACAATTTGTTCCTACTTTGTTCACAATCTATTTTGTAAATTATGTAGATAATTTTTATTTCAAGCTTAATAATTGTAAACAAAACTAAAATCATTGATAATTATATTATTATTTTGATAATAAAGAATTGGATATATATACCTTTTACCACATTTGCTCACTGATGTTTTATAGAATTAAACTATAATATAATATCTCTCTCTCATAGACTAACAATATTTTAATATAATGTTTTAACGATTTAACATACAAAATCTGAATATTGTTTTTAATAATGTAAATTTTGTATTATTATATATTTGTGTCTGAACCAAAATAAGCCATGTCACTTCGAGATGCATCAATTTGAATAATTTAAATTATAAAAACACTTCATTGGTTAAAACGACCATACAAAATCATATTGTACCAAAAATAGCTAACCTTTCGAGCCGTTGAAGCTTTGTGCTCGGCAGGTGAAGCCATGTTTGAAAATGGCACTTCCATTGAATATTTAATGGAATGGAGCAGCTGAACTACGACATTTGAGACATTCTTAAAGCTCAATTTTCGCCGTTGAGCGCCCAATGCAGATCTGACTTGAAGAGTGTTAAAAAGCAATGGCTACAATAATGGAAATTAAATATTAAATTGAGCATACACAGATTTAAATTTTTTTTTTTAAAGTGAAGTATACTTTTCTTCTTCTGACTGGGGGGACGATGAAATAAGTGGTGATTCCATGATCCCTGAGGTACTGGTTTCTTGTCCCTCCGTGGCCGGCTTCTACTTCATACTCACCTCCAAGATAGTCCAGAGTCGATTGCGTAATGTGAACACGACTGTGAGAATGCCACTTCTTAGTAAACTATTAGAAAATTAAAAAAAAAAAAATTAAAATACCCTGGTTCGCCGCCAGCTTCCATATTGTTGGCCAGGGTCACATCGTTTGACCATACATCGTACTGCCATTTCCTAAGGCCCAGCACTCCACAAAGAACCCGGCCGGAGTGTATTCCGACCCTCATGTTCAACTGAACATCTGTTGCCTCGACAACCGATCTAAATCAACAAAGAATAAGACTAATTAATACAAATATAATTAAACAAAAAAATAAATTTAAAAAATTAACATCTAGACATGCAAGATTTCAGAATAAAAACCATACTTACGCAATTGCATCTATCATATCAAGCCCCATTTCAACGGTGCATTTTGCATGGTCTGACCTAGGCTCCGGAAGACCCGAGACACAATAATAACAATCACCAAGAATCTTTATCCGCAAACAGTGATTGTCCTTAAAAATTAACATAAGTATTAACAGTAACAAGGGATAAAGATGTAATAAAGAAATCAAGTGAAAAAATAAAATAAACATTCTGGCTTGTTGATATTTTATTATATTTATCATGGATACAAAAATGAGGATGAAGTAATGTTATAATATACACCAAACAATTTAATGTCAAACATTTTGTATTGTTTCACCAAAGGCATTTCACATACTTACCTTTACTTGAGAAAGAAAGTATTAATTGAAAGTTGGTAATAATTAAATGATAAATTTAATACAATTAAATTTTAATAGCCCATCTTTGTAATATAATCATCAAAAGGCCAGAAATAAAAGGATCAACATGCAGAGTTGAAGCATAAGATTTACATAAAGTTCTTGCAGTTAGGCTTATAACCCACTTACATTTGCAAGCTGGTCGAACCTTCCAAAAAGCTCATTCAGAAGCCTCACGAGCTCTTGAGCCGAGCATTGAGAAGCCAGAACAGTAAAACCGACGATGTCGGCAAACAGGATGCTGAAAATAATATCCCCATGTAGACGCATTGCACCATAGAATTTAAATTGAACGGATTACCTGACATTTTCATGTCTTTGGATGTAGATTTTGTGAAACTGGCCTTCAACAGGGGACATTATGTCCGCTTTCATTTCCATTGCGACATGCTGCGGAAGAACAGACAGGAGCAGTCGTTCCTGAAAAATTTAAAACATTTATATTGACTTATACAAAGTGTAAAAGTAAAGAAAACATTAAATTAGTCAATTACGAGTTTTTCATTTTCATCCTCCATTTCGAGACGGGCGGCAATGCAGTTTCTCGTATCTAAAAACGCCCTCCTCTGAGCGTGCTCCATCAACGAATGAAGCAGAAGTCCCACAATATTCGCACATGAAAAAATTATCAAGTTTGCAACAACCTAAAATACAAACCTGGTTAGTATAAGTCAAAAGAAACTTAAAAACAATAGTGTTTTAAGAATAACATTTTTTTTTAAATCTAAAAGGACTAAAATTTTTGTTAAAAAAAAGCAATTTATAGTTGGATTTGATCCTGTGGAGTATTTTTAGTGGAGGAACGAAGTTTCTTGTTTTGCTTCCCTGTCTAATTATACACCGCGACCCTTTCAAGACAGCCCTTTCTCGGGGTTCTGGCTTTGCTGTCGGCTGCACAAAATCAAGTTTCTACAATACAGTATACAATTCATATACTTTTTAAAGAACAAATTGGCAAGTACTCTGAAATATTTCCAATCATGAATTTAGTTATGTAAAGAAGGGTTCAAGCAGTATTATCATTTTAATCCAAATTTATAAGTTTATGAAGTAAACCATAGGTTTTTATTTATAATTTATCGGAGAATCGTGTAATTTTCATTTAGAATAGTTGACATGCAAATGAGTTAGGTTTGATTCATGTCAAATTTCAAAATGGTCAAAATTAAGATCTCAATATAATGAAATCATCGACGAAATTATTTTTTAATTTTTTTAAAAAGGGATCAATTTAATGAAAGAAACGGAGCGTTAATTTTCTAATCTATAATGCCACGTTCCTAGCAAACTAAAGGTCGTGTCGTCAAGTCAAATGCCACCTCTGTGAAAAAAAGTTCCGTTATTCCTACACTAAAAAAAAAAATAAATAAAAATAAACATATTTTAAATTTCTTTTGTACTGTATTACCGGCGAAAAGTAAATTTAAGAGAAAACAATAAAATATACAACGCTAAATAACAACAAAACATTTTATTGTGGCTCAAACCAGTTCTTCAAAAACGTTGAAATAATTCTTAAACAATAACGTTAATAAAATCTCTATTCAATAACAAATTGCAATTTATGGCTGAAAGTTAGTTCTAGAAAGGTAGAACTTCGCACGTGCTGGTACTTGGTGTATCTATCATCTCGATCTATACAGACGGTAATTCACTCTGTAGGCACCCAACTTGGCAAATCCAGTTAGAAGTGCCAAAATAAAACAACTAGAATCGAATTCTCTAAAAATACGTCGTTCGATAGCTTAAAATAATGAATATATTTTTATATTAATTTGTGCACGGTCATTTTTACAGATTTTGGTTAGTTCTATAGAAGGTGGTACTTGGCATGTGCGCTGGTACTTAGTCGTACTAAAACAAAACAATGCGAACTAATTCCTCCTACATATATCGTTTATTATGTTAAAACCATTGAGATTGTTTTTAACAATGATTTATCTAACTCGATCACTGATTCGCTCTGTAGAAATACAACTTGACAAAGGTAGAAGTACCAAGATAAAAAATCAGGCTAATTTTTCTAAGATATGTCGTTTAGTTTTATGTTAAAATAATTAATGATTTTTTCAAACTGATTACTATGGATGTAGATTAGTTTTATAAAACTAGAACTTGGTAGGTGGTAGGTCATTACAAACAGAATTTATTTTTCCTCGATATGCCCTTTCATTCTATAACCTATTGGAACTATGCATACAAGTAGAATTGCCCAAATAAACCCGAATCAAGTTTTCTAAGAATGTTTCGTTTAGTACCTTAAAACAGAGAGGATATTTTAATATTGATTAGTTCAACGCGATCTCTACAAATTTTGTTTAGTTTTATAGAGGTAGAATTTGGTGCATGCATAGTCGTAACTAAAACAAAACAATGCGAACGAATTCCTCTTAGATATGTCGTTTATTGATTTAAAACAATCAAGACCAACTTGGCAAATCCAGCTAGACGTGCCAAAATAAAACAAATCAAATCGAGTTCTCTAAGAATACGTCGTTCAGTACTTAAAAGAATGAATTGATATTGATTTGTTCATCGCGATCTCTACAGATTTTGATTAGTTCTATAGAGGTAGCATTTGGCACGTTCTGGTACATGGTAGACGCACTAAAACAAAAACATCCGATTTAAATCCTCGTGTATATATCGGTATATCGGCTATTGTCTTAAAACAAGGAAGACATTTTAACGATCATTTATATATTTTGATCTCTATAGACGACAATTGACTCTGAAAGCATCCAACTTGGCAAATCCACCATGAATTGCCAAAATAAACAATCCGAATAGAATTTTTTTAAGAATGAAGCTGTTAAAAAAAAAAAAAAAAAAAAAAAAAAACCAGCGTATTCTTAAAAAAATTCTATTCGGATTGTTTATTTTGGCAATTCATGGTGAATTTGCCAAAAAACAAGAGGCAACAAATAATTTGTTCAACGCGATGTCTGCAGGTCTGGACAGCTCTAGAGAGATAGAATTTGGCACGAGTTGGTAATTAATCGTGCTAAAACAAAACATCGCGAATTAATCCTTTCTAGATATACCGTTTTATTATTTTAAAACAATTAATAATTTGTTCAAACTGAAGACTCAATGGTGGTCGGTCTACCAAGACATAACAGCCAGAATCTATTTTTTCTAGTTATGCCCTTTAATTCTATGTTCTATAGGCATTATGTCCACAAGTACAATTTGTAAACGTTAGATGAAACAGACCTTACTTTGTCGCTTGATCAGTTTTTGATATGACTTCAAGTTTAAAAATAGCAGTGTGTTGTAATAGCCGAAGCATTTCCGCCAGTGCAAATCACACGCAAATGAAAGGGCGTAAATGGACGGCGTCAAATAAATTGGCCCAAATTGAATTTGATTAATTGGCCGCGGCTGGCAGAAGAAAGAGATACAGAAGCCAAGACGGCGGCCCGTAACACGGAATCGTTTCCGGCCAAGGTACATCCTCCATTGAGAAGTCACGAGACTAAAACGGTCATGGATGAACTTGGCACCAGATTCATGCAGTCGATTAACCAGATCTTAGATTAAAACAAGCGTTTAATACGAACCGAAGGGTGAACAATCTGACAACAGTGCCAACCGAAACGATAAACGATTTGTTGTTAGCTTTAATATAAGGGAAATACTCGAGTACTGTTCATTCTTGAAAACGTGAAGATTTTTTGAATTTAATTTTAAGTTAATTGACCTAAAATTAAATCATTATGACATTTAATGATTATCTCATCTATAGATTAGTCTAATAATTGGCAATATAGAATGTCAGACATGACAAATTATCTCATGAACTATTCGAAACTATTTGATATACAGGCACTCAAACTATATTCTATTTTCTTTTTATTGTTTGTTGTCTATGTTCGTCTCGACCTTTATTAAACTATGATATTTTCTGCAGAACACAGACGAGTCCTCCTCGGTTGCCACGATTGTGTTTTACGTTGTAAAAAATTTTCAGCTGGTAGGGTAGCATTCTACCAGCAAATGCGTTGTGTATTCTGCCTACAGAATCTACGTTATTTCTCAGGTGTCCAATGTGCCTTGTAGGATCCCCGTCATAAAACCTGTCAAAATTCTATGTCTCTATGCATCCTGCAATTTTTTTAAAAGGAGATTGCCCAAGTATGAACTCCTATTTCGCAAAAGAGGTGCGGACCTTTCAAGGAAAGGAGCTTGGACCATTCTGGACATTGAAGTCAAAATGTATCTGAAGTGCATGGATCTCATGAGGGAAATCAGTAACAAAATAATGTCCTGTCTCTTGCCTGGGTTCTCTCATGAGTTGACATACTGGCCAGGTGCGGAGTCGGTTACTTAACCATTCTTTGGCCTAGCAATTTGCAAAAAAAGACACATTAAAAAAATGAATCGCTAATTAGTCCAAATCTTTGTGGATCTAGACCCAAAGGATGAGACACGCGAAACTCACATAAGAACTGGAGGAACCGCAATAAAACTGGGATTCTGGGTCAGTCCTTGGACTGAACATTGCCATCTGAGAAGAAAGACCGGATAAGAGTACTGACAGAAAAAATATTGTATAGATTTCGAAAAAAGGGAGCAACTACGGAATACATTTTAACGTGAGGATCTAAACAGGTAGGTCTCAGCTACTGGATGAGGAAAAACTCAAGCAGTCTCTTATAAAAAATGTACCACTAGCTACACTATGGAACCTGATTGATAGCCTAAAGTTGACTAGTGAACTTTAACAAAAGTAGAGAGGCACAATACATCTAGATCGAACTAGATCTATAACAGTATATTTATAAATCATCAATATGTGGATATTCTCGAAACGTATCCCATCATTAATAACCAAGAGATTGTCCAATGAAAGAAGAAAGAATAAACCTAGATAAAAGACGTAGTTATACCCACTCACAACCAAAAAGTCAACAACGTAGCAGACGACTTATACAACTACTAGACGACGTCTAGGACCAAAAGTTGTCATGACTGTAAAACCCCAAATAACCATGGTCCATCCGATGTCCAGCACAACCAATCCTTCCACAAAAGTTCTCACTAACCTCATTAAGCACAACTACGTCTGTTTCTGCTGGCCTTTTACCTTTCTATCTCTGAGGTCTACCTTAGACCTTCTATGATGATGAATAGACCTCGACGACAGTCTTCTCTTGAGTTTAAAAAAAAAGTATAATCGACTTACCTGTTGCCAGAGGAGATGGTGAAACTGATCGACGAATGCGGCGCTCACAGCGAGGTGTACGAGCGGTAGTGCTAGTCCGAAAAGTGCCGCGACCCACGTTTTGAGAGGCATCATCGCATACGCTATGAAGAGGACGAAGAGGATCTGCCAAACCCCTTCCGGGAATACTCTGCGGCTTTCGAGCTTTAGCCCCGTTTGAGGCCCCAGGGGGAGGCCGACGACGACGAAGGTGCCGCAGAAAAACAGAATGACGTAGCACACCCAAAGCAAGTACGTGTCTTGCATGTACCTGAGGAGAAAACAAACCCATCAGTAACTTTCTGCTAAAAATAAAAATGAAATATGTGAACGAGCATATCGAGCTGCAAGAAATTACCTATGTATACCTACTTATAGGTATATGGAGGTAATACCATAATAATATGCCGCGTAATACTAACTACAATATAACACCTAAGTATTATCTTTTATCAAATAATATTATTAATTTGAATTAATTATTCTTTTTATGTAAGTTCTTGGTTGAGGTAAAAAAGTCAGTGACATGAGCAGGATTCGAACCCACGACCTTCGACTAAATAGGCCGTGCTCTACCACCTAAATTATCGTAACTTCGATCTTCTCGGACACCAAATCATGATACAACCGGCCGAATTTTCCATTTTTTTGCCATTTTTACGATAGCTTCAAATGGTAGGGCACCGGCGTATTTAGCCGAAGGTTGTGAGTTCGAATCCCACTCGTAACGCTTACTTTTTTATCTCAATCAATATGTTATGTAAAGTATAATTAATTGAAAGAAGTAACTTGGTAAATTGACCACTAAAACATAAAATGAACTAATATTATTAATATAATTTTATATTAATGCTAATTTTAGCTCGGATTTGTATTGTATATTAATCAATTAATCATCATATCACATGTGAATTAGTTAGCATGTTGATATAAAATTAAATTAATTTGTTGACGTCGTGAGGAGAGGTAAAAAATAAGGTAGTTTCGAAAAAGATTTTTTTTTTGAGCACAGCAGAGGTCATATAAACCCTCAAGGTGCCGGTGTTTTTAAAAAAAAAAGTCCATTTGTAAGTATGTCGGGTTGGAATGCAGGACCGCTGGATTCGAACCCGGGACCATGACCTTACAGTGATGAGCGCCGTGTCAAAGACGAAACCTCGCGGCCACCGACGCCCCCGTGAAAAATATCGTTTTCATTGATTTTTTTGTCGACGTTTCGACCTTTATTCGAGCCATCTTTAGGGACTGGGTGAATTCCAAAACATATGTTTATTGGAAAAAAAGACAATTTAAGAGGTAAATATAAATTTTATACCGAGCATTTCATAGTCACATGTGGTGCTATCCTCTTGTGTCATATTGGTTTTGTGTGAAACGTCAACTTGTATTCTGCTATTTGTATAAATTTGTATAAAATCCAATATTGTGTCAGTATTGAATTGACCTGAGCAGAACAGATAAATCTAAAATGACTTTCATGAATGACAAAATAACATTTCTGCATATTTAAAGTATGTTGCTTAACCGATTTAAAAGTTCAATGTACAACAATTAATTTAATATTTAATTTGATTCATTTTTAAATATCCTATTTTGTTTAAGTATTAAAAAAACCTTTACTGCCTCCATCATCACGGCTATATAGATATATTTAATATTTATAATTTAATTAAATAATAAGATCGTTTGATGGACTCATGACATTATTGGTCTATGCCATATATAATTTTCCGTTGGTATTATTAATTATAAATAATTATTTTTGTTTAAAAGACTGCCCGGTCCTAGACCCCTTGGCATACAGGATAAAATATGGAGACTGGAATAGAAAAAAATACAATTCTTGTCGTGCAAACATGTAAGGAGCATAAAGTATGCTATGTTACAAACACTCTTATATTACCGCCTGGGCCAAGGTAGAAAACAAAACAAAGGGAAAAAAGGGGAAAAGAAACCCTCAACAGTAACATTATCAAGTAAGTAAATACAGAACGGGCCAAGATTGAAAGGCCCTGTTGAAAATACAATTAGTTGAGTAGTAGAGAGTTAAAAGTTTGCCCCTCCATACATTACAATTAAAGCCCACGGCGGTTATCAGATAAGGGGTGTTTTTGAACGCTTTGTCCCGTCACGAAACACACTTTTTCAACTTTAAAGGTCTGCCTATCTAGAAATGTGACTCAAGTTCAGAAAACTTTCGATGTCGACCGATTATAAACAAAACATAACTTGGATCGCAATTGGAATTTTTTTGACATACAGATTAATTGATCTATCCAATTATTTGATACCATATTATTTATATAATGGGCGATTTTTTTTTATATGAACATTACAAGATTTTATTTCTTCTTTTGTATTAAAGTATAACTATAGCAATTTTTATTTTTAATTTTTTTAAACATGTATGATTCTCAATAGTAATTGCAATTCAATGTGTTTGGGTTTTTTTTTCGCAATTCAACTGACTCGGGTGTTTGTATTCATGGTTAGTTTTCGTTAACTACATAATTTGTAAAAATAAAAATCATGTCCTAAACCCCATGCATGTGTCCAATATGCAGAAAAAGGTTGCTCGATGTGTAATTGAACTAATTGACGGGTGAGATTTTTTGGCTCTATTTAGAGAGCGTGTAGGAATGACACCCGATGTGAGAATTGCGCTTAAGCAAGGTATCTGGGGGTCCTTTGTATCGATTCTTGGAGGAAACAGGGTTGTATTATTGTATATAGTAGTGATAGTTTTGTGTCCATAGCGGGCGAGAGTGAATGCATTCATTAGCGTAAATTTGAAGTTATTAGTTATGTTATTTTGGGCTAAAACCATCAACATATTTGATCTGGTCCAGGTACAGTAGTTGTATGTTCCTACCATATTTTGAGGGTGAAAGTATTTATTGGCGAGAATATGTAGTGTGGGAGGGCTGATGGCAGAATATTGGGTACCCATCGATCCCAAATTAGGTTAGTTATGTACGTAAAAGATGATGGAGGAATAATAAGTACTCCAGCACCCTATTGAACATCTATTAATACTCACCACCAAATTTAGCAAATTATCTTTTTATTAACCTGCTTATCTATCAATCTACCTAAAAATTCATATATCTATCTTCCTACCAACCAACCTATTTTTCTATATACCTGCCAACACTACCAATTCATGCCTTCCTATCCACCTTTCTATTCATCTACACACCTACCGATTTAACTTTCCATCTACTTTTTTATCTCTTTGTTCGGCTATCAATTTACCTACTTATCTGTCTTTCTACCACCCTACCTATCTATGTATTAATTGACCTACAAATCAATCTGTTTATCTTCTTACCCAATCTTTCTTTACTATCTACTTACGAAATATTTACCCACTACCCATCTTAACAATTTACGTACTTATCTATCTTTCTACCAACGTAACTAATAACCTAACTAATCGGCCTGCAAACTAATCTATCTTCCTATCAACCTACCTACCTTCCTACCTATCTACCATCAACCTTCCTATATATCTATCTGTATATCTATCTGCTTACCAACATATCTATCCAACTACGTATTGATTTACCGTCTGCATAACATCCTAAGATAAGCTATTTCCTATAACCAGAACTTTAGTACAATGATTTCTAACAAACTTGGTCAACCTGAAAGCAACATGATTCTGACAGTTCGTAAGTAGGAGAAATAATAAAGATATCGACAGCACTATGTATTTATCACGACCGAATTTGTACAACTTAAATCCCTGACTTTCCTGGATTGTGATCAGTTTATAAAGATAAATTAAACAGATATTTACTTAAGGGTTGGGATAATAATCGTTTATAATCATCGGGCGATTACAACATTAGTTGGTACACCACAGGAGGAACGGAACAACAGTAGTAATTGGATATCTGTTGTAAAGTAATGAACATGCTAAATTCGATACTTCATGGCTTAAAACGTCAGAAATGACAAATGATGCCCAGATACGAGACTGTGATTTATACCAAGCAGTAGATAATCTGAAGAAATTTCACTGTCGGCTTAGCACATCCAATGGTATGATTAATTTAATTATATTCAAAAAAGCCTTGTACAGCTGAAAAGCCGAAATCTTGATTTGAAGCAATAATCTTCCATCTCACTGCACGTAATATTAAAAAAATACTGCACAAAGAATGTTCGAAATTAGACTTCACCAAAGAATAAAACAGTACAGATATGATAAGGGTCGGAGATTTATTCCTCTAAGAAAGAAATAGCTGAATTTTATGCTTATTCCCTCCGACAAAAAATAATAAGCTAACTTATCCAGATAAATAAATGGTATATTACATGTACATAAATAATTAGCTATCGAAAATTTGACTCAGCGATTTTCACCTTGAAACACATTTATCATTACAAAAAATAACTGCTCCTTGCATATTGGATAATGAAAGAATGCTAATCTTTGCCAGTTCTTTAATGATAAATTAAAATTGAAAGCGATACACAGTTTCTAAAATATATAAAATATAATATCGAGTATGTAAATCCTTTGGGATATGCATGGAGGTAAGGACTAAGGAGCTCTCGAGGCCATTGCCCATTAAGGCGACGTGGCGGGTTCTCGGGATGGGAATGTGTACAAAGGGTTCGAGCAGAAAGGTTAAGATGTAGATTAATAAAAATAATATGGCCGTCTGGATAGGATGTGCTGGCGGCTGGATGGCTTAGTACCTTAGTCCCCATAGTTCTACTCCGTCCAAAGAGGCTGCAGTAAAGTTTACTATATGGTTAGTTTAGTGTTGACGGTCAAAACAGATTTCGGTCCTGGAAGACTTCATAGTTGGCCATGTTCTTATGGAAAGTTGTTGACTTTTAAATCTTGTACGGGGATTCCACAACAGTCTGCTGTTTAGGTATAGCCCTAATTATCCGACTTAAGTGGAAGTCGGTATCTCTTTGTTATAGATGTGTAGTGGAAAGCTTTTGTTCAATGTGAACGTACACAGTATATTTTTCTTCATTCAGTCTTGTCCTTCACTTTTTCACCAGTCTTCGATAAACTCAAGTCGTTCTTGGATGTCAGAAAAGTAGCTCGGAAAGGATTCGAGTTAAGAGGACAAAATGCAGTATCGTCCGCGTGATGATGGTATTGGAGTGTATGGATGGAATGAAGTATACACATATAAAGGATAGGACCAAGAATGCTCCCTTGAGGGACGCCGGAATGTATCAGTCACCTCTTTCTAAGGCAGCGGTCAGATCGGTTTTCAGGATAAGATAATTAGGAGTGGAATGGAATCGTTTAATTTTACGGTGCTAGCCCATAGCTTGTGTTACATCTGGGAACGCAACTAAGCTCTTTTTTAGAGCAGAGGAGATGGTGTCCACAACTCTGGAACCGTGTTATATAGTCGAATAATGTGGTTGTAAGCCAAGTTGGTGAAAGGGGATCATTTTAAGAGTAACTAGCTTTTATTAAAGATAATTATTTAGAAATCGTGAGATGCGGTCCAGTCTGATCGAGGTTTCAGAAAAACATTTTCTTTATCGTGCCATGTTTCGATCTTTATTGAGATCATCTTCAGTGTTAAAAGTGTTTGTCTTCTGTGTAATTGTGCCATTCTTGCGTGTCGTGTTCAAAGTGCCAGATATCACTAATCACCACACACTAATATTAAAGATTGAAGCTGTCGAATTAAATACGGCAGCCGACATTGACTTTCGTTTTGTACATCCAATACTATTTTATATGAAGAGTTTCTTATCAGCCTAGCTTATACCACATCTTGTAAAAAAAAATGTGTAGAAAATCTATTTATGTACTAATTTTACAAGACCAATTAGGACCACCACCTCCTTAATGATCTAGGCTGTCAATTAGACCACGGTCTTGTCAGCCCTGCCTAAAAGAATTTAGGGTCAGGCAGCCCTGGAGACAATTATGTAATTTCGGCCCTCGACAGATACAAATTAAAACCATAATATTCATTATTAAATACGTTCTTTCCTTAATAAACTTGAGGAAGGTGGGATGGGTAAGTCAAGAACCATTTTCTAGTTTTATATCTATTTATTCGATATAGGAAGCAAAGTTGGATCTGGTATAAATAAGTTTTGACTTAATCTGACGTCCAAAAAGCTTTTCGGCTAATCCAGCCGATCTATTCTTCTTATCTATTTTTTAATTATATTGTTTAACACTTTATTAGTGAGCTATTATGCGCTAGTAGAAAAATAAAATTATGCATAATAACGAATTTAAGGAAGCTTTGAAGTTAAACTTGTTCGTTTTTAATAAAAGCTTCTTTGTACAAAAAATTAATCAAGTCGTTAAAAAATAACAGTTAAATCGAACTAGGCATGCCAATATGTAAGTAGCAAAATTACCTTGTGCTAAGGAAGACGAGTAGGAACAAGAAGAGAAGGCAATGTAGTATGTGGTATATGTTCTGGGCTGTCAGGGTCCTCGTGTAGACGAAGCTGATGTTGGCGAGGAGGGCTGTGAGGATGAGGAAAAGGCAGACGACAGACGTGACCGAGCTGTGCTGGAGTTTGAAGATGTAGCGCTGGTAGAGGGCTTCGAGCTCGTCGTTCTCGAATCTCTGCCGGTCGACCAGCCTGGAGAAGACCAGCTTCCGGTGAGAGTCCATCGCCTTCACGCTGTGGTCCATCTTAGGCGCTGTTCAACCCACTTCCCACATCTGGAAATTGTAAGAAATTCATGTTATACACAACTAGAAAGATCTAACATTGATTCAATATTGAATCGTACTAGTTAAAGGGAGGTTCGCTGAATTGTTTGTACTGATTTGACATTTTGCCCCGGGCTCAGAGTATTAAAGATTTAATTATACACATTGTATTGAAGTGAGGATAATTTTTACGACCAGAAAAACCCTGAGAGAGACCTTTGTCAATGCAAACGGGAACTATGCAATTACCCAATTATGAGTGTAATCGGAAGTGTCTGGGCCAAAAAAAGGGAGAGATCAAGAGTATACATGCAAATATATATATATATATATATATATAGAGAGAGAGAGAGAGAGAGCGCAGAAGAAAGTCATGTGAGTTAGAGAAATAAGAGAACGAGTGAAAGAGAGAGATGTGTATATATGGATATTAGATAGAGAGAAAAAAGTAAATGGATAGCTAAAGAGAAAGGTTAGTAAGAGGGCAGGTAACAAGACAGATGGTAAAGAAAGAGAGGGAGAGCGGAAGAAAGAAAAAGGGTGAGGAGGAGGGAGTGGTTAAGAATAAGAGAGATAAATGGGTACCTTACATAGCGAGTAAATAGAAAATATTAGGGAATGAAATGGGTAAGAAATTATGACAGGGTGACAAAATTTGTGGATGTATGGCTCTGCTCCCTCCCACGATTTTGCTAATTATTTGCAGGAAAAAAGAGGGCAAGAGAGAGGTAAGAGAAGCAAGGGCGATGGCGAAAGAGATGGAGGGAGAGAGGGGGAGAAAGAGAGAGAGGGGGTGAGAGGGCGCAGAAGAAAATCATGTGACAGAGAGATAAGAGTACGAGTGAAAGAAGAGTGAGTAAACGTGAGAAAGAGCTCGATAGATAGAAAAATAAATAAATAGATAGATAGAGAAGATAAAGATAAATAAATAGATATATGAGGGAGAAAGAAAAAAATAAATAGGTAGAAAGGTTAGTAAGAAGGCAGTTAACTAAAGAGAGAAAAGAGAAAGGGCGGAATAGAGAGAGATCGAGAGAGATCGAGAGAGAGAGAGAGAGAGAGAGAGAGAGAGAGAGAGAGAGAG
>CM077106.1:24822017-24846722 GCA_039619505.1 Cimex hemipterus | reverse complement strand
GAGAGAGAGAGAGAGAGAGAGAGAGAGAGAGAGAGAGAGAGAGAGAAACCTATATGATTTTAATGGTGTAGAATGAGAAAAACAAGGGGAAGGAAAACGGATTACAATTCGCAAAGTTTAGGAAGGTCGTTAACGTAAGTTCTCTTCCAGCTCTCTCTCTCTCTCTCTCTCTCTCTCTCTCTCTCTTTCAGTCTCTCTGAGATTTTTTTTTCGAGAGAACAGATATTCTCTGTGGGCCCGGCTTACATGTCCAAATGCCAATGAGCCCTTTTTTTTCAGGGCCGAACTTAAGCTGTTGTAATCAACCCTTCTTAAGGCTAAGCTCCACTAAAATGGAATGGCCGACGACAAATGTCTATTTAGGGCATAGTCGTGATGCATATCATTAAATGTGAATGTGAATCCAACAAAAGCAAAAAAGAAAAATTGTATCAAATACAAAATGCTAACAGGCTGAGAAAAGAAACACCCACTGTTGGGAGAGGTAAAAGGCAATATTACGATGTCGAAAATTATGTAGTTAATATGGATGGAGGATCGTTTGTTGGAGAAGATTGTCGATCGGGCTGTAATTGTTGCCTTGAGGGTAAAATTGTTTTACCTGATCTCCATATTATTACTGCCTATTAATTAAAAAGACTTGTATATGGATCCAAAGAGATAAATAAACATTTCAAGGAAAATATTCGCATTTATAAAACATCTTTCCGCTCTTCCGTCATTACATGCGGATTCAAGGTGCAGCTAATACCAAAGCTACGATAAGTCTTATAACTGTTAAAAAAACACAAAAAACACTCCGGGTTTCGGCCAAATACACACATCCGACCAAGAAGAAATAATGATGCCCAAGCTAAGAAAGTCAAAGGTTAGATGTTTTGCGGTTATTCAGCCTATCTATATGCTGAACAATATAAAGATTAAAAATTCACAATTCGAACATGGATAACAAAGTATTTTTACATTTCTATGTGTAATCCATCGATCGTCTGAAAAGGGAGCGGCTCGGGGATTGGCAAGGGAAGAGAATACATCGCGTTAACAATATAGTTAACTCCGATATGTTTAGGGGGCTAATTGATCAAATTACTTATTTCAGTTAATTATTCTTTTTATGTAAAATCTTGGCTGAGATGAAAAATTTATTAGGCCGTGCGGAAATCGAACCCCCGACCTTCGGCTCAACACGCCGCAGCTGTAACTATTTGATCTATTCTGACTTTGATCCATGCAGATGGTCTCGTGGGTTCGAATCCCGCTCGTGACACTAACTTTTTTATTTCAAACAAAACTTTACATAAAAAAATTATTATTCAGAAATCGTGAGATGGGGGTCTGGTGTGATGTAGGTTTCAAAAAAACATTTTCTTTATCGTGCCAACGTTTCGATCTTTATTGAGATCATCTTAGAGCCTGGGATTTACAAATATTGTTCACTTTTACAAATAATGTAGAATGCGGAAAAAAGTGAATTTATATAATGCAAAATGTATTATTTATATTCAATCAAAGCATTTCCACTCCCTCAAAGTGTTTGTCGTCTGTGTAATTGTGCCATTCTTGTGTGTCGTGTTGAGAGTTTTGTTGAGCTCAGTTAAGACTGAGTGAGCAGAAATACTTTGATTGAATATATAAAAAAAAATGTTTTGCATTGTATAAATTCACTTTGCCACATTCTACTTGTATTCGTTAAATGTAAACAATGTTTGTAAATCCCAGGCTCTGAAGATGATCTCAATAAAGATCGAAACGTTGGCACGATAAAGAAAACGTTTTTCTGAAGCCTACATCACACCAGACCGCATTTCACGATTTCTGAATAATCATCAATTAACTGTTACTAATCACCACACATAACAGAAATAATTAATAGAAAGAAATAATTATGAATGTAAAAAGCGAAATAAGGAAAAATCCGTCATTATTGATTAACACAAAATTTCCAAATGATGTAAACCCCCGACGTGTTTTATACTAATTTCATGTTCTCATAGCTAAAGAAGAAAACAAAATAAACAATCTATACAATAGAAAATCAAATTGAGCTCAATTAAAAAGTCATATTTAATATGATTTTTTATATCTCAAGAATACAAAGAAAGTCCACAGTCAAGTTGAAAATAACAAAAAATACAATAAAAAGTTCATGAAACTTTCTCAACCGATCCTTTCACAGATCATGTTTTTTTTTCTCCTTAGGCTTAAACTATTAAAAAGAGACCCTGGCCCTGTCTGCCAACCGTCGGCGATAAAATACATTGCTAGTGTTTTTCTTTCCTTTCAGGTGCCAAGTTTGGTGGTGTAGACGGTGACAAATGCAGTTAACGACCAAGTCTTCTAACTATCCCTGTCTTGGGATCAGCTTTATACCACCCGGGCTCCCTGAACGTAAGCCCCTAGGCTGGAATATTTTATCGATTTTTGGTCCAAGATGGCGATGAGGATCATTTTAAATTTATGTACCCTCATGTTTAGGTGATTTTATTTGAAGCAGGTCAATGAATTAACACTTGTATTGAACCTTCTTACTGCTAATATGAGAAAATATTTACCAAAGTATTTGGCTCTGTTTCCAATGTAATAGCCTAGGAATACAGTTTTCGGCAGGCCGCTGATGTTATTGTTGTTTGATAAGGCTACAGGCTATTTGCACAAAAAGTATGACCCTGAAGTGCAACAGATTTTACTCAGCACAGCTGAAAGTTTGACACTCATAAACAAAATTCTTGTAAACAATTGTAGTAGATTTAAATGAACGAGGTTTACTGCAAAGTTTGTACTTTCCTGTTGGCAGAAAGTCAAATATAGAGGCAGTATAATCCACTACAACTTGGGTTTTACTTTGTTATCAACCGAGCTGCATTTCACTGAACTCGACACAATTATTATTCATCATAAGTTAGGGGCCTTTAATTTTCTTAAAAATTATTATGTATAATAAATGTTTTGAAAAGTTTTACCGTGCAATTTAATCGCTCTCATTTTGAGACTTTCTAAAAAGAAAAAAAGGTTTTTGACAAGTGGATAAGTTGCTTATGAAAAATCCTTTCATCAGCCGGTTCAGAAAATAAAGGATCGGTTTCTTTCAAGATCACCTCAGTCAACTTCGTCTTTTGTTTCGTTCCTTTTCCCTTCCACCCGCAGAGAAGCCTGATCTACATTTCCGCAGGGGGGAAAAGTCCCTTTCTCCAAGCCCCGTTCCCGGTGAAAGAAGGTCTCGAAATGCTCATTTGCGCCGATTATCCATTAGTCAGAAATGACGTACGTTTTACATTTGTTTTACCATTGAAAATATCACTTTAAGCCAATCGCAGGCCATAACCGTATAAAACAAGTCACGCCTAGCAGACTGAATTTCGTAATTTCTAAAGCCGAAAGTAGACCGTGAAACGTTTCCACAAAATGAAAATTAATCACTTTAGACATACAACGTGAGATTTGGGTTCCACCTGGTCATATTTTACACCGGAATGTACTAAACCTATCTCAAGTTACTCACGCCGGGGTCAACGTACTCCTAAATCCAAAGGGGTGAAACCAAAGCACCAAGCCGACTTGGGTTAATCATCCAAGCTATTAATTCAAATTCTCTCACGAGATTTAAATTTACACGAGACTAAATTTAAAATTTAGGTTGTTGAACATTTTCTATGCTGGCTCGAATTTAAAGATAAACTTAAGTAGTATGATTTTCCTTGACCTACCTAAAATTTGAGTCGAATAAACAAACATTTTGTTTACACAAGCTTTTAAGAGTCCTGTTTAATGAGTTAATTATCTGAGGCGGTTGTGCCAATTATTTACAACAATAAACAATAAAACAGATGTACTGTTAAAAAAGTCGTTTGGAGACCCAAAATGCTAATCTGGATTGTAACTGTCTTGGAATTAATCAATATTTTCGTCATTGTGTTCTACACTCCTCTCTTATTATGTTTTCTTATTTCCTTTTTATTTAGTTGTTTTTCTTTTTTAATTTCTGTAAGTGGCGAGGATAATGATGAACTAAACAACCTTTCTCCCTGCTGGAGACACGCAAGGCAGTGTGCTTGGACCAATTTTTTTATACCGGCTATGACCCGACTACACCTGACAATTGCCATGCTTGCCAATGATACAACGCATGACATTCCTCCGACCCAGATCTTACATTTGTTTCGGAAGCAGGACCTAGCTCATTAGTGTAGACGGCATTCAAAGGAAAATGCAGATAAAATAACGCGCGTCCATGTCACATTACATTACAAAGCAAATCTCGTCTCACTATCTACAACCTACCTAAACGTGTTTCTATCCCCAAATCTTTTATTATTATTACCATAATTATTCAAATATCGTGAGTTGCGGTCTGGTGTGATGTAGGTATCAGAAGTTGGGCATTATTACCATAATTAAAAATTAGACACATTATGCAATAAGATACAATACGGTCGTTTGACATTACATATATCCAGAGGGGAGCAGACAACCATTGTTACTCTCCCAGTTTAGGTGATAGTTAAGAGGGTAGAGGTGGGCGGCTGAAAGAAAGGATTTGCTTCGCCTTCCGTTTAGAAACATTTATAAATCTCTTGCCTCATACCTGGTGCTTTTGTTCAGTGCTTGAGTTGTTCTTTCTCAAGCCATTTTACCAGTTCCATCTTAAGTACACATGCCGGGGCACCTAACCCAGTACTGATTCCGGACCCACGGAAAAAAGGGCTACCCCTTTTTTCCGTTACGTGGTCAGCCTGTTTATTTCTTCAATACCATCAAGTCCGGGAACCCACTTTAAAGTGATCTTGTGATTTCCTAGCGACATTAGGCAATTTATGCACTCCCAGTCAAGTTTGGAGATGAAAGCATACCTGTTTGAGAGTATGCAAATCTTTGCAAGTTTCATATTTTTCTTTATTAACCCATATGCATAGAGTTATATTGTATGAACTTCAGCATGGAAAATTCTTAGGGGGACTTTACTAGTATAGTTCCTACACCAACAACATATCCCACTTTCGATTATCTGTGTACCCATATTAAGACCCCTTTCTGGAACTTTTTTCCAAAAGCTCTATTATCTATGACCATTTGGACGGGTCTGTCAAAGTTAAGTTTTCTCTCATTTTGTGATGTTATTGACATTTCATTTGATTTAAGGCTTTCCGGAACTTCATGGTGGCTCCTCCTTATTGGCTTTACATCCTTGTATCTCAGGCTATCTGTTGACCCTCAAGTAGCCAACCTTTGTACGTAAACACGTAAGGGTGGAAGGTCAAGTGTGGTTTCCATTGTTATAGTGGGACAATTATGCCTTGCCTCTGTATCTGAAATCGTGTTTTAGAAAAAAAAATCTAACATTTCGCATTGTCATTGGTGTTATTAATAGTTTTTTTTCTATACAAAAAAACAATAGTTAATAGTAAACAAACCGGATATTCAGAGTACAGGATAAAAACAATTACACAATTTATCACGTAGGATTTCCTCATATTCAGATAAGGCATTCTTGCGAAAATAATTTTAAAACGATAAAGAGCCTATATTAACGTGGTACTGTGAAAGCACCTGTTTTTAAATTTTCATATCCTTATTTTTCCCCAGTTTAATAATTTTAAAGACACGTGTGGGCAAATTTCATAAAATATTTACTCTTTCAAAACTTTCAATGCCACGTTAGACTAGATATAATTTATAATATGTAAAATAGGTTAATCTCTTGTCTGGTTAAAAAAAACTGTATTTATAGATACATAGAATTCAATTCCACGAGAATTTTACTGTGCAATTCTACAACAAATTATTTGTATAATTATAATAAGGGCTGTATTACAAATAAATCGATATTTTAAAAAGGTTTGAATAAAGTTATAGTTATATATTTTTTTAAAGTAACATGATGTAGTTTAAGGACTGGGAATAAATCATTTTTACTTAAATAACGTTGGCTCTCGTGGATTCCCAAATCGCTCAAATTCTTGGCACGCGTATATCTTTCAAAATATTGTTCATGGCAGAATGTTTTATTTACAGCTGAGATTGAACACGTCGTCTACAAATGTCTGAAAAGTTGCTTGAAGATGTCTATTTAAAAATTAGACATGTGTAAATAATGAACTTTTGAGCGTATAACAAGGCAATCGAATTAAAAAGGAGAAAAATATGTAAATATCGTTTCTTTCGTTTAAAACTATTGCGATTTGATAAAAACAGATCTATACAACAACGAACAAAACGTAGGCTTTAAAAAAATCCTTAAAAGTGAAAAGTAGTGGTTTCTGTAGAAGAGGATCCTTATAATCCTTAAACATAAATTATATATAATTTAAGTATAAAAGAATACGTTCCTTTTTTTGACTTTATCCCTGCCCCCTATTCACCCTCGAGGTGAATCAATCTATTTTTCAACCTCACGCCTTGGGGAAAATGTTGAAGTTTAATGAATGGAAGGAATATCATTACAGTTGAAAGAATAATGGGCTTTATGACAAGCACGAGTCGTTTTATTTTTTCCATAGCAGATTTATTATTAAGAGTTGAATAAAAGTAATCGGATAATAAAAACTTTAAAAACAATCAAATTGTTTAATGTTCTACTTATTAAACCACCATTGGTTTGTATCACGTACACTATGGATCAAGGTGTTGAAGAAGAAAGCAAATTTAGTTGTTACGACCAAGATTTCCTCCTATTTTATGATGATCATCAGGGCAAAATAATCTTAAATGCGTCGATAGATTAACATATTTGAGTTTTTTTTTACAGGCAATGTCATTTTCCTAACGGTCGGCTAGGTCCAACATTGCCAAGGACTGAAATTGATTTTTATGGTATCAGAGATAGCAAATACGGTATTAACGAAAATCAACAAATTTCGTCGGGTTGAATAAAGTAAAACTAATTTTTAAACAGGTTTGGGGTTGGTTGGAACAATGGGCGAAGAAGCCGTAAAAACCCAATATCCCTACAAACACAAGATGAGTCCCTTATCGCGCCTGGACAACTCTCGCCTCCAGGCTAAGCGCCAAACACCAAATTATGCGGCATAGGCCGAAATTTCAATATCAAATAAGCCCACCAGACTTGTATTAAATCTGCTTCTAATATTGAGTCGACGCGCATTTTGTTGGTTCAGAATATCGATCCGGCCCTTTCGCTTGCGGTTCAGGAATTTGCTTTTAGCATTTTAATTGTAATTTTACAAAACCCCCCGGGAGGGAAATGTAACATTCCAATTTTGTATTAAAAGCCCATGAGCGTAGAAAATATATTAAACAGTGAGAGTATTTTTTGTAACGCTGTTTGACACAAACAACGTCTTGAGCCTGTGAACGGTGCTATTTCGTAATCTCTTTTAAGGTCGGGCTTTTATTTATCGGAAGGGTTCACGAAAGAATCAAAAAGGAAAAAGAAGTTAAATTGAAAAAGGAAGGATCAAAAGATTGTCAAAGCAGGATAAAATACAATTTCACTAAAACATCTCCATCGGGGCAATATTAAATAGATAATCAATCTATCTATTTACTTTGGCGTAATAAAAAGAAATAATTGTGGTAAATCATGAATACGTCTACAAACAAAAAATTCATCGGATTATGTAAATCCATCCTGAATACGTTAGCATTTAGCAGATGAAAATTATCAACAGTCGGTTCAGGTATACTTTAGTATATTTTTAGTCGTTCTCTCATAGTCTTTCCAAAATCATTTCGCCTTTTTATCCAAAATTGCTGCAAGAAGTTACACACGCTCTAAAATTTATCACCTTCATTAAAACGTTAGCACATATAGCAGATGAGTATTATCAACTGTCGTTCAGGTATACGTTATTATTTTTGGTCCTTCTCTCAGCTTTTTTAAAAAAACCCTAGTTTCCTGAGTAGTTCTTCCTGAGCACTTAAGCGTATTTAGCAGATGAAAACTACCAACTGAAATTCAGGTATATTTTATTATTTTTTGTCCTTTTCTCACCTTCTTGCCAAAAAAAACCTTCGTCTTTTTATTTAAATTGAGGCAATAAACGACAAACTGTACGAGAAAATCTATCAATCACCTTCCTGAACACATATAGCAGATGACAATGTTGCACATTTAACAACACCTACAATAGTCATAAATCTACACGAGATGGATTTTCCTAAATAAGCAAAGAAAATATTTTTCTGGATCAAAATCTCGATTAATTTTATAAAGTACAAGTTAACTACGATCCGTCCCTTTTCATTAGAAAATATATCGTCATTTATACTGTAATTATTGTATTTCTGTACAAAAGCTGTATGTCCTATTGTCCGAATGTGGCCGTATTGCTGGTTTCACATTTCCTTACATACCCTTCGACCCGTTATTTCTTTGTTTTTCTGACATTGACCTTTTCTACAGGAAGCACATTATGTTAAAGCATTCCGAGTCATCTTTGACCCTGGAGTGCGCGTCTAACGTCGTCGTCAGAACCAACTAATACACCATGTTTCATTTTTAACTTGGAACTCTGTTCTGAGGTAGGATTTCCGCCGACCTGTTAATATATAAAACCGGTGTTTGTTTTGAGTTAAAAATTCATTTTCGATTTGTGCGGCCAAGAGAAAATCTCTAAAACTCGGCACCTCCTGATATCTCTCTTCTTGTCCGTTTTATGTTTATATCATTAGGGCACTATTGCTAACTTCAAAAATTAAATACAATCAAAATAAACAGAAAAAGCGTTAGCAGTTAAGATAAACGTTCGATTGGAAACAGTAGTACAGAAGGAATTTTAATTAACATCCGAGGAATATCGAGTACTCTGGGGGAAGTGACCAGACTTCTATCGAGTGTGAGAAGTGATTGTAATAAATGTAATTTATTAGCGTGAACGGAAGGGGGTGCTTATAACCCCGCCCCGAGGAATATTGAGTAGTCAGAGCTGAGTGTATGACGTCTGGAGAGTAAATGTATTTTATTAGCGTGAAAGTAAGGGGTTGCTGATATCCCCGCCCCACGAATATTGAGTACTCTGGGGGAGTAAATGTGACCAGATATTTTTGTTCGTAGTGATGGATTTGTATGTACTGTGCAGTTTATTTCTATTAGGTATTTGACAACCTGAAGTACAAACGAGAGACTAGCATTCTAGGATATCAACGTAGTATATATTGTGTGGTGTTTAGCGACCATTACTTGATGATTATTTGGAGAAGATGAGGTCTGGTATAATGTAGGTTTTAGAAAAACATTTTCTTTATTGGCCAACGTTTCTTCTTTATTGAGATCATCTTCAGTGACATACATTTGAAATAAGAGAGTCAGCAACCTGATCGAGACACTCAAATGGTTGCAGTTTAAAAGAAAAGAAAAAGAAGGAAACACAGAGAGGGCCGGCGATGACCTCAGCTGTTTGTCGGCCCATAAACTTCCCACTTTATTAATAAGCATCTTTTTAATATCCTATCTTCTTTCGCTTAAAATTCGCATTTTCTCTTATACAAACACGATAACAATCACACTGATTGAGTCGTTCTACAAATAGGTCTTAAACGGCATCACTTATTTGTTATTAATCACGATCAAGAATTCACATAACCTATACGAAAACCTTTGAATCATCCTGAAGACATTTATCAGATGAATATCTCGAAAGTTCGTTCGCGTACATTCTTAGGCTTCCCAAAAGCACAATAAACCATTTAACGCAAGAAACGGTTTAGAGAATACCCCAAATATTGTTAAATTATACATACAGCGTTAATACAGTATACAGCTCATTGGGTTCTGTATTAATTGAGAAATGAACGAGGGAGGTTGACGGGGGCCCCCTAAGGCTATTATTAGAGGACGGTTCATAATCACATCCATCATACCTGAACTGTTTAGAAAGACAGAACAATTATCCAGCCATTTCGAAAATTGCCCAACCGAGGAAATTCTATTACTGGTCGAAAAGTGGCTAATCGTGAGGAAAGTCAATATTTTACGTCTTCCTCCGGTATGTATTTGGGTGAGGTGATTTTTCTCGTGAAACTGTTCTCGATCCAATCTCTGCAAATTTCAGCCAGTGCTCTCGGCTCTGAAATCAAATAACCGAGTCGGCGCACGAGTTGGAATTATTGAGACGGATAGCAATCAAACTCGACTGTGCTGTATATTTCACATCCGAGCCTTTTTCATTTTATTATCTAAGTAAAAAAAAATCGAGAAAATAATACATAAAGTTGGGAAGAAAAGCATCCCATTTAACAGTGATTTGATAAAAACAACCGACCATTATAATTTCACTGGGTAAAAAAAAGAAAAATTGGCGCGAGGAAATTGGCCAGGATTAAATCCAAAGATCCGTTCATTATTGGCAGATGCCAATTTCCACGAGTTGCTTTGATTGGGGAAACTTTCCTCGGAAAAGGGCGAACGGGAGATTGTTCCTTTTCACTTCTACTTTTTCCCCCATCTGATATCAATTCTTAGCGGATTTGTCCAGATCTCAAGGTACATTATTAAACTTTCATTCACATACTTGTAAAAATCGAGGAAAAGACATCTCAACCTCTTCATTTTATACATCTTAATGACAATTTGGTACCCCCCCCCAAAAAAAAAACTTTTGGTTCACATATTAAAGTACCTATCTACGACATTCTTATCCCAACACGCCCATCTAAGCAAACTAATCTCGGACCGTCCTATACCGTCTAACCCAAGGTTAAGTGTGATATCAAATATAATTACGAGGAAATTATATTAGCTTTTTTTTAGATTAAATCACATCAATTATCTTTTCCTCAAAAACTTGAATTGGAAATTTTCCATCCAACAGTGACGAAAATTGGCTTTATTTTGCTACAAAGTAAAAATTCTTGTTCAATCTTTAGGACAAATTTTGAAAAATGTAAACCACTCAGAATTTCGAGCTTGTAGAAAAATTCGAAAGGTTTAAAAACATGAGATCTATGAAGTTGGATTTATATAAAAAGTTTGATTAACAAAAAGCAACACGGTGAAATTGTCCAGCTTCGTTCTCATCGATTTGGTAAACAGTTGAAATATTCAAAATATAATTTTTTATTTGTACGTCAACTTTATTGTCAAATACAATTTTTTTCGCGTGTTAGTAGTAGTAGGGTGTTGAGGCCCCAGCCGAGATTTAGCAGCACGTGTTAACTGTTTTTTAAACAAACACGTTGGAAAAAAACAAGCAATTGTATAAGAATTAAAACAACTAGGCTAAATCCGACATATTAGACTAAATATAATTTAATTAAAATTTATATTACTTTTTATTTATTGGGGTGGGGGAGGTGAAATTGTTTAAGACCTTATTGAATCCTTAATGTTTGGATTATAACGTAAAGCCGAAGATTAAAAAATTAAGCTTAATACGATTTGAGCGAGTGCCAGAAAGCACGGCGGTACCAGACGGAATCCTTCGGGGCATGGAGGCGATCGAACTTACAAATAGGTACCTTTCGTGATATTACATGCGATTTGCGATTCATACGTCGATTCAATGTGCGTTGTTTGGTTGGAAATGACTACTAAAAAAAAAACCACCCCGTGGAGCAGAGTGCACAGCACATGGTCCTGGGCCGACGATGCCATTGCATTTTAAAAATAACACTTCATGAGATCCAATAAAATGAAGTAAAAATAACTTAGGGATAAGATTTAACTTAAATTTCAGGTTTTGTGATTTACAGAAACCTCAAAACTTCGTTGTCTATTCGACTTCAGAAAAAAGAATCTCATCATGTTGCCAATTGTAAAATACGCGATAGGAATGATTATGGAATGAATGCAGAGTTTAATATAGGGTTAACAAGGGTTGTTCAAGTTCGAGATTTCATGTATTAAGTTTTCGAAGTATCGGCGGAAATGCTGAGGAATGTGAACGAAATTCCTATTCAAAGGGGGTTTGGAGTTTGAACAATGTAAGACCCAGCCACAATATCTGGAAGATGATGCAAATTTGATAATAAACCATAAAAACTTTGTTTCGCCGAAAAATTTAACGATCCTATGGAAAAGCTATGTGGGTTACGTGTAAAACTGAAAATATATGTGCAGTGTTTATATTCTATCTTCTACAGTTCTTCAACTTTGTTGTTTGTAAAACAGTAAGAAGTTACAAATAAGTTTTTTAATTTACTATTAAGAGGAAAAAACTCTTAGTTGAACATTTAATAACGAAAAAGTTGGAAATTAAACACTCATTATTTTACTATAAGGGATACTGGTCGGTTGATCAGAATTAAAAAAGTGAGTGTCACGAGCGGGATTCGAACCCACGAATTTAGGCTAAATACGCCGTTGCTCTACACCTTGTGTAGAATACATACATAAACATTAATTAATAGAAAAGAGTTATTCGGTCAACCACGAACTCTAATGAATGTAATTTGAAAAACGTTCAATTACAAACCGTTCTTATGGTGATTTTTATTCAAAACTTTATTGACATGCTAGATGACATATTTTCTAAAGGCTTAGGGATGACAATTTGCTATTCATATGAGGACTACGGTAGAGAATTAGTAACATTTCAAATTGTGAAAAAAATTATAGTGAAAATCGTTTTTCAGTTATGTAAAATTCATAGGAATGTTTATACAAAGTTATATATTTTAAGCTGTGGTCCAGGACCTGAATTTCTTGAAATTTGGGTTGTTTCAAAAATTCTTTTATTCCTTGAGAAACAAGGCGCGTTCGGTAAATATACATTTACAGTAATAACTAGTGTGTAGAACAATCGAAAAAGAAATTTCGGCCAATTTTTGGTTGAATAAGTTTCACGAGAGATAAGAGCAAAGGTTGTTTTGCTTATTTGACCAAGGAATCGGAAGAGAAACCGCAGGAACTGACTTTATTTAGCTTCCTTCGAATTTAGTAATTCATGCCCCCTATTCTGAAGCCGACGGGGACCGAAGGCCGTGATAAGCCGCCCCAAGAGTTATTCCACACGGAATAAATCTCCGACAAAGTGTCCATATCGAATGTAATATATCAAGCCGCACGACGCTTCGAATTGCCGGAATATAAATAGTTCAAGTGAAATAAACTTATTTATATTCTATCGCATCAAGAATGAAATATCAGTAAAAGGGTTAATTTAAGTTATGAACCGATAATAAAATGGAAAGATGGTGAAGTCTGAAAAAAGTGAAAGTTAGTCGGGGAATACGGAGGGTGTAGGACTTCCATTTACAAATGGACCAATGGAGGCGAGTGTTGTCAGAAACAGACCGTTTGATTCGGTTCTTTTTTTTAAAAAGATTTTCAGAACAAGAGGTAACGTTTTGGAAACAACTGCTAACAGTAATTGACCAAAAGGAATGGTGTATTCTACCAGCCTAATAAACTAAAACCGTCATCTTTTTTGGGCGTAGCATAGGCCAATATGGTCCAACTATATAAAAACCAACGATACTCCAACAGACAGAAATAAAGTCAATTTAGAGAGCATTTAGCATCCATCAGTTTATACTGAATAGCTAGCTTCTGAGTTTTCCCAGTTCCTTAATACGCCTAGAAACAATAGGAGCTGTTGCTTCTGGTGTATTCAAATTTTACTTGCCCAACTTCTTACGTCAAGCTTTTCTTACTAAGGTTGACATAGTTGAACCCCAGCCAAACTACAGAAAAATGGAATCATCACTTTTTTTTGGGCGTGTAGGGATGGTTTGATAAGTTGAGGTATTGTCACTTTATCATTCTCTCATTCTTATTCTTCATCTTTCTCCACATTAGCACTTCATACAGTTCTCCTAGGTTAGCTCCAATCTGTTCATTTAATTTCAGAGTAGTTTGGGAAAGGCAGTAATAAACAAATGCTTGACCTTTTCAATGTCCAACAGTGTGCATATTTGTTTGTCCAAAAACCTGGCACTTGCTCCAAGAGTACCTTAGGAAGGTAAGAAAACCAAATCATCCTACTTTTCATTTACCAGCTTCTTCGTCGGTGCGACATTCTTTGTTGCTAAAGGTTTTTGTTTTTCAAGAATACTTAAGATGCCTGGAAAACATAACACTTGCTCCAAGTTTCGACCCTACTTACTTACCAGTTTTAGAAAAAGCAAGATTCTACCAAATAACCAAATTCTTTAACTGTTTAACTATTATTATCCAACTTTTTCGGCTCGTAACGTTCTTGCTGCGAAGGTTTGTGGTTTTCGAAAACAACTTGTGGTACTGCTTCTTTCTACGATTAGTTTGGGAAAGGCGGCAATACAACCAAATTACCAAATTCTCAAACATTTCATTGCGCAACCTTTTTAGCCAACAATGCTCTTAGTTGATAAGGTTTATTTGTTTTTCCAAGCAAATTAAGATCCGGGAAAACATAGCCTTTGATGCAAGCTGTACTGTGCAAGCTTACAGCTAGAGCATCTTGGGCGAGGCAAGCCAACCAATCCGTCTAACTTTACATTGACCAGCTCTTCGGCCGTGCGACATTCTTTGTTGCTCAAGTTTTTTTTTGTTTTTCAAGACTATTGGAGATGACTGGAAAACATAGCATTTACTCCAAGCTTCACATCTCCAAAGCAGCTTTAGAGAATTATGATTCAAATAACCAAATTCTTTAACTGTTTCAACTTTCATTGTCCAATCTTTTTCTAATTTTTTTATACCAACATCCTTGATTAGCCATGTTTTTACTACTAATGTCGCCAGACCCAATTTTCCAAGCCAACGGTGCACGATTCTTTCTTTCAAAATGCATGTTCACCGAAAAAAATTTTAATTTACAAAGTTTCCGTGGCAATGAGCGAGTACAAGAAGACAAATGCGGATTTGTGAGGTAGATATAATTTTTTTCCGGAAATCACCAATAAGACGGATTATAATTACTTTTAAAAGACGGATACATAACACTGATGTTCGTAAAAAATAAGATGATCTCTGGGGTCGAGGGACCATTTGTATACAACACAAATTTTCATTTCTTACTTAACAAAACCCAGTAAAATAGACACGTAAAGTTGTAAACAAGTGAAAATGAAATCCGGATTATAGATGCCTTTGAGGGTTTTTTTAAAGACAGGCCTTGACTTGACGGCACGGAACAAGCAGATCAGGGGAACGCGTTTACGAATTGCGGCAGACACGAAAAGGCTTAACGACAAACTTTATACGGGGCTTCGTCTAAATTAAACCCACTCTCATGATATACACCTTGAAACGTCAAGTTCACTTTTCATGCTTGGCCTGGAGGTACAAAAATATGAATTAAATCATCAAAATGTGTTTGAACATGCCATAAAATGAGACCGATTTTAAATTTGATATAACAAATATTTTAAACATTTCTTTCATTAAACATGAAATGCTTAATTGGAAATTAAAGTATCTTCTATTATGATGATGATGGTTAGTAAGAAGTGGGGTTCTCTGTTCGTTACATTGCAGCGTTCTAGCTTATTTACGTTTCTAGTTCCTTAGTTCCCTACCGATCTTTTCCTTAAGAAGTATTAGGTCATTGACTGTCGTTGCTACCATTTATCTTTCCCTGGGTTAGAAATGATAAATCGTGCAGTGTGTCTTTTTAAAAAGAAAGCTCCCAAACCCAGTTTTCAATGATCCGGATTTCAAACTTATAGCTCATCATCAAGCTGAACGAGCTACTGTTGGGTTGTCCGGAAAATAATGCAGGATTTTAAGTTTTCATTAAAAAAATCTATATAAAATATTCTGTTTACGTTTACAGGATTACTCATTTGTATGAATGTCAACACTTATTAATCCTCTTCCAAATGATATTGTTTGTTTACCTCTGTAGCATTCCGCTACTTGGAAATAATTCAGTCATCCTTATAATGTCAAAGCGAGAATTTCGTACGATTTTCTTTTACGAGTTTAAACTCGGCCGAAGCGGAGCCCAAACGGCTAGAAACATTAACCAAGTCTGGGGCGAGGGTTGTGTTAATGAGTGCACTGTGCAAAGGTGGTTTAAAAAATTTCGGGAGGGAGATTTCAGCCTTGAAGATGAAGAAGGTCGTGGAAGGCCTTCCTCTCTTAATGATGATGTTCTGCGATCAGTGGTGGAAGAAAACCCCAAAACAACTGTTCGAGAACTTGCAGAGCAACTCAAAGTCAGTAAAACGACCGTCGCTGACCACCTCAAGGCTATTGGAAAAGTGAAAAAACTCGAAAATTGGGTTCCACACTCATTAAACGATCGCCAAAAAAATCAGCGCTTTGATGCTGATCACTTCTTTGTCGAAACAAAAATGACCCATTTCTGGCCAGAATTGTTACATGTGACGAAAAGTGGATTCTCTACGATAACACTAGCCGTTCTGGACAGTGGCTCGACAAAGGAGAAGCTCCAATACATTTTCCAAAGCCCCCAACTCATCAAAAAAAGGTAATGGTTACAGTATGGTGGGCTTCATTTGGTTTAATACACTACAGCTTCTTAAATCCTGGCGAAACCATCAATGCTGAATCATACTGTAACCAAATTAATACCATGCATCAGAAATTGGCAGTAATGAAGCCCTCTTTGGTCAATCGGAAAGGGCCCATTTTGTTGCATGACAACGCTCGACCACATGTGTCACGTGTAACGTCACAAAAATTATTGGAGCTTGGCTATGAAACTTTGCCTCACCCACCCTACTCTCCGGACCTCTCGCCTACTGACTACCATTTTTTTAGACACCTGGACCACTACTTACAACACATAATATTCAAAAATCAAACGGAACTGGAAAATGCATTTATTGACTTTATCAATTCTAAAAATTCTGAATTCTACTCAGACGGAATTAATAAGTTACCAACACGTTGGGAGAAATGTATTGAGAGTATGGGAAATTATTTTGATTAAAGAACATTGCTTTAAAGTAACTAGTTTCTTTTTTTTTTTGTTTAATACCAAAATCCTGCATTATTTTCCGGACAACCCGATATAAGCTTGCAATTCAGATCGTTCAAAACAACTAACTGTGAATAGAAACTATCTTTATAAAAAAAATTCTCTGGGTTAACGGTTTTCATTGGGCGGTTACTTCGCATTCGAATGGAATGTCTTTTCAGGTCCCATTCTATCATGGAGAATTCTTGGTTTAATTTCTATTAACTATGGAACAGAATATTTTGAAAAAACTTTTAGTACCATTTGTTTATAAACTTATTATTGAAGAAACGAGAGGAATATTATTAGTAGTATAGCAGATTGCCCATCGCCGATCATCCATGTTTCAGCATCTCACCAATTTCTTGCGGTTGTTCTGTGTGTTATTTAATCAGTCGTGTTCATTTTATACGTTTGAGAGTACATTTTTTAAATTGTAACTTAATTGTTAACTATCTAAATAGAGATCAGGACGGATTTCTGCATGATCTGGTTCCCAAAAACGTTAACTTAGTTGAAATTTGTGAATTCTTTGTTGGCAGATGAAGGTACAATGTTTTAATTTTAATTAAGCAATTAGAACGCGTTATAAAAAGATAAACCAAGACTTTTAAGGGTTAAAGGAATAAAGATAACACGTCAAGGGGGAATATATGTAAATGAAAGGCTTTCATGAAAAGAAGCTGGGGTTGTAAGAGGGAGACATGCTAAGTGAACGAACGTTCGATAAAAATGCGTTCCGGTTCGACCGCTCTTCAAGGCTAGGACTTCACGAAAAACATCTCAAGAGTGATATCGTCTAGCCAAACACTCTCTGATGTTGTGTGTAGGCTTTGTTCTCAAACAAAAAAATCACCAACGGGAATGTACACTTTTGAAGAGAGTTAACTGCGTTGTTAAGCGGTTCCACGTTGTCAGTGGTTGCGTCGTTTATCATCTTTTGCTTCTTCTCGCTGCTAATTTGGTCTATGACGAGATTCGACTGGACGCTTAAAGTGATGATAATTCGTAGACCGGATCTCCTGTGAAAATGTATGTTGGTGGTCTATTATCCGCTCAATCTTTTCACACCCTCTAATTTCCACACAACACATCAGTATGCGTCGGTTGCCGCAACGGTTTAGGCGTTTACATTAAGGTGAAAAAGTCCTAGGTTCGAATCCAGCGGCCCCGCATACTTATAAATAGCTTTTCCCACAAAAAACACCGATTTGTCTGTATCTCTCGTCTTTGCCTTTTTTTCACGCTGTCTCTCTCCCCCTTTCTCTCTGTCTCATTGTCTCTCACTTATTTCCTCCCACTCACACTCCCTCATTCTTTCTCTTCTTCCTCTGTTCACAATTCTTCTCTTTCACCTTTATTTTGCATTTAGCCCACTCACTGCCCCACTCACACTCGCTTCAAATATGGTTCCTTAACTGCTTTCCCTTGTTGTTTTTCTTCCTATCACTCTTCTATCCCTTCCCCCCTCACTCTCACTCCCTCTATCTCTCTTTCTACCTATCAATTATTAGTATTAATTAATTTTGGCCGTACCTTCAACAATGAACACAATGCACTATTACTTAACATTTGAAAATCAATTGGATTTTCCGATAAGTTAATTTTATTTTTTAAATCATATCTAACTAATAGAAAACAGTACGTAAAAACTGAGACTGGAGATTCCGGCAAGCCGAAGGTCGTGGGATCTAATCCCACTAATGACACTAATTTTTTCATTTCAACCGATACTTTGCATAAAAAGACAATTAATTGAAAGAATTATTTGGCCAATAGGGTTTTCATTTTTTTTCCATATATGTCAACCAATCATTTAATGTAATGAAATGTAGTCGTGGCCGCAAGGTTCGGTCTTTGACACGGCGCTCATTACTGTAAGGTAAAGGTCCCGGGTTCGAATCCAGCGGCCCTGCATTCGAACCCGCCGACATACTTACAAATGGGCTTTTTTTCAAAAACACCGGCACCCTGAGGGTTTATATAACCTCTGCTGTTGCGAACCCTCGTTAAAAAAATTTAGTTCATGTATATATTATTATTATGACGGTTCATGCATAATATTAGGGAATGCTCAACTTATTAATAAAATAAATAAAATGCCAAGAATAGAAATAATTCAAGACAAAATGAAGCTAAAAATAAAAAACGGAAAAAGTCTTGGTGTTTAAATTTCATCAAATTTGGATTGGCAGAAATAAATTGATGTCATTAGATAAAAAGCATATGTAAAAATTTATATTTATTTATGTTTTCCCTCACTCTAACACTCTCTTTCTTCCTCGCACTCTGACTCCCACGTTCTACCCTTTTTCCCCTCGTCACATTTTTTTTTCATTCTCACATATCCTATTTTCTTACTCTGCCCTCTCACTCTCGTTTGCACTTTTTCTCTCTTTGTTTATCACGTTCGAACTTTCCGAACAGATTTGTTGGTAGTTCTCCAAAACTTGGCAGGTACACGTCTTAATTAAGATATGTGTTTTGACTCCGTATAATGTTTACCGTTCTTCAGGCGTCGGGCTGAAAGGCATCTCTCTCTCCAAATTAATCACCGGGTGAGTGAGAGAAAAACGGACCAGATGTGGCAAAATACGACCAGAACATGGTCGAAGAAACGCCGAAAAAATATTGGAATCGAACCATCCAAACCGTAAATAACAGCCGCTCGTTGACGAATTAGTCATCACGTCTGGAAAATAGGTAGAACAATTGTACTCTGAGACAAAAGTTATTTTTGCACGTTGTTTGGGGTCGCGAATTAGGGAAACGTCCCATTTAGAGAAGACAAATGCAATTAGACCGGATGATTTAGTAAACCTTTTAACACCGATTCTTAATGTTCTACGCGTTTCCTCCTACTTTTCTTACCGAGTACATATTTAATTGAGACGTCAAACATTAACAACAGACAACGCGTATATACTAGAGAACCAAAAACCGTTTTAAAAGAAAAAAAAGAAGGATTGGGATTAAAATTGAAAGGTCCGATAAAAAATAAAATTTGCCAAGGGAAGTAAAAGTTTCTTACCACAAAAGTTGTAGGACGAATGTCTTTCTTCTTAATTTAGTTAGACGCATGACGTTAATATCCCTGAAACAAACATATTGCAATTATTATTTAAAAAGATAATGTGTGAAAAATGTTCAGCGGGATGGGAGGGAGGGAGGGAGGGAGGGAGAGAGAGAGAGAGAGAGAGAGAGAGAGAGAGAGAAGGAGAATAATTTTTTGAGCTAGAGAGCTTGGTTTTATTTCTGAATAAAAGAGTTAAATTGGTTGAATTGTGTAAAAAATTCAGTTGTTAAAAAGTAATTTTCTCGGTCAACTTCAAATAAAGCTGGGCACATAAAATTTATATACAGAGCTTTTTCTTTTACAATAAAAATAATTAGCCAAATTACTTTAACAGTCCCATAGTCATGTATTCAGATTGTCAGAGGCCCATTATTTTATCTCAAATTGGATCGTTGTGGGAATATAAAAACCTACTGCGGGATAAAACCGTCCGTTTTGACCCCTGTTGGTTTTTGTTGATTAGCCCAGACATAGAGAGAGAGATTAGGAGAGGAAGAAAGCAGCCAGCTAGGGATATTGATCTTCTTCGGATCCCAACCCCCTCGCGTTTATTTAACTCCAGTTATTTATCCCGTTTCAGGAAGCGAACGGTTATTTTTAGCCGGTTCAGGGCGCAGGAAACCTCAGGTCGGCACATATATCGATCCATTTGTACCTGGAGACTATGACATCCACATGAAAACGGCTTAATCAGTGAGATTATTGTCGTGTGAGAAAGTGAAAGAGAAAAGGTGACTTTAAAGCGAAAGAAGATAGAAGATTGAAAAGATGCTGATTACAATCCCTTTCATACTAAAAGGTCCAATCGATCTTTTTATCTTCTTTACCATCGCTTTTTAATTTTAAAAAGTGTTTTATTTTTAAATGTGCTATAGTCAACAAAGGAAAATACGCGGCTATGAAGAGAGGCGTCAGTAGGTTGCCAAGTAAAGATATTCTCTCCAATGTTTAAATCAAAGTTTCAATTTCTAAAGTTGAAATTTAAAATTACATACTCAAGAGCCGCCGGAAATACTACCCTAAAACCTTACTACATAGTTTAAAGAAACTTTAGCGTACAGTGGGGTTCCAAGACCACTTTAGGTCGCACTCCGTCCACAGATGACCGGTAATGCTTTAACATAAATTTCTTCACGAAGACGAAAAGGTCAATGTTAACATATACAGACAACAAATTGGATCAATTGGCAGGAAACTACGAGGAAAAACGGCCGTCAAAGTTGAACATTCGCTTTTCCCCATGACAACAAGACGGATCGTATTTTATTGGTGATGCGGCGAAAATTTCATCCTTCTCAGCTGGGACTTGCGACATCGCCAAAGTATATTCGGCGAATCTACGAGTTCAGATTACCATTGTACAGAATTATTCGAATTTAACTTTTTTTAATGAGGGGAGAAGGTATGTAAGAAATAAGTGAAACCTGCAATACAGATAATTTTGAACAAAGTGAACTAAGATTAAACTGAAGTAAAATGTTTGGACAGAAATGATGAGAATTTGACTAAAATGATTTCAATTTTTAACATTTATTAAACTGTACTGTTTTATAAATAGAAAATAGAAATAGAAATTTAAAATTTTCAGAAAATCCTTTTATAAACTGAACAAAGCTTGTCTTATGTTGATATTTAGCAACGTCGTGTTGAATTTGTTATGTGCTCTTAGTGTGCTATTGTTAGAGATACCACGAACTGGAGCGTCCCGGCAAAACAATGACTGTTGACCTGACACATAGGTGTGGGGTAATGAAAAGATGGACGAGGTGGCAAAGACCGGGCGTCCCAATCTCCAGTCGGCAGGGAAGCTCTTCCGTATCAACAATGTGTCGATAGGTGGCCCTCCAGGATGATCTGATTCATACAAAAATGATAACTCTCACCCGATTAAGGATAGGCGATGCGAGTCCACGTATATATGCGATAATGTCCACCTAAATGACGGTTGCACTTCCTTGTCTCCTCATAGAGAGAGTGTAGGAATACCACCCGATATAAGAATACTGCTTGAGCTCGGCAGCAAGTTTGTATCCCTTGTTCCTATTCTTGCAGGAAACAGGGTATATTATTGCATATAGTAATGCTAGTTTTGTGACTAGCGTGTGTTGAGAGTGAATGCATTTATTAGCGAAAATGTGCCGTTTGAGATGTCGACGGCGGAGTTATATATAAAAAGTGTAAAGGATGAAGGAGGAATATCGTGTACTCCAGCAGCTTAATCGAATTAGAAACTGATTGCGTTGGGTGCTGAAATGACCTTTGGCAGTCCCCGGAGCACAACCTCGGCGGCTGGACGGTTAAGACCAGCCGGTAACCCCGCCTGACCCAGGTGACTCTCATACCCCACCGGTAACTCGTTGTAAATTACCAAAGCTGGAATTATCGTTGGAAGAACTGTGGGAAGTGATAGGTTCAACTTAGAGCATTTGTGTAAAACGGAGAGGCCACCTTGTTAGAAAAAGCGTACCACCTCACGCGTCTCCCGTCGGCCATAACTCAGAAATGGTCTATACCATCAAATTTTACTTTCAGTAAAACTGACATAAAAAATAAGCCCTAAAATAGAATTGTACAATAAAAATATAGGATTATCTTTTAAAATAACAAAGTTGGTATCATTGCCAAGCTAGATGAGAAAGTCGTGTAAAATATGCTACTACAATGCGATTTCTAGCCAAAATAAACTTGGGGTTTCTTATATACCATAAGACCATTTTTGCTGAAGTTAATCGCTTCCCAAATAAATGGTACTATAGAAATTGATAAACCCTGTACACCTGTGCAGTTTTGAGCTTGCATAAATCAGTAATCAATCTCAATATTTCAGTTTATTCAAGCATCGCTGTCTCGTCTTTCATGTGTTATTGTGGTATTAAGAAACAATTACATTTTCCTGCACTTACAAGGTTTTCGTCTGGCTAAATGTCTCAAAGTAATTTAAAACTTATCAGATTGTTATGCAGAAAAACATTTTGTTCACTTAATTAATAAAACCTAGCTCGTGTGGATATTTACATTTTTCAAGAAACGTATCGTGTTATATTTGTTATTGCGCTGTTAAGAAACGATCATGTTTTACTGCACTTGCGAGATTTGCATAAATAAATGTTGTCAATATAATTAAAAAATGAATCAGATTTGTATACAGATTTTTTTCTCATCTAACCCATTCCGCCTTGAAGATATTTAGGTTATAGACGCAGCAATTGTATATGTTAGACGTGCTATTGCGATATTAGGATTTTACGAAACCTATAGGTGAACGACCTTTCGAGATTTTCATAAAAGCTAAATGAGTCTAAAGTGAAGTTTATATGTTTGCGTAAATGTTTTGTGACCTCTTCTTTAAGTTTAATAATCCTTAATTGATTTTTTTAAATGCAAATGATCAGTTAAAAGGCAAAATTGGTGGATTATATTTTCAAAAATTCCTTGATGGCAATGAATTTTATTTACTGCCATGGCACAATGTGGAGCATTCCTTTTTCAATTTTGCGTTTTTCTCCTTCCTTATTCCCTGGTGAACACTACATTTATAAGAAAGAAATAGTTAAGTAAATCATAGCATAACTTTAAAAGTCTTCGCGAAATTTAGCAATTACACAACGATCAGCAGACCGCAGACTAGTGTCGAGCGTACTTCAGACTTACTTCACGAAACTTCTAAAATTAAACAAACTTAACATGATTAGCATGACTATCACAGCGTAAATACACTAATTAAGTAAACCAACGAGTTCTTAACACTGGAAGATCAAGGATTCAGGACGTCAAAAGTTTGCCCGAGTTCTCATGCTTTATAAAATTTTTAAAAAGATTTAAATTATAATGTAAATTTATAATTATTCCGTTAATACTAACTCGATGAATTCTATACAAGTCATTTTCCGGTCACATACCGCCACATATCCTTTCTTCCGGCTATTATTCGCCAATCTATTGTTTCCCGTGACGTCCATCTGATAGGTTGATTGAATACCAAACGCTTCTTTTTGCCGTCCAGTATTTCGGCGTGTTTCAAAATATATTGTTCTTTTCCAGCAAATTCGATTGGTTTTTTCCCTGTATGCGAGTTATAAAAAACAAAATTTTTCTCAATTGTGCAGCTTAGGCTGAACGCTGTAGAAAAACCACGCGTTAAATTGACGAAGAGAGAACAATCGCGTTATTCCTATGCAGGCCAAAGCCTCGATTAACACAACACAATTGACTATTGTCAAGGAAATATTGTTTATCACGCGTTTTTACAACTGTCTCGTCTTTAGCGAAAAATCGCATTTTGTTTATATATTGAAATCAACGATCTGAAAAGCCAAAAATCGTGGTCTATTTATTTATCCACTTGTTTAAAATTATAGAAGAAGAAAAAATTACACTACTTCCTACATTCCAAATTTATAATTGAGACTCTGCAGAGAATATAGCAGAGCAAATATTTGGCTTTACATGACTCAGTTTTTTTCACTTGGTTAAGTAAAAAAAAAATATCAGCTTTAATCTACGCCAAAAAAGATGATATCGTTAAGCTTTGTCTTGTGTGTAAACAAATGTCGATCCTGGCTCCGAGGGAAAAACAACAAACGTTTCATTTTGGCACGGTGCCCTTCAGAGCTGAGATAATTGCTGCTAACTACTCACAAAAGTAGTAATTCACGCACTGTAATTGTGAAAATTTGAAAATTGAAGAGAGAGGGGGAAGAAAGAAAGATAGAAAAAAGAAAGAGAGGATGGAGGGAGGGGAGGAGAGAGGGAGTGAGTGAGGGAAACGGAACAAAAGTAAGTGTGTGTGTGTGTGTGTGTGTGTGTGTGTGTGTGTGTGTGTGTGTG
>CM077106.1:24750410-24821617 GCA_039619505.1 Cimex hemipterus | reverse complement strand
GTGTGTGTGTGAGAGAGAGAGAGAGAGAGAGAGAGAGAGAGAGAGAGAGAGAGAGAGAGAGGGATTTGTTATAACATACATTTTAGAAAAATCAAACTGAGAACTAATCACTTAAAGTCTCGACTTGGAAACCACTGAAGATGGCGAGAAGCCGGAACGAACCTGACAGCCAGAAATGATCGAAAAGGACCAGAAGGTTTCCCTGCATATTCGTTTTATCTTTGTTTGTACGAGTTAAGCGGTTAATTGAATGAAAGCGATTAAACCGCCCCGATGGTGTTATCTTCCGTCAACCTCCACTTTCGTTGGGAACATTACGATTCAAAATTAAGACCATGCTTTGCGGCGTTGCTGAGCGGAAAACGAACCGTAGGGGGAAAGAATTAATGTTGTAAACGGAAGCATCATCCCTACTCCACATACACGAAACTCATGCCCGGCGTTATTGGAACCGGTTTTGTGGAGACGCGTGGGAGATACAAAGCATCGCAGGACGCCCCGTTCTTTTAATCACATGATCATCGTTTCGAAACATGTTATACTCGAAAACGCCTAATTCAATCAAGAAAGAAAAATTGGTTTAAGAAACATGTATGTTACATGCACACGACCGGTCAAATGAGCAGATGTCTCCATAAATGATGGGGCTTCAAATCTTATTTAAAACCCAACTTTCTTTCAATACCGCCTGCGTTTTAATGCCAATCGTAAAACATAAAAAGTATGTATTATAACAGATAATATATGTAATTTACTAAAATAGAACTATTTTGGTATATAAAAATTAATAATCAAACACGATCCTCTTCCCTGACATCATCATCTAAATCAGACAATAACATCCAACCAAATAGCATCTTTTTAAATATGAAAAAACTATAATTATCAATAATCATGGATCTGTCCTCTGGTTTGAATATAGTGGATCATTTTTTTTAAAAGCTTTTTAATTTGGTCGTCTTCGGCCATCGTACTTCTGCCTATAAAATCAAGCACACCCACTGCACATCTTTTTTTTCCTATTGTTTTATTTAACCCTTGTGTACATACACATTATATTTTGCTAACAAGTAATGATATACAGCACACTCAAAAAGTGTGATTAACATGGTATTTGAGGGCGGGTCCTGCGCTATGGGAGTCCACATAATAATTCACTCATTGGAGTATAGTAATTTGCGATAAATAAACTTCTCATTATTAAATAAATTAACCTACTTTTTTTGTTTTTATCTAAAATAATATAACGTCAGGCGCACGTTTACACTATCACTTATTTACATTACACACATATTTACAATCTGTAGTCCGTATGATGAACTCTTTTTAGCCGTCTTTGTTGGCGGGGTGGAGGCATATTCGCTGAAATTTGAGCAATTGCCGGATTCGGGTGGGACTCAGATTTGGCAATAAGCATCGAGTATCTCTTCTTTAGTTCGTCTTCTACCGATGTCAACGATATTTCGTGGTGGAGCTGGTCATTCCTTACGAACCAGGGCGCGTTTGTTATTAAATATAATACACGATTCTGCAGCGTTTGTATCCGTTTTATTTGCGAGGTGGATGCAGAACACCAAATGGGCGAGCCATAAAACCGTATTGGTTTTATTAGGCTTAGATAAAGGAATCGCTTAAGTGGAATTTGGACAGAATCGTTAGAGAGATTTGGTTTGATATTGCGAATTCGCAAGCGGATTCTCGTTACACATGAGGGTATGTGGTGGTTATTCCAGGTTTGATGCGTGCCCAAGTGCAGCCCTAAGTATTTATATGAGTCCGCTTGAGGTACATTAGTTCCGCCCAGTAAAATATGTGAGGGCCTTATAAGCAAAGTTAATGAGTTTGGACTTAGTAGAATTCAGCTTAACTTTCCACTTTCCAGCCCACTGATCCATTTTTTGGCAATAATTCTGCATCTTCGTTTCTGCATCACTGAGCGTGATACTTTGGGACAGCACTGCTCCTTCATCGGCCAATTGGGCTATTTCGATGTTGCTATCTTCTGGAAAGTCATGCTCTTCATCTAGGAAAATTTTCACCAGTGGTTTATCTCCAATATTGTAAAACTAAACTGTGAAAATATTTTTCTATTTTTTCCCCAACGTAGTACACGAATCTCAAATATTTACTATATTTAGTATGTATTTACAATGATGGGAATATGGATAATTTCCCTGGTCCGCGAGGATGAAAGGAATGCTCAAAGCAGGACATGATCTATGTTACGTTAAAAAGTTTACAAGTGTTTACAATACAAGCCCAATAAATCTTTAATTATAGAAAAAATAAATGAACGAGGTTTTATAATTAAATTGTCGAAATTGTACGGAGTTAGGAAGCTATCTGGCCAACAGAGTTGTGACTTGTTCCCAGGCGTGTTAACCATGTAAAAAGCGCAAAAATGGATCTTTCTGCTTTACAAATTTTCTTGGTACATTTGTTATATTTTAGTTTTAAAAAGTTATTAATATAGATTTCAATTAAAACTCATAAAACTTATTTTACACCGTTTTTATTTGTTTCCAGCACGATCCTTTAACCGTCTCATCATCGCCTAAATCAAAGAATGACATAACAAACAGTACTGCATTTATTGTATTTATTTTTATTTTCTAATAGAAATACGGGAAGCTAAAATTATGAAGGATGAAGATCCTATGTTTGGTTTGTATAAAGCGGATTATTTCGAATTGGAGCTTTTTAAGTTGGTCGTCCTCGGACATCCTTTTATTGTCTTCCTTTCTTCCTTTGCCTTTGTTTTTTTTTCTCTCCTTGTCCTCCACATCTGCTCAACTAAAGGCTCAATATCGAATATATTTATTGATTCAGTAGTGGTTGTCTTCTTTATTTTAAAAATAAGAAGGCAAAATTCATTCTATTTTATCATATTTTGCAAACACAATGAAAACATGTCAAATGTTAACTAGTGTTTAGAACTATAGGATTTTTTTTTCCAGAAGCCTTAGTTTGTGCTTCGAAGCAAGGACCGCGGTAGCTGAGTGATTAGGGAATCCAACTCGCACTTGCCACTCTACCGGTCTGGGTTGGAATCCCGGCACAGCCCATGATTTGTTAATGGATTATAATATAAAAATGTATTATAAAGCCCTCCAAATGTTTTAAGAGGAGTATATAATGGAATAAAGATTTTGCTAAACTTACCAAGGATCACAAGGATTTCTGACTCTCGTGTGAATACAGCCAACAATCTTTTTCATTTTGCTAGTAGTATATTTTTTATTGTTAACATTCATTAACTGCAATTTATGTAGCGTTTTGTTAACACATTTATTGATGAAATGACTATTTTTTACAGCGTAAATTATTAGCCTACTAAATAGCATTTAGTTTTATTTATATATTTTTTCCAAAATAAAACAGGTTGAATTTAGTGGATTATTTAATTAAAACGTTTCAAGTTGTCATCCACGGCCATCGGGCTTTTGTATTCTGTTGTCTTCCAGATGGAAATCTGGCACACCTGCTCAATTGAAACTCAACTAAAAGCTCAACACGACTATAATTTAATTTCACCAGTGGTTCACTTCTTTATTTTAAAGTTAAAGTGTAAAATCCATTCTATTTTGTCTTATTTTGCCAATGGACTAAACCCACATGGTAACGTAATGACATGGTCAAAATTGTAGAAATAGAGAAAATCTGTTGCGAAGCCCGTGGTTTACAGGTTATATGAAGGTAAATGTTGAAAACAAAAATGGATCTATGCTTCATTAAAAAAATGTGTTCTTGAAAAACTCTATTTTCTTTCATCCTGGTGCGCTTAATGTCGCTGGTTGTGTCTATTAGTTATAAGCCTGACGAGTCCTTGTTTTCCGAACTTAAATTATCTAGAGATTCCTCCTTATTGGTGGGTTTTTTAATCAAGCAGCATTTATCTTTGTTCAAAATAATTATGTTAAAATGATGAAAAATTAGAAACAGCACATGGCGTCAAATCTACGGACAGTAATTTAATTAATTGTTGTTAACTTATTTATTTCACTGGAAAATTAGTTAATAATCAGATTAGTGAATACAAATGGCAGAAAAATATTTTAAGATTTTCTTTTGCGCAGCAAAGACTGCATGAAGACTTCTATGGTTGATAATATTAACAAAGGAGTCAAGTCCCAGATAAAATCTCAGTGTGGGAATAGCCTCTTTCTCTTCTATAAAAAGCCGGATGAAAAGTGAACCTGCTTTTTTTTAACATTTTCATAATTTGAGTTGGAGAAAAATTATACTTTCCATCTCAGCTTTGTGAAATATTCGATTTAAAATAGCCGGCTTACGTCTGTTTTACAAATTTTGTGTTCATATTGCACCCACGGTATATTATTTTATTAGACTGTCTTATTTCGAGATTTATCATATTCATATATTTCATTAATATTATTTTAATATTTTTCAATTAATTAATCTTTATATAAGGCATTGGTGGAGAGGATCGGTGGGGCTGAGATGGGAAGTTGATGTCCGAGTGGATAATTCATGATAGCTCAAGTGGTAGAGTAGCGCGTATTTAGCCGAGAGTCGTGGGTTCGAAACCCGCTCGTGACACTGACTTTTTTACCTCATTCAATGCCTTATATAAAGATTAATTTAAAAAAGTTATTCGTTCGATCGGATCACGAACTCTAATGAATTATTTTAATAAATAACTATCAATCAAAATGAAAACCATGTCAAAACATACATGGACATACATTAAAGATAAAAAGTAGCATTTTTCTGCCACCACTTGTGCTAAATGGGCGGAACAGCTTTTTCCCGTGATCGATTTAAAAAAATCCTCTGACCTAATTTTGCAAATTCGACGATGCCTAGTCTGCGTTTAAACGTTGGACATCCTCGTATCGGATGACATGACGTGCACCAATTGAATCCGAGCCAACTTTGCTATCGCGAATCTCAGAGCCGTCAGTCACCCCGTCACCATGGACCCCACTGTGTCCTAACTCGATATATCATAATGATCACCAAAATATATATATATATATATATATATATATATATATATATATATAAAATGTGGCAGCTTCACAATTATAGTACAGACGCATTGGGCTCAGTTAGAAACGTCGCCCTTGAAATGTTAGATTTGGAGACTTTCTCTTCACTTATCAGGATGTTCAAAAAGGACCAAAGTATAAATAACATTGCTACCTATTAGATTTTTCCTGTAAAACCCTTGCACTTTTCAAACGCATAAAAAGGACACGTGTGACTCAACAGCACACATCTAACGGAGATGAAAAGCCCTGTCCGTCGGGCATAGCCAGCGAGATTCGTTAGACCAGGACCGAAAACGACCAACTTACAAGTTCATCACCTTTCAGAACACACAGAGAAATCTCGGAATATTTAGTTTACATAAACGAATGTTTTTCCCTAAATTCTAAGCCTGGATGAACCCTAAGTTTGACGTGTTTAATATAGTGTTTGTGATCGACTCTTGTCGGCCTTGATAAACCGACAATTATGCTCAGAGCTTTATCTTGCACTAGTACCATCCACTACACCGAAAAAGATATTAAGCTCCTTCTGTGAAAACTAAGCTGCTTTAGAGTCTTACAACTGTGTGTTATAAAATTATAAAGAATAAGAATTTAAAAAACTAAAAATTTCTTTCAATGAAACATGGTCCATTTTTAGTAGCCTTTGGACTGGCTAACCTACCGTTAAGGAGTTGAAAGATCCAAAATTCCTTGCATTACAATAAAGAAGAAACAGCCAATGCACAACTCTTCTATTCCAAATTGAACTTCGACTCTATTTTCATCTGGAAGACAATAAAAAGCTATGCAAAATAATACAAACTCACGATGGGAGAGTATGATGCACTTGAAATGCTTTAGTAAGAAATACATACTAGACACCACACCCTTCATGATAGAAAGGTAAAAAACGTTTCCGAACATTCACACAAGTGGTGGCAGAAAAATGCTACTTTTAGTCATTAGTCCAAAGGAAAACCAATACTTTTTGACACTGCTTTTAATTTGCTTGATAGTCGTATATTCAAGTAGATCGTTGGTAATATAGTAGTTTTTATTATTTTATTTTTAAGAGTTTGATAAATGTTTTTTATTTAGATATATCAAAATGCACTTTATGTGTGCCGGGCACTCTCAACACACCACACAAGAATGGCACAATTCACAAAACAAACACTTCGAGCCCTGAAGATGATCTCAATAAAGATCGAAACGTTGGTACGGTAAAGAAAATGCCTTTCTAAAACCTACGTCACGTCCCACGAACTACGAATAATCGTTACACTTTATTTTTGTTATAAACAAAATAACTGCTGGTAATAGAAAATTAAACATTTTTTAGTTATTGGTCGAGCAGGGTTGGACGACGAGATAAAATAAAAACAAAGGAAATACGATGCCCGAGGAGGGCCAACATAAAAATTTATTCGGAATAGTATACAACAGTGTATACAAACCAGATATTGGATGGTTGATAATTTTAGTTTTTCATCTTTTTTATGGCCATGATGGCGAAACAAGGCTGGTATCTAATACCTAATCTTTCTTGCTTTAAATCATTGTTCAATCAAGTTTTTTTAAATCTACATTAATTTTGGAACAGTAAATATTATAAATAAAAATTCGATGTAGAATATAAAATGCACACAAAAAATCTATTTTTCTAACAAAGTTCTATTTCTGGAACATTCTCATGGATCAAGAAAACCTGTTAAATGAATGGGTTGACAAGAAAGTTACCAAATTCTCACAATTTTGGCCGTTCAATTACGAGACATTGTTTCCAAACTCTTAGAAAGATATGACTACCTAAATCCATACGGACCATCCAATGAAGGCGGGGAAATAAAGAAATGACAAAGCCGGTGAGACTAGGCGGATCAAGACGAACGAAATCAGCCAAATTACATATGTATATGTTCATCTCTACCTCAAACTATGCGAATAAATTTCACAATTTTTAATTTACTTTTTTTTTACAATTAACGGACCAGATGTCGGATCGTTAATGTTTTTTAAAAATTGTAATAAAATTGTAATACGGTTAAGGCGATGATGTCGGGAAAAGGATCGTGCTGAACTGCTATGAAAATTTGTTCAATCAAGATTTTGTAATATGTTTTGTAATGTCTAATAGATAAATATTAAAATTAAATCCATTGTAAAGTATAAGACAAACAGAAAAAATATCTATTTGTAACGAGACAAGGATCCATTTTGGAGCTTTAAGCTTTCTTAAGTTATTCTTATCGCTTATCCCTCCAGAAAACCTGTTAAACGATTGGATTAACGAGAAAGCTCCCATTTTGTCCATTCAATTACGAGACCTTGTTTGTTTGCTTACTCCTAATTACAAGATTTGTTGAGGTCGAAACATGTAAACACACATTATACTTGGGTCAGATTTGGCTTGACTAAATTTCAAGCCTGTTTATAAACTGTGGTTAACTGGTTTATTAATACAAACACACGTGGTCGATTGGATTTTTTTTTCTAAGTGAATTTTATTACAATGTGCGGTCATATTTTATTTTTATTGTAAACTAATAAATTTTTAGGGCTTTAACCTTCATAAGAATATATAAAATTTAGTTTTGTTTGAATTTTATTTGATGGCAGGTTTTCTATAAACATAAGGGTTGTATTGTTTCAACCTTTAGCCTTCATGTGAATATATAAAATTTAGTTTTGTGTGAATATTTTTTTTATGGCAGGTTTTTTATAAGCATAAGGGTTGTATTGTTTCGACTTATTGTTCGTTTCTTAAAGTCGTAATTGTTTGCTCTTTGATAATCAATTCTGTTAAACAATTTGCGATGTCACTACGGAAATTATTAAACAAAAGGTCCTAAAGCCGCTCGGAGCTGGTCAGTTTATTAAGTGATTTATGAAAAGTTTCTTAAATTATAGAATTAACACTTACCCCGCACTCTAAGAGTGAACAATTTTCTTTTTGAAATTTGAACAACTACCAAGGGGCGTGGTGCTATTTGCATACCGTGAATTATGTTAATTAATTTCTGCGAATAAAAAGCGTGTACTCGTATCTCGGGAGAGAGTCTTTTAGTACAACACGTTCGCCGGGTCTTACGTATGCATGCAAATATCAAAACCCGAGTTCGTGCTTGCGTATTTCCCCTCCTTCGCGAACGGAGCCTTCACGAAGTTGACGTACGTTCCAGATAGGGGACAAAAAATAAATATAAAAAAGTTCATGCTTAGTTTTACCGATTTGTATGAATTCAGATGCTATTCGTGTCCCTCGTGGCCACGAATAATTTCGGTACCATCCGAGATTTCGAAGTTCCAATGAAGGCCCCTTTAAGAATCTGGCAACTCAAGAATGAGAATAGAAACAACCGTGAAATAATTTCGCATCCGATTCTTTCCTTACCCCTGGGGCAAAGTTTTATTAACGAGCAAAGATATATCAGGTCGATATGGTCGTAAACTAATTAAATTTACAATATGGATTCGCCTTGAGGAAATATTGGCCTATCAGAAAACAATCTGAGACACTCGGTATTAATACTTTAAGGAGTGCACATTTGTTATTTAAACACTCAGGCCAAAATGATACATGCTTTGTTTTTCATCGGATTTGAGAGTTAAACTCTATTTGGTGAAGCAAGTAAGCAGGTGTGCCTCTTGAAGTTGACTTCCCCCTGACGGTTAAATAATTTATTGTCCGTTTAGATCTAATTTGAATTTAAATTTTTTGAAAGATGTCTTCAAGAAAACGCAAGTTCGAAAAATCAGGGTATCGTTGCACATCAACACTAATTTATCACTTGTTCTGTACTAAAAGTACAACCGTCTTGAACTTTATTACTTGCCCGGTTGCAAAGTTACATTTCATAGTTGTGTTGTAGGTACTAAAACATTTTCTACTGCGAAGGTGTTTTAAGGTCTGTAAAATGTTATTAAATTTCTCTTTTGTTTGTTTGCTAGTTCTACAAGAGTTGATTTCTTTTTTATATGCCCATTGAGTCTACGGTGGCCTGTCAAGAACCCTGTTGAAATGCCTAGTTTTTGTTTTTTTACAATTCCTTCTAGCTTTTTCCGGTACATAAATGGAATTTCTTTTCTTTAAAATGTGCAACAATATTAAATTGATGTGTCCAGTGAATACCGTCAGCAGGAAGGGGGTACCTTTTTACATTGGCATCAATCTGTTCATTTTTCAGTTCTGTCCTGGGTCCCAGTACAGGAAGAACATCTCAATGATAACCATTTGCAGTTTAGAACTATCAGCTGATGATGTAGTGCTTATCTGATACGATAGTTCAGGTTGATCTTGTCCTCTTAATTGTGCTCACCTGCTTGAAACTGGGTGTACACGTATATTTGATTTTACAATAAAACATTTTTGCTTCTTCCATATCCATTAATATACCAACAGATTGTGCCTTTTTTAGTTTTCCGTCCACTATTTTTTGTCATTTATGAACGCCCACATCAAACAACCTTCTAAGTTTGTCACCACGCTCCTAAATTTGGTCGCTCCAGTATATGGCTGTTTAATTTTTCTAATTATTAGACGTTTTCTATGGATCTATTAAATTCATTAAATTCGGCTTTATATTTAACGGTATTAGTGGCTATTAGTTATTTGGAGACCGCATCTCAAGATCTCCACATAATAGTTTATATTTAACTATAGAATAAATTAAAAATGAAAAAATTCAAACTTGCTTTAAAACTTATTCAGAAACAAGGATTTGCTTCTAATAGGCCGAGGGTATTAGAGTAAGCAGTAATACTGTTTAAATTGGGTTTATGAACTTAGCCACAATCCGGTTATCGAAGCATATCAGGGAGGGCAGGTTTTTGTTCTCAATAAAGGTTAATATAATGGAATTACTGCTTAATATTGATCCTTATGGACAAACTGAAACAACAAATTCATTTGAAAACAAGCCAACTTCCAAAGCTGTTTAACAAAGGTAACCGCACTGTGGGCAATGTTGTTTGTACTTTGGTCATCTTCTCATCATCATCATCGCTGATCTTTTGTTTAATCATCAGTGGTTGATCTGTATGATTCAAAATCGTATCCTTTTCATGATTTGCAAAGAATATACAAGTGTTTTGGGCAAAAAACGTAGCAGGTAGCAATTTCTTTTGTCCTTCCTGGTCCGCCTAAACCCACTGGTTCGGTAGACCGAGGGTTATTTAGAAGAGGTGTCTATTTGAAATATTTGATAAAATTTTAAATAAGTTCTGGAAAAACCTAGCAGGCAGCATGTCTTTTGTAATCATTACGTACTATCATTCTGATCTGCTCAATTTCTGTGCATTTGATCTATCAGCTGCGTTTTTGCTTACCTTGAGTAACACAAAACGTTTTTAGAAGTCTTTATAGGCAAAAAACAAGTTTGAAAAAACCTAACATGCAGTAATGTTTTATATTATGTGGTCGTACCGTCATCCTGGTCCGCCTAGCATCCCGGGTTTTTTCTATTTTCGGACTGCCTTAAGTACAAAGCCAGTCTGAGTCGGAGATAACAAGTTAATTTTGTCTGGTCTTGACACAATGGACAAAATAACTAACAGGCCAACCACTAACAAAGATAGAAAAAGGTCGAATAGGTTCTGACAGGCCAAAACAGCGAAACTAAGCAGAACAGGTATAATGAAAACAACTATAATACATCTCTTTCAACAGGTTGAAGACTTTCATAATGGTGGAGAGCGGTCATATTTCTTTCGTAGTAAGAGGTCGTAGTGGTCGTAAACTAACCAGTGATAACGTCCATTAAAACTTCATTTATTTCGGAGATGTTCAATTCTCTGTGTTTGGTACTATTTCTCACAGGCCAAACAGCATATGTTGTTCATCTCAGAACGCGACTATGCACAGTTTGTTGCCTTTTGATCTGACACACTGCTATAGAGGTCGAATTGAAAAATATTATTAGATGTTAAATAATCTAAATAAAATTATAATTGATTTCCTTTATTTTTGATGTTTTATATTGAATATGGTTTGGTAACTAGTTCGTGTCATTATATCTTGTTGACAATAAGATAATAACGAATTCTGTAGCAGTTTTATATTGAAGAGCCTTAGACTTAGATAGGTACATAGATGTATTAGTCGGGGTGCATATTATACTGCGCGCTATGAGAGCTATTGTATCCTAGTTCATCAAGGAACTGTGTTTGTAGGTTGAATCTCTTTCTACGGTTACGTTGTATGTTCAAAATAATTTCCCCTGCGAGCAAGTGTAACACCACAGTTTGTTGGTAGGTTGACGGTTGATGTCTCTGCTTCTTTGCAGAATCAACACGTACTTCAGATGTCTGTCGCAGTTTTTTCTGCTTCCTTTAAAACATCCTTAGACCTAACAAATGTTCGTTACTACCACTACGGCACTAACCACTTATGAACTGAGTGATGTACGAAATGTACAATATTCGATATAAGTCGAAACTGGGCAAGTGAAAACGATGGGAGCCAGACCGTCAGATAGAGGCTTTTCACTTACCCATGTTGAAAACAAAACAACGCATTTCATTATTTTCCATGTGTACACTACATATTTGTAGGTGAGTACATATGTCAAAAGGTCAAACAGATCTTAAAAGGTCAAATACATAGATCAATTTGGCTTGAAGAAATCGGTGATCGTGATTTGCTTTTGAGTCCCTGTATTGATCACCACTCTTTTAAGATAAAGTAGCCTGTGGAAAACCTGTGCATCCCCGTTGTAGTTGCCTTAAAAAAAACAACTCATAACTGTATCCACTGTTTGAAGAAAAGCTTGCCTTTTCGAAACTGGTAGCCCTTCAACTTCCTCAGTATCGTTCTCACTCATCAGGTGCAGCACTACTGTCGGCGCAAACATTCACGAAATCAGTGTCATTGAAATCCCCAGTGGTCGACAGCCCGTACGGAAGCTGTCGGACATAGTGTGCAATGCACTCATCCAATCTTCCTCAAGACTTGTGACCAAAACTTCATACTCTTCAGCGATGCAATTCACAAAACAACACTTTCTGAAGCAAATATCGATTTCACTTAAGTAAGTCAAGACTTTTTACTTCTCCAGGATTTGGGACCGAAAATAGTGTCGGGGCCACAATCTGTGATTTATTATCTAATATTTCTATCTAAGCCAGGTTCCACTTATCCAGGCTCAGCTGTAGTGATTGATATGGATTGTATTGAAATAGCGTTTTAACACACAAAGCTTATGATTCCATCAACTTGAAGTATAAAAACCAGCAACTACACAAATGGTTAACGAGGAATGGGCTTTGTTCCGACAATTTTAAGATAAATCTTTACCATGCTTTCTCCATCGTAACGAGTTGTCTTCAAAATATAGAGGATGTGAAGAAGAAAGGAAGATAAGGGGGAAAAATACTCACATCACCTTGAAAATCGAACCTCTGACGAGCGAACTCGGGTATGGGGCTCGGTCTCAGCGAAGGCCAAGGCAGTAATTACATTAGTTCCAGTCTTTAGGGAGGTACGGTTCAATTTGGATCTGGTTTACAAAAAGAGCGTGTCCCAGGCTTCCCGGCTAATCGCAGGGTTCGGAGGAGAAGATAAAAATTCCTAATTATCAATTGATTGGGGAGGGGGGGACTTTCCAGCTCGATGAGACAGAAAACTTGAAACACCGGGGAAAGGTTTGTTGTGAATTCAAATTTGGACATCCCAAGGTTCCTGAGCGTCATTTAATTATAATGCTGCTGAAAGGATGCCGTGGAATGCCGGTAAACGACAGGAAGGTCACGGGCGTAGGCATGGAAATCGGAATCTATTACAAATATTTGCTTTCCCACTCGCAAAACCACCGATTTCCCCCGTTGTCGCAGACATTCAGCACCGTTTGAACAATTAATGGAGACAATAAAGCCGTCTGAAAAAAATTTTATCAGAGAATTTTCGCTGTGAAAAAAAATATCTACCTTCAGCCCGCTAGCAACGTTTAATTGCTGGTAATTAAGAACTTGTTCGTGTAGATTCCGTTTAAAGTTTTGACAGCTAACAACAAACCCTGGGAAAGCAATGAAGAATAGCAAATTTTCAAAAGTTAACCTTTTTTTACATTTCACAAGAATAAACATGATAGATGTATAAATAAACATAAAACCTAATACAACTTTATCACTTTCAGAACTAAACAAGATTTTAAACCAATCATCAAAATCCTCACTAAAATTTAAACCCAAATTCTTTTCGCGATCTACAAGGTCTACGTCTAAAACTAAATCGTTCCATTGTTTTGATCTACATGACCGCAGTCGGCCTTGTTCCATCTTTAGTGGCTGGTCTGTGTATTTTGTCCTCAAAGATAAAAGGAAAATAGTTTGTCATCCCCGACAGTCCTATGTTCACTGGCTTTGTCCGTAAAATCCGGATAGTTAATTATCCGAAGGTACGAAACTATACATTGTCGCTTCGTTATCATTTTCTTTCAAAACACGTTGAAGATGCTTCTCAAATGTTTTCATTCCTCAAAATAACTTACAATTAGATCCCTGATCCCGCGAAAATAGGTTGACCAGGATGTACAGAAACGACCGAATTACAAATGACATTGGTTTTCCTTCTAAAACACCTGCTTTATACCCAAATTGCTTAACAACAAACAGATCAACCATTGAAGATAAGCCAAAACGTGTATGACAGACAAAACCATCGAGGTTACGCGGATTAGGATGATGCGATTAGAAAACTCAAAGCTCCATGCTAGGGTTTTGTAAAACACTTTAGTGTTCTATCCAAACTGATAAAAAGAACACAAATGACTTGATAACCCACAGATCAACCACCGAAGACAAACTGAAAAGTGTATGTCAAACAAAACCATCGAGGTTAGGCGGGCTGGGATGATCCGATTGCAAAAGACCAGGTTTTTTGTGTAAAAAGGACGCAACGGACAATAAATAACACGCAAACCAACCACTAAAGTCTGCATCGGATCTGACAGACCAAGCAAAACAGAGAGACGAGTCGGAGTGGGATGCTCGGAAACGACCACGTTACGAATAACATCGCTGCCTGCTAGAGGTTTATTTTGTTCAACACTTGTGTCATCTATCAAAACTAATAAAAAGGACATGATTGATTAATAATACAACTAACAAAATAACACCAGACCAAACGAGACGAGGCGAAACAGGATGTCCGGAAAGGGCCAACCTAAAGTTTCCTCATACTGCATCATTTCACCGATTTTGGTTTTGTGTGTGTTGTTTTGCCCGTTATATAACCAGACCAATTTTTTTCGAGGGTTCGCAACAGCAGAGGTCATATAAACTCATATATAACCTCAGGGTGCCGGTGTTTTTGAAAAAAAAGCCCATGTGTATGTCGGTTCCGAATGCAAGGCCGCTGGATTCGAACCCGGGACCTGTACTTTACAGTGATGAGCGCCGTGTCAACGTCCAAACCGTTCGGCCACCGACGCCCCCAAATTGGCATATCATTATTGCTCATAAACTAGCAAATCGTAGTCAATGTAAAGACACATTCTGGGTAAAATAACCAAATTAAAATAATGTCTTTCAAGTAGAAAGAGGCCGATTATTGTTTAAGATTGGACCAAATTTATTCAATGTTAATCGGGAGTTAACAACGATTGGACGCGGAAGAAATAGCAGTGTGTCAAAATAGAACACAACACAGTTTTTTTCTGACCTTCCATTCTTTAGCAGGTTCATTTGAAATTCATATATCTTTGTTCGGACTCATTTGTATAAAAAAACTTTCCTTAAGTTCCAGACTGATTTCAGAAATCTTTTCAAAATTCTAAAGAATACAAACTCTGCTTGTTGATTGGGCTAACTCAATTAAGTAGAAAATTTCCTGCCTCAGGGCTTATCAGGTAGGAAAATGTTTGACTTGAGACCGATGATTACGTTCATTAACGCGGCCTACAAAAAGCAAAAATTATTTTATGCAAAATGCCTTTTTATTCATCCAACCATAATGTTATTTCTAAAAGGTCAAGGGAAATTTTGGATCCACCTCGTCATTTTATGACTTAATCTATCCGGAAAAAAACCAAACCGTTTTAAAACGATGCAAATTTTGATTCTACCTTAATGAAATTCGACAACTTGATTTATTAAGAAAACCAAGTTGTAAAAATATCTCCTCCTCGTCCTTTTCTTTTTATTCTTCACTTAATTACGCGCCCCCATTTTATCGCCGAATACTTTCTAAGCATTGTCTCATTTTCCTGTGATTTATCCCACAGCCTATTTGCTCTTTGGAAGTGAAAGCGAGCCAGAATGGATCTGGATTATTTTTTCCCTCTTCATAACTTTCATAAACAAAACATTTTAATTGGTTCATTTACAAGTGCGTGCGACTGGTTAGAACGGTGTGAAGAATTATCAAGAAACTAATTTTTCCAACTATTAAAATAAACTATTCCTACTATTTTAGCCAGGATAGTATGACAAGACAATAAAAAATATTTGATCTTTTTTTAAAATTGTTATCGACCGTTTAAAAACGACCAACACTGATTGGAATAACTTCGTTCAAAAACATTCGTATTAACAGAATGGTTCGAAACTAAACATTTTAATGTATTTTAAAATAATGGACCTGCAAAAGAAATCGGAACACAATCAGTGCTGCAGTATGAGAATTTTAACCACACTAATAATCTTTAAAAATAATAAATGACTTCTGGTAAACAAGCATTAATACGTTAGTTGTGTGAACTGTTTTATTAAATTCATATTAATCATAAACTTTTCTCTAATTAACTGTCTTTAAAAAAATAGAAATTTCGTTTTATTGGAATCATACTGACCCATTTCACACCACTTTTATATCAATATCATATATGTTTTTAGGCCAAAATATAAATTCACACAATCTACGAAGGAATTAATTTCATAAAACTTGAAATCAATAAACCAACCGTATGGGAGATATTATTTAATAAACTAAGCAGATGTAAAGGTAAAGATTTTTAATATAAACCAACAAAAGTAGGCACAGCAAGAAAATTATCTTCCTATTTCTTATTTATTTGTAATTTCTGTACATAACTATTTAAATACCAGGTACAACAATTTCTTAGTTGAAATCACCTTAGAACTAATAGAAATGATAAATGATGGAGTGAGTGTGGTGTTCAGTCCTTTTTAAATAGCAGAAGAACTGTCTTTGCCCAAAGGGTATTGATGTTATATTCAATGTGTGGTGATTAATGAACGTTATTCGATAATTATTTAGAAATTGTGAGATGAGAGCACTCTCAACCACGACACGCAAGAATGGCACAATTACACAGAAGACAAACACTTTGAGCGCTGAATGATGATCTCAATAAAGGTCGAAACGTTGGCACGATAAAGAAAATGTTATTCTGAAACCTACATCACAACAGACCGCATATAACGATTTCTAATTAGTTAATTCAATAGTAGACTATCAAAAATTTTTTAACTTTCTACGAATAAAAGTAGTAAAGAGATTTTACCTGATTGGGCAAAGTAGAAAACAAAACCTATCAGGCAGCAATTTGTTCGATTACGATCATCCTAGAGTCCGTCTATTCTCGTTGGTTTGGTCTATCAGTTGCGTTTTAGCTAATCTTCAGTAATTGACCTGTGTGCTAATTAACTTGCAAATGGTCAAATCCAGTAAACATAGCAAGAAACGAACAGAAAATTATTTCTTCTTATCAATTGGCTTTGTCAAAAAAGAGAACATGAATGGTACTATCAGCAGCATTTGAATTCATGAGGCTCCTAAAAATAAAGAATCTAGCTATCGCAGAAAATAAAGTACACAAATCATGATATGCAGATTTGTAGATATTAATCAAGCAGAAAAAGGCAAAATTATAGTATTAATGATGTTGAGCGTACAAACGGAAAAGTGTAAAAATAATATAATTAATAAATTAAATGAATTAATACAGAAAGAATCTACAGTCAAATGGTATATTATAACATTCAACAAATAAAAAATAAAAGTAATAAAAGACAGAAATGATTGATAAATAATGAAAATAAACAATTCCACAAGTTTTCTACCTGACACAATACGTAAATTGCATATATTAAACAAGAAGACGCAGACAGGTAATGATTATTTCTTCTCAAACCAACTCTCCTTAACAAAAAGAGAGATCATTTATGCCTTTATTTGCTTTCGAGAGGCTTAAGAGTCTTAAAAGTAAAGCGCTATCAATGAAAATAAACAAGTTTTCGTGATGTCATGGTATATAGATTTTAGACATTAATCGAACAGAAAAAGGCAAAAAATGTTATTAATGATATCAAGTGTACAACTGGAAAAGTGTAGTTAATATCATCAATTATAAAGAGAAATACAGGAAAATTAAATTAATACAATACAGAAAAGTGGCAGATTATAATATTTATCAAATAAAAGTAATAAAAGGGAGTAGGAACTATCTTTTTAAAAGGGATTAAAAAGGATAAAAGAGAGTTTCAAGAACAGACAACAAAACAAAAGTAAATTATATTCTGACCTAAAAACTGATTTTGATAAGATTATAAAATACAAAAATAGAGATAAAATAAAACAGTAGGGCAATATTATTGCGATCCTAATGAAATAATATTTCCTATTATCCCAGCTTTTCTGTACGAATTCTCTTTTATATTTCTAAATTTACATGGCAATGCAATATTTAGACAGTAACTGTTCAAACAATGAACTTCGAAATTATGTGTTTATAAAAAGACTTGTTTGAAAATTATAGGTCTCGTTTAAATTTCCACCCTGCGACACTTTTAGAGCTTGCAGAGGTAAAATGCATCGGGTATCGCATTTCTTTCGCAGGTATTTTAAAATAAATAATGTTTTATTTAAACATAAAGACTTGTTTTGAACGAAACAAGAATTACCGTTGATCAACATGAACTTAAATTTATCATAGAGAAAATCATTCGTGCCTGTTGATGTGATCTACATATTACAAACCCAATGGTTGTATTACATGAAATATCTTGAATTTTTTTATTTTAAAGATTGTAAATATTCAATATAATTTATATTTTATATTTTCCCCGAGTTAATGTTTATTAAATTAAACAAATTTAACAGAAAATGTTCTTAGGCACAGCCAGTGAGAGCCCTGTTCTCATTACTTCACTTGAATAATAAAACTTATAGTATATCCTCTGGCGCTCAAGAATGGTACAATCACGCAGAAAACAACACTTCGAGTGAGTAGAAATACTTTGAATAGTAAAAACATTTTTTTGCATTGTAAAAATTCACTTTTTCCACAGCCTACATGTATTTGTTAAACTTAAACAAGGTATGTAAATCCCAGGCCAGAAGATGATCTCAATAAAGATCGAAACGTTGGGCCGATAAAGAAAATGTTTCTCTGAAACCTACGTCGCACCAGACCGCATCTCACAATTCCTGAATAATAATTTTTTTATGTCTTGGCTGAAATAAAAAAGTTAGTTAAGATTTCCGAATAAGAAAAATTATTATATATCATTCCATTTACTTTTGGTGGTCAAAATGACCATATTAATTTCATTTTTATGTAAGGTCTTGATATGAAAAAGTTAATGTCGCGAGGGGATTCGAACCCACGACCTTCGCGCCTGACTGGGTTCGAATCCGCTCGTGACACTAACTTTTTCATCTCAACCAATGCCTTGCATAAAAAGATTAATTCATTGAAATAAAAATTATTATTAATGTTAAAAGTCCCAGCCAGAAAATCTTTTGAAAATATCTTTTGCAGAGCCGTTCTTTCAAAATACAATTATTTTATATTGTTTCAACAAAGGATTTTTTTACATAGGAAACATAGGATTTTTGCGGATTGATTGTTTTAAAATAAAATTTGATTAAGGTAAGTAAATTTAACCCTATAGGTGTTCCGCACCGGGGGGGGGGGTAAATATTGATTTAAAACAAACAACTTTAACTGGAAATGTAATTTGGTCCTATGTACATCCCAGAAGAACGAGAGTTCCCATTAGCTACACCAACCATTTCTTGAATAATGTAACGAAGCCTTGTACGTACAGTTTTCCTTCCCAATCTCCTTTCCCCCCAATAAAAGCGAGCGAGGTGAAATAGACCGGAATCAGTGTAGTGATCGATCAGGAATGAGCGACAAGGATCCGTATCGTGATCAAAGACTGGAAATTGAATTGAAAACATAAATCATTCATGCTCCTACAAATGTAATCTATACAATTTTTATGCGACCCTCGAAAAATAATATTTTAATTTCTACAGTATCAACGAATATGTACTAGACTATCTTACACAGAGGGGGGCATTGAAAATTAGAATAACAGCGAAAGTAGGCGGACCCAGTCTGGTGACAGGCAATCTTTCATATTTTTTTATCTATAATTAATACGAAATAATTTTTCAATGTTGTCATCGATTAAATGGTTTACGCACAACTAGCCAAATGTTAAAAGGTTTTTCTAGTGGGGAGTCAATATTTCAAGTGCCTTATCGACTAATTCCCATTGAGTGTTGAAAGTGATTAAATTTCAATTTCGAACATTTTCATCGTTCAAATTTAGGTCCGCCTGTTCTCTCTGACTGTACTACATCAAAATAATAATCAACTGAATAATATATTCAAATGTAAAAAATATTTTTAAAACAAAGTTCAATGACACATTGCACGGATAACTTGCGGCCTTTTCAATTTTAAACGGGATCAACCTAATCTTTATGTGATTATGATTTAGATTCTAATCGATAATTTGACCATTAGCGGTCATCAGTGAATCCTGGCGATTCATTCTGGCTGGCCTTGGTGGGACCGCAAATCTATTCATCCTAAGAGGATGGTATTTTTAGAAATATTTTTTATCTCATTATTATTACGCAAAATTTAAATAAATTGAGCAAAAGTAATGTATTATAAGTTTAATTAAGCAAGTATGTATCGGTATGAATAATGAGAACATGGCTCCCACTGGCTGTACCTAAGAAAATATAAAATATAAATTATATTGAATATTTATAATCCTTAAAATAAATAAAAAAGAAAGAAATTTTATATGATATAATATTAGGTTTGTAATAAGTAGATCATATCAACTAGCAAGAATTAGTTTCTCTTTGATATTTAAGTTCATGTTTATCAACGGTAATTCTTGTTTTGTTCAAAACAAGCCTTTATGTTTAAATAAAACATTTATTTTAAAAGACCTGCGAAAAAAATCTGATAGCCGATGCATTTAGCTCTGAAAGTGTCGCAGGGTGGAAATTTAAACTAGACCAATAATTTTCGAATAAGTCTTCTTTATAAACAAATAATTAAAAATTTCATTGTGTGAATAGGTACTATCTAAATATTGCATTATCATGTAAATTTAGAACTAAAACAGAAAATTCGTACAGAAAAGCAAACTAGGATAATAGAAAATATTATTTCAATATGATCATAATAATATTGTCCTACTGTTTTATTTTATCACTATTTTTATCTTTTATAATCGTAACGAAATCAACTGTTAGGTCAGAATATAAATTATTTCTGTTTTTTTGTCTGTTCTTCAAACCCTATTTTATTCGCAAAAGATCACAATCTGCCATTTTTCTCTAGATCCGTTTTGTATTCATTTTTTCCTATATTTATCTTTATTAATTACAATATTTATGCTAGCACTTTTCCATTTGTACGCTAAATATCATTTACTATAATTGAGTTTGTCTTTTTCTACTTGATTAATATCTAAAATCTACATATTCTAGCATGTCGAAAATTGGTGCACTTTATTTTCTGTGATAATTCAATTAGAACCTTTGTACTTAATGGCGACTTATTTCCTAAAATATTTAAAGCTTAAGATTATACATATTACCGATAATTTTTAAGATGTGAAGGTGAGCCATCTAGACTTTATGTGGGATGTGGCGGGACTATGATTTTAACCCCTCGACCTTAATACACCCCTCATAAAAACTAGATTTACTGCTTTAACCATAGTCTCAGTGATTGACCCGAAAATAGACCAAGCAAGCGAGGATAGATGGACCAGGATGATCGAAAAAGACCACATTACAAAAGACTGCTGCATGCTACAATTTTCTTCTAAAACATTCATGTATTCTTTCCAATTATTACGACAAATCTTTGTTTTTTTGCCAATTCATTCTTTTGTCCAGGCACAAATAATATACTGCTGTTATAAACTTCATTATGTTTATTATTATTTATAGGAAATGTTTTTTAAACGACTAAAACACTTACATAAGAACATCAATTTACTTGGGGTAAATTTTGATTTTTTACAAAATCAGTCGACAGAAATCCTACATGTTGAAATACCATAGAAATTTAATATATTTGACTTTCGCACGATTTTGTTTCGAATACGTGAAAAAATACCACTTTGTTTCTTGGTTTCTGCAGGAAAGGTGTTTATATTTACTTATGAATTGATTATTTGGAAATCACACTTTCCCAGTTCATTCACCTACAAAACCTATGTGATTTCGTCTTTTTCAACACGGTATTTATTTGAAAATCAACTACTTTTCAGTATCAACACTTATGTAAATATTGTTTGTAATTTAATATAAACTTTCTTCGTTTATGCTTACTTTTTATCCTTTTCATTTTGTCTTTCCGCAAACTGCAACACAATTAAAACGTCTCATATAGTCACATAGTCTTTCTGCTGCACATATTTATATTTGTGTGTATATATATAAATATTACTTTGAACAAGAAATTCACCATTCTTGTATCTTGTTAAGAAAGATACTTTTCATTGTAACTTCCGCTGCGATCTAGGAAGTAAGGCATCTAAATTCACATGACCACTGTCAGGTTTCCTGCTGTACCCAAACTATCTAAGTATGTATATTGTTTTTAGTTTATCCAATACCTTTTAAATTTTGTTTTCTATTTCCTGTCTTCAGGGTAGTCCAGCCATACAAGCATTTCACATGATCATATAGTCACCATGATTCTGCACGGGATGCACTGTATAACTATAACTCATTCTTGTTTTGGCTGAGAAGGCCAATTCTCAGGGCTTTACCTCAACCTATGACTTGTAGATTTGTGGAAGAATAGGATTTTGTTAACTAAAGGTTTTATATACAATTAATCATACTTTTTTATCCTAGGTCTTGGCCCAGCTCGTGATACTAACTTTTTCATACGGTTAATTTTATAGGCTACATACGTTTGACCTTAACGTTTATGCTTCCTATTCTTTTCTGCCTGCTGCTGTCCAACTATCAGAAATATTCACTCTCTCTGCTGTTCAATTTGATTGGTTTACATCTATAGCGAGATCAAAGAAAAAGTTAACGTTGAAGCCGAATAAGTTAGGAATAGTTTAGAAAAAAGACAGTATCCAGATCGCAATAGGCACATTATCTTACAATTTAAACATTTTGTCACTGTTATAGCACCACTTGAAAGCAAATAAATCTCATCAAAATTTGATATCCTTTTGTACTTCCTTGGTTGTATTCGTCCCTTTTTGTGACATAATCTCAGTACAAATCATCGATTGTGTTCATATTCTCCTCATGTTCTGCGGTTGACAGCATTCTCATACCTCACACAAAACCACAGAGAACGTTCAACAATCCGTTCCATTTTATTATGTAACTATTGTTTGTTGGGCACGTCTTCTCTGTTGTTTTTCCAACTCCTATATGGAAAAATTGTCTGATTTGTCATGTTTGTATGTATGGTTGTAAAAATCATGAAGAATCTCAAATAGTCACACTATCTTTCTATTGTTCGTTTATATATTGAACAATTATTTCAACATTTTATCCGTTTTATCATATTCATTGGATCTTCCGGCATACTGCAGCCTAGCAAGTCTCATACAGTCATACTGACAACAAGCTGTTCTACGTCGCATATATAAATACCACACTCTGAACAATAATATCAACTGAGTGCATGTATTTATTAGTGTGAGTGGTGAGGGTCTGATGGTGAAATATAGCGTCACCTTCGCCCTTCATGCAGTGTAGGTGCTTGGGGTCGACCCTAATTTAGGTTAAACAATTGGTATTGTGCTTATTTGTGCGACTGTACAATGAAAATTAGTTTTAGGTTAGAATACATTTTACATGCTTTGGTGGCTGAAATGTTCCAGCTGTCGACAGCATGTTGGAACCCAATCCAGTTGGTCGAGAAGGGATGATCTCTTGGGCACATGGGGCTACTTGCGACCTAGCCACATAACGGGATAGGTGAACTCCCTGACGCCCAGCTAGATCCTAGACTCATCGAGGAGTGACAACTCTTCGGGGTAAAATAATTTCGACATTTATGCCCCTTGAAATTATTGTCATTCTGTTTTGATGCAGCCTAACAAGCGTCTCTACAGACACATAGTCACTACCTTTCTGCTGAAATGTTTTATATTTGTGTTTATATGAAATGTATATGTTAAACATTCATATATATGAAATACATTCGTATATTTAGCCTTCTTTTTTTAGCCTTTCCATCGTATTCTCAGGCATGGTGCAGCATAACAAGAAAAAGCGTCTCGTAGTACACATAGTAACTATCTTTCTACTTCACATTTGTATAAATATTACTTTGAACAATAGTTTCCATATGCTTCTTCTTATAAACAATAATTTCAACTTTTATGCTTCCTTTTTATATCTTTTTTCATACTGCAGAACAAGTAATTCCTCTCATATAGTCACATGTTCATCACCTTTCTGCTGTACAATTTTATATTTGTCTGTGACAATATTACTTTGAACAATAATTTCAGCGTTTATTCTTCGTTTTTATCCTTTCCATTATATATTTTTACATACTGCATCCTAGCAAGTAAAGAGTCTCATATAGTCACTATCTTTCTGCTGTACGTTTTTACATAAGTGTGTTTATGTGTAACTATTACTTTGAACAATAACTTCAACGTTTATGCTTCTTTTTTGTCTTTTTCATTACATCTTTCTACATAGTGTACAAATAAAGAGTCTCATATAGTCATCTAGTCACTATCTTTCTGCTGTAGGCTTTTATACAAGTGTGTTTATGTACGTTTATGCTTCCTGTTTATCCTTTTCATCGTACCTTCCAGCATACTGCAGCCTAGGGTTCTACAACGTATTTGTTTTGAACTATTCACCGTTGACCAATGCCATCCAGCAATGTAGGAGCGTTGTTAATTTATTTTCAGTTTTACCCCCTTTTCGATCGAGTTTCGAAAAAGCCTGCTTCAGGTAACAACTGACCCGCCTATTGTCCATCACTCCGGCCGTTTAAAAGTGGGGAAAAAATAATGAAACGCCACCTCCTGAAGATTCCCACTTGCATTCGCCCAGATGACCGGCTTTGTCAAAAGCTTGTCGACGACTTGGACAACACTTCTACGCTCAATTTTGTCCTATTATGAAAAATATAATCAACGGATTCTTTTTTTAAAATTGGTTAAGGAAATATGTTTAAATAATGCCTGTTTGGCTTGCATGATTTGATTGTAATAGATTTTGTTTTTGGTAGAAATTTCTTTTTACCTTGTAAAATGCAAAATTCATAACGAATAATATTCGATATGTTTCTTAAACAATCAGTACTCTTTGTCTTTAGCTAAGTAATTATGTAGATGGAACACTCATACTCTTTTCTGTGTTATATTTTTGTATTTTGTTGCATGGCGAAATAATTTTTAAAAAATATTTATATACATAAATTTTTATAAAACGAACCTTGTCATACTTACATTTGATGTAAAATTCACTCAAAAATCCGCATACACAAGCACAAAGAAGTATCACGTCGACAAACTCACTTCACTGGCACCAATTTTATTTTGTTTAAACCACTTGGATTTCAAAGGATTTTTGTAAGGGGGAAAAGGCCGTTTTTCTCTTCTCCAGGAATCGGCTTTCTGCCCGGGGAAGAGAGCACTGGAACTGGAAGAAATTCGACCTGGGGGTCGAGGTTAAGTCAGGGGGACGGGGTCTGCGTTTGTCACTGCATCAAAACTGTGGGCATCGGGTGAGGAAAAGCTTGGCTCCCCTCTTCTGTACAGACACACGCCTTCTTCTGGTGGGGCATGCGCTTCCAAAACTCCGTGCCATCTCACGGCACCGCCCTCAACCCGGTACAGGACCTATGAATGAAAACGATCCTTTCTATTTAACACAATAATAAAGAATTCCTTTTAAAAAAAATACCATCTTCAAATTGTTGAAAGAATATCAGATCTCTTTGGATGATATAGAGACCAAAACGCTTTCTTATATAAAAAATAAATAAATAAAATTAAGAGCTTTATCGTTAAAAAACCAGGAAGTTAAAGGACAAACGTAACCTAGCGATTTACTTTCTAACTAAATTTGAATACATTTCATAAATAATTATCCACATTTGTTATTTTACCTTTAACTTGTTGTAATTTTTTATTTATGATGATGAATAGACTAGGAAATGGGTATGTTCACAATCGCTGGAGTTTTTTTGTTTTTGGACATTCAATAAGGATTTTAAAAAACCTTTCCTCCGCTGTGGCCAGGATAATAAGACGCTTTGTTTAGGAAAATAATAACTATAAAAAACTGCCTCTTAAAATGGATATCTACATACCATTGTGATAGCATTCAACTTCGTTTACTGATTCATCATTCATGCCAGACCTTACCAAATTTGATACAAAATGAGAATTTATGTTTGCAGAATTTTTATTTTCTCTCATTAAGTAAATAAATAAAATTCCAAATGTTAGAAGTAATTTTTAAATTTCTTAGTTACTTCAGGAGTTTTTCAGGGATCTCACTTAGGACCACTAATGTTTCCCACCTAATTTCCAAAAAAAAAAAAAAACTATATCTTATCATGATAATATTTTTGTTATCAATTTTTTTTTATCTTGACCCACTCTCTCTTTCACAGATCAAACACCCAAAATTTTAACTACTTAATTTTAATTAACTTAATTTTTTGTCCTTTGATATTAGGCTTCCAAGCCTGTATTTATAATAAATAAATAAGCTAAAAGGCCAAATTTATCAAACCCTTTGTAATCAGTCTATTAGTTCATTGTTAAAATGTACTATATTGTTAAAAACTTTCATTTCAATTGTAAAATAACTTGCCAACTTTTAAAAGTTTTATAGATTTTTGAAAGGTAATAAAAACTTCATTTCAACAAAATCCATATAAGTTCTATTTTATAATAATACATTTATACTACTACAACTGTAAAGCAACTATATAATATATTAAAGGGGCAAAATATGTATTTTATTTAAATTATGAAGGATTTTTTATGACATTTAAATGTTATGTCATGTGCGTAACCCCGATTAATTTAAAGCTCATTCAAGGTGATCCATTTAAGGGATAATCGCTTGTTTTCATTTCCAGACTTCTTCTTGGCTAACATTAATCGTGATTCCTTACTCAATAGTCTACTTCAGTGTCTAAATTCCTATTTTGTCTCTTTTCGATCACGAATCTATTTAAAATAGACGATAGTAAAATAGATTTTGTATACCCCAGGGAAAATCTTTAGCCAAGTCTGGTGCTTGGTAGTTAACGATCGTAATTCGTAACCGCTGGAGCAAGTCGGTGCCAGTGGGCAAGTTGGCCGAGTACCCTTGGTAACAGCAAAGTAACCTGTGGGGTAAAGTAAACCGACTACAATTCAATTTTGTTCTCAACTACTTTGTATCGGTTTAGATGCAGGTCCATACTTGCAAGATGTATAACGACCTTAGCCTCAATCTCGTTGGTATTTAGAAAATTAAACAGTCACTAGCCAGAGAAGGATTTCGGAAGACGACAGTCCATATAATGTCTGGAGATAGAAAAAACAACCCTGAAGGGCGCAAAAAATGGAACAGATTTAGTAAGTTCATTTGTAAGTTAAAAGGTAAAAAAAGAAAGAAAAAAAAACCAACTATAAGCAAGGTTTCTTCAGATTCGACAACACCAGTTCAAGTCTTCAACGGCTGCTTAGCAGAGGATGGCTGCCCGGATTCCCAGGCAATTTTGGGAAAGCAACTGCTGGAAGGAAAACTAGGTACTGTTAGCATTAACATTAATCATAATGCTTTACCCTCATGACAAAACTGAATGTCCAAAAACAACTTTTCAGGATTGAAATTTTAAATTTCAGATATTTGGTACAAATTCAATTTTTTTAGTAACTTTTCCCTTTCCTATTTTATGAAAAAGTTTCCTCCTCTATCATTTATACTCAGTCTGTCAGGCCTAAGGACTCAGGAATATGCACTTCACATTTTGCTAAAATTGACTTATTCAGTTTTGCCCCAAGGGTGCAGAGTTGCTTTTATAATTTTGTTTCCAGGTCTGCATTACATTAATCATAATGCTTCGCCCTCGTGGCAAAACTGGATAAGTCCGTAAACACAACTTTTCAAGATTGAAATTTTAAATTTTAGACATTTGGGTCAAATTCAATTGTTTTAAGTAACTTTTTTCGTTTCACTTGGCCTTTTTTTAATGAAAAAGTTTCCTTTTCTATCAATTATACTCTGTCTGTGAGGTCTAAAGACAATATGCACTTCATGCTTTGCTAAAATTTGACATCCCGTTTTCCCTGAAGGGTGCAGAATTTGTTTCTATAATGTTTTACAGGCCTCAATCTTTCAGCACGTCAACATTCCATTAAAAGATTTTTAAAGAGAGATAGAGTTTTTGATTTACGATGTATAAACTGAAACATTCATTATTACTACTGTGAAGCATTTAGTGACCATTAGTCAGTGATTATTCAGAGAATTTGAGATGCAGTGATGTAGGTTTTAGATGTTTTTTAAAAACCTATGTCACACCATACCACATCTCACGATCTCCAAATAATTATTGTTATAATGACACTATCCAGTCTCAAATTTCTACCGTTCATTACTTCCATATCACCAAACTGGGAAAGGTTTCATGGAGGTCATCAAGCCACTGCAAGCTTGGTCTTCCTCTCATTAGAGATTCACCAGGTAGCCTTTTGGGTAACTTTTCGAATACCATTCTCTCCACATGACCTAACAAGTATCTTTAGATGCGAGTTATAATGTCTGGCTCCTTGAAAAATTGGTAGAGTAAAGTAATTCCTGACTTACAGGATGGCTTAACATCCTAGGTATTTGGATGTCAGAGATGAGGTGACAAACCATTTCACAATAAATGTGCCATCTCTCTTCATTTAAACACCATGGGTGAACCCAGGACTGCTAACATGACAATTACAAGTCAGACATGTACCACTTGGCCGCCTTGGTCCCCCAATTGTTATTGGTTGATTATACTTTTTAAACTTATACAGCTGGTACAATTTATCTATCACTAATGTGCTGTCCATTCATAAGCTCTAGGTTAAATATTTTTCTCAGGATCTACCTTTTTCGACATAATCCATGTTGCACAAGAATGTTGCCACTGGTCTTATAACTCTGTAAATCTTGACATCATGTCCTTCACTAAAGGAAACTGGCATAGCTGGCTGCTATCCCCTCTTTTATCTCTGCTTCTACCTTGTTTCTATTCCTAGTAGAAAACTATCCACAGTAGAAAACTTCTTTACAAAACTTCAGGGTTTCTACAACTTTACATCACATCATTATATTGCTTGTGTTGCTCTTTATAGAGCTTGTTAAATATACTGGCGCTGCCAGATTTCCCTGTCGTAAACCATTTGACCATTTATATGCTATTTTGGACTTCTTTTTTGAGCGTCACACTTGTCAGAGTAATTAATTTTTAGTTTATTTGGAAAATGTTTATGGTTCAATCTAACACTTTTTTTATGTCGGATGTTTATCCAAAAGTGTCAAGTTAAAAACGTAGCAAACTATGAAAAGTGACAAAACCTTAATTTTTAGAGGACAGTGTCGATCAAGAACAGAATGATAGATTGGGGGTCTACTGGCTTGTCAAAGCGTCTGAACAAGGCCATAAAGAAGCCACAAAAATTCTGGAAACGTGTCTCAAGACGGGAAAAGGTGAGTGATTTTATTCCCATTATTTCTCTGTTAAACTTTTTTTTCTTTTTTTTCTTTTTTTAAGGCATTACTAAACATAACATTGGAGATGTTACTAACTGCCTTAACATGTCCCAGGAGGAAAAGATTTCTAGGCATGCCGCACGAGTTCTTTTTACTAGGTGAAAAATATTTACTCAACAATTTATTACAGTTCTAGTTTTATTGAAAATATTGGGATTTTATAGCCTTTCTCAAGGTACTGATTATATTACGAGTGAACAGTTATCTGAGGCGATGGAAAGGGCGCAAAAAGACGGAGGCAAGGACAGAGAGAAGAAATCTGTCCAGAAGGCTGCTTCATACAGTAGTATCGATTATAAAGGTAATTTTAGGAAACAATGAAAGTTAAAAATTTTCATTGCATTAAAAAAAAAATGTTTTTTACAGACTGTTTACCTAATTCCATTCTCCCACCGTGTGAAAAATTAAGTGAAGATGTGCTAGTATCAGCTGCCAGCCATCACTCTAGAGGCAAACTACCAATTGTACACAGGGTTCTAGCGCTTAAGAAATCTAACTCTAGGTCTAATAGAACTTTCCTTCAAAATTCCATATTTACTCCTATTACAAGTATTCACTCGTCATATCAACATTTTATTCATTCAATCGGTACTATTATAAATTGAGTAACTATTAGTTAATTATGTTTTTTGAATACTTTATTGTTTACGTACAGGAAAAAGGCCTATTTCTTCTTTTTTCCCCAACAACACGACGTGCATACAGACATTGGTTATTTTAGCATTATATTCAATAGGATTCGACAGTATCTTCGAGGCACTGCCGAGCCTTTTTTATTTTTCAAGCCTTGCCGTCATGCTAATAACAACATGTCAAATACTCACAAAGAGATGGGAATTCAATGAATTTAAACAGTGAGTTTTTGTTTTTTTCTCAAGTTTGTAATTTTATTTCCTTCTGTTGATGCTTTAAATTATTTTTTTACAGGTGGTCGAATTTATTAGTCACATGGGGAGGACAGGAAGTGAATGCTGAAGGGGCAGAAATGAGTCATTGTTACAACAACATTTACCCCTGTTACGCTTTCCTATTAGCATTAGTTGCCAACATAGCTTTAAGCCAATTTGTTTCTGTAATGATAATACCTTATTCAGAATTGGTTGTTTTATCAACGATCTGCGCTTTTGTGACATTGTACAATTTTGCGGTAGGTACCTTCCACGAAACGCCATATATTTCTCATAAAATTTAAACAATCACTAATTTTTTTCTTTCATTTTCTCTGTTTCTATAGGCTTTGGGTTCTTTATTTTAGTCTGTATTTAATTTTTATATTTTAATATTTCAGTGGCAAGATGGCAAATTTGATTTTCTTGCTTTGCTCTCATTTGGAATAAGCGCCTTGGCGAGGCAAAATCCTTATGATTCGGAAGCGGTTTTGTCACAAAGTTTGACGTTCCTTAACTTGTTCATGCCGACGTTTGTCACAACAATACTCAGTATTATCAATAACATTAATATTTTGAATTGAATGTTTAAAAATAAACCTCACTGATTTTTTAAATTTTTTTCAGGAGATTTTAATTTCTCTATTTTAATGTATGTTTTAATGTTCATTTTACTCTGGAGAATGGCAGTAAGAGATCAAAGAAAAGGGATATACAAATCTTTCCTGCCGCACTTGATATCGTTATCTTGGTGGCAGATGGCCATCATCGCTTCCAACGGTATTTATTTTTTGAAATATATTTACTTAAATGAACTTATGAAATATATATACTAAAAATATTGAAAATTAGGAGCGACCACGTTTGGTCTTCTGAGGAGTTCTCTAGTCGTTGTGATAGCAGTCCTTATTCTCCCTTTGGCTGGATTGGCTATCCTACTCCTTCCAATTGTCGCTATTGTCAAGTTCTTTATTATTGCTGATGAGGCACTTTTTGCATCGACGACCTTCGCAGCGGCCTGTCTTTGTAATTTTGCTCTGATATACTTCGGAACGAGACCTTCAAGAACTGGAAGATTTATAGGAAAACTACAGGTAAAAAACCAAATTTGTTGTAAAGAGTATTTTTATTTAAGTTATTTTTTTCCAGGTCGGATTGGGTGTGTTATCAGCTGTATTACTTATTTTCTCAACATTTGCAAATTCTCCTATTGATGAGTACAATTCATCGGCTCATCTGAGTTGGCAACAATATCAGCATATATGTTCAAAAGATACTTCACCCGTTCAAGTCCCCGCACAGATCAGATGTGCGTCTTTATCAGGACTTCAGGTGCATTGGGAAGGCCTTGTTAAGAAAACAGTCATCACAAATACTTATAATCCTTTGGGAAATTTTGTTTCAAAGCTCCCTAATGTGAGTTTATTCAAATCTCTGTAATTTTTTTCACATTTAACATGATTTTTCGTTTATAGTGGATACAAAATGTTGTGACCTGCATGTACGGCCAGAAATATTCCAGTGAGTGTGATGATATGGACAACTGTCATATCCCTTACGAACTGCATTCAAAATGCCACTTATCAAATTGGAACAGGTATTTATTAAATTAAAATAAGGCAAACGAGAGTGTTACTCCCTCATTCCCTTGCACCCTAATCCTTAAATGGGCCAATGAGGGACTGTATCTATAACTTTCTCTCGTCATGACTTGCTCTCATGCGTCCAAGAGGAACTAACATCTTTGCTTTGGTTTTCTTGCTTCTTTGCTAAAAATACAGAGTTTAGCATTCCTTAGTTCAAGAATTTTCAGTTTAATTTTCTTTTCATTTACAATCACTGGTGTGATATCCACCAGCTGCCAATAAAAAAGGTTCGGACGGAACCGAGCAGGTATCATAGTAATCTAAGCTGTCATATTACCCAGGGCCTTGGTTATGTTGAGGGTTCAGGTGCTGCATTGCTGGGTACTGAAAAGAAGATTGGGACTACACACCCATTCACCTGGGGTTTTAATTTAATTTAATTTAATTATTTTCATTATTGCTTTCACGACCACACCGATGCATGCCCTATTTAACAGCGCCTACACAGAGTGTTGGTAGGCACTGGCATCTATGGAAATTAATCTATGACTAGAATAAATCTTGGACAATATGCCATTGCCTTTCAAGTGGAGACTGTATTGAACAGTGTGCCATTGAAGTCAAAAGTATAATCAACAGAAGAATACTCACATTCTTAGATCGGCTAAAACCTCAAAAAAAAAAAAAAAATCTGTAGTAAAACCTAGAGCTGTTTATGATTGCATCAGGTCTTGTTAGTCATAGGGAAAAATTGCCCTTCTATGAGCACCTGGGCAATGAGGAGGGTGATGAATTGGGTGATTTGACTTATTGTCTACCATAACTCAAAAATACTGACTGCTTGCAAACTCCAGAGGCATACATCCAGTCAAATTGAAACAAGCTTGTGCAGATATTGCCAGGGAGAATAACTAACGGAACACATCTTCTGTTTGATGCAAAGATCACATTGAGATTTCTTGTCCTCTGAGAATAAAAGTCAAGGCTTCCAGGATTCACACAGGAGCTTTTAACAAAGCTTAGTTATCTGATAAAAATCCTCCGCTTGACTAATAGTCCTAGATAATGGAGATTGCTCTATAGATCAATGTTGATCACAGCTAAATAAGCTGACTCCTTTTAACCTTAACGTTTTCTTAATTCACCAAAACAAGTAATTTTGGTAGTTAAAAAATCCCTTTTCTAATATTATTGTAGTATAACAAGTATCTCCATGCTACTTTAATCAAATGTCAAATACTGTGGAGTGACTTTATTGGAAGTCAGATTGAAAAATAAAACATTGGTTTGTTTTCTGTTTTAATTCACCCCTTAAGAATATGTTTTATACAAATTTATTTTTTAGATATGAGTACGAGATAGAAGTGGAGCTGGTTTCAAGCAATAGTTGGAACATGCGCGAATCCAAAGTGGTGATCAAAGCCGGAAACATGTTCACCAACTTCACCCAGGGGCTGGCGCAAGGGGACAAAATTTGGTTTTCTGGTCTGATCGACTTTGACCCCAAATCCGAAGTCCCTCATCTCAACCTCTATCAAATCGGCTGCCTGGACTGCTCCAAACTCCTCAATCCGTACGTCGCCGAATACCCGCAGTTCAACGTTTACACACTTTTTCACATTTTTATTCACTTTGTTGAATTTATTTTCAATCCAAATTTTTCTTTTTAAAGCATGTAATCTTAAATTATAAGTACATACAAAAATCAAAATTTACGTGCCTAGTGTTAGTTCAAAGAACGACTGCATATTAAACAATTTTACTGTTACCATTTTTTTCCTTCAAATTATTTATATATATAGATTTAAAAAAATAGATCATAATTATTTTATGTTGTATTGTTTTTTTAAAATATTTTTTAAATGCAATTTATATAAACATACTGTTTTTTTTTTTTAATTATATCCCGTTAGAAACCAAAAATAAAACAATCATTGAAGCTTCATTCCGATGAGGTGGTTGGTTAATTCAACTAAATTGTGACTGTCATGTTAAGGCTATTCTTGACTGGTTTCACAATAGGCAACTTTTGGAATCAATTTCTCTTCCGAACTTGGTCAGAATGATGTTAGAACCCAAGGAAGTAGGAGTACTTCTTGTGCTTGCTCTTCCGCAAGAAGAGTACCAAAAAAGGAGGAAACCCAATCATGAAAAAAAGTGTAGATTCTCCGTTGTTACAAAATCGAGAAATGGGCACGTTCTATTAGCTGTGACACGTGTAGCATTTTTTTCCCTGCAGTCTCACTAACTATTATTGGCACCAGCAAAAAAGAAGGAAAACAGTTGGATGTGGGTTCACCTGATCATGGTAAAAAGATAGAAAAAAAGGACACTCCAATAATTTGTACTTAAAATTGAAGAATCATCAAGATTAGAAAAAGAAATAAACAGGTTTCTGTGTACTCGGAAGCAAAACATATGCACTACTACCAAAATACTTTCAAAACTGACTCGAGGGGGGGTCATCTCATCAACACGACACAATTTCAAAACCACCAAGTGATATGCATTGCACTGTCTGCCATGTCCCCCTCTTGAACAATTCAAACAATCCATTGTTTTCCTCTCAGTAAACAAGTCTTAACTGCTACTTATGGCCTATGCAGTGCCATTCCATTCTTTTCTCTTCTCCTTTCTTTAAATCATGTTTTTTAATGCATTTTTAACACAAAAAAAAGGCCAGATCGTGGTGGTTAAGTCTGGAGGTTGGGACATCTCGCCTGTCATCTTGTCTGCTTTTTTGTACCTTCAACATTTATATATTATATTATTTTGTGTCCATTTCTACGATGGGGTTCACTGTTTTCCCCCTGATAAAATAGTGCTGTTTGTGTGTCCTATTAATAATCTTGGTTTCTCACAAATCATCACTTCACCACTGAGCGTGCAGAATTGTTTGCCAATAAGGTAACATAGGAATTACTTTTTTCTCCAAAATTAGATAAACACCAAGGGTTAAAATAAAACTAGCCAGATATTATAATTCTTTCTATTAGAATTCAAAACCTTAACAAAGATTTGCAGTTAGAATTTCTCTTGCATACATTTGTACATGTTTTTTTCAATTTGAAATGGACAATTTGTACAACAATGAGCAAAATGAAAAATTTGATTTTTAATTTATAATAAATAAATTGTAACCTATTCAAACAAAGAACAATGTAACCTTGCGGGCTCTGAACGCACAACATAGTGTAGTAAACGTGATTGTTTTAAGAAATTTCCTTGACACACAGCTATGTTTTAAAATATTTGGCCTTATAAATATCAAGTATAATTTATTATTATACATTAAGTGCTACTGACTAGCACCAAACTTCATACTTGGAGTCGTGACATTTTAAATTATTATTCTATACAATATGGATTATTAAAAGGAAGTCGATTCTTAAAAAATATTCAGCGCAAATACCAAAGATTAAAGACTAGCCAAAAGGCGAAACTAGAGACAACTATAAAAATAAAATAAATTCTTAATACGAAAAAAGCATCATTTGGCATTTGCGCTTACTTTAAATTTCCTTAACGGGCCACCAACTCAAATAAAGTGTACTATTATTTAGAAAAAATATCAAAATTGTTTTGTAACAATTATTCCCAGCTGATTTTATTGAAACAATATCACACTTAGGCAATTTGGATTTCTCTACACCCACATTATATTTTTAAAAAAGGTACAAAACAGTCTTTGCTTTGAGGTGTAGCAAGACAAGGCCTGCAGCAATATCCTTTTAATAAAAATGTTTTTTCGAATGTTCCTGCCTATCTTTGTAATAGCTGATTCCTGCTATTGCAATCGCTATTAAAAGAAGGGCGACAAAAAGCATGACGAAGAACGTCTTCGTACCCGACCAAGCCGGCTTCTCATCATCGACACGCTCTGCAAAAATTACAATTATTTATAAATTGACCTGATATCATTGAATGATTCGACTGTACCTCTTGGAGGTTCAAACACAGTAGCGAAAGGCATGATTTTAGACCTGTCCTCACCACTGATCACCTAAAAAAAAGAAAAAAAATATTTTGTGTAAAATATTTAAGGAAATGGGAAAAAATCTCTTACATCAGATGAATCCAGTTCTAGTAGCCTCATGGATAAGATGTCATGGTTATCTGAAAGTTCACCTGTTGCTGCTGAAACTCCGAAATAGTACCCTGTAGGTAATTTAACCCCAGGTACTTTAAAACATTCTTTCAATTCACCTTTGTTATCCACATCAGTCATAACTATAAAAAAATTTAAAAAAATGTTTAGTTGTTGGATCAACCATACAATGGAAAATAAGGTGCGTATCAATTTAATGAGACAATAGTCACTTTTGTCGAACTTTTTTTTTGGAGTGGGGAAGGAAATATATATCTCTGAAAGCTATAAAGTTAGTATTGTCTCATTCAATTAACCAGTATATCGTTTCTCCCTATTTTTTATTTATTTCTCTAATACCTGTGCCAATTGCTGCGCTCAAAAAATTTATAACATCTTAGACAACACACAAAAAATATAAAAATGTACCACATTAACTAGTCATTATTATATATTAGCGTTAATCACTTTCACTGTTAGGACTTAGGAGGACACATGGCCAGTGACACATCAAATATCAAAGCCATCGGGTAGGATTGCTTGGAACATCTGTTTAGTTATCGTTTGTTAACATCTAGATAGCAGAGAGAGAAAATTATGATATATGGGAGTTGTGGTTATTCTCAAAAGGGTAAAAGTGACAAATTCACATTTTTGTATGTTTAATCTTCCACCACATGAACCACTACTCAAGATGTGATATGATTTTGCAGATTTGCGGTAGAGATAACAGGAACTTTATGAGACCAAAGCTTGGTGATATCATCTCCCATAGGTGGTTTTGAGAAGGGTACTAATGCCCGTGGTGTATACTGTATAGGGGAAGGGTCTTAAAATACTTCCTTGTGGTATCCCCTGCATCTGTGCGTGGTACCCGATGAAAGAGGGGGTATTGGTTAGGTAGGATTTTAGGACCAGATAGTAGGCAAAAGGGAGGATTATCTTAAGCTGCCAGAGCAGTCCAGAGTGCAATACCTGATCGAAGGCTTGCTTCACATCTCTAAATACAAGAGCAGCCTTTTGCCCTACAATGTGTCATCACTGCTGAATAGGGAATGAGAATGTCAAACCCAAACTGGTGGACGGGTTACAGTTATAAGGTTAACGAAATGAAGAACGGGGAGAGTATGTTTAAGCAGTTTTCTAGGATTTTGCCCATTATAAGCAACAGAGTAATTGGACAGTAGGGTGATGGGAAGTTATGAAGTTTTTTAAGCTTTAGAATCATTCGGATGAAGGAAAATTTCCACTGTGATGGGAAGAATGTTGCACTAAGTACAATGTAGAGGTAGGTAAGGAAAGCTACAGCTTTTTTTAGGTTGGTGTCGAAGGATTTTTGCGGTGATCAGGTCGAAGAAGCCAAGCGCCTTCTTTGGTGGTAGGTGACATATGATATGGGATATTTCATTGGGTGTGAATGGTTTCAATAGAGGGGAGAGATATCATTTAAGTCAGGGTGAAGAGTGAAAATGTTGGGCAGATACGAGGTGAATAAGTAGACTTTTTCTTCGTCAGCATGCGAAGGGGAAAAAGAACAGATTTATAAGATAGGATTCTGTGTGTTACTGGCCGAAGAAATTTGTCCTCCATAGTCAGTGAATGTGAGTAGTGTTGGGATCTCAGGAGAAGAAAATTAAAATAATCTCTAAATAATTACCAGTAAGCGTGTCCTTTTCATATCGTATCGCAATGTTTGTGTCATAATAAACGTTTCTAAGCTTCGCTTCACAACCTGCCAGTGCGGTGTGTGTGCCGTCACGGTCATGATCGTAATGGAGTGTACCATTATTAACCATTGCTGATATATATGGATGTTGGTGCTGTTAACAAATTATGTATGATTGAAAAATACTTAAATTAAATAAATTTGCGCCATTGTTGATTTAGTTATAAGATTTCTCAGTGTGGTCTGAGGGGTGATAAACCAGAATGATTGGAAACAACCAAATTATTCATTTCATAAACCCTGGTAACTTCACACCAGTGAATTGCTTGGTTTTTATTTATAAATAAATAAGAATTATAAGAATTTATAACTGACAAAAATTTATTACAAATTAATTTTTTTTTAGCTAAAATAACCTATGAATATAATAAGTGATCATTTTATTTGGGAAAAATGAGAAAATATAATAAGATAAATAGAGAGGGCAAATTCCAACAATCACTTCTAACCAAAAACAATGTTTCTTTAATTTAGATTAGATAAATGATTATTTTTTTCTATTCCTAAATAAAATCAGAATTTGCTATGAACAATTTTTTCTCACAAGTAAATGAGAACAAGTTAATTATATGACAATTAAACCATATACTACAAAGTTATAAATACTCACATTGTGTTCACCGTTGTGGTTGCTGTATGTATCTATGAAGACTGCAAGTCCATAGAAATAATCTTGGCTACCGAACACCGGCCCTGAGTTCATGCGGTCTTTCGTGTACCAAAAAGCCATCCCATCACCGAACAGGTCCTTGGCATGGCCATGGATTTTGAAATGGATCTGCATTTCCCAACTGACGACGTTGCATGGCTACGGGATGAAATGAATTCAATGAATCGGTTGAATTTTTTTGTCTACATGTTTGTGAAACTTACAACGGAATTCCACAGAGACCCTGTCTTGCTAGGGCTGTCAGCCGTAACCCTGACGTAATTTGACGTAACAAGGGTTGCCCCCTGGAAATCCCAGTACGGAACCATCATACCTTTTCCTAAAAATTGATACTTTTTGTTTAAGCTGGATTAAAAATATTAATACATATAACAAAAACGTAAAGCTTAATAAAGCAACATAAAAAAAATTGTAAATCAAACTTACTCTAGAAAATTATTGAAATTCAGATATTTTGTGAAGGCCAAGAGAAAATTGCAAATTAATTTATTAGATATGCTCATGATCAACATAGATATGATCTGCAATGACCAAATTACAAATAATATACCTAGCTGCTAACTAGATTTCCTTCCAAAGCACGTGATATTTTCAAATTCATAAAATTTGCACATCATATTTAACATAAAAACTAAATAGCTCTCTTGTTCAGAAGGTGAGAATAGAAGAGAATATATTAAACCGGAAGTTAAAACAAATAAAGGTAAATTGTATGCATAAGGGAAAACGAGCATAAACATTTTTTCATTGTATTCGTAATACAGTTATTTTTGATCGTACAGGTCTGTCAAAAGAGTGATGATTGAAATAGTATCCATTGCATCAGACCAACTAAAAATCTCAATAGGCAGACCAAAAGGATTCAAAACAACCAAAATTAATACAGCTGTTACTAAGAATTCCTTTCAAACCATAACTATTTACAATGAACAGGTTTAAAATAATAAGAACTATTTTAAACAAGACTTGTTCAAAAGGCAAGGAGAAAGTTTACAACCCTTGCCTTGGGTCATTTATCAATCAAGTATCCATTAAAAAAATGGGTAAATTATAAAACCGTGCAATATACAACAAATAAAAATAAATTCTGAAGTAAAAGCCGATCCTTTTTTTTTATCTGTCAGATGCCTTTAAGCCTTGTGTCCTTATGCGTTATGAAAGAGCATAAACATTCATGGCAAAAACCTAGCAGGCAGCCTATTTTTGTAATTTGATCATTTCTGTTCATCCAGGACTGCCTAGATTAGTAGTTTTGTCTGCCAAAAGAGCAATTGTTGAACTCGAATGTATTACATCAGACAGCCAAAATCAGAAATGACCAAATTAAAAGGAATTTCGCTGCTAACTAAGATATCCTTCCAAAATGTGCGTTAACATTGAACATGTAAAATAATAAAAACTATTTAAAACATGTATCTTGTTTAGAAAGCAGGATTAGAGAAACATCATAAAGCTTCTTCTTCTCTGGCCATTGGTTAACCTATACCCGCCTTCAAAAAATGAACCTAAATTATAAAACTGTAAGGTACAACAAATAAAGATATATTTGGTGCATTAGGAAAAAAGAGCAAAAACATTATAGAAGAAAATCTAACATGCAGCTCTTTCAGTTACTTCTGATTACACAAGTCTGCCTAATCCCACTGGTTTTGTCTGTCAAAAGAGCAATGTCTGAAATTGAATCCACTGCACAAGACTGACCAAAAACAGCGAGGACAGGTAGATCAAATAATCCAAAACGACCAAATTACAAATAAGTTTAGAGATTAGTGACTGTTAATCGTTAATTATTCAGATAGCTGCCAACTAAGATTTCCTTTAAAGACATGTTTATTCACTGGACAAGCCATGTTTAAAATGACAAAAACTAGTTTAAGCAGATCTCTAGTTCAAAAGGAGAGAAATATTTTAAGCCTCAAGGCCATTGCTTAATCAAGCACCTGGTCTAATTATAAAACCACAGATGATACAACAAACAAGAGATAAATTGCGTTTTGGTCTGTCAAGATGCTTTTTGGCTTTTAATCGTTAATACATGAGGAAAGAACTGAAAAATTTTAGATGAAAACCTAGCATGTAATTGTAATTGATTATTTCCATTCATTCAAGCCTGCCTACCTAGTCTCACTAGTTTTATCTATGTAACAGAAAATTTCCTATTCTCGAAGAAAATTTCAAGTTTTTCAATTTCTGACAGTCCAAATAAGCAAGGATAGGTAGACCAAAATGAACCGAAAATATTAAATTATGAATAATATGTTTATTAACGGTTGTTTCTAATCAACCAGGTTTGCCCAGCCTCACTGGTTTTGACTGTCATGACAGAAGGGTGCAAATTTTCAAAGAAAATTTCAGAAGTGATGACTGGATGGATGGATGGATACAATGGATACCAGGGACTGGTGGAGGAGGTCCCTCCTGAGCTGTTCAGCTTATTGTACTATACCCTGGCTCCATATTTTTGGGGGAGGGCTCACAACACAAAGTGAACTTGAGCCCCCGTTGTACCGGTGTTCTTCCATCGAAGAAACTCATTTTTGAAGGGGGTTGGGACCAGATTCAGGGTCGCTGAGATCCGGTCCCACCCCTTCCATTGACGAGTGCTGTGTCAATTTCTTTTAATTGCGGCCACCGGTCCCCTTAGGCATCTGAAAAATTCCAGAGGCGACGGTGGTGATCGAAGCCACAACTGCAGGGTCTACTAGCCGAGAGTCTGACACCTTAACCACTCGGCTTTAATGGAATATAGTATGAAAAACGTATTGTAGTAGTTTGACCCCTTGTACCAACAAACAACACCCAACGGATGTTAAGCCCTTCTGCATGACAAGACTTGGTTTTTTACTCATATACTTTTAAAGCGTTAGGAAAGTGCATAAACATTCTTGTTCCATTAATTCTATTAATTTTGTATGTTAAAAGAGCAATTATTGAAATTTAATTTATTGTATAAGACAAACCAAACTGATCCAGAATGACTAAATTACAAGTAATATATCTACTAAGATTTTCTTCCCAAACATGAATGTTCGCATTGAAAATGTCATGTTTAAAATGGTAAAAACTATTTATTTTGTAAAAACACAAGATCAACTCGCCTATCTCATGTTCAGAAGACACACATAGAGGAAAATTGAATAGCTGGGGTATTGTTTAATGATGTGCAACATTAAAAAATTGGCAAATCCGACAGAGGAACTCTGACTTTGCAAAGAAAACTAAGAAATCAGAAAAAGTCTTTTGTTTCCGCTGCGCAAATATTTGATGGATCTGTTAAAGGGGAATTTGTCATTGATTGTTTAGTTTGATCTTATCTTGTGAAAGATTTCCCGTTGTTCTGAATAGATTTACTTAATAAGTTAAAAATCAACATTGTATGCCTTTTATGCTAGATACTGAATGAGTTTGTAATGGTATGACCCCACTTACGATCGCATCAGATCATACACATGTGTTTAAACATGTCATACCTCCGCTTCTTGCTTAAAAAAGAAGCTTAGTTATTTAAAAAAGAAAAGCAAAAACCAGAGAAATCAGAAAATGTCATTTGTGACTGTTGAATAAAGTCACTCTTTGTAAATGTACAATGCCTGAACAGACCGAAATGAAATTAGAGAAGCGGCACCAGGAAAGTGGTGAACTTACTGGAGTGCTTAAAGCACAACAGTTAGGTCACAATGAGTAAGATTATTTGCATTTTCCTACTCGAATTTATGATTAAAAACAATCGTTTAATCAAATGAATATGGTGCACAAAGATTATGTTAAACGGTTGATTATACGGTTCAATTGCATAATAAATAAAGATTCAAAAATAAGAAACAACTGTGTCAATATGCTAGCAAATGAATTTAGCTTTCGTCAAGACAAATAATCACTCTTAGTAGCACTGTTAAAATGAGACAGAAATGTAAACAAAAAAGCAGGTTGTTGATTTAATAAAACAGAATTAATAAAATAATTGAAATTTTCTTATTCAAAACGAATTATTTATTGTAAATGCCAACGTTTTCAATAAGTTCTTTCTTAAATAAATCCAAAATAAAACTTTTACACGATGGAGTACCTTGATATGGCTTTATTAAGGAGTGTTCTCGCTTCATGTAGTCGTTGATCCATTCCAACGCGCTGACGGACAGGAGAAGGTTCAGCATTAAAAAATTACATTTTTTGAACATTTTTCGAATTTAGCAGGGATCTTGAATCGAAAAGAGGAAGAACTATTTACTTTTGACAGCCGAGAAACTTGGCGAATGCCTGCCCTGGGACGGCGGTTTGATCGTGAACTACAGCGCCGGCTTCTTAGTACTACATCCCAGAGAATGACTCACTTGGCTTTCATATCGATTTCACCTCGATTTATAAAGTACACGTTTTGACGTTGAAATAGTACACACACACACAAAAAAAGATAATTTTCTTTTACTTACAAAATTCATCCAACTTCAGTATTGTTCTATCCAGATTTTCAATTAGTTGGAATTACAGCCTGGATTTACAGGGATAAAAAAATCTTCAAATCTGCATTAAATCTTATACAGTAAAACCCATCAAATATACCAAATAATCTCCACTAAAAGCCTTGAAATGTGTCATATAATATGCTCTAAAAAATCTGTAATATTCAATATTATATGCGTTAAAATAAATTTAAAATATGCAACATTACATGCACTAAAAATTCACAAATATGCCATATAATATCCATTATATACCCTGAAATATGCCGTATAGTATTCACTAAAAAATTTTAAGTTTGTAATATTATATAGACAAAAAACAATATCAACCAAAAAAATAACATCCACTAAAAAGCCTTATAATATTCACTAAAAAATTAAAAAAAAAAACCCATCCCTAACTATATTTAATATGCATTAAAATAACTTTCAAATATGTAACATTATATGTGCTAAACTATTTTCTAATATGTTGTCTAATTTTGTGCATTGATACCCCTCAAACATGTAATATTATGTGCAATAAAAAAAAACCCTTCAAATATATAATATTATGTGCAATAAATAAAGCCTTAAATATACCATATAATACCCACTAAAAACCTTGAAATATGCCATATAACACAAAAAATTCCAAATATGCATATTATATGACTACAATGACTCAAGTAATGCAACAGTATATGCACTAAAAAAAACGCTCAAATATGTTATATGTATGCACTAAAAATCCCTCACATATATAATATCGTATGTACTAAAAATTCCTCAAATATGTCATATAATAAACACTAAAAACCCTGAAATATGCCATACAATATGCGCTAAAAATCTGAAATATACAATATTAAATGCACTAAAAAAATGGCCCTCAAATATGCCGTATAATACCCACTACAAACCAAGAAATTTGCCGTATATTTTGTACTAAAAACCCTGAAATATACAATATTATCATCATCCATCCCTAACCCTCCTTATCAAATAGGCCCCTCATATTTTTTATATAATAATAATTGCAATAATCATTATAATTTTTATTTGCTGTTGTTTATTGGATATTTTTTATGTAAAATATAAACTGAGCAAAACAATTTTACCATCTATGTTGCTACGAAGACAACACAGACAATATTCAATTCAGTGCAGAGTCTTTCTCTTCTTGCGTTGATCATTGCTTATATTTGATGGGTATCAATTTTATGAGGTTTTGAATTAGTTCTGTGAAATATTTTTATACTCCTCCAACAGCACCATTCTTAATTCTCTGTCACCTCTGGGCACCTTTTTTACTCTATTTGACAACTTTTTAAAACCATTTTTAAAATTTTAAATTTTAATTATTTATTTGTGCACTACTTCTACTTGCCATCTATAATATAAATATGATTCAACATTTGTACTGAAATTATATACTTTCAGTTGTTGTTTTAAACTAAACTATGTGGGGACATAGTCAAAGGCTTTGTTTAGGTCTAGAAATGTCAGTAATACATAAAATTGCATGAAATGTGGTCATATGTGGTTATTAATTTTAATTTTTTTAGTTTTTATTATTTTACTAATACAGTAAAAGATGTTCAGTTTTCCAAATAAAACAACTCATGATTGGTCATTTCTCGTTTACCTAAAAACCATTTGTTGAAGATGGTGAAAATGCGAAAACATTTATTATGCCAAATAGGAACCGACCAAATTACATTATCAGGAGAAATCTCACATTGTACGATTGAGAACTTTGTCATGTGAAAGGATAAAATTGGATCAGGCTGATTATTGGAATAAAAGAAATAAACAGAACTGGCAGGTAAGGATGAATTATGCCCTAAGTGACTGCAAATATTAGCCCGGAAACGGCAGTCTCTTTGGAAAGGTCTCTCTTTTGGGTTGCGGTGGAAGAAAATGATCCCACAACAGGAAAAGGATAAAATAAAGTACAAATATTACACTAAACAAATATAATTTATTTTCCCATTAATTGGACTACAATCACAAATAAATTAAAGTATTTTGAATTAACCTAAGAATTAAGTATCAAAAAAAAAAATTGGTAACATAAAAAATAATTCTTTTATCACACATTGTGATGACATCAAAAACAAATCTTGACATTAAGTAAAAAGAAAAACAATAGAAACTAATCTATAATATAAATCACAGTTGAAGAACATTTGCACGAATATTAATCATGCAGCATGCGAGAAAAAAATGAAAATAAAAAAAAAGCTCAAACAAAATAAAAATTGGAAAAGAGGCCGTTTTGTATACTAAATTATTTTGTTAAACATATTAGCTTACTTTTTAAACATCCAATTTTAGCAAATTAGTAATTATTACACACCAACTAATTACCATAAATTCTTAAGAATATTTTTATTTAAAATAAATAAAAAACAACATGGCCCACTATTTGACTGAACCACTTTCTATATAGCAGGCTAATATAATGCAAAGGAAAAATAGTTAAATAATTAAAAATGAAAAAATTAACAACCTAGATAATGAAATTAAAATAATAATGCAACTAATCTCATAAACAATTATTAATATTTTTAATGATATTAAAATGCAAACAAGATTTAAAAAAAAAAGATAAAATACATGAAAGAACTATTTACAAATTATTATAGATGTAAAGGTCGAAGAGTTGTTGTAGATAGCATGCAGACAAGTAATGCTTTGTTAAACTAAAGAGATAGGCGGTCGATTACATCCAACGTACATAATCAGGCGTTTTACTGCAGGCATACAGGCCTCACTGCCTGAAAAAACCAAGAATAAATTTGTTTTTAAACTGTTCACTTATTATTGGGAAATATGGTGTTTTGGATATGAGTCTTATACATTGTTTGTGTAAGTACTGTTAAAATTCAAAATGTATCACAGTTGAAAGACTATTACTCTTGATAAAATAAATAGACTGTTATTTTTTCCTACAATCGATTTTGTTAATTTTTTCTGTATTTAATTCAAGTAATCGTTCATTTTAATCCACATGCATATACTCAGGTACAAAATGCATTATAACACTAATGAAAGTTTTTTTTTTTTTTTTTTTGTAGACTACGTTAAAATAGTAACTTTGAATTTTATCTACAATGCTTCTTCCATTTTGTGCTTTTATTACAATGTAACATTTATAAAATCTAAACACTAAACTATCAACATTAAAATGACCTGGCATCTAATCCGATCAATATCCCAAGTGCTACACAAGTACAAAATTCTATGTCAATAGTCGGTTAAAATTTTTAACCCTAATGAATTATGGGATTTATCAGTTTTAGACACCAAAGTAATTTTTGTAATTAAACATTTCATGTTTCTACATTGAAGAAATGTGCGTTTTGTCCGTGACGTGCTTCTTATCTTACCTCTGGTGACACCTAAGGACATTTATTGTTTCGTAACATATCTCATTCCTCATGCATTATAAATCAATTTAAAACAGGAAAAAAAGAACTATTCGATTATCTTAAAATTCTTACCAGTGTTTTTCTTGGATTTAACAATTATTACGGAAAACACCCTGTGAATTAAATCTCACCTCATATTAAAAAATAAGTCTTCAATCACATTTTTATTTGACTGATTTTTCCCTTTAGAAAATTTGGCACACAATGTTCTTTTGGTTTGGTCCAAAAAATTAATACTGTTAATAACATATAATCACAATAATTCCATTTTTACATTTCTGGTCGACCAGTGGGTGTTTTTCAACAATTACCTCTCAATGATTCTTTCTATATCATTATAAGCCTTTTGCATGCAGCAAGTACTTTAATTAAGGTCAACCATGCAAAAATATTGGATCAGTAATTATTATGTATATATTATTTTAAACAAGGGTATTTCAACTGTAAGGTTATATAATCCTTGAGGTGCTAATGATATTCAAAAAAACGACCAGTTGTAAGTGTCGGGTTTGAATTCAGGGCTGCTGGAATTAAACCTGGAGCCTTTACTTTACGGTGATGAACACCGTGTCAACACCTTAACCATTGTGGCACTAACACCCCTAATATTGAATCTTTACAACTTGAATTATAATAAAACATTTGTTGTCAGTTGTCCAATATTTATAATTGTGCATGTTGACCAAAATTTAAGTACATGTATAATTTCTTTTGTCAAGTAATGTGGCTTGCACATGTGTAAAATGAGTACCTTGACATTTTTTTAAATATGTTCATTGTGATGGTTTATCCACACCAACAGCAGTGCAAATATTTAAATTAACACAAGTGATATTTGTGAACTCTGTGCTTTAGACAGTTGTAGTATGAAAAATAACAGAATGCTTACAGAACTTTTTGTTAGTTTTTTAATAATTTAACAAAGATTTAATAATTTTTTCAAATTGAGGAAGACAACAGTTTTAAATGAATTGTTTTTACAATTTCCAGATTGACACAATTTTTACAGCCATTTAGGAGACATTTTGATTGGAAGACATAACAAATAGGGGGTGGGGAAACGATTAGATTTAAACTGTCGTTTCTTTGTCACTAATGACCTCTATTCTCCCGTCTTCCATAATTTGTATTTCGACTCGAGTCTCATCTATCGGCTCGTCAATGCATTCCTCCATGTTTACCTTTCTTACTGCAACCGCCTGGCCGGGCCTAGGTCGTTTCAGCTCATTGGTACTTTTTGAGTAATTACCGGGTGTGTCTGGCACGTCGATAGGTGTCATCGTCATGATGACATCGTTTGGTGATGGTGTAAGGTACACACTCGAATGCGGGTACAGTTGATACTTACTGTTCCGTTATTTGAAAGGGGTAGCGTGAAATAAGAAAGACATTGTGAGAAATTATGAAACATCATTACAGAAAATAAAACCTTTATTTTTTATCTATTTCAAAAATCTAAACAACGAAAGTAATATAACGTCAACTATAAAATGAGGTTGAAATTAAAAAAAAAAAAAATTGTCTAGACTTACTTGTTTGTAGCCTCATAAAGTCTATTATTCCTAATATAATCTATAACTTCATTAGGAACCAAATATTTAACGCTTTCCCCTCTCCTCAATGATCTTCTTATTTTCGTGGAACTTATTTCATTAGTTATCCACTCTGGTATAATTGCTATATTATTCTAAAAGCCACAAAATTATTTGTTGTTGAAGTGAATAAATAAAAAAAGCAAATTTATAATCTTACATGATATTTGGAAAGTGTGTCGGATTCGTAAATAAATTTGTAAGGGTCACTCCCATGTCGAGTGATGACTGCGAGACCGTGATCGCCGACTATGCTTTCAATCTGTTGAAAAAATAAAAATTAGAAATGTGATGAATTCAAGGGGAAAAATACACTGCTTACATCATGCTCAGCCCAGAGGCCGGGGATGCTGAATGTCTCCAGGAGGTCGGCACCGCATAGAAGTTTTACCGTGATGCCTTTATTGTTATCTCCATATTTTTGAGCATGCTCTACCCACATTGGTGCATCGCTGTTCAACTGACGCTTCGAACCCATATTTTCTATATGGCATGAATTGAGTTTGTTCTGAAAAGAAGAAAAATCGAATTAAATTATCCTTTTACATAAAATACAGTTATTCGTTATACGCTACCGACAACAAATTTATTACATTTATTATTTATTATATTAAAATTTATTTAAGTCATAAACTTAGTAGTGAGCGAACCTAGGCAGCGGTCTGACTTGGGGTCCATATATAAGATTTGTGGGATATCAACTTAACGAAAGTCTTGGAGAGCTACTTTTATAGCTGAAATCTGTCATGTTGTACATACGGAATGGAACTGTGGGTTCTGCTAAGCCATCAAATATACAGCATATACATAAGTACGCGCAGTGAGTGCATGGTTGTGGGTTTTGTTGGTCAGCATGCTGAGCTGCATGGGGCAGATGTGTCAAAAACAGGCGGCTGGCGCGGTTCATCCTGCTTATGCAGCGCGATGGCTTAGCGTTTCTCTGCTGCTACTGGCGCTTGCGTTATTGCTGTGGCTGGTCGTACAAAGCTGCTTACTACCACACTATCCACAATGACCTCAACTTTCCTTTTGTCGATAAACTGATCTGTTCGCAATTCAAGTTTCACACTAACACTTCTCAATCCATCCTAATCATACTGCTCAACCACTCTGTACAAATTTCCATAATGAGAATCTACCATATCTCTCTACAATGACCTCGAGACACCTTGGCCCTTAATTCCTCATACTGAGTACCTGAATTGGCTGGTTTCTCATGGCATGTGTCTTCTGGGTGTAGCGTGGGGCCTTTTATTTTTTCCTTAATGGTCTTAATTTTTTTTTTCAGTATTAGCCAAGGCAATCATTCTATTTTCATATTGTGTTTTTGTCAGAAGAGGAAAAAAAGAACAACAGTGGAACTGAACGTATGACACTAGGACTATGAGCAGCAAGTAACATCTGACTGCTCGGCTAGCATGGTTCCCACTGCAGAGCTGGCCTCTGTTAATGCTGTACTAGTGCTCCTCCTTAAGCTTAAGGCATTTTATCAGATCCCAAAGGTTTTTCAAGGAATCCCTAGTGTTTCTTTCAGGTCCGGGTTTTACTTCCAATTTACAAGTTTTACAAGGGGTCGGCCAAGTTGGTAGGATTTGAGCCAAACTCTTTTTTGGTAATTCTATACTCCAAAATATCAAACACACATTTGCCAGTTCTTGTGAATAGACACTTGGTTTTGGCAATTTTGTTTTTACATTTTTATTCCAATGAGCATAAATTGTTATTTCGAGATTATAAATTTTTTTTGTATTAATTTCATTCAAAAGCATAACTGCTCTATGGATATACAATACTCTAATTTGTTATGACTGACAATGATGAATACAATAAACAAATGACCACTTTTTTTTGCGCATTCTGTACGCAAAGCAGGTCAGAAAATGGTCAAAACTTGGATTTGACTCACTGTGATGATTCAAGCATTATAAAACCCTTAGATACCGGTTTTCATAAATTAATTTTCTGACATAATTTCAACAATCTTTCTGCCTGACTCAGATTCCTAGTATAAGGTTTAACGTTTTTTTTTTTTTTTTTTTTTAAAGATGGTGGACCAATTTTCATATTTGATAATTTGAGTTATAGAAATTGCCAAGTGCATTTTATAACTGCATGAAACATTAAAATTGGAGTATTATTTCCAATTAAAAATGAGATTAATTTTGCTATTTTAGAACTTTCTTATAGAAATATTTTATATATTTTAATGTTCCTTAAAAAGCAACGTTCCTCTTGTCTGTGGTCTGTTTGACATTAAAATCCTTTTAGCCATTTCAATAAGATATTCTGATGACGACTTCTCAAAAATAAGAAAAACTTAGGAATCGAAAAAAAAATGATAAATTTAAATTCAAACAGAAATTTATATTTAGGGGTATCTAGAGGTGATAAAACAAAATTTTATTTTAGCTTTACAAAAGAAAAAAAAAAGTTTTCTCGAAAAATATTTGGCTTTTAGAAGTTTTTATTATTAATAATAAACTTTGATAACTTAATATGTTGAAATTTATATAAAAAATGCTGTAACAGATCCCACAGTTGATTTGAGTAAGTAAAACTGGAATAAAAATATTAAAAAATAGAAAATTTCAATTTTTGAAGTTTTGCACTTGGCAAGAAGTAGCAGATACCTATTTGAAAATTTGGAGTGTAGAATCACCAAAAAAAGTTTGTTCAAAACCCACCAACCCGGTCGTCCCCTTGTTAGACTAGATAACCGTTCCAACGTCTCTTCTTCTTCCAGGCAATATTATCTTTAATATGTAGAAATGTGTCGTGTTTAGTGACTGTTAGTCAATGATTATTCCCAGATCGTATCGTGAGATGCGGTCTGGTGGTATGTAGGTTTAGAAAATATTTTCTCTATCTTGCCAATGTTTAGATTTTATTGAAATCATCTTCAGGGCTCCAAGTGTTTGTTTTCTGGGTAGATGGCTGGGGACACTCTCAACATGACACACTAGAATGACACTTTTAAACAAACACTTTGAGCCCTGAAGACGATCTCAATAAAGATCAAAATGTTGGCATTATAAAGAAAATGTTTTTCTGAAATCTACATCACACCAGACTGCATCTCACAATCTCCAAATAATCATTATTTTCAATATTATTTTCTATTTTGTGAAAACCTTTTTTTCAATGTGTTTGTAAATTAAAGAGAAAAAATATCCTAAAATTAGTTCTGTTGTTAGTTTCAGTGATGAACTTTTTTACACGCTTCTTTCCTGAGCTATGTTCCCACTGAATGGAGGCCATATTTTTAATATTGATGGATAGACTTTTTTCAGTTTGGTATGCCACAAAAGGTGGTGGTTCCTTGGCCAATTTATCTTCCTCTTCTCTTCACTGACCTTCGGATACCCAAAGAGGTCCCAATACTACTTTCAGTCATTCCTTTCTCATCTAATCTTCATCCAGCCTCGGAAATTTCCTTTCTCACTCTATTCACCATGGCACTTCCCTTCGCCTTTAAGGCACGTCTATTTTAATACTTCCTGTCAGTGCAATGTGGCACTAGTTGTCCTAATTAATACATTTTTGTTAAATCAAATGTATATTAAACATAATTATCGCTTTTGTATTTGTGTTGAGTACAAGTCTAGATACAGTTCTATTAGGAAGTTTTGTAATTCAAGGCTTTAAGTGCCCCAGAATAGTTCTTCTCTTCGTTACCTTCTGCCCTGTACACCCAGGTACCCAAAGAGTAATTTTGATGTTTTCCCCTATGACTGACATGCTACTTGACATGTAGATGTCACAGAAAATGTTTAAATTTCATCTCCAACGTTTTGTTAGGAACAACGAACAACATACTAAGTGCCTATGGCAAAAGGCATTTAATCTATGTGCAGAATATATTGCAACAAATGTTGAAACAAAAAGTATGTCTAATGTATTATCTCATAAGAGCAGTAATAGCTCATGTTGTAATAAATTTATTAAAAATTAAATGCCAAAAATAAATTAAAAATTGGGAAAGCATATCAAGGTCAGGTTGTATAAATCAATACAAAGTGTCTTAACTTGTTTACTTGTCCGCTGCCTTTTTTAAAATGTCATTCATGTCTGTTAGAAGCTGAAATTACTCATTAATCATTTCTAGTATAATTCTGGTTTACCTGATGATACTGCAGGACACGGAGCGTAGATTGCCATTCAGGTTGTTGGCATTCCCAATCGCTCAGAAATATCCAATTCGTATCCTGTAGAGCGAGTTTGACCAAAGCGCACCTATGTGTTGAAGATATTAAGTCTTTCTTGCCGTAGTTGTCATGCACTGGTGAGATTATACCGCAGACCACTTGATACCGGCCAGTTTTGTGCAAATAATCCCTTGCGATTTCTGCAAAAAAAAAAAAAAAAAAAACGAATTAGTAATTAAATCTACGTCATAGACTTTATAAGGTCTTACCGAACAATCGCAGGTGCATGTTTGTCGGAGGGTTGAAAGAACCGCATGACAGGAGGACGACTTTTGCCTGAGACATTTTATGGAGTGTAAAATTAACATAACATGACGTGATGAGTCAACGGTGACGATGGGAGATACTTTCAGTCTTCTGGAATTGTATTAGTAACCGAAATAAAGGAACAAAACGAAAAGGTCGCTACACACAGCCTGACTGAAACATAATATTGATAAAACCTGTCAGGTCACTGAAGTGGAGTGGGGTGGACTGAGAGTGCTATCTACATAGAACATACCTATGATGTAATCATTGAACAAGTAATATGATGTAATCCAAAGAAAACGGATCTTTATTGGCAAAATTTCGGGAAACAACACATACCCGCAAAAAACACAAGCTACTCATCAAAATAATCACTGAATAGCAAAATGTAGTGGTTTCTTTGTAAGTGTTTGCTCAAGTATTTCTAATTACAAAATGACAAAATAAAGACAATTTTTTTTCTTTATTTCATGAAAAAGCAAATAAAATGTCTTAAAGAGATATTCCAAAAATAGACTGAATTGGAAGTGTTTAGTACATCTTATATAATGACCAACTTTTATGAAAAATTGTACAGCTTTCTACTACAGTTTATTTGCATTAATAAACTTCTAATATTATTAAAACCAATTGTACCCATAAATTATTAAAAACATTATTACAATATTTCATTTGTTTTCTGTCTACACCCCTTCTGTGGAATAGGAATCCACACTATCAATGAATATATCAGACAGAAGGACAAAAAGAAAATAAGGGAACACTGGAATTCGCTTATAGGACACAGACAATCCAATTTCGGAAAGAAAGAAATTACAGAATGTGTCATAGGAGGCAGGAACAGACTGTGAATCCTAACAGGACACTGTAGATTAAAAGAAAATTGGAATTATCCAAGGCACATGCAGATTTTGCAAAGAAGCAGAAGAGACACCAACACATCTACTAACAAACTGCGGAGCAACATTAGATTGCAGGAGTTAGTGTTTTGGGATGTACAATGTGATTATAGAAGAGCTTCAACCAATAAAACTGGGCCTATTAATCAAGTTTCTTGATGAATTAGGACTCACCGATGTGCTCTAGGCAGAGAACAGGGGATACAATAGCTCTTAAATGGCGCAGTATATAATCACCCTGAAAAATCATCATCTTCATTCGTCTACACAGACCAATTAATGAAGTGCTAAAAATCTGTTATACAAAAACCAGCAAAAATAAGCTTATTTATATAAGTTCTACTCATTATATCCATTTTTTATAGTTAAAATAACCAAGAAACTACATATACAACGTAGTGCCTCACATCCACAGAAGATATGTGCAATGTTTCTAGTTTCTCTTGAAAGTATATGGCAATAATAAAACCCAAATTATCCTAAGCTCGTGCATCTGGCGGACGCAAACTTTGTAAATGCCCAGGCAGCACACAAAGTCAAAGAAAAATAGAGGGAATGAAAACAACTCTCAATTGCATTAAAGCACTGTTAAAATATTTATACACAGAGACTTGAGGAAAAGCTGATTTAGTCTCAAGAAACAATCAAACTGGATGTGAACTAAACGCTTGAGGTACACAACAATAGTTAATAAAATCAGACACTAGATTCTTAGGAATGGGGACTGATTTCACAATCCTGAAAATGCTACATCCTATAAAGTCTCAATAGTCTATAAAAGAGAGAAAGAATTCAGAAAACAAGTCAGATACAATATGGTATACAGATGGCTCCAAAACAAACAAAGGAACTGGATCAGGCGTTTTATCGCCAAGTCCAAAACATGAGCACATTCAAGCTGAAATACATGCAATTAATGCTTGTACTTTAGAAAATCTTAAAAGTGGTTGCACTGGCAAAAAATTTTTCATAAAAATAGCCATGAAACTATTAAAGAATTAGCGTGTAACAACGTTACATCGAAATTAAGTCATTGAACACATCAAAAAATCACTAATACTTGGGAAACAATAAACCTGCTCGTATCTTGGGTACAAAGACACAGAGTAATTTCAGCCAATGAAAGGGCAGATACACAGGCCAGACGAGGATTTGCAAAACTATTTATAGGTACTAAACGTATTCTTGGGATAAAAAAAAAAATAAAATCCTCCATCACAAAATGCATAAAAAAAGACAAAAGGAGAAGTGGACAAACTCTAAATGTGAAGCAAACACTTAATGGGGACAACCTGGGATGCAAAAAAATTGCAGCAATGGCAGTCAGTGGCCTAATACTTCTTAAGAGAAGATCAAATCTGTATTTGCTGTGAAAGTAGTTCAAGCAAGCTGTGAAGCAAGGATTCCTTCTTTCCCTTTTTAACACTTAAAATCCTATCTGACTCATTGGTATTGTCTTTTCTTCTTGTATTTCCATAACAGCAAGTGTCCAACAGGGGTCTAACTATTCATAATATACGTATAGATGACACTCCCAATGTTTTTTTTTTTTTTCTTACGTCACCAGCCTTGTCATATAATCCTCCCTAACTAGTTATAACATCCAACTACATTTAAACTTTCTTAAGTTTTTGTCAGGAGAATAAAAATTAACAAAACTAAATCCACACACATCACATTTGCTCTCTGAAAATCCACCTGTACTACAGTCCATTTTAATGAAAAATCCATTCCAACCGTTGATAATAGTGCTACATTGATATCATTCAAAAATTCAAAGATGAGTGGAAAAAATGAATTCTGAAATAAATCAAAGAACATGTAAACCCTTTTCAAAAAAGATGATTTAATTAATTGGCAATCTAACATATTTAATTACAGTCATATACAACAATCAGTCAATTTGGTTCAGCTACATTTTTTGTGTGTAAACAATAAATCACAAGTTTTGATTGAACATTAAAACTCAACTTCCTCTTTTTCATTCTCAGTAGTTTCAATATTCCCCTTACGTCTAGTTTGATATATTACATACAAGTTAAAATATAACATTTTTTACAAGAGTTAGTATTTTAACCTTATAGCTACAATAAATTATTATTGGTTGTTAACGAAATATAAGTAAAACAGGGATGAAATTGTTTAAAAGAAATAAACTGTTGAATTAACTGACTTTCATTAATCATTTAGATCAAATTGAAACCCAATTTTTCCTCCACATGAACATGAACAGAGAAAAAGCCAGTCAAGAGGGACTCTCCACCCAGCTACTCAATGAATAGAAGGAAAGAGAAGTGTTACTCAAAAAAAGTAGTAAAGACTATGACAAACAGCCTTATTTATGTTTTCCGAAACAATCATGAATTAAAAAAAAAGCATTATTTCTTATCCATAAGTAGTATATTTATTTATCTATTTATAGTTGAGGAATGAAATATATTTATTATTCTATAAAAAACAAAAACTATAATATCACTTTATATTATACACATATTTATATTTTTGGTATATGATGTTCTGGTTGCCAAATGATAATAACCAATATTCCATAATCACCTGAGATTAAAGATAAATAAATACTATTAGTGAATATAGTATTTGCTAGTCGTCCAGCTACAAGACTCACTATTCACAATATAGCATTAATATGTTAATCTTACTTTTTACAGCCAGATGGTCATGATAATCACTCAAATTTATGACAATACTTTCATCCCCAATTTTTTACCTATTATTATAAAACTGGTCGTTTATTATACATTCACATAATAAAATACAAATATAATTACATGTTGCTTTCCTTGGGCTGTTATAAATCTTTAAAAACTAATTGAGTAATTATCCTCTTTTGAATGACATCTTATACATTTTGTCCATCCCACAATTTGTCATACTTCTTACTTTTTCAATGATCATAAAAAAATGGACAGATAAATACTGCTTAATTTAAACAAAAAACAAAGCAGTAGATAAAAAATGGATTTTTTTCTTGAAGTACAATAAAATAGAATTATATACAAGGTTTTCCCGATGGTCACCTAATGGGGGACGACTTTTTGTAAAATCTAGACGACTTATCTATTTTATTTTTCCTTTCTTCCGAACAAAGGCACCAAGGTGTGATTGTCCTGTTGCACCTCAATAGCGTGTTTATCATTGTAAGCGAGGCCCCTTCGATTGTGAGATGTTGCCTCGATTTAATATAATAGGAGACGTCTTTAAGCCCCGTTACCCTATCCCTTCTCCTTGTCACTTCTTTTTGGTTGAAACATTTAACCATGTCCCGTTTTCTCCATACTCTGTCGTGAATGTGTCTAAAACAATTAAAGATAATGTTATCGAGATTTTTTTTACACTTTGCCAAATCAGAAGACCTGAAGGTGTTTTCAATCCCTGTCGTTAAATTGGTCGGCCTCGAGATGTTAAGGCCAGCTTCCTTCAGCCTCAAGAAAAACTCGTCATCCTCCAACCCCCAGCCCCAATATTTATTACTCATTCCGTTTACCAACACAAAATCTTCTCTAAAAATTTGTTTCAATTTAAAAAAATTAAAATTAAATTTAAAAAACGATCAGCTTTACTTTTTAATAATAAGTATTCCTCCTACAAATGTAGGGTAATGGTATCGAGGGTGAATCTCAGGAGAAGCTACATGGAAAAGACCATTTTTTGGGTATGTATAAGGTAAGGCTGGATTCAAGGGCAGCAGGTCTACATCATGCATGACAATATAATCGCAGCCTTCGTCTGTAGCGATTTTGAAACCCACATTTATCAATGAGGCCCTGTTGAATCTATATTGGTCCACCTACAGACAGAGACAATTATTGTAATTACATTTTATAATGAAAATTTAACATCTTGGCTGTAGAATCTCTCATGCAAACGTTGGTTTTGTGTGACATGCGATTTTCCTAATTTCAAAGAGAGTAAATACATACATATAAAATTGATTGCTGGACGTTCAGAGGGTAATGAAAATGTGGCCAAGGTGGCTAAGACTAGGATGTATCAAACTCTAGACAACCATCACAATCCGGCCCCCTGAGAGTACAAATACATTAAAAAATAGGTTTAAAAGAAAGCAGTGGTGTTGGTGGGCTGGATAGGTGGAAAAGCTGTTGCCTTTCTGCTGAAAGTTGGCCTTCGGAGGATCTGATTCGTTACAGATAGAGGCACCCAATTAATAGCCAAGTGACGTTGACTTACTTTGGGACAAAGCCCATGAATGTGTCTGGCATGTAGAGAATGGTGCAATTCCTTGGCTCTATACAAGAGTTTGGTACATCCTGGTTTTAGCCAATTGTTACATATTTTTATTACCCTCCAAATCTAGGTCCAGCAATTAACATTAATCAATTTTATTTGTTTCTATGTGAAGCCAACTTCCCACAAACAATTATGAATTGTTGGTGTTGATAAAGGCCTTGCCTTCATTTAGGATCTGGCTGGAAGTATGGGTTCTATCTTGCAGAAATGACCATATTTCTGGTCTCCCTTAGCGTCATAATGCGCTGAGATCCACTACCAGGCCAGGTATTTGGCAGTTCCAGCCTCTCGGAATCAGGCTAAAGCCCAGGAGACCACACTGAGAAACACCACCTGCCTCTGCGATATCCAATTACCAGTAACTTTGACAACTCGTTCTTACCATAATATTGCGAACTTCTGGTTCAAGATGATGTTTTTTCATGATCAGAATGAGTACAACTGGATTAAAATGGAGAAAAGATAAGAAAAGGTTTTTGTTTACAAAATGAGTCATATTCGTGTTTACTATTTTTAAGTAAATCTGTCATTTGTTTTTGGCTTGTAATTTTTATTTTGTTTTATCCATCTAATGTCCTCTTTCCCCATGCATCTTTCAGCCTCAACCACTTTTTTTTTCTAAGTTTTATTCTGTATATGGTGCCTAGCGAATTAAAATTTTTTTACAACCATCTGATGGCTTCGGCATCAACAGTCAGGAGTTTTTCAGCCCAAATGTTGTAGGCTTGGGATTTCATACTCTGATTAGTATATTCCCAACTCTTTTCAAAGAATCTCATTCCCTTTTTTTCACCATTTCAAAAACACAAAACAAAGGAGGGCATCAGAAATAACCACTAACAGCCACAAACTATAATAATTATTATAGACAAACATTAATGCGCAGGTGCTAGACTGGAAGGTTGGAGCAATCCCGTTCACACGCTCATGCAACAGCACCAACCTCATGAAATTTTTCTACCAAGAAAGATTTTATTAAGCCAAACCTTTCAGCTTGCACAACCGCCATGCCTCCGTTTACACACAACAATTTATTTGTGCAAAGCCAATTGGCGAAAATTGTATGAGCATATATATATATATATATACAGGCCTTAACAAGGATATATTGGTAAATTTAATTAAAATTAATAGAATAAGAATAAATTATAAATATCAATATTCGTTTTTGAGTAGTTCAGTTAATTTTTTTTATCATTCCAATTCATTCTGTATATTATGATTTGGGCTTAACAGAGGTTATCTGTTTGAACTGGGTTTTTATATGTAAATAACAAAGAAAAAGAAATATATATTTACAAGTGAAAAGCATGCATTATTTGTTCAATGAGCGAAGCGTATTAAATATTGTGACTATGCTCCACTCTCGTTTTATGTTTTTGAAGTTGGATGAAAATCTGTGTTGTCTTGCACATCGTCGTCATACACTTAGACATAATTTTTTTGTAAAGCATGCCAAATTGTTTACCAGTCAATAAAGATTTTTAACCTGGTTAATAACAAAGATTTTATGTTTGACTTTTTGTTTATTCAGGAATGATCGAATGTGAGGTGCAAACTCCAACAATTCTTCGAGGCGTTCTCTGAAAGGTACGACCACTCCCAGTGTGTGTACGCTGTTAATTTCCTTGTCCTCATGAACCACTCCCTTGCACTCGCATACTTCCTTGGCCACTAAATTTCATCAAACAGTTTTTGGTAAAAATCAGGGTATTTTTGAGTCTACAATCATGCTATTACCAGTCGGTATCGAATAGAGAGATATAGCGCATCCCAGGAGAAAAGTGGTGAATATGCACATAAATAAATATCTAAAGCGGACTGTTTTGAATAAAGAAATGTACATTATATAATGTACTTTTTACATATCGAGTCTCTTTAGCACGGTCTGGTCAGAGGTGTTTTTAAAGAATGAACACATAAACAAACACAATACACAGTCGTCTGGAGGTAACAGAATTGTTGTTGGTCAGCTGGAGGAGGGCGAACTTGAGTTTAAAAAAATTTCTTTTACCCGGTGACGGCCGAAATCGAACAAATGAACCAGCCCATGTTGAAAAGTAGAGATTGCAAAGATCCGAAAGACGAACTTTACGACTGGTTGAACAATTTCGAATTCTCTAAGCCCAAGAAGAACTTGGCAAGGGACTTTTCCGACGCAGGTAAAACCGCCATTTTCGATTTGGTGAAGACGCCAGTTTTCAGGGAAGGAAAAATCTAAATTTTCTAATTCTAACCGGTTTTAGTTCTGATGGCGGAACTACTTAAGAAACATTTTCCAAGATTTGTAGAACTTCACAATTATCCACCCGCAAATTCTCAGTTTAACAAGCTTAAAAATTGGATTACACTCAATGATAAGGTAAGACAAATTTTCCAAATGGACAACGTGCTTGGCACTCATTGTAGCTGAACAGGTCAATTCAAGTACAAATAAAAAAAAACAACTTGCAGATTGTGCTAAATTCAACCACCATAACACAACCAATATAGAATGCTCTTCTCGTTCAACAACAACAAATCTTCTTTTCCAATACTACACAACCAAAGCCCCTAGCTATGCATCAACAGGTTGACGCAATATTCAGTCAAACTCTTGTTAATTCAAATTTCTTGATAATACAAACTCCTTGGCAGGTCACTTCGGCATATCAAAAATATTCTGTGCATTGTGATACACTTCGTAATAAAAATTTTTATTTAAGTGTTTTGTAACACGGGAAGAAAAAGCATTCTATTGAAATGGAGCCACTTCCCATCTTTATAATTTTTACTTTTTCTTTGTTATAATCCTTTAAATTTTGACATGTGGCTTACATCCTTAAAGTCAAAAGTTTCTTATAATTTTCTCTAGTTTACATTCTGCTGTCAGTGTTTTATCAACAACAGGATGCCAGGTCATATTGAAATCAAAATCACTTCAAAATTTTTTTAATAATGCGTAACAATGTTCAATTTTACAGTTGGTCTATTTCTGCTTTTTCACTATTTTTACTATGCTTTATATTTATTATACTATATTTTACATATGTGCTATGTTTTATATATGTATTTACTATGTATTACATTACTATTATGTATTATAAATTACTGAATTGGGTAAAATTAATTAAATCTTAAATGGAATCAATAAAATTAAAGTGGCTATACGATGAATCAAGGATCCAGTTTTATCCTGAACCTTGTCCTCTCTCGTTGTTGAAATTTTTTTTTTTGAGGTACAAATATCTGTTACAAATATTGAACTATGAAACTAATATTGAAATGTGTAGCACTGCCAATTTTAATTCAAATCATGAATTTAATTAAGCTTAATTATATATTTTGAGTTATACAAAAAAGTGAAATTATAAGTATATATTTTAATATTTTTAGTGCAAATTATATGTTATATTTGAGGGCATTGATGTTTTGGATGCACGTAAAACCAAGCTATACTCATAACCTTTTAAGTCCATAGTGGGCGGTAAGACTATTTTGAGAGTTTCAAAACTTTTATCTCCTGCATAATCCTCTCTCCTGTTTGCTAACATGCTAGGCTCTTGCTCCTTTGCCTACAGTCTACAGATCTTGTCCATAAGTTTTTGCATGCAAATTTTAAAGTTAGGAAATCTTTTAAGTGATTTGGCTTCATTAAAAGTCACACATTAAATGTAATCAAAATGAGTAGTTTCAATCAATCAAAGATTTTTCATTTTTAATAACAAAAATAATTTAAAAAATTACACGTTAATAATTTTCATTTTAGTAGTACTACTTTTAACTGTTTTAGGTTTTAACCAAAATTGGACTTCCGCAACAGATGTCGACTCTCCAAGAAGCTGCATCCGCGAACAAACAGTTTATCGAAGACATTCTTCTCGCTGTGAAGGAAAAACTGGACGAAATAGACCGTTTGAAGAAAGTCACCGAAAGCGACCAAAGCAATATCACAATTACTGAAGGTATGGTATTAAGTTGTCGAAAAGAGCTTTTATAGCTGAGCAAAAAAAGCATATTTTATTAGAAATATTGGGTGGTACAAGAATAGTAGAACTGCATATTACATCCACAGTTCCTTATGAAGAACACAGCCTTGTCCTGCAGGAGCTAATGGAGAAGAAAGAAGAGGCTGCCACACTGCAAGCAAAGGTAACAAATGATGAATTTTAAAAAAAGTAAAAACAATGAGCAAAATAGGCTGAAAATGGATTGATTGCAATAAAAAATCCAGGTGTCTCATCTAGAAGCAATGCTGGAACTGAAAGATCAGAGAATAACAGACTTGAGTATTCAACTGAAAAGGTGCACCTGTCACAAATAAAAGAATCGAGGGTATTAAATAAATTACAAAAGGGTGTGATTGGCAAATCATTAAAATTGCTTAATCATAAATTATTGCTTATACCATATCTTGTACGATTAGATTTAAAAAATGCTTTTATTTAACTTTAATCTTTAACTGTAAAGGATTTTGGATCAAAACAATTTTCACCATCTTCTAAATCATAACTTCTAGGTTTTTCTGTTTTTACAAAAAGGGATTTGAAACAGCAGAAGTTATATAAACTGACAGGGTTTCTATTTAAAAATATGTTGGTTTCGAAAGCTCAGCTAAGATTCGAGCCTGTAACCTAGTTGTGTTACATTAGACATAAACCCCCCCCCCAAAAAAAAAAAAAATTTACAAAATTAATAATATTCTAAATAGGTAACTCCCATAAACATTTTTTGTTTAAAAAACAAAACAAAAGAACATTCTAATATTTTTCTAAAAAATTCTAATTAATAATTCTGCCTCTAACTATGTTCTATGTTGGAAACATTAATTTTAAAATTGTTTTCAAGGCTGTTAGAACTCTTTTAACGGATTTATAAAGTTGAAGCAATTCTTACGTTTTGAAGAACAATAATTACCGGCCAAAATATTAACAAACAATGGTATTGTTGTTCAATTTTATGCATAGTCTTCTTCCATTTCCTTTAAGCCGATTGTCCCAATAATCGCTATTCACACTATTCATTCTCATTCTTTCAAAAGTGACGTATATTTCTGAATGTTAACATTTTTGTCAACACTTAACCAATTAAAATAGCAAAAAATGGGTCTCTTAGTGAAAGCATTCGTTTTATTTTTCCGTTACACTTTGTTTAATGTGTGGTTCTTGTTGGTTGTAATTCCTTTTGTATTGTTGAAATTCTATTTGAAAAAATCGATCAGGAAGCTTGAAGTCAATAGTCGACTTGATGGAAAAACTGTTATAATTACTGGATCGAATACAGGTATTTTATTAATGTATGTGTGGAAAACGTATTGTATCTTTGGTTTTTTCTTTTACTCCTCTGTTTATAAATGTTGTGTCAAAGGAATTGGTTTTGAGGCTGCTAAAGAACTTTCTTATCGTGGTGCTAGGGTTATCTTAGCCTGCAAGAATGTTGGAAGTGCTCATTTAGCTAAAGGTGATATTGACTATTGAAGCATAGACCGGCATCAACTTGATATTAACTATTTATACTTTTAGCCAAGATAATTAAAGAAACAAGAAATGACGATGTTGAGGTGAAAAGGATAGACCTCAGCTCAATGTGGAGCGTAAGGCAGTTTGCACAAGAAATAACCGAAGGGGAGAAGAGGGTAGACATGCTTATTTTAAATGCTGGCATCGGTATCATAGAAAACATAAAGACGGACGATAACCTCCAACTAAGCTGGCAAGTGAACCAATTCTCATCAGTTCTACTCATCAATTTATTATTAGGTGAACTCAACCAGCCAGTGAAGAAATGCAAAACGCTCATTGTTATCTTGTGCAGGAAAAATGAAAGAAAGCGGATCAGGAAAAATTATATTTGTCAATTCAAGTTGTCATCATTTTGGTAAAGTCAATTTCAGCAAAACAGAGTATGAGACATCAAACTGCCCGTGGAAGATTCTCTGCAACACTCGTTTCGCTAATGTTATCACAGCAAACTATCTCGCTCATAAACTTAAAAATACTGGTGAATTCTATTCATTAATTACTTATTATTCTATTTCAACAATGTTTCATTATTTTTTAGGAATCACGGTAAACACTGTGAACCCAGGATTTATTAATGCTCCACATTGGAAGAGATTAAAATTTGAGTTTTTAAGGTTTATTTTGAAAAACATCGAAGAAACTTACGGGAAGGTATGTACATAAATGAGTAAAAATGAACAAAAGTTATGTATATTTATTTGATTAGGATCCTGTAGACGGAGCAGCAACCATACTGACTGTAGCGCTTGATCCAAAATTACAGACAGTCACTGGGCAATACTTCCAAAACTGTAGAGTAAGTATGAAATATCCTTGGTTCTTTATTACGCTCGGTATAATAATTATTGGTTTATAGGTGTCCAGGTGTAAACACAGACGAGCAGATAATTTATTACTAGGAGAACAAATGTGGAAATTGAGCGAGGAGATTTTAGAATTGAAGGAGGAAGAGAAGTACTTTAAAAATGATTGAGACAAATGTTTGATTTGATTTTATAGTAAAAAATCATAATGTCAATATAGTTTTATTATTGTCCTTAAATATCTATTGTATAGAAAACTGTTGTATAGTTGAAAATAATATAATAATAATATACTAATTTAATATTACAACTAGCATAAGATAAAAACATAGTCGTTTCCTTATGTTGTGTGTGTAAAGCTCTTTCCTTGATTATCCTGATTCTCTCTTGATTGTATGTACTAAATCAGGGATAAGGGTAATTTAAAAAAAAATACATATAACAAAAATAAAATAAAAAGCTCCCAATTTCTTCGTCAATCTTTTGAAGATTACATACCTTACCTACATCAAGACTTTGAAACTATTTCTCACGATTTATACAAAAAATAAAAGCTTTAAACAATCAATTTTTTAAAATGAAAATCACTAGCCAAACTACATTCAAAGAGTTTTACATTACTGAATGTAAGAAATATTTCACATTTAACAATTTAAGACATTAGATTGACCACTTGGCTTTATCACAATAATGACTTGTAATATATGTGCCTTCAGATGTATTGCCTTTTACCCTCCTAGTTTGAACAGGACAGCACATTACTTGACTTTACTGAGTCCGGAATGGAATTTGTGGAATTACACGTGAACTGTCTCTTGTGTGGTTGGAAGTTGTAATTCTTTGTGAATCTGTTTGTTCTTCACATACGACTTGACACTTATTACCATTTACAATATTGTGCAATACTTGCAGCCACTTTATTCTGGATGAACGTATTTCGTATATATTTTTACTGGTTTTTCGAATTTAACCTACTGGTTAAGTTGCGAGTTGGAAAATGGAGGTATTTGACCATTTTAACTTGATCTCGTGTACCAATCGGGTCCAAAAATGGTCAAAATATGCAGAAATACATTTTTAAACTAAACAAATATCATAAGACAAAAAAAAAAAATTAAAAAAAATCTTTTAAACAGTTTTTCAAGTTTAACCTACTAGTTGTGAGTTGGGCAATGGAGATATTCAACTATTTTAACTTGATATCATGTACCAATCGGGTCCAAAATTGGTCAAAATATGTAGTAACACATTATGAAACTAACGAACTATCAATCCTACTTTTGTTTCTTTTAACGGACTATTAAAAGTCACAAAAAGACTCATTTTGAAAGGTAGATTGACAAAACTCACTGATGTAAATATTAGTTTACATTAAAACAAGGGTAGCTGCTTATTAAACAAATAAATAAAGTACTTGGTTAGTTATTAAAAAACATTCTAACTCTTAAACCTGGGTCTTTCCTTAGCGTCTCGTTTTGAAAAGAAGCGCCAATTGATTGTTGAAGCCCGCTACGGCGTTTTGTAAATGCTTATTATTCCAACGTTTTTTTGTGGTTTAAAAAAAATGTGTTTATAAGTTAAAAAATCGTTATGAGTAGGGGGTGTGAGAGGGGAATTTTATTTATAGATATTCAAGTCTGTTTTGCAAAGTTTGCGACGGTTCATATGAATTGTTAACCTTCCGTATAAAGGTTGCTTTTACTTTGGGCTGTTAGTGTTTACTTCTCATGTTATTATTTTGTTTATCCACCCTCGACGAATAAACCGTGTATTTTCGCTTTCTCCCGTCTATTTGAAAAGAATTTCTCCTCGAAGGCGGGTCCGGTGTGATTCCATCTTGGACAAACGCCGTGCCGGGTCCCAAGCATTCGGACTGATGTCAATAGAATCGGAAAAAGGGCGATTCCGATAAATGAAATGAGTTACCAGAGGGGCGGCGACGAGAAGCCCAAATTCGGCTTCCAGCTGATGAGCAAAGCCGAGAGGGCGGCGGCACTGCCTCCGCCTCCGACGGCGGCCCTCAGCAAGCAGGGCTATTCGACGATGACGTCCATAACAGAAAACGCGCTCTCCGCCTCCTGGGGCCTACCAAAGAAGAGGTCAAAGACTGAAGAAGAGTAAGCACATTCATATATTATTATTAATCGCCCTTGAAAACAAAAAGTAATATTTTTATTTATTACACAGCAGAAAATTTATAAGGTATATTTACAAAACAATAAAGATATAGATATGATGAAGGGTATGTAAATTGAATTTTTGTAAATGTTGGTACTACTCACATTTATTGTCTACAACCATCCAGATTTCAAGCATTAAACATCTCGACAAAATTGAATGGCATTAAAAACCAGCCTCTCATTGGAAAGTCGTGTTGCCTGTTGGTCGGGTGTTCACTCTTACAATTTTTGTCATGCTTCTTCACTTAATGATGAGCCCGTTTATGTTTACTTGTCTAATTGACTATATTGTTTCAATTATTATTTTGTGTATGGTCTTGGTTGAGATGAGTTTTTTCTTCTGCTGAGAGAGTTGAGATGAGAAGTTGGTGTCCGAGTGGATCGGAGTCATGATAGCTCAAGCGGTTAGAGCAGTGGGCATACTGAGCTGAAGACCGTGGGTTCGAATCCCGCTCGTGACGATCTCTTTTTCATCTTAACCAAGACCTTACGTAAAAAGAAAACAATTGAACTAATGGTAAGCATATAAAGCTTGAAATCCAGGTAGGTGTAAACATAAAATCTAACTATCATTTATAAAAAGTGACACTATAAAGAAGTAGAAAAACGAGAAAGAAGCAGAACAAACACGACATTCACCAGTAGATTTGGTTTCACAGAATCAAAGTGGTTTACATTTTTTTTTCAATATTGCAATATGATCATCATCCTCATCTTCCTATCCTTTTCCAATGTTTTGACAAAAAACAAAAAAAAAAACAGCGAAGTTCATCTGAAAGATCAGAGGTAGCCAACTACAGTTGTATCGACATTTCTATTTTCTGGGATTTCTCTTTGGGTCGGAAGCGTGATGATCCTGTATTTTGCGTTGGTTAGATCCAAAATTTCTTTTCTTGGTGATTCCTCTTTAGATCTGATGCATGATGGACGTGTAGGTTTATCGTTTCTGATAGTAGAATAGAAATTATAAATTTCGGATGTAACTGTGATTTGGTTGGGTGTCGGTGGGCACAACAGTTTAGGCATTGACATGGCGCTAATTGCTGTAAGAAAAGGTACCGGGCTCAAATCTATCAGCACTGCATTCAACCCAATATACATACAAATAGACGTTAAAAAAAAATTAAACTGGGGTATTTCAACTAAGTAGCTATGAACCCTCAGAGTGCCAATTAAAAAAGTCTATTTGTAAATATGTTGATTCCGTTGAGATTTGAACCTTGTACTTTTACCTTAGTGCTGACCACCATGTCAGTGCTTAACTGTTGTGACCACTAATGCCCAACCAACCAACTTTATTTAAAAATATTTTATCTATTTATTTTTTAAAACAAGGGTATTGCAACTATGATGTTATGAACACTCAGGATGCCAGTTTAAAAAAAAGTCCATTTGTAGGTTTACCTACCTGCAAGGTGACCTTTACCTTACAGTGATGACCACCATGCCAATGCCTAACTGCTGCAACTATAGATGCCCAGCCAAACCACAATTGCATCCAAAATTTTCTCATTTTCTGAGTTCCCTAGGTGTGTCTGGTGTGTTATGTGGTAGTTTTGTCATTTCAGATCATTTTGCCATCATCTCTGCCGAATACAGGGCTGCTAGATTCCAACCCGGTACCTTTACCATACAGTGACGAGTTCTAAGTCACTGCCCCGTTTTCTGTCATACAATTGAAATTTTGACAGAAAAAGCCAGTGAGGATAAGCTGGCCAAAATTAGGTCCTTAAAAAAATAATTACGTTTCGCTTTGTTTAGTTGTGCTTTAGTACGCATTGCACACATTATCAGAATGAATCACATCGTTGTGTTTATAGAAAGAGTATTTTAAAGTACCATGTAGTTCTAATATTACGTTTTGTTACGTTAGGTACTTTGATGAGGAGGATGAGACACCAAAACTTGTCTATATTCCAGCACCTGGCAGCCCCACAGGGCAGCAACAGTCGGATTCAGATGAGGAAGACCCATTGGATGCGTACATGGCTGGAATTGAAAATCAGGTTAGGCATTGAAAATAAAAATAAATTATAGCAAAAATCGATTTTCCGTTTTAAGGTGCAGAAACTGGGTTCAAAAGCAACCGTTCCAACTGAAGCTGATAAAAATAAAGGTATTAGGGATGACATAGAAGAAGAAGACGTCGAGGAGTCATATTATAGGTTTGTAAAAATTTTTTTAGTCAACATATATATTTTTATTATAACATTAATTTCCAGGTATATGGAAGAGAATCCAAGAGCAGGTCTTCAAGATGATGAATCTGATGTGGAAATAGAGTATGATGAAGATGGAAATCCAATCGCGCCCAAAAAATCAAAGGTTTTAAACGAAAATACTAAAAATTTGTACAATTGATCAATGCTGTTGTCCCTCAGATCATCGACCCGTTACCACCGATTGACCATTCGACGATTAAATATGAGGATTTTGTGAAGAACTTTTATTTGGAACACGAAGACATTACAAAGTTAGACGCTGAAAAGGTAGCTGAACTGAGGAACACCCTTGGAATTCGAGTTTCTGGTCCACATCCACCGAACCCAGTCACAAGTTTTGGACATTTTGGGTAAGTAAAAGTGATATGTATTAAAATATGCCGATTTGCCTGGGAAAAAAAAATTCAAATGATAATTGTATTTCTTTAGGTTTGATGATGCCCTTATGAAAGCCATTCGAAAGTCTGAATATACCCAACCGACTCCGATTCAAACTCAAGCAGTACCTGCTGCCCTTTCTGGAAGAGATATTATCGGTATATATTTGTATTTTGTGAGAGTTTCAAATTTGTCTTATCAAATCACGATTGTAGGTATTGCAAAAACTGGAAGCGGTAAAACAGCTGCATTTATCTGGCCCCTTCTTGTCCACATCATGGATCAGAAGGAGATAGGTGTGGGCGACGGCCCGATCGGATTGATCTTAGCCCCCACTAGAGAACTTTCCCAACAGGTATTTAAAAACTGAAAAACAAAAACAAAAATGAAATGCTGAAAAGGCAGAGTTTAACTCAAAACGAGATGTTAAGATTTACACAGAAGCAAAGAGGTTTGGGAAAGTTTACAACATCAATGTGGTATGTGCATACGGAGGAGGGTCAAAATGGGAACAATCAAAAGCCTTAGAAGAAGGTGCCGAAATTGTTGTCGCTACGCCTGGAAGGATGATTGATCTGGTCAAGATGAAAGTAACAAATCTGCAAAGGGTCACGTTCTTAGTTTTGGATGAAGCGGACCGTATGTTTGATATGGGCTTTGGTATGATTTTGTTTTAACGTAAATATTTTATATAATTTTTTTTTTTTAAATTATCGTTTTATTTATTTATTTTTTAAAGAACCCCAAGTAAGGTCGATCTGCAATCATGTTAGGCCGGATAGACAAACATTGTTGTTTTCGGCGACTTTTAAGAGAAAAGTGGAGAAACTCGCCAGAGATGTGCTTACTGATCCTGTACGAATTGTTCACGGTGATGCTGGTGGGGAAGCAAACGAAGATGTTACCCAACATGTACTCGTTATGCTCCAAACAAACAAGTTTCCTTGGCTTCTAGCACACCTTGTTGATTTTCAGTCAACAGGATCGATTCTTATTTTTGTGACTAAGAAGGTATGTATTATTGTACTTTAGTAAGTTCAAAAAAGGTATCGTAACTATAAAATTGTGTGAAAAATTTTCAGATTAATGCAGAAGAATTGTCAACTCAGCTCAAATTGAAAGAAATTGACACTCTCCTGTTGCACGGTGATATGGATCAAATTGAGAGAAATCGTGTAATAACCGCATTTAAGAAAAAAGATGTTGATATACTTGTCGCTACCGACGTCGCTGGTGAGTCAATTCTCGAATTATACAGAATAGCTTTATAAGGTTGTATTTTTTTATTATTCTAGCCCGTGGTTTGGACATTCCACACATACGGACTGTTATAAATTACGATCTCGCTAGAGACATAGACACGCACACCCACAGAATTGGTAGAACTGGAAGAGCTGGGCAAAAGGGCAACGCTTATTCTTTAGTGACGTCTGGCGACAAAGAATTTGCAGGGCACCTTGTAAGAAATTTGGAAGGTGCCAACCAAGATGTTCCGCAACCGCTTCTCGACCTGGCTCTCCAGGTTTAACATTTTTTTAAATTTTGTGTTGTATTTAGTGACCTTTAGTCAATGATTGTTTGGAGATCGTGAAATGCGGTCTGGTGTGGTGTGACGTAGGTTTTAGAACTCATAGGCACTCTCAACACGATGGATGGAAAACAAACACTTTGAGCCCAGAAGATAATATCAATAAAGATGGAAACATTGGCACGATAAAGAAAATGTTTTTCTAAAACCTACGTCACACCAGACTGCATCTCCCGATCTCCGAATAAACCCTTTTAATTATTGAGATTTTTCTACAAATTTTTTTTGTAGAGTTCATGGTTCAGGAAGTCAAGGTTTAAGACTGGCAAGGGAAAATCAATGAATGTTGGAGGAGCTGGCTTAGGATTTAGAGAACGACCTGGTTTGGGCTGTGTAGAAGGGCAAACAGTAAGTGATTTTTATGCCAGTTGAATAAAAAAATTTTAAAATTTTTTTAACAAATGTACACTTTTTTATGTAAAGAATTCCCGCCCATCAGTGAGCATTTCTGAAGTTGTGTCTAAAAGTTCAAGGGGGCCAGTTATGGATAGGTTATCCGCTATGAAAGCTGCTTTTAGGGCACAGTATCAAAGTCAGGTAATGTCTCTTGATTTTTTTAAAAAGAAATTTTAAATAAATTCCATAGAAATTTCTTAACTCTTCTTTTGTTATTTAATAAACAGTTTACTGCGTCTGAGGATCATACTTGGGAACAGACTCGAGACAACCCAGAAGGCGCGCCCAAGGCCCCGGCAGTGAAGGGACCTTTGAAAGAAAGACGAGCTAAGAAAAGCAGATGGGACACGCCCACATAGATTAAAATATTTGAAACTAATTTTACAAAATTGGATTTATTATTGCAGTGTACAAGTACACTTTAGTTTTTATCAATTACCACTCAAAATGTTGGGTGCATGAATAAAATTTTTTTTTGGTAATTAATTACAATACCAAGGATGAATGTACTTTATATTGTAAAATTTGAATTTTCCAGATCAGTTGACATTTTAAGTAATAACTCTAGTTGTATTGCCTAATTTGTATTTATTTTATATTTCTTGAATGCTTGTGTCAATTCATTTTGTAAATATTTCAATATATGTTTCTAGACTTTGCAAAAATGGCTGAAAATGTTGTTAAATAAAATTTGAAAAGTATAAAATGATTTTTTTAATGGTCCATTTGTTCAGTTAATCATTTTTCAAGATAATTATTTCTGTTTTAATTTTCTATTATTTTGTAAGAATCTTTAAAAAGCTATGAATAATTATTTGATAACGGAGGTTCATTTGGTTTCAGGTGAATTCTCTCTTTACAAGTTTCAGTTTGGCTTTCTCAATAATCATTGCTGGCCATTCATCAGTTTAGTTAGCAAGTTTTAGAATTTATTTTTCATCTTGCTGGCAATGTTTGTTAAAGCAGACAACATAACAAGAGAAAATGCTTGTAATGGCTCATTTGGCCTTCTGTGGTCTATCCCTGTAAGTCACTACAGGTGGATTAATTATTCATAGATGGCTTTCTTATTCTTGGGTGAAGTCTATCCTTGTAAGTCACTAGTGGTGGCTT
>CM077106.1:24701270-24735099 GCA_039619505.1 Cimex hemipterus | reverse complement strand
AAGAGAGAGAGAGAGAGAGAGAGAGAGAGAGAGAGAGAGAGAGAAATAATAAAAGACAATAAAGAGAAAAAAAGGAAGAGAGTGTGAGCGAATGAGATGAGATGTACATGTTATATAAACGTCTTTTTTTTACATTGAAGATTTATACCAAAAGAAAAATACCACTTGGTGTGCGTTAGAGTGTTATTTATGTAATATAGGTATTATCCGTACGGCTATAGTACACATTGAAATATTAAATTCATTTCACCCTTATATTATTTTTTATTAGAAATTCAAAATTTCCAATAGAAATTAACTAAAAACGCTTTTAAAAAAAAAATTTGTTTAGAACAAACATTTACCTTTCCTTCGGGCTCCGTTTATCGTCCACCCGGCCTCTTTCAGCAGAGGCTTCGGGTTGGCCGAGAGGACGAGGATATGCTGCATGTCCCTCCAGGTGAGGTTGGGGTTCGCCTCGAGAGCAAGGGCGCACATCCCAGCGGCTAACGGAGCCGAAGCCGAGGTTCCTGGAAAACGACAATTTTTTCAACCGGATGCCTAAAATCTCGTCTTACCCGGAGGAAGAGTGTACCAGTGTGATCCATCGTGCAGAGGTGTTCCTGCCTCAGCTTCGGGTCCATATCGACTGTAGCTACACTCTTGTCCCTTCCGAGTGTACCGGAGCTGAACGTCGAAGCAAGGGTGGAAGAACATTCTTCCAAATACCAAGGTTTCAACCTGAAATTACACTTCAATTAACAGACAGATAAAGGTGCAATTTGCTCAAAGATATTTACTTTTATTTTCTTACTGATAAATTTCAGATAAAAATTGTTTTGCTGAAATAAATGTTAAATGTTCACTTGTAAATGACAAAAATAAAGCCTAAAAGCTAGAATATTACCCCGTCAAAGATAGATAAATACACGCCAGTATATGAAATCAATGTTTTTTTGTCGTATCATTATTGAATCTATCTGAATTATTAAAGCATATCTTCAATCATTAATACAAAACTGATATCTTCCTATAAACGACGGCAGCAATTTGGAAATAATGAAAAAAGAACTAAATTACTAGTTTATCTATGCAATTTTCTTCTTTTTGCGACTATTTCGTTTTTGTTGAAACTTGAAGCAGAATTTTCTTTTGTCGAGACAATGAAAAAAAAAAAAATCAATTATGTGGGATTTTTTTACCTGTCAGTGTATTTGGTAAAATCTAGTTCGAATATATTTAATTTCGCAGATCCTCGCTCTTATAAAATTCAATATGAAGTAAACCCGTTTGTATAAAAGTTAACCTTTCAAAGTATTTATTATAATTCATAAATTAGATTTGAGAATTTATCTTTGTGTATATGAAAGCACTTGAGATATAATAAAACAAATTTTCGAAATCTGCACTAATTTTTCTCCAACCTCGTAATTTTTTTAAAAACTTTTTATTTGTTTTTTACAACTGCATTCTTTGATGCAACAAGTATTTACATGTAAACTTATTAAAGGTGGCGTGAAAGCTTGAACAATGACCATCCAGTGATGGTAGACGTTAGTACTTCATACGATGAGTGAGATGTATTCCTTCGTCGATGTCAATCGCTAAGGTTGTCGTGGGGCCACCGATGCTTCAGTCTCCTGTTGGGATTGTTAGGTAATGTGGTGGATGACAGGTTTTTGACGAAAGGGTTCGGATGATGGGGTAGTTTGGAGTGGAATGTTTTGTAACGATGTTGGGCTAACTCGGTAACAAAAGGGACGTACAAGTCAGTACGGATGGTGTGATTGGATACACAGAAAGGGGCTTGTACTATTGTTCGGAGGATTTTGGATTGAAGGGATTGTATTCGATTGAGGTTAGAACGCTTAGTAGTACCATAAAGTTCAAGTCCGTATGTCCAAATGGGGCCCAGAAGGGCAATGTAAAGTTTTCTTTTGTTTGTTAATGAAAGTTTTGATCGTCTGTCCATTTGTCGTTTAAGCATGAAAAATCGTATATTACAGTCTGAGCGTTTAAGTCGTGTATGGGGGTTCCACGTCAGTCGTTTGTCTAGGTAGAGTCCGAGGTATCGTATATGGTTCGCATTTGGGATGGGAATGTTGTTGAGGTATACTGGTGGGAGTGTTTTCTTGTTTAATGTAAATATTATGTTCGTTGATTTGGTTTCATTAATCTTGATTCTCCACCGACGGAGTCGGGTTTCTAGGGCGTTTAGGTGATTTTGAAGATTACGAGAAGCAATGACAGGATCTTTATCGGGAGAGGTGCGGTATCATCGGCAAAGGTGAAGGTAATAGTGTTTGGTTGCGTAGGTAGGTCGGATGTATAAATTGAATATAGGAAAGGAGCGAGCACGCCGCCCTGTGGGACACCTGCAAGAATAGGATGGATAGATGATCCCTAACCATCCCGTAATTGATAACAGTATTTTTTTAAACAACATTTATTTGTATCTACAATTGTACATGGATTACACAACAGATTGGGTATTTTATGTTTGTGGCATTTCGGTCGTTATAGAGAAAGCTACCCATTGGCAGTTCTAGATTAATAAAATAATCATTTATGAGGTCTGTTATCTATATTCTTGACGAAATTATCTGGTAATTGACGGGAATGAAGTAATCGTATTAGTGTGTTTTTACGATGTTGAAATATTCTTTATCGAACAATTTCCCACTTTTTGTGCGTTGCATAAAGATTTAGCTTTGCCTCCCGTTTACTTAATCAAGTCCGCAAATCATTCTACTAACAAGTCTAAAAAATTCACCCTAAATCCACCCCATTTTACATATTTAAAAAAAAGTGATTTTGCAATTTGCTTTTTGTTGTTTGTTTTTGTACGATGGCTCGGAACTGCACCATCAGCCCTCAGGGTGCCGGTGGTTTTGAAAAAAAGCCTATTTGTATGTATGCAGGGCCGCTGGATTCGAACTCGGGACCGTACAGTAATGAGCGCCGGGTCAACCTAAACTGTTCCGGCCACAGACCCTCCAGGTTTTTTTTTTCGAGGGTTTGCAACAGCAGAGGTCATATAAACCCTCAGGGTGCCGGTGTTTTTGAAAAAAAAGCCCATTTGTAAGTATGTCGGGTTCGAATGCAGGGCCGCTGGATTCGATCCCGGGACCTTTACCTTACAGTGATGAGTACCGTGTCAAAGACTGAACCTTGCGGTCACCGACGCCCCAGTATGTTATTATTTACATAAAAAGGGGCAGAAACAATTAATCTTCAAATTTTGGATTCAAAATTTTGGAATATTCGGCCGATCTATAAACTTGGCGCCCGACAATAAGTTTGAGTAAGTGTATGTCGAAAGTTTTGATGTTAATGTCAATTTTGATTGTCGGTTGAGTAGGTAATAAAACATTTTAAATGGTTTGATGAGTATCTGTTTTTTTAATCGTGTCTGTGCATTCCAAGTTAAACTTGTACCAAATGAGATCCATAAATTGTTAACTTTTTCGGATTGGGAAACAGGTACATTTTATATTCCTTGTATATGCTAGGACAAGACTCAGGACAGGATTATTTATGGGGGTAAATTTTATTTTAGAAAGGATGTTTTATTTTTCAATTGTTGATATGTGGTTTTCTAACATAAGTGAAGCTTGTGCAGAAGATGGATGACTTCTCAGAAAATGTAAAATAAAATGGGTATTTTATATTTATTGAAATCACAACAAACTGCTTGGAAATGATAAAAAATCGATTTTATGGTTCCAACCGACTGGCCTAATTTAAAACATGTGTATGAATTCAGCATTGTTTACCCTGCTTGCGTCGCACTGGAAATCGATAGCGTGTAAATACTGTTTGTGTAGCCGTCGCAATTGCATGAATCTTCGTGCATGCCGCCGTTTCCGCTCGCCCAAACGAATATGGATCCTTTGCCTCCTCGTCCCTGAAATCAGAATATTAATTAAAGTCAACTGACAGCCTGTTTTTTTCACTATTGGACAGTCTTACGGCCGTTGATAATTTGCCACTTTCAATCACGCTTTTTCCTTTCCGTTCTTTTCATTTCCGTTACTTTATCGGACCGTTTTTTAATTTCACATACAATTTCCTTGTGTAAACATGTTTTTTTTGTCGTATCCAACCGGTCGATCGGGGAAAAAAAGCTTCAATAACATTTCAAAAGACGACTTGAAAGCTTTCCGAATGGAATGGATATTCATCAATGCTTGGACAACGAGGAAAATTACTTTTGAAAGCTTTTATAAAATATGTTTTTTCATAACAACGATAAAACAAATATATAAACAAACAAAACATGTATACAGAGCCTTCTTAAATGGCGCGTTTGAATTTCTCGTGAACAAATGACGCTGTAAAAACCAAAAAAATATTTTTTAGAGTACTTTCAAATGTTTCTTTTTTTGGAGCAAAATTATATTGGATACCTTAGGCACAGTTCAACTTCAAAATTTGAAATACGACCGTAAGACACCTTGACACATCATATTAAAAGATTTCCTTCCCTGAAAACATTTTAAATTGATTTTAAATTGTTCCACAATTGACAAAATAATGGCAAAAAGTTTGAATAACTCATTTCGTTATTAATTCCAATAATTTGCTTCTTCACTAAAGTAAACGTTAATTTCCTTTATTGTTTTAAACTCGCATTATATGAGCAAATCTTAATTCCTGGAAGTAAATAAGATTTCCAACAGTGCCTATTCGTTATATTCAGTATTTCTTTCTAAACGAACCAAAGAGCACATTTTTTCTATCAACAGCGAGTTGATATGAATGACTGCTTTATTGATAGTGGTGGTATTGCTCATCGTGCAGTCGAGTTGTACTCCCAGAAATATTCTGATCGCTCTATAGTAAACCATAAAACGTTTATTCGTGTTCTGTGGAGTTAGTCCATGTTATGAGAGATAGGGAACAGTTGATGTTCTATCACAATGAAACCGGCAGCGTAATTTCGACGAAGAGCTGAATGTTTTGTTGTAAGATCGGGAAAATTCGAATCCCTCTCTCCAAAATTTTCGAAGGGTTGTAGGTTTTTCAAAAAATAATATTATAGATGTCTCCAGACTTACAATTTTAAACCGTATACGTCGCATCTTGTTCAGGGACTTCCGGATTTTGAGTGTGATAGGCATCTAACGTTCATTTGCGCAATGTCGATTTGGGAAGCTGAAGAAACGTCTTCTATACATTCTATGGTCCGATGACTCGCTCACTTTTAATGGTATACTAATCCGTTGGAATTTTTGAACGCGGGTAGAGGAAAATCCGAGAATTTCTCTTGTCATCATCAGACGGCACACAATATCAACGTATGATGGACTTCTCGGAAATGAATTAATTGGGCCTTATTTCTGCGAAAATAATTTAAATGGTGATCAGTTTATCAATTTTTAGCGGAGGTTTTACCAACACAATTGGTTGATGTTGTTCCGCAACAAAAAGAAAGAATATTTCTCCAGGTTGATGGATGCACACAATTCTTTACGAGTGAGACTTTATCGTCACTTCCGGGATGGGTGGATAGGACCTCCTGGACCGATTTGTTGGTCTCCTCCGTCACCCGATTTAACTCCATTCGACTGTTTCTGTGCGAGGCCATTTAAAAACAGCGTACCAAACGTAATCTAGCCAATTCAGTTGAAGAATTGCGGCAAAGGATAGAAAATGTTTATCAATTCATCTCCCCTGACTCTCGCCCCCGGTGAAGAGTGGTTACAAAGAGCAAATCTTTTCATCTTTACAGAAGGCAGACAAGGAGAACATGAAATATGATTAATATAGCAAATAGAAAACCAAATTCCATTCTTTTTTTCTCAAACCTTTTGCCATAACTTTGTCATTTTTGATCAATTTAAAATCTGGTTGCATCATTTTTTGGCGTAAAGTTTTTTAAATGATGTGTCAGGATGTATAACGTCCGTATTGAACTAGGTATCTTGTATAATTTTTCTACAAAAAAGATAACAATTTGAAACCAGTTTAACAAATATTATATTTTTTCGTGAGTTGCGGTCTGGTGTGAAGTAGATTTCAGAAAAAACATTTTCTTTATCGGGACGACGTTTCGATCTTTATTGAGATCATCTTCAGGACTCAAAGTGTTTGTCTTCTGTGTAATTGTGCCATTCTTGCGTGTCGTGTTGAGAGTCTCACGATTTCTAAGTAATTATCGGTTAACGGTCACTAATCAACACACATTATTATATTTTATTACATGAACATTTTTTTTTATAGCGTCATTGGTTCCAGAAAAATTCAGCCAGCCATCGACAAAGGACACCCTGTGTAATAATCGTTAATTTAATTTTTTTTATTTTTCAATTTATTATTCCATATCCATTATATTTCGTGGGGCGATTGATCAAATAACTACTTTCAATTAATTAATTTTTACGTAAGGTATTGGTTAAAATGTGAAAGTTAGTGTCACGAATGGGATTCGAACTCAAGACATTCCGCTGTTCTAAACACTTGAGCTCTCGTGACTTGTTACATTAACTTTTACATTTCAATCAAAACCTTACATAAATATTAATTAATTATTTGATATGTCCACCTTTGTTTGAGCTCGACTAATTTTTTATACTAGGAAATTATTTTTTAATTTTTTAATTTTCTAATTTTGTTACTTAGGCATAGGTTTAACGGTTTTTGTAAAAATATTTTAATTGCTATCACAATCGATTATCGTTAGCCGTATAAAGGAAAAGATATCTCCTTTAAATACATGGATCATTTGTACATAAGACCAGAACTAAAATTAATCCGTACTGTAAATATTATTTCCGTCCTTCCGATCGTCGATTATGACGATTCATAATCGCATTATCGTTTCGTTCTTCAAACTCGCTATTTTTGGGCCTTTCGGTTATTGTCGACTATCTTCGATCCAGCCACCTCCACGGACAACCGCGAGCTCTTTCTCAAAAACCTCAGGACTATTTTGCACGTGGATCTTCTTTTATGTGTCGCCCATGAGACTTGTGTTTAACTTTCGTCCGATTTTTTCAGACACACCGTTCAACATTCAACGCTTCGCCATCCCACTTCACAACATTGAGAATTACTAGCTCTTGTATATTTATTTTCATGTTTTAACCACTTTCCAGAAATCAAGAAATCAAAGTATTTAGATGAACTCTGCCCGGTTTAGAAAACAATAGGTGTACATTTTTTTAAAATTTATGTTTTATGAAAATAGTTATTTTCATATTTTCACATATATTTTGATTTTGATTTTATTCACTCGTTCGCAAGAAAAATGTAATAAAATTGCAGGCGTGTTAATTATTAAGTAAACAAAATGACGAACTGTTCAACACTGTTTAATTCTTCGCTGTTGTTTTTTTAAAATTGAACTTTATTGTTGGCAATAATAGAAAAAAGTTGAACAGTTCATTTCTTTTAATAATATTCATGTAATTCAGATAATCAACTGTTATTGCCGATTCTGAAAACTTTTCCGTATGCGCGAGAGGTGAGCAATGAAAAAGAGCTGATTCAGTTCATTGAATAAGCGGTTTTGATCGGGTCGTTAAAAAGAACGGTTTTGCTCTTGTCCAGATATGACAGAATGGACGTTCAATTATCGATGCCTTAGCCTGAAAAATCCTCAAATATACCGTGTAATATGTACTAAAAAAACCATCGCATATTTGATACAATATGTACTAAAAATCTTAAAATACAAATATTAAAATCAAAATCGCAAGAATTATCAAACACTTGAATGCAAATACATATATATAAAATTTATAGATCTGATTGAAAAGGGTGAATGAGAAACAGTTCTTATATGTTTTAACTGGAATTTATTTTACGAGCATGAAAGTAGAGATCCCAAGGAATAATGGTTATTCTTGAGTAGTATGATTGTAATCTATTAGCGCGAGAGAAGGGAGGCCTTTATTTTTTAAAGCCTTCCAGGAATTTGAAGTACTGTGGGACAGTATGAATGCTACTCAGATCGACTTTTTTCTAAATGTTATCACGGCACAACAAGCAGGTATGCAGAAATATGGTCTCACAGGATTGGACTTTTGTTGGTGTAATAAAGAAAAGGACTATTTAGTTGAATGTTCATCCATCTCATCCAAATGGGCTCTGATCGACCAATTGATGCTAGTGAACCTTTAATGTATATTTATCATTAATGTAAATTGTTTTTCTCAACTGTTTTATGTTTCGTGCTGAACACTCGCTTGTGTTTTTAAACTTCCTGATTTTTTTTCATTCACTTCGTAGCCTAAATTATATGCATGTAAATAATTGGAATTGATTTTTTAAATGAAAAAAATCTTCAAATGTGCAATATTCGACAAAATAAGCATATGCTGAATAAAATTGGAATCTTTGTACCAAAGCGTTAGGATTCGGAATATGATTATCATGATTTCAGCATAAGAAAAATTGACCGTTTTTTCATTCAACACTTGACCAAGGTACGGTCAAAGCAAATTCAGTTGTTACTTGTTAATTCAGTTGACCTATTTTAACGTCATCATCAAGGCAAAACAATCTTAAATTTACCTACACATTGAAATATTTAAATTTTTATAGACGATTTCAAATATCCTCTAGGCCCGATGCACTCCCAACAATACCAAGGACTGTTAGAGTCGCAGTGAGATTGCGCATAAAAAAACTTTAAAAGTAAAAAATAAACGCCAGTATATCGAACCGGATCCATTATTGTCAATGCATTAACTATTATAGAGATGTAATCACAGACAATAATAGCGTCTCTGTTTTATTAGAAGTAGCGTGAGTAAACAGAACGTCTGTTCTAATCCGCTTTTCATTCTGTATTACTATGTTTACCGGATCTACTAGTGTTCGAAGTTACTCTCATAAGTTTAATAGGGCGAATAGGAGAAGTGAACTAGTATGTTCTATTAAAGCCTTAATTGAGAAATGAAGTTTAATCTGTTCTACTTTTAGCTACTTTTTTATAGATTAAAAAAGTTGCTACCTATTTATAGGTTGGATCATAGATTATAATTGTTAATCGGGGAATAAACAAAACCTATAATGTATCGTGTTTTCTTTTAAGATTTATTTAAAGTTTTTTCCTCTTGGAGACATAGGAATTTTTTCCTTCGCACACAAATTTACTATATTGTGATTGTTATTTGCTAATATTATAATTTTAAGGTTTTTAGTTGAGATAAAAAGCCAATGGCGCGTGCGGAATTCGAACCCACGATCTTCGGCTTGATACACCACTGCTATACCACTTGAGCTATCGTGATCTCGATCCACCCGGACACCAACTTCCCATCACAACCGCACCTTTTGAATTTTCCCTACTTTTTGCCATTTGCCTTTTTTTTAATCTCAACTAAAAACCTTATTTATTGTGATACATTAATTGGTCAACCGGACCACGAAATTAGTGAATTTAATGAATTGAAATGAAGAATACTTCTTCTCCGTGGCCATTTCATTTGTCGTCGAGAATCTAATTCGATTGTATGACATTTGAAAAGTGGCAAAAAAGGAGGGAAAATTCAAAAGGTGTCGTTGGGATGAGAAGTTCGTGTCCGGGTGGGTCGAGGTCACGATACATCAAGTGGTAGAGCAGTGGCGTTACCAAGCCGAAGATCGTGGGTTCGAATCCCGCTCGTGCCATTGACTTTTTTATCTCAACTATAAACCTTAATTAATTGCAATATATTAATTGGTCAAGCGTACGACGAAATTAGTGAAGTGATTTGTTAATGATTTTAGTGCATGATTTTTGTTTAACTAATAAGTTATTAATTTTAGCGGTGTTTTATCGAGGTTTTTATTGCTCAGGCTTTCCTAAAAATAATACAAATTTATCTATAATTTTTTTTTTGGTTGATCTTGCTTTACATAAAAAATATACAGCAGTTACATATACAGAACTTATGCTTGGAATTTCCAGATAGTTGGAAAAATTGGATTTTATTTTCATAGAACGTTTAATTTTAGATGTAGCAGTAGACGGTGCAGAAATTATCATATGTTATGATTATTATTGGCTGTTAGTTGGTGTTGATTTACTGATTCCAATAAGCTCAAATCTGAACACGTACGTGTAAAACTATCACTGTCGAAGTTAACAGCCAGGGTTTGCCATTTACAATAAATTATCGGCAGGCCTGGAGAATCACCAACGCAATTAGTTTCTGAATCCATTTACTCTCCCACTCACTATATATATTTTGTTTTAAATTTATGTATCGTTTACTAAATTAGGAACTGGGATATTCCTCCATCAACCGTTACACCTATTAAACAACTAAATTTATTGAGATATTCTACGCTAATATACATACATTATTTTTAACACACTAGAGTATACAACAATATCTACTGATATACACTACTGTATATACAACAAAACCTGGTTTGCTGAAATACAATTCTCATATCATGTGGCATTCTTATATAAAGCCAAGGAATTGCATCCTTAAATTAGATGGGACATATCGAGCAACCTTTCCACATATTCTCTCAGACTTTAACACAAAAGTAGGTCGACCTCGCATGGCCAGTCCTTAGTCGGCGAGGATGACCCATCTTCTTCGATAGGGATCCACCACTTATCGACAGTGCTATGTCATTATTACAATTAATGCGGTATTATGCGTGAAAATAAATATCAAAGGCAAGATATATTAACATAATTTATTAATTGTATTTATATAATATTAAATAATATTTATATAATATTACAATATTACTATAAAAACTTATAAATAATACCACATTAAATCTAAATTTGTGTAAGGGAAAAATTATGTACAAGTATAAAAAAATATAAGCCCTGTATGTTTTTTAAACAAAAATCCGGTGAATTTTGTTTGATTGATTCATCTAAAAGTAATGACATTTAACTGAACCCGTAAAATACGATTTATTAAAGCCAAAATAACGGTGAACATCTGTACTGTTTTTTTTTGTTAAATGTAGTGTTAACAGTTTTAAAATGATAAATAATTTATGAACCTCTTTTTTTGAGAGAAAGGCCGATAATAAAATACCGAGCCATTTGAATTTTAAAATGTTTATAAATATAGGGAGTAAATTCCGTTGTGAGTGATTTAGTCGGTCAAATTTTAGGAGAGAATTAAATATAATTTGTGGCTTATTGCCAGACAGAGGTGGGAGGGAGGAGGTGCGTTTTTATACGCTAATGAATAAACATTAGAGCACATAATTTGGTTATTTGCAATTCAGTAGATAACTTTCGTATCTGCTTGGCTTAAATTCAACTCCTGGATGGCTAAAGGCACGTCTTGTTAAAAGTCCCTTTTATTTCAAAACTATTATGTCCATGAATTATCCAACAGGATTTTCTTATGGACAGGGTGATTTTTTTTCTACATTTTCTTAGTTTTGTTCAATCTTCAGAAATTAGTACTATATCCGGGATCACTGCATTATAAAAAATAACCCAGGTCACGATTAAATCAAAATCCAGGGATCTACTTGATAATAACTTCCCGTTCCATCCAATATCCCTAAAAGTAATCTTATAGTGGTTTATTTGCTCGTCTCCAGGGGATTGGCAAATATTGGTAGTAAAAGAGGGTTAGCGGGGATGCAAACAGGGAGGGGTAACATTATTGGTCTAGAACGTTTGCCTCTACAGTACCGACTACATTTCCATTAATGGGATTTTTTGAAGTGTTTCTCACCGCATGATTTGATCGTCACACGGCACGGGACGTATTTTGATTATTCTGTTTATCAAATATTGAATCGTGTGTCTTTTCGCTTTATTCGAATCTCGTATCTTTGCACAAGAAAAAACTTTCAAAACTTTGGCGTCTTTTTCAATAAACAATATATTTATCCAATTTGTATGTTGTTTGTGTTTTTTATATCTTGTAGATCAATTGGCAACATTATAAAAATTCTAAATCAACCCTTATCCGTTAAACAAAAATATCTACCTATACTTCAGTGAGACACTCTTCGGAATATCACCATCCTCAGTCGTTGGAGTCTGTGTTATTTTGTCAATCTCCAAAGTAAGAGCAAATTTAGCTTTAATGTTTTTTAGAGAATGTAATTATTTCACATCACTGCACGGCGCCAAAGCCCATTAGTTCAGAAAAACTGGTCAGTCGTGAACGTTTAGTCTAATTTCAGCGCCGTGAATAGTAAAGCCTTTCCTACATTCTTTCTACTACTTTCTTGTTCTTTCCTTTTTATTATTGCCTTGTTTAAGTGTGAAATATACATGACAGAGTTGATAGAGACAGACTAACCATTTGTTTATTTTTGTCCATAGTTTATTGTGAAATGCTACATGAAGAGGACATTGTTTGAATTGTGCCCTTTTACTTCACTAACATTTGTAACAAAGTAATTAATATTTATTAAATATTGGAAACTTCATGGAAAGAAGAAAATACAAACCATGTATTTTTACCAAAGACGTAATAGTATTCACATTCTCTCTGATAGTATTGTAAATCTTGTCAAATTTTGCGACGTTTGTTATTACTATGCAACTAATATAACATACATAAACTTTTTTATTTGTTTCTATTCAATTTTTATTGTTAAATGTTATAATAAGAGTAAAGAGTAAGCGAGAGGTCACATGAACAATAAGAATAGAGATTGAAATAGCTTAATTAGTTGATAAAAAATCTTAATTGAGTGAATTTTTTAAAATTATTTTGTAAGATCTATATACACTCAAAGACAAAAAAAAAATTGTAGTTCAACTTTATAAAGGGTTACTAATCCTTTTCTATACTTTAGATCAAAAATAAAGAAAATAAGTTGGATTTTAACCCTTCCATACCCAATTTTTCGAATGAGTTAATTGGTTTTTTAAATTGCTTTCTCTGATAAAACTATAAATTTGACTAAAAGAATAACTTAATGTTATTGACAAAAGAAAGGATTTAAGTGGAGAAGATCTTGTCTGGACAGAATCGTTTTGTCGATGACCTCAAAACAGATCAAAAACATGGCAGATAACAATTGATTTTTTTACCCAGACCATAACGAGACCCGGTTTAATCGTGAGCTATTAAAAGTGAGCGGTGAAAAAAATGCTAATTTACATAATATTCAGCTTATCAATTTAATTGGACAAAACACAAGGTGAAAATATTAAATGTGCCTTAAGATCTACATATTTTCTTTAGCAGAACAACCGTGGTAAAGAATGCAAATTTAAAAGTTTATATTTTATAGTATTATTTTTTATTGGCGGACGCTTCGGAAGTTTTTTTTTTCAAAGCAGAACGTAAACAAATGATCATTGGTAACAGTAAAAAATATATTTGATAACATACAATATTTTTAGAATTATAGCCTGAGTAGCTTTGTAAAGTTAAAGCCAATTGAAATTGCTTAATTGAAACGAAAATAAAAAGGAAAAATGACCGTAAATAATGTGAATATTTTTAATTGAACAACAAAGGTTCGGTAAAAAAATAAATTAAGCCAGAAAAATAAACACAGCAAGACGCACGATCATTTTTTACGAAATGGGTAAATTTCTGTAAAATATTGAAACTATTGTAGTGAAATATATTTTTTAAAAATAACTGATTGTTTGTAAGCGTATAAGTTTCGTCTTGAAAAGAGAAGTCAAATTTCCGACCTGTATTTCCAGTAAATGTATGTATTGAATAAAAAATGTAAATTCTGACTGCATTGTCAGAACAACCACCAATAATGAAAACAAGTTTTTAATTTAAATAATTATTAATAGTTCCAAAATTTGAGTATGTAATCACATTGCAAATTATTGGTATTATTAGCAAAATGCTTACTGTTAAAACCACGTTTTCGTTTATTTTTTCAATGTCGCTAATAATATTTGGTCATTAAAAATGTTTAAAATCACTTGACGGGCACTATAAATAAATCAACCTTTACCATCCCTCTGATCTTATCCACTGATGTACTTTCGTGTTCAACTTTGATAAAATTTTTGAACTTGTTATTAAACAAAAAACTTTTAAAAAATAAAATACAATAGCCTTACCTTGGTGATACCGTTAATAAAGGCTTTGGTCGCTAACGGTCCTGGGCCGTCTACTGTTTTCCCGTCGTCTTCGGGTCCCCACGATGCTGAGTAAATGTCAATATGGTCTGGATTCAAAGAAAGCGATCGGGCTTCATCTGCATCATCAACCGAGCCGTCCAACATTCGTACGCCTTAAAAAAAATATGTATCAAATTATCTCGAAAGTAGTCGAAAAAATTTCAAATCTTTGCCTTCTCAAAGAAAGTCTCATATTAAATTCAAGTCAAGAAAGAACATCGTCCTGCTGATACGAGAATGTAATCTTGTTCCCTGTTTTTGTTCGAGTTTAAAATTTATGGCCGGACTTTTTGACGCCCTCGCATGTCAGGACGGCTATTTACTTTATAAACATCACCGCCTCAGAGCCGCGATTTAATCTTTTAACCGGGGACAGAGCAAACTCGGAAGTAAATTAAATTTGTTGTACTTCGCCTTCTGGAAGTAGGCTAAGTTTTAAAGGTACTTTTTAACAACTTTACCTCCGATGCTTGCGTTGAACGCGACGCCGACTCCGCAGAAACCATTGTAAGCAGAGGCGGCGACTTCACCGGCGCATCTCGTCCCATGTTTGTTATCTCCGGTGTCACTGGGAGTCGGGTCTTTATCGTTATCATTGATATCACTACTTGCTTTAGGATCCTGAAAAAGAAATAAAGAAAACCTTTATAATACACTGTCAACTATTCTTTCTACTAAAAACAAAACTTATTTTCAAGTCATTATTCACCACTTAAACATAACTTAAAAAACATAACCTATTGGAGTTGGTTAAAATGAAACCAAAGTAAAATTTGATATCGCTAATTGGATAATTTTAGTTGAAGCACGTTATAGTGCTAATTCGGATTCTTGGCAAAAACTTGAGATCATCTAGGAAGATACGTTTCCATTTAGAGTGTTAAGAAAGGTACAATATTTTTCTTTGAATTCTTGTTGCTTACAATTATCATTTGAGATGAAATACTTCAATAAAAAAACAGTATAATAAAAAAACATTTTTTAAATCTTAATTTATAACTTTCTTATAAAAATACGAAAATAAGAAAATTATGGTTAGCAACTGTGTTGGATGGCAATTTATTGATCATATGAAGATATTATTTATGGTATGTGTTATGCTAGTTGCTTTAGTTTTTATCTGTTCTCTGATGTGTTCTTAAATTTTGTTGTAAAAAAACATAGTTACTTTATATTGCAGTAATTTTGTTGTCTTGTGAGTTTTAGAAAAATTTGATTAGCTGTAATACACCGTTTAAATCTGGTGTTTATTACCCGAGTCGGTTCGAGCTTGTTAACCGATTATTTCAACTTGGTTGTAAGAGTTTCAGGTTGACAAGGTTTAAATTTTCTAAAAGGGATAAAACAACTCCGCCAGGTTATGAAACTTCCTTCATAAGGTGAATTTTGAAGCTCGAGAAAGTTTCAAGGGGAAATGGGAGGCAGCGCAAGATTTACAGAGTAATTTGTATTTAGATGAAAACGGGGAGGAAAGTGTTTATCTGAAGAAGGAGAAAAACACCCTCGGTTTTGTACAAATCGCCGCAATGATTGGTTTGTGTGAAGCGAGTATTTTACGGCCACGACCCATCAGAATCTAATATCCCACCAATCCGAAGATATACGACACTTTCGCCGTGTTATGTCTTTTTTGTTCTGGGTTAGAGGTTTAATCTTTTTGCTCTAACCTTAAAAAAAAAAAAAAAAAAAAAAGCGAGCTGGTGGAAGCGTAGCATTATTCAAATTCTTCTTGGACCATTTCAAGCTGGTGGTCATAACGAGATCATTGTAAAAAGTAAATATACACCATTGCTCTAAAAAATATTACGAGAAACAACTTGTTTATTACTTTAATTTTAACCGTATGTAAATGTATTAATCTCTACTTTTTTAAAAGACTGAATTGAAATTTAAGAAAAATTTATTAGAATCGAAATTACGGTTCAATTAATACAGAAATTCTCAAAGTTTGTACATTCTTTTAAATTGCGTTCTTGTACATACCGTGACGAATTAGTGACAAAACATCAGTTTATAACAATTTGCAATATTTTGTAACATTAATAATATATTTCTGTCGTAGTTGATGAATCTTCCTCCTCTTTCTTAAAATTTGTCAGATATGTCCAGCCATTTCACACTCTTCTGTGGTGGTCTGCGTTAATTCCGTGTACTTACATCTCTTCGATTGATCATATTTTTATGCAATACTCAGCATCAATGCACAGCGTAAAGTTTATTAATTAGAAATACCTGCCACTTATGAAGGCAACGAGGTAAAACCTTCGTGGTTTTTGAACATGCATGCGATTTTTATTTTTTATTTTCTAACAACCTGGTCTGTTTGTATTTGTGTTTTTGGAAGTTTACGTTAAAACAACTAAATGATCTAACTCTAACAAGTTCATCTAGAGGGTAAACGAACGCATCCATTAAACTCATTAATTGTGTTGAGTTCTGCTAAGTGATGAATCTACGGTTTGATCTTCTCTGATCCTCACGCCTCCCTAGATCTGTCAGATGCGTTTCACCATTTCACGCTCTTCAATGATTGGTTTCTGTGTCATGTTTGAAATCGAGCCCTTACATCACTTCATAAAAAATAACACAATACGCACGGCGCAAAGTTCATTAGTTCCGTAACACGTCCCGGTCATAAAGGTTTAGCCTATGGTTCGCGTCGTGTTTTCGAGTGGCCCTGCTTCCAGTTTAAGTCAAATTAATGTTACATTATCATACAAACGTGTTCGTTATAACTACTTCGTACTTAACTATTCGTAGCCTTCTCAGACGTGTTTCGCTATCTTTAGAGGCCGGTCTCTGCGACATTTTAACAATCGTATCCTCATCGTAATCACGACAATTCTTATGGGACTATTTTTAACGGAAGTCAAAGTGAAAATACCATGATTTTTCATCTAATCATAATTCATAGTTTTGGCAGACGCCCTATGTGTCACTGTCATTTTGCCTATCGTGACTTAGCTGCGACATTTCCCATCAATTAATAATAAAGGATTCAACACCAATGTAAATTTCATTAATTGTGCAATACCTGCCAGCCAGACTTAGCATACTCTGTGAAGTAAGACACTTTTTTTAAGATGACGAAAACACAATTTTATTTTTAACAACTACGGTCTATTAAATTAGAAGCTATTTTTTACTGCGAAAACCCATAATTAAAATGCATTACTCTAGCTAATATTAATTAACTAATAATAATTATTACTATTTTTGTATTTATCTAAACAAGTTGTTTAAAATATGATGATATTTAGTTTTAATTTTCAAAAGATTTTACCAATGACGAACTATTGTTACATAAAAGTAAAGAGAATTAGTGGATTGTCGAAATACAGTCTGAGAAATCAAGAAACGTCGAATTTGTCCAAACTAACGGATTCAAAAACCAACAAAAAATTAACACTATGATATTATATCATAACGTGGATATGTTTTATAAACATAAAAAATTATAACTAACGAATTCAGGCAGTTAGCAAAATTCAGGCTAAATTTACCAGATTCTAACATCAACTTAAAAAAGCGTGCTTTGCTCAATGAATTTTAGCAGAGGCGTAATATAGAGCTAGAATACTTCATAATTATTAATTTATAGGTTAAATTGCTGATAAACTCGTGCTTGTCAAAAACTTTTGATATATATTTATATCACTTTTATCATCTAATTATAATAAAGCCTTAAATCATTCGGCAGCATCCTAACTCGAGTAATTTATTTTCAAAGTATAATGTTGATGTTTTACGACGAATAATTTATTTATGTAATTTTATATAGTATCGGTACATTTGTTTACGTAAGTTTAGTTTGATTGGGGTTTTTATTGTACATTTGATGTATTTTAAATAAAAAATGGTAATGATAAAGTTTTATTCTATCTTATATTCTATGGGAGTTAATTGAATTATATCATTGCGACTGGTTGCAAGGGATCATTGGAGTCCACCTAAAATTGAACAAAAATTCGACTTTATATTCGTAATAAAATTACGTTTCGATCCGGACAGATTAGACGTTCGTCCAAAGCCGTTCATAGCTGGGACTGATCCGGCCGAATTGCTAGACGTCTACCATCTTCTAATCAGGCCAATCCTCCCATCCGGAGGCTTACCCTAATTCGCAATAAATCTCAAGACGAGAGAAATGGGCCAGGAGAGCAGGAACCGCGACACGAAACCGCCTTTGCTACTCAATTTCCAATTCGAGGACTACTCCAAACAACCCTTTCGTAGCGGAACTCCCCGGAACACTGTGAAACGTTTTCTACAAAATATTATTTCAAATATTTTCTACTTTGACCGGCATGTATGGTTGAAATAACTCAAAACCCTTTTAGTTTTTTCCTGGCTGACGATGAAATACGAATTTTTGAGTCGGCATGGAGGAAAGCAAGCCCGCTTTCTCTTCAGGAATTAAGCCGATTTTCCTCAATAGCTGCATTTAGACGGTTATTGAGTTGAGTATTTAATATAATTAAATTGATTTTATATTGACGAATACTTCGATTCTTTAAGCCCACTCTTAAAAGCTAAAATGAACGTTCATTTGGCTTTCCTCATAATTGGAGATGAGATGGATTATTATCTACTCTTCAATCTACTTTTCCTCCTTTGTTTATTTATGAACAATATGATTTATATGAAATTAATTGTTAGCATGGAATATTGGAAGGTACTCACTATCAGATATCAACTAATATAAAACCGCGTTTAAACCATATTTTAGATATAAGAACATTCAAATTTCCCTTTAATTGGTACCAAATCTGTGTCCTCGTGTACTCAAAAAAATGCCTCACAATGTTGCGTTTGAAATGTCACTTTTTCTACGCGCAGCTCTTCTCCAGACTCATTCATGGCTATTTGGATTTTTAAGTGTCTTGTTAGACTCATTAGTGTGTATGATTTTATTTCATTAGTCTCTATGAAAGTCTCCTTTTCAATTCTTAGTATCTCGGTGTTTTGTGGTCAACTTAAAAATTGATATACTCTGACTTCCAGAAATCAGGTATTTAAAAACAGAAATGTTGAGTTAGGCTTCCGGGTTGCTTGTATTTTTATCACCTTTTGTCTGAACGCCCTAAATTTGGTATCCTCGATTGACTTCCAGGCGCCTTGTACTTTGTATGACTTTTGTATCTGACTAATAATGATTGGAAAGAAGATCAGCAATATAGAGTAATAATTTTCCTTTTTTGTCATGGTAAAAGGTGATTCTGTCTGGCGGCTTAAACGACTCATTATGACAAACAAATTTAACACAGTAAAGAAAATAGGGAGAAATTGATACTCGGGGGTAAGATAAAGTGAAAACTGACTGAAACGAACAATGAATGAACCAATAAAAATATTGGCGTGTATATATACATATTAAACATTGGTTAAGATCGACATTTATGTGTTGCGATCTTTCTGGTGGGGAGTGTATTTATGAAAGTTGGAAGGAAATGTGTATAAATCTGGCCTGTGATGTCTGGGTGGATTTTATTTTCTTCAATTTTTACAAATTTTAAAACAAACACATTATATTTAACGGTTTAAATAAATAGTCGACGGTCAATGGTTGGGCGTAATAGTTATTTTTCTACCGAATATAGTTCTACCGAAAGCAGACGATGGAGCAGTAGTTTGAGCAAACAAAGCGATAAATTAGACAAACAAATGTTTCCTGAAGTTTTGACTAAATCCGTAGCACGGATCGGCAACTCGGATTGAGCCAGTACATGTAGTTATTTCTCCCCTGTTTTACAGGGCCGTCCGCTTAGTGCCTCTCTAAACAACTAGTCGTAACCATCCAACCGCAAATTTCGTAATGCATTTTAAACAATATAAATTTAACAACTGGTACAAAAACGTATGGGAATATCCTGGAACTTCATTTAAAAGAACAAGTTTGTTTCCATGTAAATCGAAATTCTTCAAAACAGAACCATTCAAATAGTGCATATTCATATAAAATTGATTAATTATGATAATTAAAATGGCAAAAAAGAGGAAAAATTTGAAAGGTGGGTTGAGATGGGAAGTTTGTGTCCGAGTGGATGGAAGTCAAGATAGCTCAAATGGTAAAGTAGTGGCGTATTTTGCCGAGGGCCATTGGTTCGAATCCCGCTCGTGACACTAGGTTTTTATTTCAACCAATACCTTATACAAAGATTAATTAATTTCTTTCAATTAATTAATCTTAACTTTTAATTAATTAAAAGATACTGATTTTCGGTAACCTTAGTATACTTGTAAAACATTCTATAACAAGTTTTGAGCATTTCACTGTTATTAAACGTTGTAATATGAAACGCTATTAAAAATATATTTTCATTATTAAATAGCATAGGCTGTTGGCCAAATGTACATTTGTCGTTACTAGTTTTAAACAAATTTATCATTTTTTATTACGTTTATTTGAGTTAAATTTTTGATTCAATGTTTTTTCAAAGGCATAGATGTGCTGTTTGTTTTGCACGTGATGGAAATCGGTTTGTAGAATTCCCGTCTGCTGTATTTGTCAGAACAACTGTCGCACCGCAGATCACACCTCAAACCCGCAGGGTTGCAAACACACCTTCCACTGCTCTCGCCGATTCATAACACAATAAAACAAACGTGGTAACACGTTTCCGTGGAAGGTTGATGTGGGGGATTTTATAGATTGAGCTTTTTTTTCTTACATCATTCAACCTGGCACTAAATATACCATTCTCAGGTTTTGTATTCTGACAAAAATAAATTTTTCAATTAATTTTTTCTAACCATAAACCACTGGTTGATCGTTTTGTTAACTTAATTAAATTACAATTTAAATATATTTTTTAAAATAAGTTACACATTTGTTAAAATGAGCTACTTAGAATTGAAGCATTTAAAAAAATGTGTTATTACAAATACAGCTTTTATTTCATTGTATATAATTATATTAATGGAAAAAGCATATTGGAAATGCAATGTTTTATATTTTATGTAATTTCGATTTAAATATAAAAGTAATATTATAAAATAGTTTCTTCATAATTTGGTTGTTTTTGTTTTCATAGCATAGTCATGAAGATCGATGGCATATTATCTATATATACATTTATCTCACTCAATTAAGCTTATTTCCATGTTTTTAGGACTATTATTTTTTTAAGATTGGCAGGGCTCTTGTTTGGGTTGGTCCTACAGTAGCGTTCCGACATTTTACTATCTCCAGGGCATGTCATAAAATATGTTAACAACAATATAAAAAGTCTTAGGCTGTTCTCAGCTTTCATATTCTCCAAATTTACGAAACTTATAAAAGGAAATATTACAAAAAATGAGTGCTTTTACAAGTAGACCAATTCACGGCGCCAAGAGTATGCTAAACTTTCACTACTCTCAGACCTTGCAGAAGTAATGAGCTGTGCGCCGCGAATCGTTTCTGAATATTTAATATAAAAATCATTAAAGTATCGATTGTTGTTATTAAATTGAGGTCAGACAAATCACACAGAGCCTAACCTATAGGTGAAGTTGACTAGATGCTTTTCACTTCGCAGACCACACAGGTCATGTGCGATTTTTATAGAACTTTAGAACTGGCTTTTTTAAAATAGGTAATATTGGAATATGATTCATTTTTCAATTTTAACGATAAATTCATTTCTTCTTTTATCTTATCGTTAGTTCATTTTGTTCAGAACTAGTCCAGCTTTACCTCTTAAAATCAGATTTTGAAGAATACAGCAACGGGGTAACTCGCCGGCAAACTTTGTTTTCCGAATCCTCTCCAATACACGGCTACAGCTTTGTGGTTTTTCGTTGTTGGGGGGAGGGAAAGTTACGAATTTATGACTCAAGTTTCGAATAGTTTTTGACAGATCTTAACCGAGGGGTAGGTTGACAGATGTTAACACTTTTGTGCTCTGGGCCCCTGGGCCTTGCTTTGGCACGAACGCCATGGAGGTCAGGGGGGTTAACCTCGTTTGTTGATACGTGACTCTTCGCCTCCTTTATCGGAAAATAAGATCTGTCCAAGAAGAAAAGCTTTCCCACCTTTTTTCCGGCTTAGATTTACTTCGAAAATCAACTTTCCCTCCGTCGGAGAAACTCTTTTATAAACATGTTTGTATTGACCCATTTTCCAATGGGTTTTCAGATCCAATCTTTTATGTACGTTGCGGTTCCTATTTGTAAAAATAATACAAATACGCAGTACATGTGATGTGTTTTGTATTAATATATTAATATTGAAGAATCGGTATAATACGTTCCTTAGATTATTCTCTAGTACACATAAAAGTTTTAAGCAAAATAAATATGTTGGACAATTTAGAGTTTTACATGTGTACGATAAAATTAATATTTAATAACAATAATCCAATTTTGTATTATAAATCAGGCCAATTTAAAAGAAAACACTCATTCATTTTATGACCTTTTGAGAAATTTATCATCTTCATCAGTGCTATGAAACTGTTATTTACAAAGTTATCGAACGTATGTTTAATAGCTATATTGAAATCTGTGATATGAAGAGTAATACAATTACGAATAAAAATCACAGTTCATCAAACATCCGTTCTATATGGAAAACGCACTGAGAAGCAAAAATTCCACCCTCTTGTAATATAACTTGATTTGTATATATTTTTTATATATTAATCAAAGTTTAACGTTTTTTAACGTTTAATAATTCTACGCAGAAAACAAACTCTTTGAGCCCTGAAGATGATCTCAATAAAGATCGAAACGTTGGCACGATGAAGAAAATGTTTTCCTAAACCTACATCACACCACATCGCATTCCACGATTTCTCAATCATCATTCGGTCACCAAACACCATACACATTTTCACAAATACTTAAAATCCACACTGTAGGGACTACAAAAGTCATTAATTATGTTGGTTAAACATGAGAACACAGCAAATCCGACATAAGCCTAAATGACACTTTACACCGGCGACACGAAAAGCGAACTGAAATAAATTCGTATTTCCCAAAAGGAACAATATTCGTGCAAAGCTTGGCGTTATTCCATGAACAGGGCTGTTTTGACGCAGAAGTCGATAAGAACTTGATTTATAAGAGCTGGTAAATAATTCCAAGATGCCCTCAATATCGTCGGACTGAAGGAATCGAGGCGGCTTCGGACGGAAGATATTGCCGGGACCTCCCAGCTGCTAGGCTCAAATATTTACCCAAGGATGTTTGCCTTTTTTGTTGTTTTAATTGATCTCGGTTACTTCAGATCGATTCATTCCTTTTAACCGAAGGACGCGTCCCCTCTTGAATAAACAAAGGCCGCATTCTGACTATCGACCAAAATGTCGTAACCCGTCGTAAATTTCCTTTCCTTTTGGCAAAATATTAACTAAAACGTAGACGCGGAACTGTAACATGCAACGTTTAAATTCAAAATAGGTCGTTGAAGTAGTAGGTTCATCGTTTCGACATTATCAAGTTACTCGGTGAAAAGAAAGAGAACAAACTTCAACTATTTTAATTTAATCTATTTTGTACCAAATGAATGTTAAAGCATTTATATTTACGTATTTATATTATATGCAAGTTCATAATTTTAATTATTATCAGATGTTGAAAAAGTTTATGTTGAAAATTGTTCATCCAACCTTTTGGATTTTTATGTCGAGAATGTCTGAAGTTTATATATTACTTTCAATTTGAACCAGCGGAGCAAATTTAAATATATAAGAAATATTACGCGATATCGATCAATTTTAAATGGCGTGACACGGACGTGACAGAATGGCAATCGTGGCCACATTTGCTCCTGTGGGCCACGTGAAGCAATATCAATCGGCAAAATTGAAAATTTGCGTCGATTTTCCATTCTACAAATCGGAGAGGCTGGTTGGAATTCCACTTTCATATTGCCAAAATCGATTCGTCGGATAGGATTCCGCCAGGAGTAAAAACGGTCATTTCTCACAATAAAATGATACGATGCGATTGCTCAACTGATCGGAATTCGATACAAACCGGTCGGTTTGGGTTTCAAACAATTTATCGATCCGATAAACGTGCCTATTTAATTTCGACGAGAGTTTATTTTTTATAACAAATATAGACAACGTGTTTTTTCGACATGCGTGATATTAATTATTGAATAAATTCTTTTATTTACGCCAAAAATTATAAAATATAAAATATTACAACAGTAATATTTTATGTATAAATTGCTCATATTATTATTATTATTATTATTATTAATTTTTAAGGGCGTTTTAACGACTAAGGTCATTTCACGCCCTAACATTCAAACATTCTATTTTAGTATTATTATTATTAATATTCCGCCATCGACCCCGCACACACACTCACTCACTCGCTTTCATCGTTCGAGGGGCGATGGTGACGTTCTATTCACCCTCACCCTCGCCATTCACACCAATAAATACTTGCACACAGACAAAACACAAAGCCACATAACACATACTATATACAATAAAAAAACCAATTTCCCCTAAAAAGCGGAACAGGGGACTCAGAAACTCGCTACCGTGCTCGAGGACTCTTCTTAAATCCGGCGGCATGCCTGCACGCTCTCTGTATGGAGGTAAGGCATGACACGCCTCTATTATGTGGGACACATCGAGCAACCTTTCTCTGCATACGGGGCACCAGCGCGGGCTTTGGCCCATTAGCAGGTGCCCATGTGTCAACCGAGTATGGCCAATCCTCAGCCGGGTGAGGATGATTCCCTGCCTCCTGCTCAGATTCTCTGAGGGGCATCTACCGGTCGAGCTCTTGACTCGCAAGAGCCTCTCCGACGACCCCGCCCACTGACGGTTCGGCGGTACATATACTAAAATACTAAAATTATTATATTATTATAATCAATACCATGGCCAAATCAATTACAGAAGATCCTCTGGCAGAAACAAATGTGAGCTCCCATTTCTCATCTCGTAACGTTCAGTATGTTAAAGACAAACTCTTCACAAAATTCAGTTATTTTAGTTGCGTAATATGAACCTTGAAGTAACTCAAAGAATTAGTAGGATTAGACAGAATAAGTATTTAGTATAGACTGTTTTTATTTTATCTTGATAAAGAAAAAAACTGTTTAAAGTATTGTAATGCGAGAGAAATAGCAGATTAAAAACCAAAATAAAAATGTGTGCTAAGACTACTTCATAGGAAAGATGATAACAGATCTTTCTACGTAAAAAATTCTTTTTGAAAAATAAAAGCAAGCCAGGTCGCATGTATAACGGTTATTACCACCGGTCTCCTGTCACATTCTTCTCTTCGCCACCGGCTACAATCCTGACCAGTACGGAATTACATCCAGAAAGTTACTGCTTCAAGATAGGGGTGAGAGTTTACGAGAGGGATGTTAACTCCGACGGGCGTATTACCTGGATAATGCCGCCTAATGGCGTCAAAGCCGCATCCAGGATAACACGGTCTCCGTCGCGGCGATATATTATCGAGGAACAATTTCACCGAAATGGTTGTTTAATTTATCGGAAGATTGTGTCTCTCTTGTTAAACTGTCATACTATACTGTTAAATCATCACAGTATCCCAACTTCAATCTCGTCAATTAAGTTTAAGTGTATGCACAGCAAATTGTTTCATTGACTATTTTAGATTTAATGTGGTAGTACTTCATTACGTACTTTGAATGAATGAAAAACCTACTTTATTAAATAAACAAATAATAAAAAAAGGTATGGTGTTTAGTGACAGTTAGTTAAATATTATTTGGAGATCGTGAGAAGCAGTCTGGTGTGACGTAGGTTTTAGAAAACCATTTTCTTTATCGTGCCAACGCTTCCATCTTTAATGGAGATCATCTTCAAGGCTCGAAATGTTTGATCTCAAATAAAAATCTAAACGTTGCACGATAAAGAAAATGTTTTTTTTGAAACCTACGTCACACCAGACTGCAACTCACCATCACCAAATAAGAAGATACAGTCCTTAAGTAAGATATTTGTTGAGAAAAAGTCAGTGTGACTAGCGGGATTCGAATCCACGACCTTCGGCTAGATATGCTCTACCATTTGAGCTATCGTGACTTCCATCCACTCGGACACCAACTTCCCATTTCAACCCATCTTTTGAATTTTCCCTCGTTTTTGCTATTTTCAAAATGTCTTGTAATATATTCTATTCTTGGCGACAAATGAAATGACCACGGGGAACTTTATTGAAGAATTATTCATTTTGCTTATTAAATCCTTTAAATTTCGTGGTCTGATTGACCAAATAAATTCTTTTTAATTAAATTATCTTTTAGTAACATAATAGTTGAGATAAAAGGGGAAACTTAAAGATTAATTATTTGAAAATAATTTATTTAGCCAGTCGGACCACGAACCCTAATGGATTCATATTAACCTTCAAATTACCCCTCGTACAAGGCAAAATCTCAACCAAACGTTTGTGACCCAAGAAAAATAATTTACAAAAACCTGTTGTTTTTAGTTAAATGAGAATTTCTGCTTCACAAGGTAGCATTTTTGTACATGATTTATACTTTACACCATCATCAAAAACTACGGGAACGATAAAGAAATTTTGCCGTTTAACTCGAATCCGATCCAAGTTCTTTCCTAGAAAATATTGAGCTTATAAAATAGCTAGTGGAAAAATATAGACTGAATGAAGAAAAATGACTCGTGTACGTTCACATTGAAAAACCTGTCAGAAAAAATTAATATATTCTTATACTAATTATTGTTTTCAAACAGAAATTGAATAAAGTAAAATTATTTCTTGTTTTATAGTTGTACCCGGTATAAAACGAAGAAAATGAGACGATATTTTTTTATTTTAACAAAACATTTACTCTTGAATGAGACAAGAGTGGCAAATTTATTATACCTTTGATCTTAAGTGTCAGTTATTAAATTGTACTAATAACTTCGTCAGCTGGGTCACGCAATCCTTTGTAGCACGCTATGCCCTTTGGAATAAGGGGCCTCGTTCGAGGGAAAGATTTTTTGTTATCTCGTTTTCCTCTTCTTCAGAAAGAAGAAGATGAAGAAGAAAAAAAACACGCGTTTTAATGGAAGGCAGATGCGCAGCAGACCGAGAAAGTACTTTCCCCCCTTTTTTATTACAATAGAAACAGTCGGAACCAATTATTTTAATTTTACAGGGAGAAGGAGGACAGCCGGATCCTTTATGTTTCAATATTGTAATTTTCATATTTTATTTATTAAAATTGTGAAGCCTCCTGAGTCAATATGTTGATTTTATTGTGATTAATTAACAATAGAAGACTGATGAACATTTTTGACATTTTCGTTTTTTCCAAGTTAATAGTTGTTTTTTTTATAATACTGTAAAAATGAATAGAAAGTAATTTTCTCACAATTTTTGTCTTAAATATCAAGTCTTAGTTCTTGTACGAACGGACGGAAAACAAAATCAAACAGGAATATGTTGACGCTGGAAGGGTTAGAAGTTTTTTAAATATATTAACATATTTCTTTTTTATGATTCTTGCTTGATTTGACAAAACCAAGATTAAGTATGACGCTTTTCGTTCTGTTAATATACATAATAAATAAATTGCACTAGCTAAATTATTAAGGAGCATTTATTGTACGCCATTTCTACTATTTTATTCCGGTTTTATTTAGCCCCGGTTAACTTGATTTACATCAACTGGCGACACTCAAATCCAATTATGTTAATTCAAGATAGTAAATTTTTCAGAGGAAAGCTGAATGACGCAGAAAGGTGGCAAACGAGTAGAGTTTGAATTGTCAAGTTCTCAAGAAGGTAGTGCTTTGGCTGAGTGGTAAATATGAACTTCCTATTTCAAATTAGATCCTCCTAAAGTTGGAGGATGGCTGGTAGTCAAACATCAAGCGGGGCTATATTTTAAGTGTTACGTGTTCAATTGGGTACATCCAGGAGTGTTTAAGTTACATTTGCTTCTAGGCCTGTAATGCTATCCTAATTAAAACAATGATCTGAATAACCATGAGGAAGTAAGTATTCTCAGACAAGTCCTGCAATCACAAGATGTTACAATAACACATTTCCTAGCCCTGTGCTTTCAGGATGAAATAACATCTAAGGTTTTATTTAATCAATAAACATAGTATTGGTACCTACACAATAGACAATTTTATGTCTTTTTATAGATTTAACATTTTTGGCTTTGTTTTTTATTAAAAGTTTTATAAAATGGTCCAATATGCGAACCGCCTTCTTTAGATTGGCGTATAACTGAATGTATTGTGAAAAATGTATACTTGATATTTATGATAGGTGTAGAGATTAGTGACTGTCAACGGGTAATTATTCAGATATCGTGAGATGCGGTCTGGTGTGATGTAGGTAAGAAAAACATTTTCTTTATCGTGCCAACGTTTCGATCTTTTATTGAGATCATCTTCAGGGCTCAAAGTGTTTGTCTTCTGTGTAATTGTGCCATGTCGTGTTGAGAGGGGTCGAAGATAGAAAAGATCGAAAAGTTGGCACGATTAAGAAAATGTTTTTCTGATACCTACATCACACCAGACCGCATCTCACGATATCTGAATAATTTATGATAGGTATTGAACCAAAAATACATCTCACACAAACAACAAACCAGTACTTTTACATTTTACCTTTCTGTATATATTTTATTTTTGTTTTGTTGACTTTCTTCTTTACTCTACAATGGAGAATGATTTGTAAAAATGATTCTTATTATTTTAGAATAATAACACCTCGGAAAGTACGCGGCCTTGTGACACTTGCCAATTGTACGGATTTTATTTTAATTTTGGGTAAAATTAAGAAATAAAACTATACCATAATGATACCGGATGTCATAATAACATAACAGAGAAGTCCTTTTTAAAATTTATTTATTTCTTTTTTGCTCGTAATAAAAATAATTTTATACCTATTGAATGTTCCCCTTATCAACCTTTATTTTACCTTTTGTTTCCAAGTTTTTTCCAATTCATTCCCGCTTTCAGAATATATTTGTTTCTTCCTTATGCTCTCTATTTTTTTTGCCTCCTTCATTTTTTTCTTTGATCAATTATCTCTCTACTCGCACACACAATTGCTCTCTCACACAGCATTTCTATCATTATCTTTCTCTGGAAGATTCTCTTTTTATAAAACTCTCTTTCTATTCAACGTGGTTTGATCAAATATGCGAAAACATCAGTAGAATGCCCAAAGAATCGTTTATAATTCACTTTATTGAGAAGATCGGAAAAATGAACTTGCCGCAAAAGAAAAAAATTGTTATCTTTTGCGTTTATCATTACAATTAGGTCGTTTGAAAAATCTACCTTACATAAGGAGAATATTAAAGAAAAAATCTTTCGTATGGGTGATTTTTTCGTTTTCCTTGGACAAACCTATACAATTTAAGCATTAGTAGACCAGTAAAGAATTCAGAAATTTTCTTCATCGCGAAGAACATATTTTAGAGATCGGCCAAGTTCATTAAAACTGATTCATTTTTTAAGCTTTCAAACGATATGGTTGTTAGATGCGGTAGAACTGCTTTAGAGATCATCATCAGATTAGAGACCTTCCACTAGAGTTAATCCATCTACTCCAAAATGACGATTAGAAAAAGATCACTTGATCACCAGATCACATCAGCTTAAATAAATGCTAATAGGATTTGCGAGGGTGCAAAGGATGGTGACTGATGCAGGTGAGATGAGAGACCGCGTTGAATAAATAACCCTGCTTGGGATTACTGAGCACAATCGGCCCTGCACAATACAAATAGGGGGTCATAAATTATACACGTGGGATTCTCTTGTCTGCACGTACAAGTTTGATTCGCTTTGTCGCTTCTGTGGAGACAGTCCTTGATTGCTTATCTGTTTAGCTCGGATACAGTATGCCGTTTCGGTCTTTATTTAAGTTATGCAAATCATTTTAACCCTAATACTTTTAATTAGAGTTTAATTGTAAATATTCTGATATGCAGTTCTGATATACAACCCCTGCTAATGGTGAATGTAGAGTTCGAAATCATTCTTCTATCTGTAAAGGTAACTAACAGTCCATCTAATTTATTTTTCGAGAAAATTTAAAAACTCCTGTGTATTTTATACTATGAGGTCCTGAGGAGTGGTTTCTATCAAATTGGCAAGATTTTCAGTGTAATATTTAAAGTTAAAATTAATTATATACGAGATAGTCCTATATTATTGTATTGGTTTAATTTAGCAGTCATCCTAGTCGTCCAATGATAGTCTAGAGCGGAAAGAATTTTTATTTAATTTTAAAGGTTTTAAGGGCTGTTGCTCTCCATCCCCCCCAAGAGATGTCAATAAGCGCAACTAAACAAGTACGACTAATTGACAGAGAGAAACTGGTTTTCGGCCAATTGTTCAGATTGATGTGAGTCCTTTCACTGGGACGAGACGCGGATTTGTCGACGCCGTCGGGGATTCCAGTCGGATTGCCGGCAGCAAGGGGGATTGGTTCACCTTTTTTTCCCTCAGGAGGTGTCCCGTAAGAAAGATCCCATCCTATGGGATTCCGGTTTAAAATAAGGTCCTACGCCGAGAAAAGGCCGATAATAGTGTCTAGCCTCTCGCTCGGTTAATGGGTTGAGGAAGCGTTCGAGCGTAATATTGTCCGCCCTTCCGGAAAGCCGGTCTTCCGGACAGTTATTATTAACAAGAACAGTCTCTTCCTTGTCTTAAAAAGGACTAGACATTTGCGACAGTGCAAAAGCTAAGAAACAAGAGAGAGAAAATCGAATAAGACATTTTTATTGGCTACTAAAACACCAATGCTTTCCGTTTCAATACAGTAGAATTTCTTCATTTATTATTATCTGTTTATATCACTCTTCATTTCTTTTATTACCTCAGTTATTTTTGTAATAATGCAACTATTTAATCTTAAAAAATAACTCTTTCCAACTTGCTGGAGAACAAACGTCATTACATACAGACTGAACTACGAAATCAAAAAAATAAGTCACTTCTGTCTAGATGTAGATGTAGATGTAATAATCGGGGTGTAAGCGTTAGTGATAAAAACATTAAAACCTCTTCGGGGAAAAAGTACTTTCAGGTAGTCACCCCTTGAATATAATTATAGTTTGGATAGTGACCATCGCAACATAGTCGGCTACCCAGATGATTCACTTATCGAAGATAGAGGAAGTGGTGCAGAAATCTACGTACCAAAATTAGGAATCATCATCTCCTCTCTTCTGGGTAATAACACCTTCTTTTTTCAGGCGGAAACCTGGGCTATTAATGTGTGCTGTAGAACATTTATGTAAAAGAAAATTAAGGGAAAAGATATTAGAATTTTTTCTGACGGTCAGACTAGTCTTAGGTCATTACAAAAAGACTTGTCAACCTCACGACTGCTGTAGATCTTATCAATAGGATCTCTTCCAGGTTTGAGAACAAGGTAATCCTTATTTGGATACCAGCGCATGGCCTGAAAGAAGGTTCAAATACTGCGTTTGTCGGGCAACAACCAGTATTACCTCACTCTTTGAGCAGCGAAAGAGAGTATTAATAACTGGAGCATGGAACTATTCCTTAGAGAGTGGAGTTTATTCCCCGGACAGAGACAATCGAAAGAGTTTGTTAAGGCGATCAAACCAGCATAATCGAAATGGCTATTCTCTATCTCAAGGAAGGGAATTAGGATGGTGATAGGCCACTGCCAACTGAGAAGAAACCTCTCCGTAATGTGTACTATATCAGATCCCTTTTGTAATTTTTGCGAAATAAAAGAAGAAACGGCAAGCCACAATCACACTCTCTTAGGTATGCTAAGTCTAAATTTGAAATATTTGAAGGAGAGGACATCATCAGATCACTCTCCGACATTAAATGGTCCAAAATCTTGGGGTTTGTGAACAAGTCCAAGAAATGTTTTGCAGGTCACATGTCCCCCCACTAAGTCCAAGTCCGGGACCTTTTAGTGATGGGGTACGAGTCTATCCGGGCATTTAACCTCTCGGGTCTTGGTCGACCACCCTGCATAAAATATATAATATACTGCGCCCTTTAAGAGCTATTGTATCCCTCGTTCTCTGCCCAAAGCACATCGGTGGGTCCTATTTCACCAAGAAACTTGATTAATAGGCCCGGTTTCAGTGGTTGAAGCAGTTCTATTGTGTTTCTCCGCACTCTACCAGTAGATGTGTAGTGCAGAATCTGCATGTGCCGTCCTGGATTATTCCAATCTTCTTTAAGTGTTCATTTAGCTTGCAGTGAACCATTCTTAAATCCGTCGGAATGCCTACACGCTCTCTATATGAACATGACACGCCTTTTATTATGTGGGGCACATCGAGCAACCTTCTTCTGCATAAGGGTCCCTCGTCTCCATCTGGGAACCGAGACAACAACCAACAACCGTTTTTCCGAGCGGCTTCAGCTTCATGTATCCAACAGGAGCACGACGAGAGGGTCCACAGAGCATATTTATTTATCGTAAATTAATTCTTTATTCCTTTATTTATACTATTTATTCATTTTATTCACTCAAATTATGTAACAATGTTTATGCATAATTTATGACTATGTACATATAAGTTATTTGCTATCTGTCAAATTGGTAACTCACACACAAACTAGTCATTTAAGATTAATTGTTCATATAATTTCAAATCATTAACTTTGAGTCAAAAGCGAAAGCGGTTTTTTTCAATCAGGTTTCCCCGCTAACGGAGTAGCAGGCGAAACAAAAGACAAAATGTTTACGTTGTAGAATAAAGCCCAGGGTCTTTCGCACTTCTAACCTAATTAAAACAGTCAAGTTACAATCTTTATTTAAAAAAAACAAACAAAAACAGTTAAATAAACTCGTATCTATCTTTTAGCAGGACCGATCCGCCATGCGCTTTGTTATAATTTCATGTTTTCAAGCGCCTTGATTTTATGAAACTTCATTAGTTTAATATTATCAGTTCCTTTTATAAAATAAGTTATGTTAGGTGAAGGGATGGACCTTTTAAATATATATATATTTAAAAGGTATATAAGGTAAGGTATATATAAAAGGAGTTTCAGATTGCTCGCCAAACTGCAACAGTAAGAGTCTAATCTCCACGGGTTAATCGTCTATTGGCTTTAGGCCGTAAACTTGAGGACTTCCGAGTGTGGCGGTGTTGATATCAAAGCCGGCATTTACAGTCGTTTTATGGGCCGAAGATCCCTCGGGAGAAGCCGGCTCGGCCAGGTAGCTTGACTAAGCACTCTCGAGGGAACAGTGAATCAGTCGCTAACATAGGCCCGTATTAATTACGCAGACCTTTAACAAAGAATAATGCCTTTGGCTTCACTTAATTGTTATATACTCTCTAACCCGGCAGACCCCGGTAATTAATAAATTAGCCCTCGTAAGTCGATGAGGCCTTTGCTTAAGTAAATTCTGAAGATGTTTTTAAAGCAATTTAGAATAAATTAGGCAACTCGTCATTAATAATTATACCAAGTTCGCAGAAAATCTTAGAAATTCTATTGTATTTTTAATTTTTTTTTCATGAACATGGTTTTAAGAATCGTTAAAAATAAAAAAAAATGTTATTGAAATTTTATATTAAAAGACTACCAACGATGAAAATAATTAAGCAAAAAACACTGTTTTTTTATCGATATTTCGAGGAAAATATACGCTTTATCAAAACTCTGAAATTACATATTCATAATTTTTAAACATTGAAAATTTGTAATTTTTTTTATTTCAAGTATGTTGGCATCAAAATTGGAATTTATATAAAAACGTCTATTTAGAGATCGAGAGCATTTTAAAATAACGACGTAATATACAAGTAAAAGCAGAGAGTCAGTAATCAGATTGAGATGCTCAAATGGCTGCAGTTCAATATAAAATACGCGAGAAAGACAGGAAATA
>CM077106.1:24668704-24696270 GCA_039619505.1 Cimex hemipterus | reverse complement strand
TATATATATATATATATATATATATATATATAATAGCTTTCATATTTGGTCAATCATCTTATTGATAATGAATCAACACATGTTATATTTACTTATTTTAAAGGAATTTTCAATAATTCTGTTTATTTTCTGACGGGGAGAAAACAATCTTGCATCTCGCTTGCCTGTATATCCCTTTGAGCAATTTTAAGGAAACCCAACGTTGTAAATCGTGTCTGTCGAGCTTTCTCATATTTGTCAACGCCGTTTGACAAATAAGTTGGATTTCTTTGATGTTTTAAAAAGAATCCTCTCCACTTGAAAAGTCAGAGCTCGTGCCCTTTGACGTTTATAAAATCAAATAATACGAAAACCGGCGAGATAATAATTTCTTTGGTAAAACTCGCTCGAGTTTAAGTCGACACCTCAAACCACGCCGAACAAACTTAATTCACATAATTAAACACATTTGCTCAAATTAATTTCTCGATCTTACGTCACGGGCATATCTCAAGAAGGGGGGGCTGTATGGAAATGATTGCAAATTGCCCTTATTACCGTTCCGAGTTTACTAGGACAAATGTAAACTCAGTGTCTCTCCTGAGTCTCTGCATACGATTACCCTATTAAATATCTACAAGCCATCTCCACTCTTGTAGTCTACTCCAAGATGTAATTAGCAGGGTTATTGTTGCGTGGCGGAGTCCTCTCTGACTTTCCTTTTGAAATGTCGCGTGTCACCAACATGCTCTCAGTAATTACTGTCTTTTTCAACATTGCCCCGCTTGATTAAATTGGCCGTAAGACGAGTTGTGATGGTTTGTTTTTAACGCTCAACCGCCAACTCTCGTTTTGTATTCAAGCTATTTATTCCAAATAAATTACTAAAATGATATAAACTATTATATCAATTAAAAATAAGACAAGACAAGATATAAAAATTAATTCTAAAATTTTTTCTAGTCTCTAATGCTAAAATCGTGATAAGGAAATTAAAAAAAATCACTCTTGTTTGTTAATGGTCTCGTTTCATTGGGTGAATTTCTCTATTTCTTTATACATCGCAATTTTTTTCCCGAGTGATGGATATGTTTTAACCGTCCAATAAAATGAACGATAAAAGGTTTTTATAAGTCAATAAAAAACAGAATGTTTTTGTAATTCCAAAATGAAAACTGTTAAATGCTTAGAATTTGGAAAATGTATCTTAAACATTTTTTAAACAAGTAACACCGGATTAAATACCGTCATATTTGTGATTTATAACAGTGTAAGGACGGCAAACAATAATGATCTCACAATACAAAGTTGCTGATTCTATTTCCTAAATTATAAAACTTTTCAAATATAAGTAAGTATTACATTTGTAAGTATGACATGCAAAGGCCCTAACACCACCATTACCACAGACGTGGATGGCATCGCATTTTTGTATTTAACCCAAATCCAACACCCTGATCTTATCTGACAGGCAAAAAATGGAGGCTGAACGAGGGAAAATGAACACAGAGTACGTTCACATTGAAAAAACCACTCTTGATCTCCATTGTATTTCAACACCAAACAACTACAGACATCAAATCGAGTCAGATATTTAGGACTACAACAGATTACGTATAATCCCTATATCAGATGCCATAATGTAACAGAAGGCATATAAACTACCAAGACTTTAAAAGCAAAATAATTTGTTTTGTTCAAAGTCTTCACAGAAATGGTCAAAGCTCTTTACTACGTCACTAAACTCACTATCCACCTCGACCACAACCTTTTTGTCAACTAACTTGACTCAATTTTGGTACCAAACGTTCTAAACCAAGGTCGAGATTCATCCTAAACGTACCAAGCCTACTCTATCCTTTCCAATCGCTAAAGCCTTCTACACCTCTCAAATCCTCCATATGTGTGCCAATGTTGGCTGGTTTCTCGTAATATGCTTATATCGTGCGCAGTGCTAACTATATATTCAATGTTGAGAATAGGAAAAAAATGACATACTACTCTGATTGTACCATGAGCACAACATCAACTGTGGTCCTGGATTTTTTGTTAAATCCTACCACTTTACATTTTAATTCAAGGAGAAACCACAGCAGCAGCTCACAGGCTCATAAAAGGACAACCATCTGCTAAGATAGGCCATGTAAATAAAAAATGTAAACTGAATGGGGGGAGATGTAGGCAGATGCCACGGGAAGAATGGGCCAAAGGAACACGACTAAAGGCAAATTCCTACTGGTATACCGAAGGCTTCAAAACCGAGAAGGGTACGGGAGCTGGAGGGTCTTTGAAACTTTGACCGAACTGACGGTAAACGAAGGCAAGTATGCTACAGTATTCTAGTCTGAAATTATAGCTATTGACCAGTGTGCCAGAAAAATAAAAAGACTTAAATTACATTCTCGGAAGATAGCCATTTTCTCTTACATCCAGGCAGCTCTCAGGGCCTTAGCCTCATGTGAAGCGATGACAAAGAGGGTTTGGAGATGCACAGAGGCCCTGACGGAAGTCGGTGACAATAATGACCTGATCCTGGAATAGGTCCCTGAACTTTCGGGCATAAGGGCAACGAAAAGTTTGGCCAAAAAGGAAGCCAACATGGAATCTATGAGTCCAGAACCCTACTGCGGTCTAGCAGATTTCTAAAAAAGAAATACATTTTAAAATGGATCTTTAAGAGGTCCAAAACCTGGTGGAACAATACCATAGGTATGAGGCACGCAAAGAGTTTCATAAAAAGACCATTCGCAAAACATACAAAAGAATTACTGGAAATCAATCGCAACCGAAGCAGTATTCTGGCTGACTCCTGATAGGACACAGCCACTTAAGAACGCACATGCACCAGTTAGAAGTACAGACAAAAGAAAGTACTGTGCCAGGAATAGGAGAAGACAGACTTTATGTTTCTGTGAAAGACTATTTAGGTGCAGGTTCTTGCAACTACGCCAAGAGAAACCACAAGTAGGATACTACGACAAGGATCCGCTGGTAAAGCTGTGGAGGTTGGTTAATAGCCTGAAGCTGGCCAATGAATTATAATTAACAGAGGAGCACAATAGATCTATTCAGTTGGAGGTGCAGTGGGCATTGTGGCCGCCTCTTCTACCCCTTATTGTCACGAATAGTTCGTAAACAAATTAAAAACCCGAAGAAAAATTACAGAACATACAGGTTTTGTATGAGATAGATGGCTGGTTATTGTTGTAATTACGAAGGGGTAATTAAGATTTAATAAAAGTATAAATGAAAAACCAATGATTTAATTACAGTAAGATATTAAGTTTATTAACAAAAATTAATTGATCATGTGTATTACCATATTGATGAATCTTTCCTGTAAATTAAAAAAAACAACACAACCATTGCATTAAAATTGTTGAAACATTCTATATCCGTTAAGAGTTGCTGTAAAGAGCGGAGTGATGTATGAGTCCCCACGCGATTAGTCAGGAAGTCTGATTAATCAGTACTCTATGAAAGTAAACACATCCTTCATTCCCTACTTAAACCGTCTTAATGGGTAGTTCTTATAGCCAGTTTCATTACTTTTCCCCGGAAGTCTGGAGGTATTCATGCACTTGCAGTAATTGTTTTCTCAAGATTGAAAAAAAACAAAAACTACCAGATTATCGATCGCACTTTAGTGCAAAAAAGTTAAAATTTAGTTTCTAATTTATTACTGTTTTCTTGCTAGATTCGAACTTGTGATTTTCCTTGAACGCTGAATAATATTCGTGGTATATTTTATTGCATCCTCTGACTTTCATAACAATGATTTCCGGAAGGACGATCCCGCCGAGTTTTGACGCCCACGTCAATGTCAGGAATATCTCAAATGGGGTTTTCCCTGTGTCGGGGTTATTGACAATTTCCGTTTTATGGAATTAGGCTTGTCACCAATTTATCCATTTCAATTTATATTTGGATCACCTCCAATACTTCTAGCCATCAGCCTTTAACCCACGGCACATTTCCATTTTCCCAACACAATTTATAATTTTTAAAATTATATTTTCTTAAATGTATAATATTGAACTTCAATAATTACATAAAAGTAAGGTGTAATTATGGATTGAATTTGCCATTGAATTTTCCTAAACCGCAGCTTCACTTGATTTCACGGCACGGAAGGTATGCTAAGCCATCACAGCTTCTAAGCCTTGCAAAACTAATGGACTAAACTCCGTGCGTCTCAGTTATAATCTGACTATTATAATTAAAATGTATATTGTGGTAACCGTAAAAAGAGCCGATAGATTAAAAAAAACACAGATCTATATTTCTATGTCTGATAGCCAACGCAGCAAGGATAGGCTTGTCAAAAGTGAACGGTATCGTAAAATACAAACTGCCTGAGTCATGTACAACTTTTCACGGTGTGACAAACTAATCAATTTATAAAATAGATTCATTCATACATGGAAAACAACTACGGATGTGATTATAGTGTCAAAATATTGACGGGAGTGTTCAGTATTTCAGAGTACAAAACTTTGTCTGACAGTTTAATAGTCACAGTTTAACATAACTGTCTAGTTCTAATTCGCAGGTTTGTACCGAAATCCATTTCAAATTACGTCTTTACAATCTTTATTAGATTAGCACATTCTAGGACCGATTGTAAAACCTAAAAGTATTTACAACAGTGCGATATAGAAAATACAAAGCAAAATATATCTTAGTTCATAACTTAAATTAATCCGTAAATATGAAAAATATTTATTTAAAATATAGTTGAAAAAATCAGGAAAATTTACAAACATGCCCTAAATTGTGGGAAATCTAGTTGGGATGAATATCGACAGGTGCAAATTTTGTTTGTCAGGAGAAAGAATTACGCTTCGTTAGTTTCGATGATCTTTACCATTGAACCGCATCAATCAAAAGCAATTCCGCTTTTTCCCAAGTGGGTGAATGTTTTATACCCATAAAAAATATCTTGGTGCGAATTTCGTTTAATTCCATGCTATCTATGACCATTAAAAGATTCATTCGATTTAAGTTTAAACCTAGATATAAAATAAATTACCGTAATAAATAAATTTCTAATTAAATATCAGCATGGTCGTAAAAAAATAGCCTTAATTAAAAAATGTGTGGGGTTTAATGATTTTAATGATGATTGGAGATCATTTCGAGCTTTATTGAAATCATCTTCAGGGCTCAAAGTGTTTATTTTCTGTCATTATGGTGTGTCATGTTGCGAGTGCCTCTTAATTGTAAAGAGGAAATTCACCAAATAATTGAAAATTTGAAAATTAATAAAAATGATAAACAATATGACAAGAGGTATTGTAAAGTCTTTTGACTTGTTGTCAACAACACCCAAAGGGTATTTCGACGTTAAGCTCTCTTGTATGACAAGATTTTATTTAAAATTATTAACAATTGAGCGCACGTAAAGACATTTAAGGATTTAAAGTTAGGCAAATTAACATTAAGGATAAGTAGGTATATTATAATTATCCTTTGAAAATACGAGAAGGGTTGTTAAATTAACTTGTTTTGAGTGTTGTGACATTGTTTTCTTTACTTTCAATTAATTAATTTTAAGCATATTTAAAGAAGCTTGCTGTAACAAATCATATTGGTTAAATGTTTTAAGCAAGAAACAGCCGGATTCAAAGAACTGATGCAATTTGAACGAGATTGTATTTTAAGTGAGTGTATTTGTAATAAAAATGATTTGTACGCTCGGAAAAACACGGATTCATTATTTTATCCCTGTTCTGCCGTTGCCGGAGAGAAACAAAGAAAAAAAAATAAAGAGCGGCTGTAATGACTTTTGGAATTGCCTCCATCCTTTCCAGAAAGGCGATAGAAAAAAAGTTATAACGCTCCATCCTCAGGAGCTGTTCCGTTTGAAAAGTATAGAAATTATAACGGCGTTATAGATATAGCCTTGTACAACGGGAAGTACACCTGTGGAGGAGGTAAGTTGGCCGGAAAAAAGCCCTTATAGAAAAATGTCACGTAATGCCCTAAACCACAGTAACACAACAACGCATAAAGAACATCTCTTATGGAAGGGATTTGTTCCAAGGAAAAACTAGACAAAACCTTTATTAATATTAAATTTTTACTCATAGTAAAAAAATTGACAAGAATATTTGTTAATACGTGGTGATTAGTGACCGTTAATCGATAATTATTTAGAAATCATGAGGTGCGGCCTGGTGTGATATAGATATCAGAAAAACGTTTTCTTCATCGTGCCAACGTTTTGATCTTTATTGAGATCATCTACAGGGCCTAGGCTGTATAAACATGGTTTACATTAAACAATTACATTTCGGATGTGGAACAATGAATTTACACAATACAAAATATATTTTATATATAACAAATCAAAGTATTGCTACTCACTTGAAATGTTTGTCTTCTGTGTAACATTGCCATTCTTGCATTCTCACTGGCACTCTCAACACTGTACGCAAGAAATGTACAATCACACAGAAGACAAGCACTTTTATGGTAATTATTCACTTTTCCGCATCCTAAGTGTATTTGGTAAATGTAAACAATGTTTGTAAATCCCAGGCCTCTGAAGATGTATTCATTAAAGATCGAAACGTTGGAATGATAAAGAAAATGTTTTTCTGACACCTACATCACACCAGACCGCATCTCACGATTTCTAAATAATTATATTTTTTTAATGGTGAGAAAATATCAGAAACATTTATGATAATCCGATAATAAATTGATATCATACTCGAACAAGAAATGGCTAGAATCACTGAAAAGATGCACCATATAGCCGAAGGTCGAGGGTTCGAATTCACCTTGTGAACCTAACTTGTTAGTCTCAAAAGACTTTATATAAAACGCATAATTAATTAAAAAGATGCTTTGCTCTATTAATTTTAACAACAGACTTGGATAATTTATTGATTTATTCTTATATATTCTTCGTTCTTCATGTTACACGTATTAATACAATGATGAATTATGTTTTGTTTAGAGATTGGTGGTCAATTTCTCTATTTGAAATAAAGTTGCATGCTCATATTGAATAATTTATCATTTCCATTGTTTTGGTGTAATTCTGGTTGTTTTAGTTTTAGTAGTGCACAATCCAATTTTATTATTGCTACAAATTGTATATTTATTATGGAATTTTGTAAAATAATAGGTTGATGGTTAAAGTAATAGTTTGGTTAGTAGTATTGGTTGTTTATAATGTGGTTAACACATAAAAGTTTCATGTAAATAATATTGATGAAAAATCTAAAGAAAACTATAATTAAAGATTTTAATCCCAACGGGGATTATAATAGACAGGAACCTTAGCCAAACTAAAGAGTTTCAGAGGAGGAATCCAGATTTCGTTAAGTAAACGGGCTAAACCTTGGGGGAGCGAGGCGAGGTAAAAGCTTGTTTATTTCCTGCATGGAGGAAGGGGGGAATGAGTCCATGGAAAAGGGGAAAGGAGGAAAGGGAAAGGGGTTTTCCTTGGAGGTTTAACAATGGGTCCCAAATCGTGGGGATGAGCTGTCAAGCTACGGCACGAAGCCATTGAGCCCCTCCCTTAGGTGTCTGAAGTCTAACTCTATTAACCTCCAACCTGTACAACGACAAAGTCACCTTCCGACTCAATAAGACAACGACAAAATGTTCCAAACAAAGAGCAAAAACAAGCAATTTTCTCGCCCTTGAGGAGTTTTTCAAGTTTTTTAACAAATGAAGTGGCAAGACCCATTTAGACCCCTTTGTCTTTTTCAACCAGAAACCACCCACAATAACAGTTGGTATCTAAAAGGCGGTTTAGGTGTGTTAAGCACTTGTTAATAAAAGCTAATTGCAATAAGATTTTTTAAAAGAAGTATTTGTTAATGTAGTTTTTATTTATATAAATATGAATCTTAGATGGTGAGATTTCTTATTGTTTGTTTTACTAATTGTCATTGTAATAATTACATTAACTACAATTCTAAACACTTTACCATATATACTTTCCAAAGTTAACAAGTTGAAGTACAAAACTAATTAAACTCCGTGAAAAGCTCGCAGTGTATGACAGAAAAAAGTAGATGCTTTCCAAGGGCACCAACTTAAAAACTTTGATTTTGTGTTACAACAACGATATTTTCATATTATGACAAACAATTTAATATAAATCTAAAACCTCGTTACTTTTTGATGTAATTAACATTCTAATCGCTAGAAAAAAATGAATTGTTTAAAAATGGTCAAATATTTTAATGTTGGAGAATTAAAATGCAGGCTATAAAGTACTAATTTTAATAAAATTTATTTAGGATACGTAAAGACATCGTATGATAAATATGTTTAAATCCAGGTAGAACTAACGTACGGTACAACCTTTGGAGATAATACGTATACTTTGTGAATCTTTTTTGTCAATAAGTAATTTTAAATAGATTTCTTAACGCAAAAAATAAAGCGTGCGAGTTGAAAGATTTGTGTATTTGAAGCTTAACAAAACAAGAAAAACGTTTTTTAAGAACCTTTGGCGTTTGGGGGTTTTGGTTGGTCTCCGGGTAGTTAAATACTTGTTGAAATGGTCAAAATTTATCACTTTATTGGCCCCATATATTTTTGATGGTTTACTCTCTTCCTTAAGTTCTTCATAGAAAACGGCGTGAGGCTGAAATCCAAGATTATAAATCTTCGCCATTGTTTCTCAATAAATTAATGCCAATGCGTCACAAAACTTTCAGATTTTAAAACAAAACGATTTTTATCGTTTTCACGAATAGCTTTGTTGTTTATGCCGAACTAGATGAACCAAAAGGAAAACAGGGTAAATTGTTTGTATCGGTGAATTCCTTACTTTTAGGGATGATATATATGGATATTTTAGGGATACATTTTCAATTAGATATTTAACGCCATTTGTAAAACAGTGGTTAATTTGCTGCATTTTACTGGTTTGACTTAAAGAATAAACATATTCTTATTTATAAAATAGTGCTGGTATCTAATTATCATTTTAGCGGAAAAATAGTACAATTTTATTTAAAAATTTCTGGAGTATAGCGCAATTTATCACAATTAACACGATTTCTACAGCCTCCACGAATATCCGATTTTTTCATGCTCAACAAATCGGGAAAACGGAAATTGAAAATAGGGTAGATTTGTTTGAAATTAACGGCTAATGCCTTTTCAGCAAAATATTTACTTTTGGGAAAGAAAAATGTTTCGTGGGATACATTCTCAATTAGCTTTTTAACGCAATTTTTCAAAAGCGGTTGAACTACTAAGATTGTAGCAACCATTTTAACTTTGGGAAATACCTAAGTGTATAAAACATTGTTATTTTATAATTATTGCTAATATCTACAGTACGTTTATCTCCAAAAAAGCACAATTCATCGGAAGAATTCTAGATTTTATAACAAATACAAATTTTTGACAACATGATTTGTACTGTGTCTATTGTTTATGTATAAAAAACTTTAAAAGTGGAAAGGACAAACAGCGAATCTATTTAAATTAATAGCTGACGTTGTTTCGATTATTTTTCCATTTTAAAAGAAGAAAACTATTTTATAGGATAAATTGTCAATTTAGTTGTTAACGAAATTTCTAAAATAGAGCGTTGTTTGGTAAAATTTACTGTTTTAAATTAGAGAAATTAGTGACATTGCTGCAACATTGCTTAATTTGCTAAAATTTACTGTTTTTACATAGAGAATAAGTGCTGGTATCGAGTTTTGATTTTCCCGGACAATTTCGTTGGAAGATTTCGAGAGTTTAGTGCAATTTAAAAGAATTAATCAGTGAAATATCGCTCGTTTTGTTAAAATTTACTTTTATAAATTAGAACCCAAGCGTATAAATTCTAATATTTACGTGTGTGTCTGGTGATTAGTGACGTTAGTCGATGATTATTCAGAAATCGTGAGATGCGGTCTGGTGTGATGTTGGTTGCAGAAAAACATTTTCTGACTGAAATATTTGACTTTGTTTTAGGCCATTTCCGTTTAAAAAATGTCCGATTATGAACTACTAAAATGTACTAACATGGTTAAAAGTATTCATCCTTTGAATTTCAGTTTGCTTTTTAAATTTATGCTAGTCACCTGAGTTTCAAGTTTAGTTTTCACAACATTGACTTAAAATTGTTCAACACAATTGTTTTAATGCCTATATTATGTAAAGTAAAAGGGGAGAAAAACAAATAAATGTTGACGGATCCAACGACCGGTCAATTACGTTAAATATATTGTAGTTTCCAATCTGACAAAATAAACGCAGCCATATAGTAAAAGTGACGTGCATTAGTGAATAGAAACGTGTTCATTTCTCTCTTTGACATCAGAAATTTCTCATGTTTACTATGCGAAAGAGTACAACCGTCGGCTGGGAATGGCTACTAATATTTTTCTGACAGTATATTTAATTTTCTTAAAGGAATAATATTAATTAAAGGAATAATAATTCAAGGAATATTGTTGTAGGTAATTTAAATTAATGCGTATAGTAAATTTTGAATTTTTGCCTATTTTTTGTTTTTGGAAAATTCGCCTTTAAGAAAAACAATAGATTGATAGTACAGTCGTGTTAATAAAATGATAACACTGAAAAAAATCAGGTTATGATGTGAAAAAGCGCGTTCGAAGGGGGTTCTGTATGAGTCGTGGGTTGATTGGAATTGAAATTGAGATTTGGATGTGCCGTGGATGCCGCCGGTGACGGCGCCGTGCTTCAATTACTGTTAGAAAAATTGACTTTGAGGATCAAACGTGACCGCCCAGGACAACTCAGCGCACCCGGTGAGCCTGTTTTTGATCGGATTGTTTCAAAATGAAATTATTGCCTTGTTGCGGACGTCTGAGTGTGGACAAAAATTCGATATTCAACCACACCACAGGGAAAAGAAAAATGCGATTTTGTCACCAGAGAAATTTCCTCTTTGATGCGGATTCGGTTATTGGTTTGTTACCAAATACACTTTTTTCGTTACGATCATTCGTTTTATCGACAAATCGGTGAAGTGTCTATAAAATTTATACTTTGTTCTAAAAAGAACGAATTAATTATTATTTATTTAGAGGGCACTCTCAACACGACACACAAGAATGACACAATCACACAGATAACAAACACTTTAAACTCTGAAGATGATTTCAATAAAGATCTGAACTATTACAGTTCGTGGTCCGATTGACCAATTAACATTTTACAATTAATTCTTTATGTAAGTAAGGTATTGGTCAAGGGTCCGCGGCAGCCGAGTGGTTAAGGCGTCAGACTCTCGGCTAGTTGACCCCGCGGTCGTGGGTTCGATCCACACCGTCGCCTCTGGAATTTTCCGGCGCCTAAGGGGACCGGTGGGCCTCAATTAAAAGAAATTGACACGGCACTCATCAATGGAAAGGGCGGGACCGGATCTCAGCGACCCTGAACCTGGTCCCAACCCCCTTCAAAAATGTGTTTCTTCGATGGAAGAACACTGGTACAACGAACGGGGGCTCAAGTTCACTTTGTGTTGTGAAATGGAGCCAGGGTATAGTACAATAAGCTATACAGCTGCAGTGCTCAGGAGGGAACTCCTCCAGTCCCTGGTATCCATCCATCCACCATCCAAGGTATGGGGCGAAATAAAAAAGTCAGTGTCACGAGCGGGAATTGAACCCACGATCTTCGGCTTGAACTATCGTGATTTCGATCCGCTCGGACACTAACTTCCCATCTTAATCTCACCTCTCCAAGTTTTCCTCCTTTCTGCTATTTTTCAGAAAAAATTCAATAATATTCGAGAAATTTGAAAGGTTGTAGGTTAAGATGGGAAGTTAGTGTCTGAGCGGATCGAAGTCAAGATGGCTCAAGTAGTAGAGCAGCGGCGTATTTAGCCAAAGATCGTGGGTTCGAATCCCGCTCGTGCCTCTGACTTTTTTATTTTGACCAATACCATTAAATAATTGAAAGATTGAAACGTTGGCACGATAAAGAAAATAGTTTTCTACAACCTTCGTCACAGACCGCATCTCACGATCGCCGAATAATTAGTTATATACTATGTAATCAATAGGTTTGTCGGTTGTAGCCAGTAAGGAAATGTACGATGTATAATCATGAAGAAAAGTTAACCGGCTCACAATGTCTTACGTAAATTAGCAGTGCACTTACGGACTTAAGCCGAGACCAACTTTGTACTTAAAGGGCTGGTAAAGTGCACGGGACTTGTCAACTCTCATGTACAACTGTTCGTGAACAATTAAATTCCACGAGTTTACAACTTGCTCAGACGTAAACAGTACTAAAACAACGGCAGAATGACTTGTGTATTTCAAAAATAATCTACGACTAATTTAATTCGTATGGTGGTTCGTGTACAAAATTTCAAGGGGTTCCATTTAGACAGGGTTTAATAGAACAAATAAAAAAAACAGGCGAATTCATGAATCACGGATTTGATCCTTATCGACATTGTAAAACGGAACCTGGGCTAACTTATGCATCCATTTAATTAAAGGAACTGTATTCGGCTTTGGGTTCATTCCAACTGAGTGCTTTTTTTTCCCTCCGCAAATAAACCTATTTCAAATAGAAAATTATTCTCTCAGTTGGCGTTTTTTGGAACATCGCCAAATAGAAATGATTCTTTTTTTCTATTGATAGTTTTTGAAATAACAGGAACAACGTCTGAATTGTATTCATAAAAATCGCTCGGTACGATTTTATTCCTACCTCAAAAATTCAACTTTTTTTCACAAAATTAAATATTAAAAAATAAAAATATAAGTTTTAGAATAAGAATACTTTTCTTTAAAAAAAATTACACTATTTTATGATATGGATTATTTTAAGTGCAGAGGCGTGTAAGCTCTAAATTATCTCTACTTTTGTTTTGTTTATATAGCAAGTGAACTGTTTAAAACAGTTATTTTTGGTCGTTAAGTATTCGCCAAAGTTTGTTTGCTAAGTATTGTTTGATTTGAGTTTTAAATAACAAATTACAGTGTGTAAAGTATAAGAAGGTTATTGGATTAATCTGAAAGCTCTTTTTGCAGGAAAATTGCGGCATTATTTATGTTACATTATTGTACTTTGCTAAAAATACCTGTAAATTTAAAATTAAAATAGGTGACAAAGCCGGTAGACAGCGGCGTATCTAGCCGAAGGTCGTGGGTTCGAATCCCTCTCGTGCTATTAACTTTTTTTCATCTCAACTAAAAATCGTAATTAATTGGCATATATTAATTGATAGAGCGGACCACGAAAATAGTGAATATTAAGTCTTATTACCGAATGAAAATCCATGCAAAAAGTATCGTCAAATTCCCGGCGGAGGAAATATACTGGACAATCATAACTTTACAGTTCTTGAAAACTTGTTAAACTTTAGTTATATTCTATCCATTTAATATAAAGCACCCAAAAATGTTAAAGTTATACTTTCATACATTGATGTGATTCATGTTAATCTTAATATAAGTTAAATATAAAAAATCAGAGAATACGGCAAATTAAAAAAAAGAAAAAAGAAAATACTTATTCCCTTCCTCGACATGTCATTTCCTCCTCATTAAAAGCACTTGATGCTACTCTAAAGCTACTACTACTCTACTAAAGTTAAAAATTAAAAACTAAAAAAACCCTAAAAACTACTCTGAAGCTAATTCTCATGATTTAAAGGATGTACATATGCATATATCTTCTTGCTATATTCACAAGTATGGCTTCATCTATAAGAAATTTGTAACTTTTGATTTCAAGAGTGTGCGAGATCTACCGACCGTCGATTTTTTAAATTAAAACGTAGAGTTATTGTTGTTTTGATTTTGTTTATATTTATTAACCGTTTAAACAATTAATAATTATTTCAAAGTCTTGATGTAGTAGATGTATTTTTACAAACCTTGACGACGGAACCGAGTGTTTTCCTTTTTTTAGTTTAGTCAAAACAAATTACAAAAATGGGCCAAACTCCGGAATGATTAGCGACAATGAAGATACTAATACCAATGAAATTTTATTGTATTTGCTCAAAATTTTGCTCACATATTTGCGTGTAGATAAACACCTGCACTCTCTATTGTGTATGTATGTAATTTCTTCTTATAACATTTTCAAAGAATTATTGTTATAGCATGCTTCTCAACAATAATAATACTGTGAGATTTCTCTGTACTATGGGTTGATGAACTTGTAATTTTGTCATCATCCATTTTATTTACTGGTCCGATCGACCAAATTCCTTCTTTAAATTAACTAATCTTTTTATGTTGGTTGAGACATACCTTCTACCTGGGTGAGTTCGAATTCCGCTCGTAACACTAGCGTTTTGATTTCAACCTTACATAAAACGATTAATTAATTTAAATTTAATAAGTAAAATGATGTATAACTTCAGCAACAGCTCCCCGCGGCCACTTAAGAAATCGCCTAGAATCGAATCCTGATCACACGACATTTGAAAAACTGCAAAATAGAGGGACAACTCGAAAGGTTGTAGGTTGTGATGGGGAGTTGGTGTCTGAATGCATCAAGTGGTTAGAGCGCAGCGTATTGAGCCGAAGATCGTGGGTTCGAATCTCGCTCGTCACATTAGCTTTTTCCTTTCAACCAATACCTTACATAAAATGATTAATTAATTGAAAAAAAATTATTGATTATTTTACAGCCTCCTTGCTACTTCTGACAAATCGAAGCGGTCAGACTAGTGATCTATAGTGAACGCAAACCTCCAAACTGACTATGTTCAACTAGCTCTATTATTATATTAAATTATTATAAATTCAATAGGTTCAAATTTATCGGTTCGACACTCGGCTACTCCTTATGACCACACTTTACTAGTATTAGTGTTTTCAAGAGCAGTAATGCATATAATAAAAAAAATGGCCGTACTTTTTTTCTATAATGAAAAAAATATTAACAAATATATAAATAACAAAAAAAGAGAAAATAGTGCAATCTTTCTGTTTCGTTTATAGTTTACTTCTTCAAAATATGTTGAATTTTTTTCTATTAATATTCCTAGAAACAATAACCGATAGAAGGAATAGAGAAGATTCTAGGAAAGAATAGATTCTATTATGACTGTGTATAAATTGTGTAAAAGCGGTAAACAGAAAAAATTACTATTTGTGTTAACCGTAATGATCTAGTGAAGTAACTTCTGAGATGTAAATCATCTAAAACAGGAGGGCAAAAAAAAGTTATCTTTAATTGCTCAACAGATAATGAAACTTTATTCCCCCTATTGCTGTTGGAAACATTGTTAACTCGGTCGTTAATTACCGGAGGGTGTCGCGGGGCGCTTTCTCCGGGGCCAATTTTTTAAAAATTACAGCCGAACCGAACCCAGGATTTAATGTGAACTAATACCATTCTGGGTTTATGCCCGAGACTTCCCCCCTTCATGTTTGGGGCATTAAACGGATTTACGATTCAACGCTTTTGATTGTGCACTAATGAAGATGAATATATTATTCGGGCGGAAAGGGTGTGGGCCGTGTGATGAAGGGGGAACCGGGTCATGACTAACAGCAGTATTTTTCGGGGTTACAGTGTAATCCTATTTTATCCTGTTTGTATTGGTCAAATCAAACAAGACCTTTTCTCCCATCGCCCTTACAAACAATACAATCATTTCATGCTATGAATTAGTAAACGTTTTTAACTTTACCATCTCAAATAATCATTGTAACACGAATAATATACATTTATGTCTATATAAATTCATAGTGTTTGATTATCGTTATTAATTTTATTTTTAATGTAGAATAAATATAAATATTGACCGCATTTGAATTTCGTTCATAACCAAAAGGAAAAAAGTGTACATGTAAACACATGTGCAGAGTTGTCCCTACATTTCTCGCCATTCGTCGGCAATTCCAGGTTTCGTAAGGTAATAAATTGCCGGCAGGCTTCGACAATCTCGCACTCCGCATGCTGACTGTCCGGAAGTAAACCTCGGTTTTATCCATCCAGACCTTAACAACCTGACGACCACCACCGGGATCTCCCGATGCTTCCAACAGCTAGGTCAGTTCAAGGCCCAATATAATGTTCATTGATCCGAAACCATTCAACTCTCACTCATTCTTAAATACATTCTCTCCTATTTACATATCCTTAATTCAACTAGGGTGATGGAGCAATATCGAGTAATCAACCTATGCACATTATTTATCTAATCTAATTGAAGACCAATAGGGTATTCAGTATTCCGCCATCAAATTTTTCTTACTACACATTCACGCTAATAAATACTATTTTTAACGGACGGCTAGCCTGGGCTATTGCCGGCACTTTTCTTTTCCACCTCACGCTTAAAAAATTTCTTTCTTTACAATTATAATATTACTTTCCTTTACGAAGTCTGGCAATCTTTCTGGGAGATTATTCTACATTCCCCCCTCCAGGTTCGATAAAAAAGTTCTAAAACTCTCTCTTATGCCCAAACATTCATCGCTAAAAACCCGTCCTCAATCACGCTAATAAATACACTCATTCAGCTACAGCTAAGAAGGTGGTCATTGGCGCATTTAATATTACGACAGAGCCTCCGCCCATTCACTCAACAAGAAACACAGCCTAACACTAACCTAAATCAGTGAGTCTGTGAAGTACTTGATATTCCTGCACTACCCACCTATTCACACTCACTTTCTCGCTAATTATGACAATATTTTCAAAAAAAGAAGCTTATCTCAAAGGATAAGCTAATCCCTTATAGCAGGATCGGACAGTGTGAGTTGAGATATCAGAGGACGAGGAAGGACTGTCTCTCATCTTTTTTTTAAATCGAACAACCTGCGGTATTTTTCAATTTTAAGGGCAAGGAGTTGATAGCGTATGTTTTTTGTTACTTGTCACATATTTTTGTTTATCAACAAAGTATTTGAATAAATTATTTTTCAAGACCTTAGTTTTTTTTGTGGCACAAAAATTCCTTTTCATTTTTTTTGGTATTACGTATATTGTTTCTTATTGTTCATTTTTACACAATTCAGGAAATTTATATGCATCGAGTGAAAGCGATTCACCAAAGATCGTTACATAATAAATACATTCATTCCACATAAAACACACAATATTGACTCTCAATACACGCAAAGAACACAACTGTCTATCAACTATATTCAATAAAACAACCCCGTGTCATCCAAAAATAAAAAATGCAAGCTGCCGTGCTCCAACACGATTCTCATTCTCGGGTGGCAGTCCTACACGCTCTCTATATAGAACTAACGAGTTGCCCTATTATGTAGGACACATCGAGCAACCTGTCTCTACATGCAGGTCATACTCGGGCTTTGGTCCAAGAGTAAGTGTATCAATTTTACATGTCCCATCCATTGGGCGAGGAACCACTCTTCTATGAGTCAGATCCTCTGAAGGCCACTTGTGGACAGTGTTCTTGATCCGTGAGAACTTCTCTACTCGGTCCGATGATGCCACCTTCTTTCAATGGCCTTTTTTAAATTTTTCCGTCAGAGGGCCTGATCGCGTGGGCTAAGTCCAAACGTTGGGATGTCCCGGCATTAGCCGATTCATCCGCCTTTTTCTTATCCTATCGTTGAGTTGTTACAATTTGTATTACAACTGGACCAAGAAAAATACCCCCAACCTCTACAACGTCCACAGCTATTGTATCACCATTGATAAGATTTAGTTGTCTCCAGAATTCCCTATCTTATATCTCCTTTCTCATCATCAACAACGGGCCATTTCCTTTTGGCCTTCAATTAAAATCTTGAAGTTTTCCTTGACCAAACCCTCTTTTGATACACTGATATCTCCCAAATCTTCCGTCGTTATGTATCCTATTTTAACCAATTCTGGCAATCCTAGGTTCTTCTACCGTAAACACCTGGCCTCGTCCCTCATCTTCCTCTTTTTTGACAACAACTCCGTTGCTTAAGATGGGCTTTCGTGGGAACAAAATAAGAGCCTAAAAATATAATGAACGTTAATGAACTGTTGTCTCGGCATCCCCGAGGGTCCATGGTGTGACGGATGTATCGGACCTGCCTCTATTCCTCTTCCCGAAGTTTATATTTCGTTAGTTCCTTATTTTAGTCCATTATCACCCATCCTTTTTATTACATTATCCAATCCATCCGACTCAAATACTATTTCCACTCCTGCAATACCCGTTCATCCTCCTGCGATTTAATCCTTCCACGGCATAATGCACGTACCTTTAAACGGGTATTTTTGTCCGAGCTCAAAATTTCTAGAACTCCCTCTCTCTAACTATCCTCAAAGCCGCTTTCCTTACCTGGTATCTGTTTTAAACATCTCCTGTACACGCACCTATGCTTGCTATGCTACTTGTCAAAGTAACTCATTTAATTTTATCCACTTTGGGGTTCCTTTTTTTTGTAAGTCCATTGTTGTTACGTTGATTACCACGACAAGTTTTATTTTTGTGTCAAAATGTCATTACTTTTTAATTTAATATACGTATCATCCTAAAGGGATACTCCTGCCCCAGAATAAATTATTTCTTTTTCCTCTATTAATTATAATCCATGTTTTTAAAATTTTGTTCATATAATTTCTTATAATTAAATTCGCAACACAAGTAAACAATAAACAGGTAATATTCTAATTAATTTGTCAGACTTTAAATGATTGTATTGAAATTAAATTTGTTTAAACGAAATGTATTACATAAAATACAGGTTAGAATTTTTGCAATGACGAAGAAAATTGATAAACGTAAAAGTATAAATGACGCAAAATATATTATTCAGTTCGTGAGGCCTGATAATCAGAATGTCGGTTACAGGCATATCAATTTTAGTGTATTTACGTAACGTCAAAATCAATACCTGTTGAGAAAAAAAACTTTATCAATTAGCGAACTCAGTAAGCACATAAGAAGCGAGATATTTTGAAAAAATTGTAAAGAAAGAAAGAAAAAAAACTTAAACGCCCCGAAGACCCAAAATTTCTCCACACCCATGATCCGGTTTTTCAAACATAAACAAGAATCTCCAAGGAAGCATTAGAGAATCCACATCTGAATAATTAACAACTTTCCAACTTACGCTCTTTACCGAGCAATACGATATACTGTTTAGTTACGCAACTTCACCGACACTAAACTTGTGCAAACATTTTAAATTTAACACGGATCTTTAAATAAAAATTCGATTCCAATGTCTGTCGTGTAAAAGCGTTAAACTTTTCAAATAATTCAACTTACTCTTACACATTTCTTATTGACTTTAAATATGAAAGTATTGGTTATACTTATAATCCGTTATTTTCTCACCAAAATATAAATATATATAACCGAGTTAATAATTAGAACATCATTTAATGATTAACCAATTGTAAATAATTTACTTTAAATCTTAGTGTGTCTGAATGTTTTAATTTTATTCAGTACTTAATTCATTACTTTCGTGGTCCGCTTGGCCAATTAATTAAGCCAAAGATCGTGGGTTCGAATCCCGCTCGTGCCATTGACTTTTTTCATCTCAACTAAAAACCTTAATAATTGCCATTCAGTACAGTTATTCATGAAAGTTTGAGCAAAAATTGTCTTTTCTTTGTTGCAACTTGGATGGACAAGATGTTCAGCACATTTGCTTATTGGTATTAAAATTATCAGGATCACGTTTGAGAGTGATATATGTAATTTTTATTTTTTTGTTTGTATCAGCTATAATTTCGAAAGTTCTTCAGAATGACTTTAGGGTATATAAAGATTGTCAATATTATTTTAATATAATCTTTGTTCTAAACTTGTTTTATCATTTAAATTGCTTCGGTATAAAGTATGGTTGAAATAGATACACACAGCTATTTTTTCATTAAGCGTATTTGTGAAATTTTGATCTTTATGACATCTGAACGTCAACATGTTGTACCATTTTAATAAAAAGAAACAACTAAAAGGATGACGTATGAATGATTTCACTTTACCATCAAAACATTTTTTCATTTATTATACTAGAGCACTACAAACATGTTTATTGTCCATTAGAGTTTAATATTATGAAATTATTAGACTAGAGAGGTAATCCATATATTCCACTCCGAATTCAACATTGTTCGCTTTCTCGGGCCCTTAGGCGTCTTCAAGGATGGTCTTCGGTTTCGGGACGAAAGCTGGTGGAATAAGGAGTTAGGATGAGGTTCAATGCTTCTGGTAGCCTCTTTGTCGATTTCTTGATGTTTCGAGGAAAAACAAGATTTGAAGATTTGTGTGAATAGTGAGTTAAGATACAGAGGAGCGAGTTTGAACGATGGTTCAAATGTTCTGGACTGATTGTCGTTGGAACGCTTCATTTAACACAGTTTAAATTCTGTACTTCTAGGTTGGTCATGGTAATAATATGTAGATGAAAAATTTATTTTGCATTAAGTAGTTGCTAGTTTATGCGTCTGTTCTTATCAATTATCTTGTCTGTTGGAGGAGAGAAGATACGGTGAAAGTTCTTTTCTGGCATTTTGTTTCATTGTGCCTCCATTTTCCGAAAGTTACTGTATGCTACTATTGACTGTATTTTTTTAAATTTTTTATATTTTTTATGAGGGTTCGCAACAGTGGAGGTCATATAAACCCTCAGGGTGACGGTGTTTTTGAAAAAAAAGGCCCATTTGTAAGTATGTCTGGTTAAATGCAGGGCCGCTAGATTTATGCTTTTACTTTACAGTGATGAGCACCGTGTCAAAGACGGAACCTTGCGGCCACCGGCGCCCGTTCACATTGATTGTATTAATTTTGCTTAAAGGATGTTGATATCGTCTGCATACATGAGTAGTAATCTATGGGATTAATTAGAATGTTTGCAGTGTATACTGGTTAGAGAATGGGATCGAAGATACTGCCTTGCGGTAGACCAGCTTTGGAATAGTAAAATAAATTCCTGTCTTAAAGGATGGCCTTACTTTCAACTATACCTTGGATGTGGCGGAGGACTAAACTATTTTAAAATACATTTTTAAATTATATTTTCAATAAAAAAAACCCATCGCCTATGCTGGTACCTAACCACTGTGCCACCACGGAGTGGAATTTTCCAATATTTACTTGAAACATTTGGACAGATAGGATTTTACGAGGAGGTAATAAATGAATGGCTGGCTGTCCATGTGTTTCCAGAGTAACTGGTGTCAAAATTGATCGAAGTCTTTCGTCCCGTCTGGGAAAGTACTCGAGCAGCATTCTTTCCGCTCAACGGCGGATGCAATGATGTGTTTAATGGTAGAATGATGTCGCCTAATCCTGATTACACGGTATGATGCGGAATTGATGCTTTCAAAATTTGTCGCAAGAAGAGTTTTTTAAAGGAGTAATTGCAGTAATTTTGATGGAGTCATATAACAACTTAATTAAAAATTTCATGCACAATGTCTCAAATTGTTTCTATAGTGCAGGAATACAAAAGGAAAATACCAATGTAATTTTTTAAAGTAGCTGAGCCCAAGATTTTCTTAGAGTCATTTTCAACACAAAAAGTTTGTAAATAATCCAAATTAGAATGCATCGAACTTGTACATTAACATTTTCCCAAGTGATATTTACAGAATAGGAGGTAATATTGTATTCATGCAAGGGTATTTGGGACCTACAAGTGGCCAGTTAATGAAGCCAAGGGGTCCCCAGGAAGGTTTATCATGAGCAATACATTACTTCCCACAGCTTAGAGACTAAGCCGACCAAGACGGATACTAGAGGCCTCTGCTAATTTGAGGATTAGTTTAACGGTGAGGGGTTACATTTTTATCCGGTCGAATATACATGCAGTCCACACCTCTTATAAATTAATATGTATTGTGTGTGGTACAGAAGAAACCGTTGCCAAAATTACATAAAAATGCAAAATATCTTTATACGTAGTGTATGTAAATTATTTGGCGTACTTTTTAAAAGTATGCATTAAATAATACAATTTGTAAAAAAAAAAGATAAATAGTTAGGGAAAAGAGACTAGTAATATTTTTAATACAGTCTGATTGGTGTAATTTTTGATGTTCTGTTATCGTTATCAATCTTTAGTTTAATCTAATAAAAGAGCTAGAAAGGCGAAGATGCCTTTCTAATGATTGACCTTTTATTACCATTCATTGTCACCGTGCGTTCTATCTGACCCTTTACACAATAGTCAATGTTCTGTTTAATTATCCACAAAGGGATCCCAGGAAGGGTTTTCCTTTAGTAATATTTTTTTAAGACCCACTTCTTCGATCCCAGATCTTTTACACCTTCCAAAACCGCTCCACCTTTTAATGCCGTCGGAGTAAAGGGTAGAAAGACAGGTTTTAACGCTATTTGGCTTTATTTCACCATTTGGGCAGTTTATCGGTCGTAAAATGTACTCCCGTTCATAGGACCTTCTAAAGAGTTTTTGCTTTATCACGCCTTTTTTATTTTTCAACCGGGTTAATCTGTTTTCCAGCAACTTTCAAACAATGATGTCCGATCATGTCGTGATTATAAATTGATTGGTTTATCATTGTCTGTTAAATTTAAGGAGTTAATTTAACGAATGAGATTGAAATGCAGAAATTTGATCCTTTTTCGATTCGTCAATTTTAGCTTAATTGAACAAATTGAAGCACGAGGCTCACATCGAAATTGACATTTTTGTAAACGTACAAACAGGAAATATTGGGTTGTTATTTTCATCAGGCTACAAAAATTAAAAAAAAACTCAATCGTGAAAATAATATTTTTGTTAGATTTTTTTCTTGTGGTATACTGGGTAACGATCGTATTGTCATTATTTTGGTTTGTCTTTCCTTATTAAATGGATTCGTCAGAATCACGAAAGGTCGGCAGTCCAAAATGACTTGTAACGATTAAATTATCAAATGTTTTCTATTAAAGTTTCAAGACTTATAATTTAATGTAAATATACTCATAAAAGTTTAAAAAAATGGTGATAAAATTTTGAAATATGTGAACGGACAATTGCACATCCAAAGGGATGCATCTAGCAAAGCAGGAAGATCTGATTAGTACTAAAATGGACATGTAATTATTTATAGTTTTATTTTAAAAATTTTAAGCGAGTACTTTCATGTTGTGAGAAAGAAAAATTAAAAAGCATTACCAGGGAAAGGGTTGATGCCATGTTTAACGATCAGTATGGGTTGATGGGGCTTTTTTTTCCTACGATAAGAAAATATCTCATGCTTTCAGCGCATCATAAATTTTTCTTTTGATTCGATTTATTCGGAAAACGCTTTGAGATTCTTCGAAGCAACAACTACTGCCTAGTCCGACTTATTCTATCTAGATTCCTCAGTTTAAATGCAAATGTCAAAAACTTTTACGCGGGTTAAATCAAGAATGGTTTATTCTCTTTATATATAGTTAAGATTAAGATGGCGCATTTTGTTTCTCATTATTTAAAAAATTTCTGGATATAATTATTTTTTGCAGAAGTACGTTTTTTGAATTATAATTAGCGAATTTAATTTACCTGAAAATTCATATGTATAAATGTTAGTTTTTATTATGTTTTTATAAAAATTATGTTGAATTTTCACGTTTTCGTTGTTGGCCCGACTGCGAATAAAATATATTGTAGACATTAAGATGGAAAGAGAAACCGCGAGGTTGTTGTATGTACTTTCCATTTACTCAGAGACAACAGAGAGAGAATCTAATTCAATCTTCTAACTACAATGGCCCCTTCACAAGGCCTCTATTTTATCTAGCGCTGGGAATTGTGTGCGCATTGAATTCAAAGCTTTTCGATTGCTTTCAAATACATTTGTGATATTTAGGATTCACCCAGCCTTTGACTGAAGGAAATTTGTCAAATCCGCCCGTCCATATCATCTATACGCGTTTTATAATATTTTGTACTAGAGAGCCAGTTTTTTATATAGAGAAAGCTGAAAAGCACACATTTGAAATCCAGGATTATTGAAACTAGGGAGAAATTTCACAATGGAATGCTCTCACTGATAAATTAGAGATTTACAGATATATATAAATCTTTCAGTAAGATTATCGTAACATAAATGTTACTACTAAAATCCTGGCAATTGTTTTTATTTTAAAATTTATATCGTTAATCTAATAATTACAAAAACATTTTGTTTACAGTTTATTTTATCTTCAAAATAAGCCTTGATTAATGGAGTGAAATGAAATCCGTGACTATTAGGTTGATAAGTAGAAATTTTTTCCCCAATTTATAACCGTAAAATATTTTATTAGGGCAATTAATTTATATATAAAACAAACTTATCATACATCGTTTAATTTGTTTTTTACAAACGGGCTATGTTTAAGCCTAACTAATTTATTTATTGTCCTGTGGGTAAGGATGCTTTGATTTTCAGCAGAAAATTGCTTGGTTTATCTCATTCAATATGAATGATATTTACCCAAACTAAGTCGTAAAAAATAGTTAATAGTAAATAATAGTCAATTTAGTGGTTAATTGTCCAAATTATCTTTTTCAATTCATTAATTTTGTTTTTTTAGGTTTTGGTTGAATTGAAAAGTCAGTGTATCGAGAGGGATTCGAACCCAAAACCTTCGGCTAGATACGCCGATACTCTACCACTTGAGCTATCGTGACTTCGATCCAATTTGAAAGGCAGTAGGTTGAGGACGGGAGATGGTGTCCGAGTAGATCGAATTTATGATAGCTGAAGTTATAGAGTATCGGTGTATTTAGCCTCTCGAGACACTGACTTTTTCATTTCAACCAAAACTTTACAAAAAGTAAATAATAGTTTTGGCGCGGCTTTCTTTTAATTAACACCAGGTGCTATTTTCCTTCAATGTTTAATAAATATGTCATAAGTGCTAAAATTAATCTTTTGTAATTTGTAATTTTAATTTTGAAAATGCGTTGTCCTCCAATATACAATATCTCATGAACGCTTTATAGCAACATTTTAAGACTAAATAAGGCTTGTTGTTAGCTCAAGAAGAATAATTTGACATGAGAAAGACAGTCTTGAGGGGCGAAAAAGTGAGGAGAGGGAAGTCGTCGCCTTCTTTTGGCTAAAAACTTTTTATACTCTCTCTTCCCGTCAACTGCAGGATTTATGAGTTAGATTAATCATTTTTTATTAATCAATCAACCGTTTCTCTGGGGGCGGGGGCTTCCAACTCGAGGAGAGACGCATGTATCAATATGACTTATTGGTCGTTTTGGTAAAAATTCACGGTTATAAGAAGAAATAACTTTTCCCCATTTTAGATTACAAATAATGAAAAAAAATTATATGTAAACAAATAAAAAAAACCTTTATTTAGCGAAACGATTCTTGCCCAAAAGCGCAAACTTTAATTTACAGCCGCCGATTAACGAACCATTATTTGTTTAACTGAAGGAATAGAAAAACCTTAAAATTTAGTATGGATTCACCGAACAAATATATATTTTTTATATCTAAAAAACAGAATCATTTGAACAATGAGAATATCGTAACAACTATTCTGTTTGAAAATTACCTAGTGAAGTTAGAAGCTTAATGGTAATGCCAACATTGAAAACTCAGCATAATTTACTAAGGTGTTAATAATATTTGAGATTATACAAGCAACCAAATTAGATGAAGATCTAATGTAAAATCATAATGGTTCTTCTACGAAGTATTGCCTTTCCCGTAATAATTACTCAATTTACGACTTTTGAAGAAAAGAAATGTAACATCATTAGAAAATGGGTTTGTTCGGGGAATTATTACGGTCCCTAAACTAAGCCTTGCTCTTCAGAGATAAACCCGTTTTGAAATTACCATAAAGATTATTCTTGGGATTTACAACATCTTTTTCCCCACTTCTTTGCTAACAAGGGTGCCACCCTTCGAACGATAATGCAGTTTAACTTTGTTTGCTTCAACTAACTAAAAAAAAGAATCAAGGGGGAAAAATTGAAAAAAATTCTTCTTCAAATATTATGGAATGTTTAATTTAAACGTTTTGGAAAGCCCTTAGCTCGTTTTTTCAAAACAAAATTAACTTAACATAGGAGGTAATCAGTTCAATGTCAAATCTATAAACGTTTGTGTTTCTGCATGATTACAGTTCATTAAACTTAGTTTTCGTTCATGAAAAGGCAACGATTTCAATTTTCTTTCATAAGGTTGTTTGAAAGTTTGATTCTTTTAGCAAGTAAATTGATTTCTGATTCAAAAATAGTTCCAAATCCAAATTAAACTATTTGATAATAATTTACCATTTTTAATAAAATAAACGTTTTTTATTTCACAATTTTGTAAAATACCCGTAATTTTTACTATGTTTTTATATAGTATCTTTTTTTTAAATTATGTTTTGGATCCAATGTCAGCGATTTAAAAATTCTTGGTATCTCAACAGGAGTTGATTAATTAATGGAAATAATAAATAAATACGGAAAAATGGAAAATGTTTGTCTTCATGTAAAATTATTGCAGGCCATAAATCAGCAATAATTCCTCTGGCCCGACGCCTTGTAAACGGATGCATAACTGAATGTCCGAGGGTTGAATTACCACTTTATTTTAAGGTAAGTACTCGTGGAGGCAGATGCACACCGAAGGATGAGCCGTTTTTTTATTCCGCTTGTAAAACTCGAGAGGGTTGAGGGCATTTCGGAGATTACTATTTCTAAGAGGGGCCCTGGCGTCAAGGGAAAGTGTTATGCTCTCCAGGGGCCTTGAGTTAAATGTGCCGGACAACAATTGTAGTCATGTCAAGGATTGTAGTGGGCCCCCATAAAACCCGTTACGAGAAGCTTCAGCTCAATATTTCACATCCAAAGAGAATTCTTGGCCCCTATATAATTCTCCGCGTTTCGCTAATGGTGATACTTTAAACTCTCAAATAATTGCTTCCCCTTGAATGTTTCGGGTTAAAACGTACTTTAATGAACTTTAATGGCCTTTTGCGGCGAAGGATCGATATAGTTTTTGAACAATTCTAAAGGATAGGTTTATTTAATTGAAAAGGAAATATTCCTGAAGCTATGACGGCGCTCGTTAAATTTTGAAAATTATAATGGCAATACTACTTATTATATAAATTTATAAACTTGCCGTGCTTTAAAGCTGAGTTTTCAAAAGGAATGTATTTCCAGTCACGCTTTTGGACAGAAGTGCAATACCAAGACTGTTCTTTGTTTGTTGTTGCAGTGTCATAAGGCCAACGAAATACCTGTTATAAAAATATTTTACTTATTTCGTATTTCTTGCTACAAATATCACCTGCTTTGTGATCTCTAAATTGTTTGATGGTTTCGTCGGTCAGACACATTTTAGGATTTTGCCGTCTTTAATAATTGGCCAATGTTCTATTTCGTCAATCAACTGTTTTTATTATTACTTCAACATTTTGTCATGAAAGAAGGTTTACAAAAATTGTTTATCGTTCCACAAAAACGTCAATATATTTTGGATATTTTAAAATGTATATATGAATGAATGAGAGAATAAGTTTTATTTAACTATTCTCGCTAATTTACGTCGCAAACGACCTCTTTCAATTAATAAAAGCAAGAGGGAGAGTGGGTGAGCGAGTGAGTGAGAGAGAGAGATTTGTAGATAGATAGATAGATAGATAGATAGATAGATAGATAGATAGATAGATAGATAGATAGATAGATAGATAGATAGATAGATAGATAGATAGATAGATAGATAGATAGATAGATAGATAGATAGATAGATAGATAGATAGA
>CM077106.1:24657773-24668304 GCA_039619505.1 Cimex hemipterus | reverse complement strand
AGAGAGAGAGAGAGAGAGAGAGAGAGAGAGAGAGAGAGAGAGTGAAAGACACGATTTATTAATGACAGATTCCCACTAATCACGGCGCTCATGGTGTGCTAAACCATCATGACTAGAGCGTCTTCCAGAACTAATGAACCGGACGCCGTGCAAATTTCAAGTACTTATACACTTAATATCAATGAAAATCTTGTATTTTATATTTTAAATCATATACTTTTTGTAAAACAGTGACAAAGTAAAAAACACTTGATCGACTAAAACAAGTATAAATGGTAATTTCCTTAAAACATGAATATTCCTCCACGATAATTTGAGAGATCAATGTTTATCAAATAAATCTACTCTCTCTATCGTTAAAAACAATGTTTATATGATTACAATTTGGGGACGGCATTTATTAAACATGACGTGAATGAAAAAACCAAATCCACTGTTTTGAGTAAATATGTGGTTGAAAAGAAAGAATTAGTTCCTGTTTTTCTTAGTAGTTATTGGTTTTGTCTCTTAAATTTTGCTTTACCTTTAGTCGAACCATGTCCCGACCGGGTGTTTAGTTTTTCAAGGGTTTTCTGGCTTTTGATCGATGATTAATTGGTATAAGGCCGACTTCTATCTGAATCTCCCCAGGCGATTATTAATTGGCTCGTTTCGCAATCGTCGTGACGAAATTGTTAAAATGATTTCAATTCTACTCAGTCTGGGCCTCGTTTTTAAGTAAAAACGAGGTAAGTGGTTTTCCGATCCCCTTTTCATTCCATTTCGAGTGGCCCATTTTCTTTCTACCCTCCCTCGTGATGCAACACTGACTCGGAAAGAAGGCTGAGTGTTAATTTTGTTCCAATTTTCAAGATTCAATCTAACTAATAGTAGTTGTATTACGTGGTTCTAGTTGGTTTTAAATTTTGTTTATAGGTTTATTTTATTTTCCTTTTTCTTTGAACTTTTAAACATTTCTACTAACATCTTATTTAAGAATGAAACAATAATTGCAATATAAAAAAAATAAATTTCGAATATAATATAAAGTTAATAAAGATTGAAAGTTACAGTTCGGCGTTTTTACTGTTAAAGGATAATAGAATATGGATTACAATCATTTTTCTGTGCAATAATTTTTAAAGTAAAATTGTAAAATCGCAATTCTTTGGTTGTTTGACTGATGTGTAATGTAAAATAAAATATTGCATAAATTGTATTCTACATATGGAAAGTTTTTTAATCTTCTAGTCATCGAACTTGTAAAGGATTATTGAAAATTAGAGTGTCATTGTGACATGAATGACAAGTTGATACCGTAAGTAGAAATCAAGTGCTTTTAATAAAATTAAGCTCAGAGACAGATGAGACGGCAAATTCGACATAATCGCGTTTGGTCCGTATAGAACGCCTGGGAACTTGGCACTGCAACTTCTATCAACAATCATTTGTTGAGCATGAATGAAAAGTCTATCTAACTCGCGTCAAACTTCACTTCCTCTCGAAGCAAATTGTTTCAGAACTGAAAGCGCTGTCTCTCACAAAAATAACATTTACCATTAATGCCGCCGTTACAAAATTGCAAGCTTATCGACCGTTGTATCTCTCGGAATTGAACTTTACGAAAATTGAATCTTCAAATTTATCCTGACTTCTGTCAGATGTAAACCTTTCAAGCCAAGAAAATGGGTTTGTTTTGATAACTTGCTTTGATTTATTCGGATCAGGGTTCATTTTGTATGTATTTTCTTGTCTATTTTCATTTTCTATTCATATTTCGTTATACCATCCTTCAAAAGGACGCATAGACACGGAAACTTTCATACAGAAATTGTCAAATTGATAAAATTATTGGAAGATTTTGGTTATTTAAAATGTTTCAAAACAGAAACAATAATAATTAATCTGCTTAATAAAGCATAGTAAATAAGTTAGTAATGAGAACGTATTTAGTAATTTTATTTACCACTTTTTATAATTTCTTTCAATTAATTATTCTGTCTATGTAAGGTCTTGTTTCAGATTAAATCATTGTCACGAGTCGGATTCGAACCCACGACCTTCAGCTAAATACACCGCTACTCCGGCACTTAATTGAGTCTGACACGCGGTCTGAACAATGATCGACTATAGAAAAAGCCAAATTTAGGAGGCAAAACCTATAACATCAGTTAATTCTTTCCTTTTAACCAAATATCGACTAAAAACAGAAGGATGTTTGTTTCTTCAATCACGCCATGTTCAATAAATGCAATGCCCAAATTGTAGCCTTATAATCATTTAATTGTTTATGTAGTATTATGTTCTGAAACAAAATAATACAGCGAGAAGAATTTATTGATGAACTGTGATCTATTGAATTATCCCGGAGGAATATTCATTTGTTAGGTAAATTCAACATTTTCACTTTTTTTAAAATTCAAACGACTCTTTTTTAATTCGTCGCTATTTCACAAAAAAATTATATTTACAATAGAAAATGTAAGCTATTAGTTGATATTAAGTGAACTTCAAATTTGCACGGCGCCCAGTTCATTAGTTCTGCAAGACGCTCTAGTCATGGTGGTTTAGCATACCATGCGCGCCGTGATTGGAATAAATTTTTATCTGTCATTAATAAATCCTGTCTTTCACTCTCTCTCTCTCTCTCTGTATCTATTTCTCACTCACTCGCTAACCCACTCTCCCTCTTGCTTTTATTAATTGAAAGAGGTCGTTTGCGACATAAATTTGCGAGAATAGTTAAATAGAACATGTTCTCTCATTCACTCTTTCCCCACCATCTCACTCCTTCTCTCCCCCACTTTCTCTTTCTCTCTATTTATTTATCTCTATCTCTCTCTTTCACTTTTACTTCTTCTTTTCCTCATCTATTCACATATCATCTCTATTTAGCCATCCATTTTTCTCTCTACCTATCTCATATCATACACATTTAATTCATTTAAAAATACTTACAATATCCAAAATATATTGACGATATTGTGGAACGACAAACAATTTTTTGTAAACTTTTTTTATGACAAAATGTTGAAGTAATAATACAGTTGATTGACGAAATAGAACATTGGCCAATTATTAAAGACAGCAAAATCCTAAAACGTGTCTTGCCGACGAAACCAACAAACAATTTAGAGAACAGTGCAGGTGATATTCGTAATGTTTCACTCACTCTCCCACTATCATATCCCTCTTTCACTCACTCACTCCTCCCCCTCTCGATCTTATTAATTGAAAGAATCATTTGCGAAATAAATTTGCGAGATTAGTTAAATAGTGTTTTGTTAGTTTTTAAATTTGCCGTCAATTGACCACTAAAACGTAAATTTGTTACTTTTAATTGTGAAAGTTGTTGGAAATCAGTTTTAGCTATTTCATTTAACTTTATCCTTCATTTCTTTTCTTTTTCTATATTCTAAACCTTACGCGATTTGTACACAATATTAAAATAATACAAAGTGGATCCTGTAAACAAGAGAAGACACTTTCCATATGTGAAAGTTTGCGCTAGTTTAAGAAAGCTAAAAGTGAATTAATAAATGATAAATATATTTTTTTGGTTCCAATCATTTGTTGTATATATTACGATCAGTGGTTTTGTCACAAATGCATCTAGTTGTAGATACATTTTCTCCAACAGTACAGACCGTGTTCGGCATGTCCCATTTGTAACAGACAGCACCATGTAAACTGCTATCGCTTCCGCGCTTTGGCGAATCGGCCTCAATTGACTTGTTGGTAAATTAAGATTTTCTCATTTTGGAACATATTCCTAGGGCGGTCAACTCGATATTACTGGCTGGAATTATAATTCCACGCTTCTTGTATTCAGAATTCAATTTTCCTCTCCATTCCTCGAAATTCCGCAGCGAGGGAAAACAACTCGGCCCAAGCACATTTTTACAGTACAGATGAAATATTAAGCTAGCCTCGAGAGATTGAAATTAAGAGTAGAACGTTATCGCCTTGGGATTGTATTGCGCAATTTGGCAGAAAATTTTACAGACGATAAAAAAACAAATAAACCTACAGTTTTTCATTAAACAATAATTTAAATTAAATTTCAGCGTTAATTGCAATATGCAAATCTATTCCCTCAAAATATTTACACATTATTAAAACCCTGTACAATGTGTAGTAGCAGACATTTAAAAAAACATTAAATAAGCAACTGTACTTAACAAAAAACACAATACCTAACTGAACAAATAACATAAAATTAATTTTGTGCACTTTTTAATACGAAACATATCTATATATTGAAGAAAATCACATTTGTGTTTTGGCTGTGAAAGAAAATAAAATTTTCATTGCTTTATGTACTCATAGATAGAAGTTTTAAAATTTTTATAACAAAACAAAAAATTTTGAGGGTAATTTTGTTAATTGCTCAATTCAATTTCCGTCTAAGTGTTCTGATTTAAGCCGATATCGCAGCATTAAATTTTTTAACTTTTCAATGCGAACATCGCCCTGCGCAGAGGTATCAAAAAAGGTTTATTAAAAGCCCATTGCAAAAACTAGATGAAATACCCAATCTTTGATGCTCAAAGAGTAGAATGAAAGTTGGCCTGCTAACTGAACACTGCAGACTAAGATATATATATATATATATATATATACATAAATTTTAAATTTTTTATTTGGAGTGGCGGAAACAAACCAGTGCAGATAGGGGGACACATCTTCTGTTGGTGCGAAGGCTTATATATTGACTGAGATTACTAATCCTTGGAGGGGCCCTGAAAGATACTCACGGGAGTCCTCTAGAAAGCGTTGGGGTCTGGTAAAAAGCCTTAAGCTTAACGAGGGGCTTTAGATAAAAAAAAAAGTGGAGATGCATAATAGACCAATACTGGCTGCAAGAGGCTGGCTGCTATATAATCCAATCTATTATAATTACCATGAGTAAATCTCACATACTGACATCCTGTTTTGGTAAATTATTGTACATTGATGGTAGTGATATTAACAAAATTACTCACTGTAGTTCTTTTTAAAACGTTGCCTGCTATTTATTATTCATTATTTTTTAAAGAAATAAATTAAAACATTTTTTTTTAGCTTTCTCACTCCCTTTCTTGTTTTTATCATTTTCTGCAGCTGTAGTTTTCTAAACGTTTGTTCAACCCGATCGTCTACAATCACCCAGGTCTGTTTATTAGTGCGTTTATGCATTTTGCTTTTCTTCTATGCGGTTTCTCCTGTTATTGGTTTTACAAATGTAACGTTTTGACAAGCCGTACTATTTTCACAATAAACGTTTTAATTTAATTCGAGAAACAGTTTGAGAGCTGTGAATGTAAGTGGAAATACATTATAAGCGTAAATGGAACCAAACTGCAATTTATGTTTGTTACTAATTAATCGCTCTATTGTTCTTTAGCCTCTAGTACTTTCTTTCTCATTCTGTTGTTTTCTTTTTCTATGCACGGTTTGGGACAAAAGATTGAGTACATTAGACTATTTTATTTTAACAATTTTATTGTTTCATTTTTACTCCCAAGTAACTTTTTTGTTACATTTCACATGAATTTACTTAATTATCTTCCAATAAAGTATGCCTCTCTGGAAATAAGAGAAAATATTTATTTTGAGAGGAGAGAAAAACATGCCATATTTTTTAAGATCTCTTTATTAAAATTTAATACGAATGGAAACATCAATTCTACTATCTTTTATAGGCTACATATTTCTCTTGCGCAGTTAGCATTTGTAGGTTCTTAAAGGAATTTGAAAAATTGAGAAAATTTCTTTTTTCATTCTTCTTTGATCGAGCGTTTCGTTGCATCTATGTTCTGAAACTGTCGGCAACCCTTATAAACAGCTTTGACAAGGTGTCTTCGTACATTTTCAATTATCTAGCCGGCCGTTCTAGAACTTGATTTTTTGTGTGAGAAAAGGCTTTTACCAATTTCACTGTTCGTATTGGCCTGCTGGAATATAAATTTTCCCTTGGTACTCTATTTGATTACCTCGTAAATTTCATATTGTACATTATATCAGAAATAAAGACAATTTCTGTTTTTTATTGTAGCTGATATCCACTCCATACCATATCACGTCTTCCAGCCACTTGATTTTTTGAAAATATCATTTCTACTATGTAAGTTGAGGAAAGGTTCACTGGAAATTCATAACTTGGCATGCAATGGGATTTATACATTATATTTGCTTGCATGCTACAGGTGTTTGTATCTTTTTGCCCTACCTCCATCTCAATACTTACTATTGTTTATTTTAATTTATTACAATTTTATTGGAAATTAAGTAACAAATTTCATGTGCTGGAAGCGGGAGATAATAAACTCAACAACCTTTTCTTTTTCTATTACTTTTCTTTTTCTATGCATTTCGGGGCTATCTTTCCGGCTCCCCTCTTTATGGGTTTGGGGAGTTTATGGATGGGAAGATGGCTCCGAAACGCATAACGAAAAATAAAAGGAACAGAAAAGAAAGGGTCGTTGAGGTCATTAACCTCGCACTACCAGAAAATAAAAAGTAAAAACCAACTAAATAAAATAGAAAGAAGAAACATATTAACATATTTTAGTTAAAATTTAGGAAAAATCATTTATTTTAGTAATCAAACCCACACAATTGTAACATAAAAACAAAATACTAGTCTGGGCTATCTTTTTCTTCGGACTTTGTATTTCGATTTATCTCATTGCCTCTTTTTCTAGGTAGCTAACTATTTTCTTATATTTATCTACAATTTTTTATTCAAGTAATCATATCACACTACCTTATACATGTTACATTATAAAGTTATAATCTGTTAATAAGTAGAGCTCCTCCTGTTTTATTCATCTGGACGTTTTTTACGTAGCAACGAACACTTTAAATGTGGTACATGAGTTATAGTAAATAAAGAAGAATCATCTCATTAGCGAAATGGCAATAAATTTTCTTAACAAGTGGCTTCTGAGGAGGACACCCACCGAAAACAAGGAGGCTCAAAACTCTCCCTTTCTCCCTGACTATGGTATTTTTTTTCTCTCGGCGTTTAATTAAATCTCTTCTCTCAGCTATCTTCTTGGACATTACTTAGGATTTCTATCAGACGCGGGTCCTAATTAAGATATCCAGACGAACAGGGGTGGCTGAGAGAAGAGGAAAGCGAACAGGGCGAAGTGTGTGGAGCAAGCTGGTGAAATTATCCGTATGAGCGGTATGCCGGGCCGAGATGTTGATACGGAAATTCACTCTGGCAAGAAATCCATGGACGGAAGCCGTCATCCGCTTGGCCGTTCATATTTTAATGTTTGACTTCACCTAGCACTCGTGCTGTAGTTGTATTACGTTCTGACGACTTTTTTTCCACGGTTAACTTTAATCGTTTTAAATCCCAGACACCCTAAATTCTCCCATATTAACGGATGTAAAAAGAACGGTATTCAGATTCGAGACGGCATCGGATTAATATTAAGCTCTTAATAAAGTTGAGTTCTAAATAAATTAAGAGGTTAGACTTTGTAAACGGTTTGCTAACTTTCTCAAAGACTCTTCAGGCTGCGACCCATTCATGGAATCATGGTTAGTCTTTTAAAGCTTTCTGGATCAGCCTTAAACTCGTTAAAACGATTTAAATTCCACTGGAAAAGTTCAATTAAAAAAATGCTTACCCCTGTCTTTTTTCAAGTCAGCTTAAGAGGCTTTTTTCTTTAGAAAGGAAAGAATAATTGTATAAACTATTATAATTAAATTTGTTTTATTAGAGTCTCTATTTTAATTAACAGTGTAACGGTTTTAACGGTAATAGGATCAGATCAGACACGGCTGGCATCGTTTGGGGTGTGCGGTTTTGACGTCCCAACCCGTTTTAACCTTCAGTTTTTTTACATCCAATATAATTATTATAACCTTTTCTCGTTAACTGACAGGCCTTCGTTGAGTCTCATGTTCAAAAATAAAGAGAGTTAATTTTACATACGTCAATCTTGTATAAAAATTGAAAATTGATCAAATTTTGCTGACCGATTCGGTCAACTATATTGATTTTTTACCTCATCTTTACAATAATTTCCCATCATTTCGCGCGATCTAATAGGTTTTTAAAATTCAATTTCAACCAGTTTTTGATTTTTCATCATTTTTCATCATGGTTTAGTTTTTACCATTACGATGTTAGTCACTGATTTTCAATATTAAATATTTGAGTGCATTTTATAATTTAAATTAAATCTTGTATAATTTAATATTCATTGATCATTACATACATCTTTATTTCAGTTGCTCTTTAGTTATTTTTATTTATATTTAATGATTAAAAACAAAATGTGTCTTTTTTCATGTATATGAGAATGGACTGAAATTTTAAAACTTTTCTTTTAAACAAAGATTATATCAATTTTCAATAAAAATTTTGAGGTTTTATTTTCCAAATCCTTAAAATACACTTATAGAGCTTATTAATGTGAAACAGTCACTATTTTTAGGAATTCTCTAAACAGTAAAATTTGATTTATCCAGTTTTAGGTATCAGTTACTTTTAGCAATAATTAATTTAAGGAACTATATACATCATACACGTCGTTATTTTGTATAAGTTTTTATTTTTATTATCATACATCATTTTTGAATTATTATATTTTTTAAATATGTTTAAATTCAGGTTTATTAATTTAATGTTTAAAGTGTAACATTGTATAGGGGAATTGTGATTTTATGCTGTGAACAAAGTTCAGACTGCAAAACATAAATTTCCATAATTAGTTGGTTCAAAAATTAAAAACTTTAGTGCGTTATTTAATTTTCATATTTATTAATTATCCATACTTTGTTTGGCTTTGAGTGTAAAAACGCTTTTTTCGTGGAAAAGTCGAACCCTTGTTCCAACATCTTTAATAATGGATTAAAACGAGACACCCATAAATGCCAGATGAAAAAGAAACAAAAAGACCCGCTTGAAAAATGAGATTCGCCTCGTTCTGATGTTCCAGGGCGTAAAAAAATACGCGTATTACCGCCGAGTTCCAGCGGAATTCATTTTTGTTGCTGCGAGGAAAAGTTAATCTCAGCTGTTACACTGCTTTATACGTTCCCCTGTTGGATTCTGTGGAACGGACTAAATGGAGAAAAAACCCCCACCAAAATTGGTCTAGTGTACCTTAACTACTTTTATTGTGGTAATTTGTGCTCTCGACTTACAAAACGGTCAATGCATAATTGAATTGTTTGAAAATATAAAAAAATAGTTGATAAAAATATATATTAGCAAGATTTGACTGGCTATTTCAAAGAATCGAGCACTCCAGCTCGATTATGTAACTCTTATTTGTATCAATATACGAAGTGAATTTATTTGTGCGAAAGTAGAGGTCTCAAAGAATATCTAATACTGGAATTCTGCACTCTGGACCAGTCTAAATGGATTAAACGTAAGTTACTCGCTTGAATAGAAGTTCTCCAAAGAAATGAAGTAGTCTGGCGCAGGGTGATGAAACCTCATATTCTAATTTATTAGCGTGAATAGTTACACATACAATTACCCGGAAGATTATTCTGGCGAGCTAATATGATTTATTACTGTGAATGGAGGGACTTTTTTCTTAGCAATTTTTAGTAATGGCAAGTACTCTGAGTCAAACTAACTTGTTTTTAAATGTATAGTTTTTATTATACGTGTAGAGTTTTTGTAAATATACAAAGTTTAATTATCGTGATTCTAGAAAAATGAATTACAATAGAAAGAATAAAATGCTAAGAATAAGAGGAATCGCTGTGACTAATACAGTTTGCTGACTCTAAAAGTTTCCACAATATATCTTTCTATATATTTTAAAACTTTAGGAAAAGGTTTTTGTGTCGATTTATTGTTTAGAATCAATATTTCTTTTATGAGTTAACATTGATAGCCACGTTACACCCAGGGATGTTCACTCCGCCAAGAAATCGAATGGACACGTGACCGTCATACTTCGTAATATTGTTTTTTAAATTGAATAATACCAACTGAAAATTAAATAAATAGTTCAATTATAAAAATTATACAGTTACGACTTCCACATGCAGAAACAGTTTTGCGTTTAAAAACGTCCTATCAAATTGACTAATTGAATAGGTATTTTGCCTAAACTTTCTAAAACAGTGTATAGCTTTGTTGATGACTTTTTGAATTTAAAGGATAAGTAATTCGCTATTTTCGTGGTCCGCTCGACCAATTAATATATCACAATTAATTACGGTTTTTAGTTGAGATGAAAAAAAGTTAATAGCACGAGAGGGATTCGAACCCACGACCTTCGGCTGGATAAGCCACTGCTCTACCACCTGAGCTTTCGTGACCTCGATCCACTCGGACATCAACTGAAATATGGCAAAAGGAGAGACAACTCGTAAGGTGAGGTTGAGTTGGGGGGTTGATATCCAAGTGGATCGAGGTCACGATAGTTCAGGTGGTAGAGCAGCGCCGTATCTAGCCGAAGGTCGTGGGTTCGAATCTCTCTCGTGCCATTACTTTTTCTTTCATCTCAACTAAAAACCGTAATTAAAGAAAAATATTAATTCATATAAACCGTGAATTATATATATATATATATATATATAT
>CM077106.1:24635067-24652773 GCA_039619505.1 Cimex hemipterus | reverse complement strand
ATATATATATATATATATATATTACGCAGGGCGGGCGGCCAGGAGGGTTAAAAGCCTGGGTAGGCCCGTACGAGTCCTGCATAAACCTATTGGACTTATTTACAAACCCCAGGATTGTGGACCATTTTATCCTGGGGAGTGTTTTAGTTATGTCCTCTCCTTCAAAAGTGTGGAATCCTTATCCCTGTCATACCTATCGCATTTAGCTAGGTAGTGTCGAGCCGTTTCTTCTTTTGTTCCGCAGAAGCGGCAGAAGGGGTCTGGTAGGGTGCCCATTATGAAGAGGTGTTTTCCCAAGGGGCAATGGCCCGTTAGGATACCTATCAGCCTCCTAATTCCCCTCCTAGAGTTGGAGAGTAACCATTTCGCTTCCTTAGGTTTGATTTCCTTCAGAAACTCCTTCGATTGCCTGCATCCGGGGGACGTATTCCATTCTTTGAGGAATTGTTTCATTCCTGCAAACCAACACATCAGCAACCTTTCATTCCGACGAACCCCCTCAAACCCTCCTCGCCGACTGAAGAGACAATGGCCGCGACATCTTCTAGGAAGTGATGTATCAATTGAACAAACAATAACAACATTAGAGTAATACCACTGGACGTTTTCTCCACTCTTGGTTTAATTTTATTTTGTTTTAATTACCTACTTTAAGGTAGTTGTAATGTACTACAAATTTTTTTAAAATAGGTTTTGCTAACATTGTATGGAAATCTGTTGGAACGTACAAAACAAAGTTTGCAAAAATTAACGATGGACAAAATTATTAAATTGAAAAACTATGCCGAACAAATTACATTGGTCTGTCAGAAGCGTTTCGACTTTTCGTCCTTTTCAGAGGTGGGGTAATAAACATGAAAGGTACTGGGAGATCAAAGTGATCAGAAATGACTACATGCATATGCAGACCGCAAAAAGAAACCTAACAATATTTCAAGTGTTGGCTATTTAGTAAAAATTTATTGAACAATATTGGTAATAATTCAATTCACTAGTTTTCTTGGTCCGCTTGACCAATCAATTAAGTTTTTGGTTGAGATAAAAAAATCAATGTCACGAGGTAGATTTGAACCCAGGACCTCCGGCTTCGGCAGAAAACCGGCTACTCTACCACCTGAGCCATCGTGACTTTGATCCACTCGGATACAAACTTCCCATCTCGAACCCACCTTTTGAATTTTCCCTCCTTTTTGCCATTTTTCAAATCTAATTCTCGGCGACAAATAAAATGAGCTTTAGTGAAGTATACTTTATTTTACCGTTTTCTATTCATTAGTTTTTTTTGGTCCGCTCGATCAATTAATATCTTTCAATTTATTAAGATTTTTAGTTGGTAATAATGAACGTAAAAATACCGTTTTTGTCTGATTCCCTCTTTATTAAAAAGTACATCTTTTTTCTCTATTTTAAGTAATGTTTATCAAATTTAGTTTCATGTAATTTAAGGCTAAAATGTCAACTAACAATAAGTACTACAACAATATATCAACTATATTTAAAAAAGTCAATGATTCGTATATTTTTAGTAAAATATAGTGAAACAGAAAAAGCACTAAAGGAAAATGGATAAGATAACAATCATATCCATAGAATAAAAATGATGATACAAAAATAACATAAAAGAAAAATATTAGATGAATATTGGCCAAAAAAATAACAATAATTAAGTATATGTGGTCACAATTACTGGTTAGTTTGTAAAAATGTACATAAAAAAACTACTTTGATATCATATCATCTTTAATTAAAAACCACCGATAATTAAACAATTTCAAAGTAAAGAGTTTTAACCAAGGATGCGATCATTAAACAACGAGCATTATTGAAGTGGTATAGTTACGACTTAACAAGCTCCGAGTTTTTAGTAACCAGTGTATTTTCCATATATTGTATATTTTATATCAGTTTCCAAATATGTATCCAATTATATGACGGTATAACAAGCCGAGTTGCCGAGACGATTCACATTAAATTTTATTTATTGTAAATAAGGTCAATCAGCCAGAATGGACAAAGGCAGTGGTAGAATTGGAAGAAAGGAGTTAGCATAAAAAAAATATAGCAATTACGTCTTGAATCCGACCCTTGGCACAACCACGTTCAAAGGAATTTCAAACTTAAGCCATTTCATTTCCATTATGTTTATCTACAAAAGAAATTGTGCGAGAGTTTTTTGATAAAAAAGATCTTTAATTAAAATATAATTTATATTTAAAAAAAGGGAATTTATAATTATTTATGTATTATTTTAATCAAACGCGGGGTTTAAATGTTTCGTAAACGAATGAAATAGAAAAGGCGTCATTTGTGTTAGTATTTGAGTAGAAAATGCAAGATGAAACTACGTAAAACGAGATTCGCCCTCCTTTATTTATAATAATTACCCTTGGCTTGAAATTAAACATGTTTCATACCCTTTCGTATAATAACTCCGCGACTCTCCGAGCGAAATGTTAATATACAACTGCATACTGGAGAGGTACTCCTGTAGTAATTATGGGGGCAAGAGAACAAATTTATGCCCTTCCACGTGAAGGGCGATCCATTGCAATTATAAAAGTGAATTGTGTTTTTCCTGTATTTTTCAGAAACTGAGCGTTATCGTCGGACATTTTTCCCACTGCCGTCGCCCACTTTCTTTTGAAGAAGAAAAATGAGTCTGGAAACCCGAAAGATAAATGAACGCTGCAAATTTAATAACTGCATAGATTCGACATCGATTGCACAGACATTCTCTCGGTTACAGAATCGTTTTTACAGAACAGCGTGTATTTCTTCTCACCAATGAAATCAACATTTCATCAAAAATATAGTAGTCAATCTTCGTTTCATTTAGTATTTATGTAAACCATCGCCTGACTTAATCGCCACACTTGATATTTCCTTTGGTTTCTTAAGGTGTTATAGTTATAGTTATTATATCGTTAAACCCCACTGCATTCGATATAAATTCTGATATTTTTAGTTTTCTGACAATTCTTGACAGTAAGTAATTATTTGAAATTGAAAGCAAGATGAGTCAATAATTAAACAGATTTTGAGCTTTAAACTATTTAAAAAAATGAAAACATGTTAAACGATATAATAATTTTTCCCTCGAATCTAATATTTTCTAATGTGAATTACAATTAACGGGTGGTATTATAGTAACATTATTAACAGGATAATAATAATAAGATATCATTAAATAATAGGAAAATAATGCCTGTTGAGCAGAAAAAAGCTAAGAATTTAGCTTTCATTTCATTAAAGATTTGCTGAAGTTTCTCAAAGAGGTATTCTAACCCCTAGTTACAATTCTTCGTGGAAATTCTGTTAATTTTAGTTTTCTGAAAATTTTTGACAGTAAGTAACTATTAGAAATTGAAAGCAAGATGAGTCAGTAATTACTTATCATTTGAACCTTAATTATTTTTTAAAAGATTATTTGGAGAGGGTGAGGTGCGGTCTGGTGACGTAGGTTTTAAAAAACATTTTCTTTATCATGCCAACGTTTCACACTTTATTGAGAACATCTTCAGGGCCTGGGATTTATAAATATTGCTTAAATTATAACAACGTACTTAGAATGTGAAAACTTGAATTTATATAATGTTAGAAATTTTAGACTCAATATCAATATTTGTACTCACTCAAAGTGTTCTTTTTCTGTGTTAATGTGCCATTATTGGGTGTTAATTGATGTATTATGTTCATGTACGTTAGAATCGTTATCAATTTATTCCTTTGGACGGTTCTTTTTACTGAAAGAAGCAGACTTTTCATATAAAAAATGTTTTTCTATCCCGACTTTCTTCCACACCTCTTCAAACTCCAATGTATTATATTAATATAAATATCAAACATCAATATCTCACTGGAATTCTTAATACGACACACAATTTAATAATTTAATCAATGTTTATAAATCCCAGGCCTTGAAGATGATCTCAACAAAGATAGAAACGTTGGCAGAAGAAAATATTTTTCTGAAACCCACCTCACGCCAGACCGCATCTTACTATTTCCAAATAATCATTAACTAACAGTCACTATACAATACATATTTTTAAAAATAAAAACATGTGGAGCAATATATATAGTTTTGCTGTTGAATCTATTATTGTTTGACTAGTAGTTTAATAGTAATAATAATAATAAAACCTAATGAGAAAATAATATGAAAAAAACTACAGTTATTCTAATCAAATTCCCTTTTTTCTCATCATTAACTTTTTCCGAACATGAATTATTTACTAATTACTTAAATTAAAACAACATTGATATCACCATATCACCTCAAGATATGAATGTTTTTTTAGGAGAAGTAAATCTGTAATTTACAGTTCGGTGAAAGATTAATCACAGTTTCTCAGTTCAGGAAGGCTCGAGGGAGTAAAACAACTAGATTTACAGCCGGGCATATAAATTCTAGGCGGTGAGTTCAGGAAACGGTCGGTTTGGATATTAGTTCAAAATCTGAGATTCGACAAGGATTGCAAAGGCCCCAGGGGACGGCGAGAGAACCGCAGACGGATATACATATATATATTCTGTTCCGTATTATAGAGATTACTGAACCGAGAATTTCCACAGATGCGAACTAAATTCAAAATTAATTGAGGTTAGAATTTTTCCAACAATAATTCAAACCAAGCAGATTGAACGGATATAAATTTATATTCATTGTTGCCACTAGAAATTCATAAGGCCATGAAATTGTTTAAAAAAACACTTAAATTTACCCATATATTGTTGATTTGTTAGAATTGGTTAAAATATCTTTGACTGTCAAATAACTACGCTAAACTTTAACAATATTTCGTACCGGTATTGACTATGCAAACAAATATAGTAAGGCCAAGAATAATTGGAAAGGTTGTTTAAAGACGAAAGCCTTTTAATTGTAAAATATTAACAAAATAACGACAAAACAAAATAGTTTAATCGATAACAAAACGTGCTTTCGATATTAATAATTTATCTATTTTCCGGTTATACAGTTAGAACGATATAATTTACAATCCAAAAACCACAACACATTTGTATTAATTAAAGAGGATGTTTAAAGTTAAGTTCAAAGTTTAAACATACTTTTACGAATAAAAATAAGAAAAAAACGTTTAAAGACATTAACTAAGTAAATACATTATAAATGAAGAAAGTACACAAAGGAAACAATATATTGAACAAATAAAAAGTAAAGTTTACCAAAAATTAAAATCCTACATTTTAAAATTTTAATATAGTTGCTATGAGAATTAAATGGGTGAAGTATTATTTACACGTAAAGCCAATAATAATAATAAAAAAAAAAAAAAAAAGTATTATTTACAAAATGATCTTACCAGTTTCCTTTTTATCTTACGTTTTTCCAAAAATTCCTCAACATGGAAAAAATCTGTTTTTTTGCAACATCATCCTTTGCTAGAAATAGCCTAACAATTAGTTTTTCAATTTTTTTTTAAAATCCTTAAATATCGACTTATTTTTTCAAATGATGACTTACATTTTTTATTGCACATTATTCAGATTCATTTGGTTTGGCACAAAATTGAAAACCATTTAAAAATCTGCCAAAAACACTTCGGATTTTAATGCTCTGTAATTTATCTTCCAGGAATGAAATTATGTTAGTTATTAATCCTTATATATTACCATTTTACCATTATCGATATGCGATTGATATTAGTGGTTTGTTTTTCGATTTAACGATAAAGCAAAAAATGGATTGTTTTGTAAATGATCACCTACGACAAGTTTAAAAAAAGATTGAAAATCAGTTCAGAAAATTAGTTTAGACATACCAAAAATAACTGGCCCGACTTGATTATGAATTTTGAATTGTTTGTTATTTTAAGTGCTTAAAAAATCCAGGAGGTACGTTAGTAAGTTGACACTTTACATATATTTTTTAAAAGAAAAAATGTTACCTGTAATTAAAAATATAGAGTGCATTTAACACATGAATTATTAACTAAGAGGACAAATTGTTCCAGTAGTCATAGTCGATAAAAATACAAATACATTAATTTTTTAACAAATTACATTTACGAATTAATCGGACACGAACTAACAACTTAACTCTTTGCAAAAAGATAAACACTCATTTTCTTTGTCAACCTATCAAAAATGTAGTATATTCTTGATCAAGCCTAAAAACCTTTCGATGATCCACACGTCCTACAAATATAAAATCTACGCACAACACAAAAAATTATGGTTTCATGGTATTATGTAGTATACATTTCTTAACATTTTTATGGATCGTTCGAAATGATCCTGATGAAGGAAATATATTCGTCGAAAGCGAAAGAGTCGTGTGTTTTTCATTATTTCTTTCTTTCAAATACGTCTGACTTCTGAATTTTTATAGACAATTACAGTATTAAAACTGAATCAATCACACACAGACATATCTTCAGTTTGACCAACTGCTGGAAAATATGTTTCAACTGTAATAATAATAAGACAAAATGTAGTACCCACAATAGAATAATAAATAAATAAAATTATTTTTTATTACAAACAATGCCTGTTTAGTCCATTTTCATTATTGTAATACACTGGAATTAAATATGTTTTATCCGAAGTAACTGTACTGAATAAAGGATCAGTAATTTTGAATTACTAGGTCTCTCACAAATAAGATAAAATACGAGATGAATTATTACCAAATAAGGCAATATACAACAATAACAAGTCTCAATAAATAGGATAATTAATGACTGGCAATTAATTATTTTGGATTACCCCGTCTCTTAAAAAAATGAGAAAATACAGGATGAATTATTAAAGTATGCAGTTGAAACGATCATTTAAGATTATTAAAAATATGATGATTAAGGTGAATAGTTAGAAATGAGTTAAGACTTTTTTTAAATTTTTTATTGCTGGTAGCACAGAGGAAATGACGATTTATGGTACTTTCTGGAATTACATAGTGAGCTATAAATAATGGCATTTACCCTTGCACAGATTTATTAATCGTAAACAACTAGTCACAGCTAAATAATACTGGTAATAGTTTTTTTTAATAAGTCGGCTTGCGTACGGAGGTTGCAGAAGGCCCCGTGTAATCGGCAAAGTTTTTGGTAGGACCATGACTGCGTGAACCACTAATTTTCATCCTGACAGGGCTAGGATTTTATTCTGCGAACCAGGCAATACGACGTTGACCGAGAGCAGTGTTATTTTAAACTTTAACTGCTGTCAAAGCGTTGAAAATTTTCTAACAAAAACAAACCAGTTGTTTACGTCAAATGAAACGTCCAAAAACACTGCAGAAGTTTGAACGAGAACATTTACACGTACAATTTGAAATGGTAATTTATTTCAGTACGTATGTAGCCGAAAAATATTGTTTCTTAATAAGAATTGTTTAGATTATATCGGGCCTAATTTGTTCAGTAGAAACTTTTGAGAAATAAACGAAAGAAAATTTTAAGAAAAAACTGTTTGCTCAAAAAGTTACATTAAAGCCCACCTTTTTAAATTTCCAACCTGAAATGATATAATAAATTATTATTGTTTGCCAAATGTTGAAATATAGAGGAGCCACAGGGTTATTTCAATAAAGGATTTCTAATAATTTCCTGAAGACAGAAGAAAGCTGCTATTAACCATGGCAAACGACATATTTCAAAGCTAGCCACCGATTCCGTGCAGAGCAGCCAAATATCCAGCTATATTTCGGAGGGCAGATGATAAATCTCGTTTCTGAAGTCTATTTATTTTCCAAAAAGGAGCGTGGGTGGAAAAAAAAATCTCTACTTCTATATCTTAATTACGTAATCCTTCAAGGTACAGGCCATTAACAGTGTGAAAAGAACCGTTGTTTACCACAATGAACAAAGGGTGCGCGGAGACAAAACCCCTTTGAAGGGGTGGGTGGCATCTCGCGAGATAATCCAATAGGTGGTGCATAAAGGTATTTAATTATGCGCCCTATCAAAGAAGAAGCAGTCGACGCAAAACTTGCCCATTGTTCCATTCTAAGACGAAACTCGATTGTTCACTTTTTATTTACGGGATAAAAGCCCCTAAAGACGAAAGAATTTATAATTTAACTGTTTTTGTTTGTGCTGACAAAGGGATTGAAGATTACAGCTTGTCGATGAATATTTAAAATATAAACCATTCCTTGCCGGCATGTCTTCCTTTGGTAGCGGAAGTGTTGAACGATGGGATTATTAAACAACCAAAGAAATCTACCGTTTAAAGTTATTTCAAAAATATGAATTTCATTTGTAATATAAAATGATTAGTAAGTCGTCAATAAAGTCATAAAATGTACGATTTTATCCATCATTTCAATATATAAATATTCTCTTTTTTTCTAATTTCCGTTCTACTACTATGACAAAAATATGTCTGTATTATTTCCTGTTTTTTCCTTAAGTCCGACAAATTTATCCACAAAGTTTCTTCCGCCTGTTCCATCAACTTACTCTCTTCTCAAAACTATTTTATAAGACCATCCCATGTTCGCTGAATCCTCTCGGGATATATGTCACAATGTCAAAAATTGTATTGTAGCTCATCATTGAATCTAATTTGTGTAGATGGCGATAAAAAAATTTAGTGATAATCTTAGAAAGTTTTGATACTCATGAAAATGTGACTTTAAAGACTGGTTGGTTTAAGGTCAGATTAGAAAGAGCTCAGACACTCGAAATCCCCATGAAGTTAAACAGATTCAGTGCCGAATACAATAATACCATCGCTGAAATTTTTTTGGAGAAGCTAAGGTCAAGGGAAAGAGATCCATTATCGTCCAGCGCAATCGCAGCAAGATTCCACATGAACTACTGACAGTTATGATGATTTAAATTACGTCAACAAACATTTCTATATAAATAAGGCTACATTATTTTATAAATTAGGAACATAATTAATAAACTTCAATTATCAACCCTGGAGACCATATTACAACTTCCTAAATTTTCTAATTTCGTAGCCCGTTTGATCAATTAATATATTACAATTAATTAAGGTTTTAAGTTGAGATAAAAAATTCAATGGCATGAGCCGGATACGAACCCACGATCTTCGGCTAGATACGCCGCTGCTCTACCACTTGAGCTATGGTGACCTCGATCCTCTCTGAAGTTCCCATCTCAACCGCACCTTTTGAATTTTTTGAAAAATTGGCAAAAAGGAGGGAAATTGAATTATTAGGCAATTGGGATGTTTCTTATTCATAATGCTTTTGAAGGATGATTTTAATTAATATTTCATTCTATTTAAAAATAACGTTTTGTTTAATATTAATATGTTTACTTCCGTATTTGGTATTTATTTAAATGTAATCTCGACCGACGGACTCTACATGTTTGTTGCCATTAGGTCTTGGTTAAAAAAAAAGTTAGTGCCACGAGAGGGATTCGAACCAAAGACTTTCGGCTAAAAGAGCCACCAATTGAGCTATCGTGATACTCGGACGCCAATTCCTCATCTGAACATACAAAATTTTGAATTTTCCCTCATTTTTCCACTTTTAGTTATTATTAATGTATACTTTTTATTGACCTGTTGTTTCATAATTGGTTGAATTGTGACTAGCGGTCAAGAATGAGGTAGTTTAGAAAATCACATTTTTCGTTTTGTTGGACCGACGTTTCGATCATTATTCTGGTCATCTTCAGAGCCTGGGTGTTCTTGAAGTGGCCGTTCACACAAAACCAATGACATCAAAAGAATACTACCACGCTTTATGTGAGTAAGAAATACTTGATTCAAAATTTATACTTATACCTTAAATTAAATTTTTTTAAATCAACGCATGTTTTGTAATTTAGTTAAACCCTGAAGAAGACTCGAATAAAGTACGAAACGTCGGAAAAAATGTAAAACGTGTTTTCTAAACTACCTAATTTTTAACCGTTCCTCATTATTTCAACAAGTTATTATTAATGTTTATCTTGTATCTCTTTATAGGTTAATCAAATATTATTATTTTATTACAAGTTCAGGGATTTGATTTTAAACCCTTTGTTTACATATTGAGCAATCGAGTTTATTAAAAAACGAACATCAAGGAAGACCGTTGGGAAGTATGAAATATCGCCATTAATTTTCATTTACGAAAAAGAATGTTATATATCACAAAGTTATTTAAGTGAATTACCAAATGTAAGTTCGGTCTGTTGTAGGGGGTAGAAATAGACAGACATTTTGCGCCCAAGTTAAAATTGAATGTGGTTATAATGATCATAATATGTTAAGAAAAGGGAGTTGTGAAACGTTCGCGAGTAGAATTGTTCATGAAAATGTAATCTCCGACTGTTAGGTGTTAATTCAGCGTGGATAGGAGTGCGGAGGGTGGGAACAGGATGGGTGGAAAGGTGCGGTTTCATTAGGTTTGGGCCGGGACCGGAGCATTGTTCAGCATTGTTCCAAGTCCTCTTATCAGACGGAGGCCTTTATCTGCTTGTCTTTCTGCCGGGGTCCATTTAGTTCTCGGAGAGTGCGCTTCAATAGGTGCGAATGCACATTTTTCATTCTTACGATCGACAACCGTTATCGCGACAAATTTAAAAAGGTTTTCGCTCTTTCTGTCTTTTTTAATTTTCGAGGGCAGCAGGAAACCAACGGGTTAAACTCTTTATCAAAAAAAATTTTTCTTCTATATTATTCAATGTTTGGCATTAATTATTAAAAATAGATTTAAAGATAATTTGTATGGCGTGTCAGCTTCTGACAAATTAGTTAAGTTTTGGATTGTTTCACATGAAATGACCGTTTTAATGATGAAGGTTGTTTAAGTAAAATTACGATATAAAAACAAAATAATTTTATTCAACGTTTTTACCTTCTTTTTATACACATTTTTCCCAACGCGTGATCACTTTTTATATGCCTGTACTATAAAAATCTGAGGTTTGAAATGAAACAGATTCTGAAAACGGTTTATGGACTTACACAAGATTTTCAAAAATCATTACGCAACGTATTGGTTGGGATAAAAAAGTCAGTGTCACGAACAGGATTCGAACCGACGACTTTCGGCTAAATACGCAAAATTCGAAACCCGTTCGTGAAACTGACGATTTTATCTCTACCAACACTTTACATAAAAGTTAATTAATTAAAAGATGTTATTTGGTCTATCGGACCACGAAATCTAATGAATTTTCAAAAATGTTGTCTAAATTTCTAAAAAGGTGACAATCGGTTAGGGACAACTCTGCAGTATAAGGCGCATGCTGAAAAACTTCATAGCGAAGTTCTTATAATTTTGTTACAATATGCTTTGAAACATGAGGCCAGGCGTTGTCATGGAGGAACCTAGGACGTTTACGATTTACCAACAGGTTATGTTTTGTGTAATTTTTTATGCATTTCGTCAATTTCCTTGCAGTACGATATAATGATAGGTCTCACCTCTAGGCAAAAAAAGGGTAGTGAATAATTCCAACCCTGGACCACCATAACTTTTTTTGGGTGAAAATTTGGTTTTAGCATGTGTTCTTAGGTCGATGATTGACACTGATTGTCATATTCAATCCATTTTTCATCCCAACTGATTATTAGTTCTAGAAAAGACTTGGGGTTTTGCTTGGCGAGCAAAGAAACGCATCTCTCAAGGCGATTTAACTGCTGTCGCTCAGTGAGCTCAAAAAGGACCCATAAATCAAGTTGTTTAACTTTTCCTATGCTTCTTAATTGTATTGACACAATTAATACTTGTATTGTGGCAATTGTAGTTCAAATTTTGTTTGTAGGTTGAGATGGAGAGTTGGTGTCCGAGAGGATCGAATTCACGACAAATCAACTGGTAGAGCAGCGGCGTATTTAGCCGAAGGTCGCGGGTTCGAATCTCAATCGTGACTAAAACTCTACATGAAAAGAATAATTAATTGAAAGAATTCTTTCAATCTAAAGACCAGTAAAACCTAATTGGATATAATAATGTCTTCACCAAGAGTAATGTTACAGAAAAATCGTGTTTCCAAGTTCATATTTGAAAGTATATTAAACGGTGTGTGATTTGGCGTCATTGTACACAATAGTGCTTAATTATAATATTTAAACAATTGGAAATAAACAACAGACAATATCCTCTTTGAATTTTTGAAACTATAAAATTGAACATTCTTTGTGAAACAATCCAATATTATATTGAATGTATTAAGGTCTGGAGGGTAATGAAAGGCGGGTGAGGCGGTCTGGTCGGGACGTTCCAATCTCCGTACTGAACCACTGCAATCCCTCTGCCACTAAGAACGCAATAAAAACATGATTATAAAAAGCGACAACGTCAATGGGCCGGATCGACCACAAAGATATCACGTCGCAAGAGAACTGTCGATGAATGGCCGTGGGAAGTTCTGACTCGGAGAATAAGGGTCATCACCCGAGGTTGATACATAGACACTTATCTTTTGGTCAAAGCTCGAGAGATGTAGAGCATGTAGAGGAAGATTGCTCTAATTGAATGGTGCTATTTATTGACTCCAGGGAAACAGCAGGAATGCCATCCGGTTTGAGAACTGTGCTTGACCACGGAAGCGAGAATTTGGGTCCCCTGTTCCTATTTGTGGAGGAAATGGGGTTTTTATATTGTGTATAGTAATAATACCTTGCTTTTTTGAGAATGAATGTATTTATTACATTAGCGTGACTGTAAGATGTGAAAGGGTCGATGGTGGAATATCGAACACTGCATCGATACTCAATCAGGTTAGTTATGTATTGACACTGAAGTACTGATATAATCATGGTATCGATATTCTTCTTTCGATATTGGTAGGATTTCAGGTACCTTTCAAAGCTAAAATAAAAGTATCAAGAATTAGGTGGTACCTATACCTACAAGTGCGGATATGAGCTTATACAAATTCCAGTTCAAATTTGATTCTATTGACGTGGGGACCGCAGTGTCCGAATAGTTAGACCCGGCAGTCGTAGGTTCGATTTCTACCGTCGTCTAATGAATTTCCTGAACGTCCACTTTCCCCCAAACATGGGTCACACTAGGCTTGTCAACAATGCAATTTCGTCATTTGTAGCAGGATGGAATTATTCGAAAGAAACCGTATTCATCAAGTTAAAACTGCAGAGTTGGTGATTTTATTGAAGTCATTGGTTTTTAAATCTTTTAAAAGCGCAAATTGTTTAAATTTCAATTCGACCGTCTTCAAAAAATAGAGCAATTTCCGGGAAACGGGTTTAGTGCCGGTGTGAAGCCCTTATAGAAGATACAAGTTGTACGAATATTTTCATTTTTCATTTCGTAAATCCCAATGAGAAACTGAATTTTTCATGAGGGAGCCAAACAAGGTGATTCCCACGTTGAATCGTTCAGTTACCGCTTTCTTCCCTTTTCTTTTATCTCGGGTTCTCCAACTTTCAATTTCTAATGTTTTACTATTTCTGTTGATTAGTTTTTAACCAGATTATTAAACAGAATAACAAAATCAGTAATCTTTGAATTGTTTATGTTTATAATGCTGATAGTTTGAAGTATATATTTAATTTCACCTTAGCAAAGTAAAATTGGATTATTTTGGTAATATACCTGGGTCACGATTAGAAATCCAATTAAGACAAAATGTCGATAGATCATCGCCAACTATTTAGACCAAGCAGACTGAGATGTCTCTAGAACTTAGAAAAGGATGTTTAGGTTTCTGGCAGCCCTAGAAGGAGAAGCCAATGGAATAGAAAGGACACAGATTCAATAACGGAATTAAAAGGGGGATTCGAACGTGACCTGAAGCCCGTAAGGGCTTTGGGACTCTGGCGCTTTGGTTCCGACGATAGGGTTGTTTGTATTATCGAATCATCACGGGGGAAAATCCTGAGAGAATATTAAATACGGAACATTTAATCAATGCGAACTCGACCTTTTTAATTTTTTTTATTATAATACCTCTCAATACGTCACATTTTTTAAAATAAATAAATAAAAATCAATCAATTATGAATTTAATATGTTTTATCTGAATCGACTTTTTGTGTGTTTTTTGAGCAATCGGTCCACTCAGATATTAAATTCATAATTTGTTTTAAATTAAAAACCTTTTATTTAATTGAATTAGGATTAATCATAATTCTTTCTTAAATATTTTAAGGAATTTTCTTAAATAATCACATTTTTAAGAGTTTTGCTATATCTATTTCTGGCTGTTTTAATCTTTTCATTGGGTAAATAAGTTTTTTGTAAAAAAATTAATACTGACTGGAATAAAGTAATTTACAAGATATCTTTTGAGTCAGTCGTCAAAATTGACAAATCTCGAAGAACAGGACTTGATTTTGAAATAAAACGAAAATTTCTCTTATAAATGTTTAAATGTGTTTCATCAATCAATAGTGAAGTTTTGTCGTCCGGTCAGCGAGTTGTTGGATATTTGGCCCCAGTTGGATACAAAGGCCGCCACTAACAAAGTCCTAACTACCATTGAATAGACTATTATTACAAAGGACACCAAACAGACGCCCTATTTCCTTTCCTTAATGCTCGTCATTGACAAAGAGCCGGGGGTTGGCGACAACGACTGATTCCAACGATTCATACGTAAAATCTTCAGCGCAATCAGAATGTTCAGATAAAAAAAAATAGTCTTTCATATATATCCCATGTGGCAGCTAGCCCTAGTATCGATAATATTGTAGTTATTGGAATAGATAATATATGATCGAACAACGTTGGTAAAAATATTATTTTAGCAAGAAAGGAAGTAGATATTCATAGAAAAGCGTATTTTTAGTCTTCCATACGTCTCTGATATTTTCTTTACATGACCACATTGAAAAGACAACAATCCACAGGAGAGTAGACAGTGGTTTAAAACCTTATCATTTGCAAGTAAGGACATAAAATTGGTTTTTGCATCTATAATTTCAAAAACGATATAAATCATAACATTTGATTTTTTTAAATACATTTTTTATTTGTCATGACATCAAATCTAAACTTTCCAGCCGTACACTAAATAAAAAATATTTTCTTTCTCAACGTATTGAATATGTTGGAAATTGGTTAGATTTTACAAATCTGAATTTTTAAATGGACCACTGGAGATTGTAAACAAAAAAAAATCATCCCCTCCAAATCTAGTCAATTTTTGAATTGCAGTACAAATTCATATCTAAGAGTTTTACATAGTATTTAAAATAATTGCTAATTGTTTTTTCAACAAAATTATTATTTTGTCTTACTTCACTGGAAGCGTGTTTCGCTTTTTGTAACTTTTTATATATTTATTTTAATTTTAATTCGTTCGTGCCAGTTGTGTACATATGCATTGCTGTTTTTAACTAGTTAACATTATAAATATCAAATATTAAACATTAATTATTCATATTTAGATGGTAAACAATAAAATAAAATAAAAAAGAATTTATAATAATAAAGCTAGGACTTCAGGGTTAATCCATGAAGGTAAAGAATCCAACTTATTTCCTGATCTCGAGCTTTCGGCTGTATTTGACACTTTTCTTAGAACTTTGAAAACTTATTTTAAAAATATGTAATATTAGTCCGAAAATCTTGTCTAAATAGAAGGGACCGGATAATGATAAGTCGTAAATAGAAAAAAGTGAAATGACAAGAAGTACAGCATAATAAAACAGAAACCCATACTGTAAGAGGAAAGGAAAAACAGCATATAATTAAGAATTAATTATAAGTAAAACAAAATAAGTTAAAAATTAAAGTTCCGTTATATCATTTGAAAATTTCCTCGATATAAACAGAATTCTTTTGTCAATAAAAATGTTTTTACGAGTATCCAAATTAATGTTTGGTCGTTAATTTATTTTTGGGCAAGGCATTCTATGTAATTTAGGCGTTGATGGTATAGATATATTCTGTGATGTTAAAGGTTACGAGATAGAGTACGATGTAATTTACAAGCATTTCTTTGTACAATACATATTTCACGTTATACATCTGATCTCTTTTTGCATATTATTTACTTAGCCTACTAAAATTACAAATGGAGAGATATAGTATTAATAGTATCTTGGATGGAGACAGAAGTGATATTAAAAAAGTAATTTACTTAAAAAAAGATTACTTGCCTCATAAAACCGACTAAGCAATAACGCCCGGTCATACCTCTAACATTTCTCGAACTAAAAATCGGTGCACCCACGTTCTCAGCCTTCTGTTAGTCTTGATTTTTTGGAAAATACATCTAAACATTTTATTTTGATATAGAAACCATCAGTCATCATAGCTGAATACAATTTATATTATGAAAATGTTGGGTATTTCTGTATTTGAAGCATAATATTTAATAGCTTTATTTGAGGTTATGGATACATGGTGAATGAAGGAAAGGTTATATTCAAAATTAGCCAACAGCGTTTTAGAGTATTAGATCTATGAAGCGCCAGGGTGAATAGACCGATCCAGAAAAATGATCAGTGCCGATAAATTCAGATAGGTAAACTCACAAACCAATTTACCAAGTCTATTCATGGATAGATTGATATAAAAATATTTGTGTACTGCTGCTTATTATAAACACTGCACTCATACAGACGAGATCTTCTGCCAATCCTAATATTTTAAATTGCCTTCGATTAATGTTTAGTTAAAATAACCATCCCTAACCAGTAATTATCTTAATTATTCCCTGATTTGCAGCAGCACGCGTTAAGCAGTTATCACACAACAACCAGCTTGGATCTTTTAACAGATAATAATATAGATTTTTATTGTCTTGAATTGGCGACTCGTTATTAATTGGGTTAGTTTATAATCGTGGGAAAGTTAAATATTTCTTGTTCTTCTCATCGCTGGTACAGTCGGGTATGTTTTCTATTCGGGAAATATTGACATATTTTCTCTCACTGTTCCATGGCAATTTCAGAAGTCGCAGCTTGGCTGAGCTTTTAGAAGGATTCCTACATATTATTCCAATACTTTCATCCCACGCAGCGTCTTTTGCCAAGGAATCGTCCTCCTCATTCCCACATGAGGTTTGGAATCGAAAGTCACGTGTCCGCCCCCTTTTTCGATGTCGATCAATTCCTTTGGAATGTTTTCTACCAAAAATCTGTGATTTCTAGTATATTCTTAAACGTGGAGGAATACCTGCCTTCGAGTAAACAAGTAGATGTTTTGCTAGTGATGGCTCAGATTATTGGAACATCTTTTATCAAGACGATTTTTCCGTCTGTTTTTAACGACATAGTGTTAAGATAGAAAAAACACAACCGACTTTTTTCTCTTGTTTATTTTTGGTGAATAGTATAAGCCTCCATTTCTGAAGCGAAAGATTTTTAGACCAATAATACTTTTCCAGGGTGTGCCCATTGGTAAGTTATTGATAGGTATGGCTCTGGTTATGATAGTTATTCAAAATGTTTGTGGTGTTTAGTGACCGTTAGTAAATGATTTTTTGGAGATGATGAGGTGCAGTCTATGCAACATACGTTTTAGAGAACTATTTTCATGCTAATGTTTCGGTGTTTATAGGGTCCATCTTCAGAGCCTGGGATTTATAAACATTGTTTAAATTATACAAATATATGTAGAATGTGTATAAAATGAATTTATACAGTAGTAAAAAGTTTAGATAACATAAATGGATTTATACAATACTAGACAAATTTAAATTAAAAATGAATTTATACGATGCTAGAAAAATTTAGATTAAAAAGAGTGAATTTGTGCAGTGCTAGAAAATTTAGGATTAATTTTTTAAATTTAAGATTTACTAATTTTCTAGCATTCTATAAATTCATTTCTTTAACCTGAGATTTTCT
>CM077106.1:24594438-24635057 GCA_039619505.1 Cimex hemipterus | reverse complement strand
AATTCATTTTTTAACCTGAGATTTTCTATCATTGTATAAATTCACTCTTTTTTAAATCTAAAACGTTGTAGCATTGCATAAATTCATTGTTTTAACATGAGATTTTCTATCATTGTATAAATTCACTCTTTTTTAAATCTAAAACTTTCTAGCATTGCATAAATTCATTGTTTTAACATGAGATTTTCTAGCATTGTATAAATTCTCTCTTTTTTTTAATTTAAAATTTTCTAGCATTGTATAAATTCACTCCTTTTTTAAATCTAAAACTTTCTAGCATTGTATAAATTCACTTTTTTTTAAATCTAAAACTTTTTTACTAAATGTAAAAAAATTTTACATTAAAATAATGAATTTATACAATGCTAAAAAACCTCAGGTTAAAAAAATGAATTTTCATTATATAAATTCATTTTTTTAACCTGAGGTTTTCTAGCATTGTATAAATTCATTATTTTAATGTAAAATTTTCACTCATTTTATTTACTACCAAAAAGTAAGATCGTCTGATATTAGTTAATTAGATTATCTGTTTAGAAGCGACATGTTGGAAATGTTTTGCTATTTTTACTGATTACAAATGCGCATAATTACTTAATAGAATCTATGAAATGCCCAGTAAAAAACCTGCCATGTTTCTACGTTTTGTTCTGCTCCAGCAAATCTGTTGTATGCTTAAACGATTATATTTTTTATGCTAGCTAATATATAATTAGTTGCTTTTAAAGAAATACACATTACAGTAGAATATAATAGGTTTTAAGAAAGTAGTTATACAAAAGAACAAAAAAATCTCCAAATACCAGTGGCGTTTAGCTTTGACTATTAGCAACGTAATACAACTAATGAATATTCAGTAGGCTTCCTTTTTGTATGCAAAGTGGAGAAGAAATATTAAAACGCATATGAATTTGTTCTAATAAGGGAAAGTTCTTGGTTCCTGGGTGGATGATATTCCCGAGCCCATACGAGTGCCATTCCAGAGCGGTTTTCCTGGAGAGTCGCTGGAGGGTGTGCTGCCGGCCTTGTAATTTGTTCTCGTTTAAAGTCAGGGAGAAAAGCGAGTGTATGACGCCGAGGGGCATGTTGAATATTCTATTAGAGCTGGAAGTATGGCGGGGAGCAGCCCGAAGGGCGTAGGATGCAAATAAGTAAGTAATTGAAACCCTGATGGCCCTTAGCGGCCACCCTTCAAGGGCCTCGCTGGACCGACTTGAAATATTAACCTGTTCCTGCTGGACAGTGCGACACGTCCTTTTCCAAAAGGACTCTCGGCGAATTTAATTTGGGCAATGGGGTAATTTTTCCAGTTGCGCTCCTTTCCAACGCTTCCCCTTTACACCTAGTAACATAGAGATGCCTCAGCCGGAGACAGGACTGGGTCGTAACAAATCGGTGTCCTTCCATTTAATCTCAGCTCCTTCCATCAATTTATCAGACTGAACCGATATTCCGCCCTTTTTTCTTAATGCCTACAGATACTTAGCTAAATGAATAAAATAGTTAAACATTAACATTCAACTGAAATATAATACAAAACCGAATGAGAAAGCCGTTAGCCTCAAATGACATCTCTCTTGGTAATATATATAAAAAAATCAAGAAATATAATTCTGGGCCTACAATAATTAAAATATTATAGAAAAATAATTTTTACAGTAATCTAGTGCAAAATAAGTTTAATATAGTAAAGGTAAGTAAAGACCAAATAATACCCGAAGGTGGTGAATTTGAATTTTGCTTTTCATCTCAGCCAAGAACTTACATAAAATAATTAATTGAAATAATATTTAAGTTGCGTTGGAATTGAATAGCGAAAAACAATAAAACTAAAACTTCTTTTGGATATTGCACGTTAGGTGATTGTGAAAGTACCTTTTGTGCAATTTCTTCTCTCTCTCCATCACTCTTTATCTTTTTTTGCAAAGGGGAACCCCGTGTAAACCCTGTCACGGGTTGTGGGAGCAGAGATCCCATCACGCAAACACTCGGTCTCCGCTGAGCAATATCTGGAGCGTATTTAATTTTTTGAATTATAACGTCATAATTATCAGCATTGCGGAAGAGTAATGTGGGCATATTCTAGTTGGCTCGTGGTTCAGAAAATAGTGTTGAAGTGAGATTAAAAAAAACCTTTTTAAGGTTATTTCAGGTGCAGAGAAAAATTAATATTTCACACGGGTCGTTTAAAAAGTTTTATTATAACAAGATTTTTGCATAATGAAAAGACGATTCGTCAAAAATTATTACATAGAATAAGTGCCGTGCGATCAGCAGGAATTTTTATATTAAACTTTAATTTTAGAATGTAACGGACCTTCATGCGTAAAATTTACGGGGCAGAGCCAGCTTTATGAAGTGATATTGCATTCTTAAAGGAACCGGCCAGAAATAATAAGATTGCCAGGTGGAAAACGATCTGATTTAATGAAACGTTGCCCTCTTTTGAAATTCACATTGTTCAAATATTATTTTCAGTATTACTTTTTTTTTCTCATTGAGAATAAACACACAGATTTAAGACTTGACCTTACTTATACGTACAATTACACAAATAAAAAAGAATCGCTATAAGAATTTATATTCATTCGCAAAAAATAGCTAATTAGTTAATTTCTTTAATACATTTAATTTTTAAATTTTTATTTTTGTCGTATGAAAACAGCAATGGTGATAAATTTAGAATGTACGACACCTGGTGCAACGGTTAACCGCGTTTGCTCTCCTAACTCTTGAAATATGTTCGCTTGGGTATCCTTTATTGTCGAAAACAAAACTTAAGATAAAACAATTTTTGTTGAGATGTTACAAAAAACAATATGTTGCCTGTTGTCGTATTGTCGTATTTAAAATAAATCTAAATTAACTTTCATGTATACGCGTTTTTATATAATTAATAATAATTTATTTAAATTATAGTTTCATTTTAAACGTGTAAGGATTTCTCAGATTCTACCAGTATGTGATTTTCGGTCTTACAGGTATTAGTATGATTTTATAAACATATAGTATGTAGTCTAGCGTCTAGCAAGTGGTGTTCTCGAGTAACTACCTTGAAGAGAAAACTAGCAACGTTGTTCTCGAAGCGAGACGCAATATATTTTCAAGTGCTTATTCGGTAGGAAGCGTGTTTCAAAATGTCAACATGCACATGCACTGAACAGGTCGGTTGTGTCAATTGACAGAACTTTATTTACGTTGATAATACAATCGCTTGAAACTTGCTTTCCTGAACTTTTGTTTTTCCAGACAATGTCGAACACCTGTTGAATGAAAGGCATTAAAATAACACGCCCGAGTTCAGTTCTTAAGGCTTACACCGTACTAACTGTATGTGGATGGCGTTTAAAGTACCAACTGAAGTTCTTTCTCTAGCGCTGTGACTCGATTCTGTTTTCCAAAGTTTCAAGTATATACAGGGTAGATGATGGGGTCTACGAGTTAGTGAATTAATGTTGAACTGGCATACTGGCACTACTGGGGGGGGGGGGTCTTTCTTCACGCGCGGGTTTTTTAGTTTGAGGTATTCAAACGCGTTCGGCACTGTTCCATCTTCAGTGCGAAGATTTTCAAATATACAGGGTGTTCGGCTACTCGTATTGCAAATTTTCCAGTAGATTCTACATTTAAAATAGAACCAAAATTCCTAATTAACTATGGTCCGAATCTCAACAGTTTGGGAGTTATTTTCCTATTTCTGATAATTTAGGCTTTCACAGCCTTGCTTCAAGTAAACGATGGTAACTGATAAAGTGAAAGGCTTTGGAAAAACCCGCTGATACAATACAAAACTACGTTAAATTCATAGTTAGTTTTGTTTAATAGTACGCTTGTAAACGTTAGTGATATGAGCGTTTTCGTAGGCAGAACTTTGAAAACTTACTGATTTGATTCTAAACTACTATTTTCAAACCTAACACCCAGCAAATTTCATAAAACCTATTCCATTTAAGATCATTTTTGGTTGTATAATTGCATTTTTTAATTACTTTCATCAAAGATGAAGAAAGGGAAGAAGGGAAGAAAAAACGTTGGCTGACGTAAAGCAAGGTGGAAATATATATATAAAACAATGAAAGTTAGCACATCGTTAGGGTATCTACCTGGAATGTATGGACATGTTATTAACAATACTAATATATTTTTATATTTTTGAAATACTTGAAAAAATATTTTTTGGAAAATAGATTTACCGTATCTTCACAAAAATGGGCTTAGGAAAGAGGTGGAAACGTTATAAAATTAAGAAAGAATTCTTTTAGAACGAAGAGGAAGGACGATCTGGCTCGGTCTGTTTAAATGTTCAAACTATATTTCCCGGAGAAAATAAAACACATGTAATGTAAAAATTAATTATTTAATCATAATTTTGATTATTGTAGTTATTGCATTCCTATAATGAAATATGATCTGGGTAGTGTTTGATTTCGTCTAATTATCTATGAATATACTGTCCGCTGTTATACTAAATTTAGGCTTTCGTCTTAACCGCTTGTTGGCTTATATCAATAAATTGTGCATGATCGAGAAAAGAAAAAAAAAACCGTGGCTGACGGATTTGTAAAATGAAAAAGTAAAAAATACTAAAGGCAATTTTGAATGGATTTATTAAACGGTTTTTAATTTGGGTTCAAAACCGAAATAGTGAAAGTGTTTAATTAATTTCCAACGATTGCAACATTGATTATGGAATTTTTGTATTATTATTCCCCGGAATGAAATACTTTTTGGATGCCAAAAGTTTTTTGTTTTTATGTGATATCTTGTTAACACTACGTTCTAATTTTAAGGCAACAGCTCCTGCCCTCTGCTGAAAAACTTAAATTAAACTTTACAATTTAATAGGACTGCAGTGGCTAATATAAGAAATCTGGTTCTTTTGTGGAGAGCATTTCGAATCAAAATTAAAAACTGTTTTATATATTCATTCATAACATTTTAGATTTTTGTTTTTTGTTATTATTAATCTTTTTACCTCACCAATCCGTTAACCACGGTTTTCACCTTTCTTGCATCAAGTTTTTAATCTTTGAAAAAGTAATTAAAAAGTAATTACACGACTAAAAAGGATAAAAAATGTAGTATGCTTTCTGAAATTTTCTGGTCCCTAGGTTTGGATATATTAGTTCTGAAACATCATAGTAAGTTTGTCAATTATGAAATTTTTTTTACACTTCTGGCTACTATAACTGTTGCTACACCAAAGTTTATTGTTAATCACATCTTATTATAAATTTAATATCGTTTCTTATGGTATCAACGGTTTTGTTCAAAATTTTTTATTGCTTATTGTAAGCGAGGTCGTGAAATCTATTTTTTTAATGGCCTCATGAACTTTGCATATCTAGCCAGACTATTGTAATCACTTATTGCGTATTCGCTTTTGGCCGGGAAGGGTATCCTGAAAAAAGGGCCAGAGGCGACCGCGGGGTCTACTAGCCGAGAGTCTCTCACCGTTGAGATTTGGATCATAGTTAATTAGGATATTTGTTTCCATTTTCAATTAACAATACACTGGCAAAAACAAGCAGCCGAACACTCTGTATATGTTTCGCTGTGCTAAGTAGTTTGACAACATCGAAACACATTTAATTTTTCGGCGTTGTTATACAATTTTATTTGATTCTGAATAAACAAAAGTCTTATAAATTTTTTACATTTTATTTTGGCTTCCGAAACGTCAACGAGAAGAGAAATAAATAAAGAAAGCGTGAACAATAGTAGCAGATAGTATCAAATTAACGGCGCTGAAGTTATGCTAAACCATCACGACCGGCAGGTCTTGCAAAACTGAGAACTTGAGTGCCGCATAAGTGATGTGCAGGTAAAACAAAACAACGTTATAAAAAATAATAGGATTATTTTAGAGTAAGTTCTATGCTGACGGTTTACAAAATAACAGACAAACTAGCGAAAATGAGAGACGGCAGACCAGGATTACTGAAGCTACAATCAGCTTGGAAATTCGACACAGTATCCCACGTCGTTTTTAGTGTTGATTTTGTTTCACATTATATACCATGCGTTCAATAATTGCAAATATTATTAAATTATGCTATCAAGTCGATTAAATTGGAAATTGTTGTGGTCTCATCATTAAAGTGGTTATTTTTACAAAGGGTTTTTTTTTATTGGAAAATGATAAAGAAATATTTTATAATTTTTTCACCTCAGTCTTTTTATTTTGCCGAAAATTTTGATGGATTTTTTGGCTAAAAATAAAACATTTCCTTATGCGAGGCCGATTCAAAAAGACCCGGGGGCCTGCTCCGTTATCTCAGACAGGGCAATCTCATTTCCATTTCAAGAGCCGGCAAAGAACTCTAGAATAAATTTATTTACTTGAGATTTTTAAAGGGTAAAAATCACAAATAGAGCTAAGTGTTGCAAATGACATATAATTTAAAAGACTTTACTATCTTCTACAAAAGCCGTCTGTATCGTTGGTTGTAATTTTACATTCCCAACTTCAACCATCTACGAATCTACTGTCGTCGAAAGTTTTCAATTCCTTTTAACCGTCAAAAACAGTTTTACTTTAACCCTTTACTCATTTTCCGTGTTGTATGAAGACAGTGTAAAAGTACAATTGTAGTAAGTAATATTTAGACCCATTATGTCAAATTTGTTATCAATACGTTTCCCTGTTATTTCTATGCAAAAATAAACTTTATCTAGTCATGACTCATAGAACAAAACGTCATCCATCATTGGGATTACAGTATTGGACAACTATATTGTTATGAATTAATTTCGTTTTAATTAATTAATTAATTGGATTCATTTTAACAAAGAGAAAAAATACTCCAATTCTTCTGTTAAGTAAGACCAATAAAAACAAGAAAAGAAAGGAAATCCAGTATTCATTAACTAATAATCTAAATCCAATTTTAATTTATGCAGTAAACATTTCTCGCTCATACATGTGAATAACCAAAATGGTTGCAGTTTTAAAAACAATGATAAATTCTGCATCCAGATCCAGGAAACAGAGAGATTTCAGTGAGATGTGATCACCCATGGAAGAAAAAAAATCACAAAATGCTACCCCATCGATTTTATTGGTAAAAGAATTGATAAAATATTAAAATCAAACACAGCTTATAATTTTCACAGGTAATTATATCTTCGCGTGGCATTTTATTTTTTAGTAATATTTCTTTTATAATTTTTAAAAGTTGTTACAGATCAATATGGCCAGGATATTTCGTGTGGAAACGTAAAAAAAAAGAAATGAAAATTCAAGGAAGTTGACAAAAACTGTTAGAATATGAATACAACCGCTCACGCAACTCCTCTCCTCACTCTTGTTATTTCTATAATTGATTTTCTCTTACAAGTTATACGTGTTACAAAAGCTTAAAAAAAGTCGAAATGTCAGCTTTTTTAATAAGCGGAAAGAATAATTTAAGTTAGAAAGGATCAGGTAACATTCCTGAACGTTTAGGAAATGACCCACAGATGGTGATGATTATTCTATATTTCAAAAAAAGGATCTTTCTCAACTCAGTTAAACAGGCCATATTAGGTTGACACAAAATTTAAATTTAACCTTTAAAACCGGCTATTTCAGTGATTCGTGTTCTTCCTATTGAATAGTGTAGCTCTGATGATAATGATAGATGGAGAGCTTGGCAGGAACGACTGGATTTTCATTTTTCTTGAAGACTACACCACGATCCAGAACGTTCGTGCATAAACGTTTGTTCAGTTTTTAATCCTTTATCATATTTTTGCTCATGGTCAATCATTCATTCTTCCAAAGCAGATTTATGCAAATTGCTTATCTTTAGGTAGAATTAGCATAAAATTGAAAATGTTAAGCATGAAAAAGCAACTTTAAATAAAAATAAATGAGATTATTCAACTCCAAACAATTTTGTACATTTAGATATTAATTTATTAGACAAATTGATGGACAAAACAGTATAGCTTGACTATGATAGAATTATTAATATTCACAATAAAAATGGGAATGTTATTCAAGAAAGTGAAAAAGGCTTACAGATTCTCGGGGAATAAGTATATAATAAAGTCCAAATGGATAGAGGTTTAATAATAGATAGTAGATTCTGATGGCATTTTTATGTCGGAAACCGGGTGGAAAAACGAGCGACTAACAGTCTATGACATGGACTAAGTCTTGTAACAAATGGAAGCCGATCCTTGGCTTGAATTCTTGGGTTTTTTTTCCATCTGTCATCATTTGTAAAAGCCCTGTTTATACTTTTAAGTCCGGCATCAATCCTGTGGCCGGTTCTTTTTACCCACTTATGTGGATGTGTTTTCATTTGAATCCATGATACGGACCTCGGTTCACTTCCTTCGGCACAAAACAATTTTGAATTTCATGGGTCGTCTTATTTATTTTAACAGAACCCTCCCTAGCGGCTTAATTGAAATTGATATAAAAGTGCAGAATATAATATATTAAAGTTTACTCAATAGAGACTATTGAAAACACAGATGTTTTTGAGAACTGGAATCACAAATAATTCAAACAAAAGTATTGACTGTTATATTTAATGATAGTGCTTTCTTGAGGGTGACGGCTTTCCTAAGATCAAAGATATCGTTTTTCCGATATATTTCCGTAAAGTACTAGACAGTAAATTCACTTGTTTCGTGTTCCGCTTGAATAATTAATATCTTACAATTAATTAAAGTTTTCAATTGAGATAAAAAGATAATGGCACAAGCAAGATTCGAACCCACGATCTTCGGTTTGATACCGCTGCTCTATCACTTGAGCTATCGTACTTCGATCCACTCGGACACCTACTTTCCATCCCATCCACGTCTTTTTAAATTTTCCCTTTTTTTTCTTGCCATTTTTGAACTTTTTTTTTGGTTTATGCTGGCATATTACACATGAAGTTTTGCATTTTCATTTTACTGTCGAGCCGGATCGGGCAACAGCTATGAGCTCCATCATCTTTTCATCTTCTAAATTTTCATAGTTGAAAATCATCAAAAAGAAACGTTTATTGACTCTAGAAATCCATAAATTATATTTGAAAGCTGATGGATTGTTGCTTGTTAGGACAGATCCTACGTATATTGGTTTGGAATGGTTGGGACTTGGCTCAGATTTTATCTCTTTCATTTTCGTATTCTGGACATTCAAATATTATGTGAGAGGGATTTGAACCGCAAATGGGACAATAAAATTATAATAGTTTAAAAATTAAATTATTAAATGTTTTTTAATTTGGGTTTGAAATCGAAATAACGCATTTGGTTATTTATTCAGATATCGTGAGATGCGGTCTGGTGTGATGTAGGTATCAGAAAAACATTTTCTTTATCGTGCCAACGTTTCGATCTTTTATTGAGCCCTGAAGATGATCTCAATAAAAGATCGAAACGTTGGCACGATAAAGAAAATGTTTTTCTGATACCTACATCACACCAGACCGCATCTCACGATATCTGAATAATTATCCGTTAACGGTCACTAATCTCTACACATTTGGTTATTTATTTACCAACACGACTGTATCGTTGCTTAAGTGATTATTGTATTATTTTTCCCCACAATGAAAGAGTTTTAAGATTCAAAAGGTTTTCAGTTCATTTATTCAAAACGTTTTGATTATTATTAATATTCCAGTTTACCAATACGTCAACCACAATTATTCCTTTGCCTTCATCAATTTATGCGTTTTCGACAAAAAGCAATTTCATCACTAAAAAGGACATTAAATTGGACACGTTTTCTGAAATTTGCTGGCCTCTAGGTTTGGCAATAGTAGCTTAGAATCACTGTAGCAAATTATTTTATATTAAAAAAGATTTGTTTTTTTAATATTCTCGCTACTAAAACGCTTATTTCATTATTTTCACCAAAGTTTACTAGTTTAGTATTGATTACATCTGATTGAAAATTTAACGCAGTTTTTAATGGTATCGACAGATTTGTCCGAAGCCTTTTTCTTTTGGAGTTATCATTGTTTACATGAAGCAAGGCCATGAAATTTTAAAAACTCAGCAAAAAGATGAAGAATTCCGAAAAGGTTGAGATTTGTACCATTGTTAATTAAGATTTTTGGTTCCGTTTTGAATGTAAAACCTACTGGCAAGGTTTGTAACACGAATAGCGAAATCTGTATACCAGCCCATATTTGTTTTTCAAGGTCTAAACCATCTATTAAACTGATACGTTCACTCACATTAGTTCATAAGATTTTATACTAAAATAAAGATAATGTTATAATGTCCATTTTAAAATAAACTGATGTATTTCTCTTCATTGTTCACATTTCAAAATAAAATGTACTATTTCGATATACTCTTTATTTTCCCAAGAAAATCAATTTTCCTGTAAAATGTGTTTTTTTTTAAATGTTTAATACTGATAAAAGTACATATTTCGTTTGATGATATGGCAAAACAACGTGAGCCTAAAAGATCTAACTGTTAAAATGCCTTTTCCTTGATGAAATCACTTTATAGGTAGAATTTATTAAGAGCGTACTGTAAATAATGCACAAAAGCCTGGATAAGAGGTGGGGTATTAATGCTAGGAGACTCCTTTTTGGAAGAACACTATCGGAAAGTCATTATCCTCCATAATCTGGCTTTCTCTCCAGCCGGAAGAGCTTATCGGTGTTCTAATCGTGTGTGCTCTGTATTTCAAAATGTTCTCCTTTATTGAAAAGATCCTCTACGCGTTCAACGAAGAGCTTTTAGGAACAGTGTTAATGGAACGACCCCCAGCATTAGCTGTTTTACGGTCAACATTCTACGACTTTGGAAGAATTCACGGCTATAACCGAAGTTTTTGCCTTCCAACCCCGCCCCATCAACCCCCTCTTTGAGGGACCGATTATTTTTACGACTTTTTTTTTAAAGAAAAGCTATTTCAAGAGAAATTTTTTGCAAGGATGAGATGGTTAGTTCACTAACATTATGATTTTTTCATTGTAATGGCTCTAGGACCGATGAGAATCGTTATAACGTGGCAGTACTGTAAATTTAACATTCTATTGTACAATAATATGTATAAAAGTTATAATAAAACAAATATAATAACTTTAATAATAATGTAGTCGTAATAAGATCGTGGGTTCGAATCCCGCTCGTGCCATTTACTTTTTTTATCTCGACTAAAAACCTTAATTAATTGTTTTACGCTAATTTGTCAAGCCGACGACGAAATTAGTTTGGCTTAAACTGAATGAATATATTAGCAAAACATCAAAATAAATTTACTCTTTTAATTGTCTAATAAACTGATTTTTTTTGTTTTTTTTTTACTTTAAACTTCTGTTTCTGTCTATTTTGATTATTAATCGCTTGTTAATTATAACATAAACAGCTAGGTTGCTCGCTTTTACCCCACCGGAAACTTTGAGACATTGAATTTCTTTTTGAATTATTCACATTCATAGTAATTCACCATGTCCGAAGGTGAATTACTGGGTATTCCCACAATTTTTTAAATTATGTTTTTTTTGTTGCGTTTTTGTCAGAGTATTCACTGACTTTGACCGCCAGTCGTGGCACTGAGATCAGGGTTACCTACATCCGTTTTTCCAGCGCTTGGATATCATTCCTAGACCGGTTTTGAATTTAACATGGAGGAGTTTACGGCCTTCAGTGCGGCTTGTCTGCCCAAGGATCTGTGCTGCTTTTAAGATATATTTTTGCGCACTGAGTTCTAATTAACGGATAACTGAAAATATGGGACTTGAAGGCAAAATCTATACGTTAACTTCTGCCGAAACCGATGTCCATTTTCGATTCATTTTTATACCAATTTTTTAGATACCTGTACATAGCAATTCCAACCGTAAAACTGTACTTTGTATGAGATGTTATATTTCTTTATTAATAAATAACGTTTTTCCTTTTGAATATAGTGGATGGTTTTAACAGTTTCCGCTTCTGAAACGAATTTTCTTTCACATATATCCGTGGATATATTTTCTTTTATATGTTTCCTGTAGTGGGGAAATCGAGACATCTTCTCATGAATAAAACATTGAGGGGGATGAGTCGAGCATTTTTATTTAAAATACTTGTATGTAAAAATAAGTGTTAAATATGTAAAATGTTGTATTATAGAATAGCCGACGTAGGTTTAGGCCTGTTTTTAAACCTCCCGAGTGTGCTAAGTAAATTCCTACTTCCGGATAAAACATTATATAATTTGTATTCTCTTAAATCGGCCTTTCCCAACTTTTGACCAGACGTGAAAACAAAACTGAATATAATTTTAGATTTTTTTAAGGAAAGAATTTAGATCACAAAACTGGCGGCCGTTTGGAAAAAAAAAGTTGACACGAGCTCAAGATGTCATGAAATTGATAATGGTTGGAGTGAAGAACGAAGAGCAGGATTTACCCGTCCTCAGTGTTATTTTAGTATCTCAATTCCCACTAAGGACGAAAGAAAGCCCAGGGCCGGTGAAAATATTACTCCAGCTTTGGGAAAATAATAAAATCTCATTGTAGCTTAACCCGCAGAACCTAAAATAACATGAAAGACAATGTCTGTGTTGATTCTGAATAAAAGTTATAAGAAATTCATTTTTCCCTCACACTTATTTTAACAGCCGATTGTTTGCTCTCTGAAAGCGGTTTACGTAAGTTAATTTTGGAACAAGGATAACTTGCATCATTATCTCATCCCAGTGTACATAAATCAATAATACATACCCGTACCGCTATATAAATGTAGTTTATACATTTCATAATATTTCTTTATAAATTAAATGCAAAAAACTTCTTTCCCCATACCAAGTTCATTTTCATTGTCTTGACGTTCTTTTGCTTTTTATTAAATAATGCCTTTAATTAATATTAGTTTTTCTCATTTTTATCCTGTTGTTTAATCCTCTAATCTGTGGATTTTGAGGTTTATGAATTCTGGGCTTAATAATATGTAAAAAGCGTTTAGGTCATGTTTTATACTCAAAGCATAAGAAAAAAAAATGTTAACACCGACATTATCCCAATAAACCAAACTTTTAGACAAACATAAACAAACCTCCTTTAAGACAGACCATAATAAATTAGTTAGCAGGGTAAGAATAAAAGACTAATGTACCATCATTTATAATGTATAAATATAATGTGTTGCTTGTTTCGATAAATTATTCTTTCTATGTGACGTTTTGGCTGAGATCAAAAAGTGAGTGTCACGAACGGGATTCGAACCCACGACCTTCTGCTAAATACCCCAACACTCTTCCAAGAATTTACATAGAAAGAGTAAATAATTCAAATAAGTAACTTGATTAATTGACCACTAAAACGTAATATAATATTATTTAACAAATAAAAGAAGTTTCACTTCAATAAACAACTTCACCTGGCCACTTAATAAATTGCTGAAAATCCAATCCTGACTACACGACATTTGAAAAGGGCAAAACGTTGTAGGTCGAGCTGGGGAGTTGGTGTCCTAGAGGATCGAAATCACGATAGCTCAACTGGTATAGCAGCGGCGTATGTAGCCGAAGTTACTGGGTTCGAACCCGCTCGTGCCATTGAATTTTTTTTTTTCATCTCAACTAAAAGCCTTAACTAATTGTATAATATACACCACATTACGTTTTATTGATTAATTGACCAATTAGATTCTTTCATTTAATTATTCTATCTATATAACGTTTTGTTGAGATAAAAAAAGTGAGTGTCACGAACAAGATTCGAACTCACGACCTTCGGCTACATACGCCGCTACTCTACCAAGAACTTACATAGAGCTGGTGTCCGAGAGGATCGAAATCACAATAGCTCAACTGGTAGAGCAGCGGTGTATCTAACCGAAAGTCGTGGGTTTGAAGCCCTCTCTGACTTTCTTATCTCAATTAACGACTTACATAGAAAGAATAATTAATTGAAAGACGTAATTTGGTTAATTGCCCACTAAAACGTAAATGGATTAATAAATCATTAATACATAACGCTATATAAATACAGTTTATAAATTTCGAAATTTTTTTATAAGTAGATTCAATTTAAAAAAAACTTCTTTGTTAAAATATATAAATTGAAATATCTGACATGTAAATTGCTTGTTATCTTTCTACGAAGAACATTATTTTGCCTTTAATTAAAAATACATTTAATTAACATTAGTTTTTTCTAATCTTTCTGCCCTTGTTTAATCAATTTTGCAGAGATTTGATTTACGAAATCCGGTGTTAATAATATGGAAAAGGCGTTTTGGTCATGTTTGGCATTCAAAGCATAAAAACAAGATCTTAAAGCCGACAATACTGCGATAAACTAGACTTTAAGAGAGATCAAAATTGAAGAAATTAGCAAGGTAAAAATAAAAGGCGAATTTATGATGTGTAAATATATAATAATATAAAGGAAAATACAATTTCTATATATTTTTTCCACAAATAAATACGTATCTATTTATCTGTTTCTATTTTTTATCTTTAATTGGAATTAGTTTTAAATTTATTTGTTTGTGAGTGGATTGTTGATGTGGTTTCAAAGTGGCTTGGTTTATCGCCCGCCGCCAAGGCTGGACGGACAAGAGGCACATAGGAAAGTCGTCAATATTTTATGACCGGTGCTTTTATTTCGGAAAGAATGTGACACGACAGCCTTACCGAGACAATTTTGGGCCTCGATTTTCTACTTAGTATTCAGTTCAATCTATGAAGAGCCGGTAAATAGCTTTGGTATAAACTCGGCGCCTCAACTACCTAAGAGACGCTACTTGGCCTATCTTCGTTCGAGTAGCCGATAAAAAAAACCAAAAAAAACTAAACCAAATTTATGTGATACTTTTTCTCGAGGGACAGAAAGAGAGCGAAAGAATAAATAGAGTATTTGTGACGTTGGCTTTCTTGTTCTGTGACATTTTTGAAACGATTTGATTTATTAACTTCTAACTTAAACCAATTGATCCCGTTCTGTCCGTTATTGTTTCGTTCCCTTGCTAGTCGAGTTCTTATCGATCCCATCAGTAGAAGCTTGAGAACGTTCGACGTAAATACGTTTTCCCAAGACCGCAATAAAAATATAGCCGTATGAAATTCCCCTTCCAATCTAACCGCTTTTAACTCCGACTAGGTACAGTTTTTTGAACATTGACATCAAAGAAAGGTGCTTAATAAAGTTATCTCCGACATAAACTTATTTGACAGTACTGCAAATACTTAAATTATACAATGGTTCTAGTATAAAACTATAATCTTACTGTTATCATTAAAAAAATAATAGAAAACTATTACCAGAATATTTAAATCACATTTATCGTATTTCTGTATTTTATCGTATATTATAGTATATTTATGATTTCGGTATTCGTCTTGTAAAAATTAATTATATTTTTGGTGTTCTTAATTACCACTACGACTAATTAATATAGACTTATACCCAATTACCCTGAGAAGAGTGGGGTAGTTTAAACAAAGTCTTCGTTTGAACGTAATTTATTAGCACGAATGGGGATTTAGCCCCAACTACTCCAAGGAATAACGAGTACTCTGGTGCAGTGTGAACAAATTCTGGTGAGCGAATGTAATTTATTAGCGCGAATTGAGACTTAGAATAGATCTAATTTTAATTATTCAAAAAGTTGCGGTAATCAGGTTTAACTATTGTAGTTGGGGTTTATCAGTTGCACATATTTCGGTATTTTGCTATGTTTAGTAACGGTATGCTTGAAATTAACATTAAAACGTAAGAGCACGTATGCTCGTCGCCTTTTTAATAAAATGGCGTTTTTTTCAAATTAGGTCACTTACATCCCGAGGAAAACAAACAAATCTTATTTACCTCCAGAAATCCTCCATATACTGGATATACAATCGACTGTCCAGACATCCTTTGTTCTATTTCCTTCAATGCCCCAAAGTATACCACTAGTGTGTAGAGATTAGTGACCGTTAATGGATAATTACTCAGATATCGTGAGATGCGTTTTCGTGTGATGTATGTATCAGAAAAACATTTTCTTTACCGTGCGGACGTTTCGATCTTTTATTGAGATCATCTTCATGGCCTGGGATTTACAAACATAGTTTACATTTAGAAAATACATATAGAATTAGGAAAAGTGAATTTATACAATGCAAAATATATTTTATATTTCACATCAAATATTTTTCGCATAGTCTAATTGTCCAACAATATAGTTTTCCTTTTCTCATTTATCCCTTTCTATGTAATCCTGAAAGAATAAACTGGCCGAAACATTACCAACACATTGTTTCCTTTTGTCTGCTCTTTTCACCTCAAAGATGCCGACGACTTATACAAAATAGTCTCCTCTATACCCAATTCCTTCCTCACCACCTTCAAAATCCAACATATATAAACATTAAACAACAAAATTTCACTGGCACTCTCAACACGACACGCAAGAATGGCACACTTATACAGATGACAAACACTTTGAGTGAGTAGAAATTCTATATGCATTTTCTAAATGTAAACGATGTTTGTAAATCCCATGCCCTGAAGATGATCTCAATAAAAGATCGAAACGTCGGCACGATAAAGAAAATGTTTTTCTGATACCTACATCATACCAGACCGCATCTCACGATATCTGAATAAGTATACCTCTAGCGCTCTTTCTTGCACAAACCTTCCAAATTCCTCTCCTAAAAGCCGGTTTTTTTCAAGTTCACTTGAATTAACACAATATTGAAAGATGCCAATAATTCACAAATAGATTTTTTCAACTGTTCAATCTCCGATATTAAAAGACAATTTTTAAATTAATCGCCAGCAGTTCTTCTCTTTTCTGTATTTTTTAATTATATTTTTAGTGTTATCTCTCAATCAGTATTATTCACCATTTTACAATTACAATTTCAGATTTGATTAGATTTTTCAAAATTTTTAGTCTAGTATGTTGATATTATTTAGAAAACTTATAATTTATGTATAATATATAAATTAATCTAGCTTATGACAGTTTGTTTTACAATAATTATAAAATGCTTAATTTACTGTAACAAATATCCACTATAAATATTGTCTTCAATTCATATTTTAATCAACCTAAATATACCCATACTATTTTTCGACATCATTTTAAATGAGTTACATAAGTAGTATAAAACATTTCATAATACCAAGATTTAATTCTGCGATATATAAAAAATCTTTTGTTATAACCTTAAATTATACGCACCAACATAATGTGTTACCAGATAAAATTAAGAAAGCCTCCAATATACAAGAAATCAAAAAACGCTACGTAAAACAACTAATATAAAATAATTAATAATTTAATTTATTATATCTATCAAGTATTCAATCTGCTATAGCGTAATGTATGTTAGTTTGCACAACTTTGAACCTCCTATTCAGGATTTGTTTCTTAATAGATTTTTACAATTTTTTATGAGGTGATGAAAATTTAATTTTGTATGTATGCAACAACATATGCTACATCATTGTGAGTAAATTTTGTAATACTATAATGTTTTCTTAATCGATTTGTTAGAGTTAAATGAATATAAATTAGTATGAATATTTAGTTAGTATTACTTTCTATGCTATATTATTGTACTAAAACAATTTGAAATTAGTCATAATACTACTATATGTCTTTATTGTTCAATATGTATACAAAGTTCGCAGATAGGCAGTATATATTAGAGAACAAGAAAGACGTTCCTCATGGTTTAACAATTTGACATTAATCATTTAAGGTAAATAAATTATCATAAAATATTCGACAAAATGTGAAAATTTTTTGTCATTTTTATATATATATATTAGTTTTTAATAATGCTAAGTTTAACCTATTATGTTAATATAATTTTGGAAACTTATTTGTTAATTTAATTTCAATCTACGTGGGTTTTTACTAGTTTTCATTTTTTTCTAAGTATAAAATGAGCTGTGTAAAATAAATAAGTGAATGAATAAATAAAATTGAGTTGTTTAATATGCGTTAGCAATTTTTGATTTCTTTAAAAAAAAGAAACGTTTCTTAATATAGGCCTGCGGATAGGCCACACACGTGCGACTCACGGGTACCTGTTGGTTGGCACGAGTCGACCTAAATGCCCAGCATGCCAATTAGAGAGGCTCACCGTGTCGCATGTGTCGGAGGGTTGTCGCAGCTTGGCCCTGTGTAGGGACTGTAATGGAATACCGCCTGGTTATACGAGAATGCTCGAGCATGGCAGCAAATTCAAGGACAAACTTTTTACGTTTCTTAGAGATATCGGTTTTATGGGTTGGTTGTATTTAGAGGAGTGTTTAGTTTATAGGTTAAGGTTTGTATTTGGTTTCTGGTAGAATAGAAGTATGTTGGCGGAGGTGCAGCATACTATTTCAAATCTCTATCGCTGCTCCGTTAAGCCGGGTCGGGGCTGAATATCGAGTACCCTACGTCCCGGACTCTAGATAGAGGGTAGGCATGTGTGATTGGATTTGTACATAGTGGTATGTATGTATTTATTGTTTGAGTGAGTGTGTGAATGACTAGTTTTTGGGAACGTAAGGGCGTCGAAATGACCAAAAAAGTTGATGGCGCCCGACCAGAGCCCAACCTCGGAATCGCATATGCACCAAGGTAGGTGACTCCCCGTGATCTATCAGGGAGAGGCCAGAGACCTCCTAGGAAGTCCCGCAATTCTAATTTTTAATATAAACGTTTTGATGTATTTCGATATGACAAATTGTTTCAAGAAAATCTTAGAAATCATTTTATAGTAAGAAAGTGATCATAAATCATGATAAACGTCATCAAAAGTGTATTTCCTTCAACTGAGGTTTGTTTAAATATTGCCATATGTAGTTCAAGACTTCAGAATATTAATGTAACAATTAAAAATAATCGTTTGAACGTTATAAATTAAGATAAAAACTTGTGTTTTTAAACAATATTAAAACGAAATCGCCAATTACAGAGTTGTAAACGCCGTGTATAAAAGAGGGCGAACACGGAAAATTCGTAATTATTATGTGCCAGTAAGAATTAAAATGATCTATCTACGAGATGGGATGACAAAATAGTCGGAAACATGCTCGATTTAACTAAATTATATCACAGGCGGAGGAAATCTTGCAGAAAAATCTTCGAAGTCCTTGAGCACGCAATTATCAAATTTATTATACTTACGAGGATTTGAAAAGTGTATTTTTTTTAAAAACTTTAAAAACCAGGTATTTAAAATTATGACTTACACCTATATTGTAATTAGCAATCCAAATTACTCGAAATATTTTCTTTTCCCGAGTATGAGCTTTGTGCATAATCGTGTTTTAAAAGCTCAATGTTTCGTGCATTGCACAACCGACACGCGATAACATTTTGCCAGGGTTTTATTATTGTATAAAAACAATCTCACAGTTGTAGCAGTTAACCAATAAAAAAAAGGTTTGACATAGAAATTTTTAATTTTTTTTCCAACGTTGAAATATTTTCAAGACAGGATGCTAAGAACCTTTTTCAATCAGGAGCTTTTCTAAATAGATCCCTTCAAGGCGGCTAAGTGATGGAACGTCGTGTTTAAGTCGAAATTAAGACTATCTATCAGCACCGACCCACTTTGAAACTCGCACATGTTTTCTTCTGAAGCACGGTTCCCCTTTCCATTTCACACGTCGATTCTAAAAGAAATTTAATGACTCAACCTGTCAACGTATAGATTTGTGAAATAATTTAACGTGTTCATGATTAAAATCAAACAAAAAATCTTCGTATAAACGTGACAAACTTTTCTTCGCGTATCTTTATTACTTTATAAAACATATTTTGTTATACAGTCACGGACCAAGGAGAGCCCGTTAGGGTTTTCACTCCGAAGTGAAAAGGTCTCTGAAGGATTGGGCGAACGGAGGCAGGTGCGCTCAGGACGTCGTAAAAGCTGAACATTTAGAAGTGAGACAGAGAGAAAATCAGACGAGAGAAATTTTTGTTTAAATAATTGGTGTAGGGCACTCTTGCAAACCTTAGTAAATATATTTATTTATTTTAAGTTTATTCTTGTTTTTCATTCATTTTATTTTATTTGTACCCTTTCTGCTTCCACACCCGGAAATCAACTTCCAAAGGGGGACAATGCAATATTTTATGGTTTCCTTGAATTACGAAAAAATTGGTTGAACCCTTTTTTGTCACAACTTTTGCAAACTTTAAACAATAAAATTCTAGACGAGAGTAAGGACATTCACACAAACGTTATCTTTCTGTGAGAACTCTTTTTTTTAAAGGATGGAACACCGCACTTCCACCATCATTTCTAAGAACATTGTTTGTAAATACTTATTAATTTCATCTTTTACAAAATTAGTGAGTTGTCACTAATCGGTTTTTTTAACATCTAAGAAGTAGGAAACTGGACTTGTGGAGTGGGACGTAAGACTTAATAATGGCTGGAGAGTCGAGTCTGGTCTTACGACAAAACACCTTCCTTCCAACGGCGCACCAAATTTTCTGTTTGTTTTGTCATGATGCCCTGAACTGAAAAATTCAGAGCGACTTCCAGAAGTCAATATGAACTGGGTTGAAGAATAGTTCGCCAAATTTTTTGTTTGTTTTCTTGTGCTCCCCTGAATTGAAAGTTAAGAGCTACTTCTAGAGAGAAATTTGGATTGGATTGAAGAATCAGCAGTGGGGAAGGGAAAATCGAATGAACAGGAAGATCCCCGAAGGAAAATAGAGAAGAAAAATTGATTTTTATTGTAATTTAAAACTATAAATTTTATTAAAAATTAAATAAATTGGTTAGAAACAGAGTAATTTTTCAGTATTTTACTACTTCTATCTTAATGTGTGAGGATCTAATCTTTTGTATATGTAACAAGTAAAAATGTTATACAAATAATTTTAACAATTATCTCTTATTTTTGTTTATACTTCCACAATTTCCCACAAACATGGGAAAGATAAAAAATGCATCAACGATATGCTTTTATTCTACAGTATCGAGTAGAATAATAATAATTCAAAAATTGAATAGTTTTATCATTCTCCACACCAGCCTGTAAATAAATATTAAGATTGATCATTTGGAACTATATTAGAAAACTTTCTACGACAATTTTGTATTTTATACTCATTTATATAGAAACAGCACTAAATCTTGTAGGGTCTAGTGTTTGAATTGGCGGTAGAGAAAGTTTGAAATGAACGTAGTAAAAACTTCATAAATACATGGCAAATGTGAGTTTATTATAATTAAGGCCCTGAATCGTTTATGGGAATTTCTCGAGTAACTGGGAAAAATTAACGCTTTGTCGGGATGATAGACGGCGTTTGAAGGGAATCATTAATGCACAACTGATCGTAAAATAACGATAAAAGGTACAGATATTGGGCGGTTGAAATCGTCCGTTAAAGTCATCAAACCCAACCTAATTCTGTGGCAAAATGTTAATGATTTATTAAAACATTTTTAAAATATCAGCAACCAAGTGGACTAAAATTTGAAAATGGATAATTTTTTTATCGATTTGTAATAGTGTTTATAAGCCATTAGATTCTCTTTATTATTACTATTTTATTACATGATTAAAATTTTGATTAATTAGTTTTTCATATAGTATTACGACTGAATTAGTAATTACTCTAAGTTTTGCATAAACATGTAATTACTAAAAATAAACTAGAAATTTTAATGTTATAAATTTAATGAAAATTGAAAACAAATTTAAAGTTTAAGATATCATTGTAAAACATTCTTACAAAACTGATTTATGAAGAAGATCCCGAAGTTACAGCTTTGAAGTTGGGTTTATAAATGACTCTTTATTAAAATTTTGTTCAATTTTTTTAGATTATGTGGTTCTAGAAAGACATCCGTACATGGGGGTTAACCAAAGTATAATTCATTCTATTTTTAAAAATTGTGAAGAGCATATTTAAAATACTTAGACCACCTGACCTAGACCTGCCAAACCTAGTAAGAAAATTGATTAATCGATTCCAAATTTCTAATTGAAATAGAAAAATTAATACCTCTGAAGTAGGAAGTTTGCCTAATAGTATCTTCTAGCACTGTATTACATATATTCGAAATATTTTCCAAAAACTGAAAGTGCTGTTCCTTCTATGAAAATTACTGCAAATAAAATAAGTTAAATAAATTCCAGGCTGAAGGCAAAAGGTGTGACATGAATCTTAGTCCATTGTTTATTCTGCATTTTGAGCAAATTGTGACACACGTTATGTGAGCAAAAATTCTCAAAAAGTATGAAATAGCATAGATTGTACTGCACGAAACCGTATCGTATCGGCACGGTTTTGACAAACCATTGAAAAGTTTAGGATCACTGGTTTAAGACTGACACTCCACGGAATTTAAGCATTGAGCATAACGTAAAAAAAACACCAACTGATAAATGAGAAACTCTATATCCATCCAATTCCTCGGACATGTAATCAACAGATAGACCAGTTTGCAGCTATCTCGGTTTACGTGAGGGATTATGGATCATTTGAAAACAAAGTTTCTAAAACTTTTTCCAATGTATTAGGAAGAAGTACAGTTCTCCCATCTAGCGTCAGTCAATTGTACGATTACTTCATCATAATGATATTGCGTATTTTTAATAGTTAAAAAGAGTTATACCGTTACTTTAATGATATATTCTTGTTTTTCTTTTCTTACATTTAAAATATGGGGAAAAAGATGATTGGTTGAGGTGGTTTTTATAAATGATTAAATACCAACTGTAATTTGATTAATCGTTTCTGAATGAATAATTGTTTTTCTAAATTCTGTTTTGATGTTTTTTTGTATATATTACAAATTGTTAATGTTTAATATTTGATATTTGTTTATAAATCAGGTCCTAATTAATGAAAGAATATCATTCGAAATCTTGGGAAGAAAGAAAAATCTAAAACTATCTTATTTTTTGACCTCATCTGGATACATCTCTTCTTTACTTAAATTGTTGTAATTTGGTATATTATTTCTTTCTTTCTTATTTGTTAATTATTTACGATTAATAATAGAAATATACCGTGATGATCTTTTAAAATGGGAACCTATCTTTGGATCGGAACACGTTATAGTTAGGAGATAGACCATAATTTTATATAGCACAATTTCTGTCAGTGATTCATTTAATTTTTATATTGCGTCATTGGGAAAAATGTAAAGCATAGTTTTAATTTTTTTTTTGCTTAATTTTAAATTTTGTTCAAATTTGATCTCTCAACATTGCTTTGTTCGATGACCTTGTTGTGTGAAACGAAAATTTCTCGTACATTACAAATGTAACCTCAGTTTGTTCCACACAAGAATAACTTTTTCTTTAAATATATTATTTTATATATATCGGATATATTCATTTTTATTATACAAGATCCAGCCTTACAATACTGAACAAAAAACAGCTCGTGAGCAAAGGGTTAAAACGATTACCAAAGAATCCTTTGACGTGCAGTCCTCGATTATACCATCAAATAAGCGAAATTTTTACGAAAGAAATCCTTTTATTTGTTTAACGTTGAAATGGTGAAAAACGTACTTATTATTCGAAAAATGTTAATTTTTTTTTCAAAATATCGTAAAAATTTAAATTCAAGTAAAAAATGAGGAATGTGATGTTCAGGAGATTCTTTTGCAACTTTTAAAACATAGAGGTTTGATGTGTTAACGTTAATTTTATAATTAATTACGGTTTTTAGTTGAGATGAAAAAAGTTAATGGCACGAGAGGGATTCGAACCCACGACCTTCGGCTAGATACACCGCTGCTCTACCACCTGAGCTATCGTGACCTCGATCCACTCGGACATCAACTCCCCATCCCAACCTCACCTTACGAGTTTTCCCTCCTTTTGCCATATTTCAAATGTCATGTAATCTGTTTGGATTCTCGACGACAATTGAAATGGCGACGGAGAGCTTTAGTGAAGTGTACTTCATTTTTAAATCATTAACTCACTATTTTTGTGGTCGACTCGACCAATTAATATATGACTTTAATTACGGTTGTAAGTTGAGTTGAAAGTTACTAGCACGAGAGGGATGAAAAATGGCAAAAGGAGGGAAAACTCGTAAGGTGAGGTTGGGATGGGGAGTTGATGTCCGAGTGGATGGAGGTCACGATAGCTCAGGTGGTAGAGCTGCGGCGTATCTAGCCGAAGGTCGTGGGTTCGAATCCCTCTCGTGCCATTAACTTTTTTACCTCAACCTCAACTAAAAACCGTAATTAATTGTCATATATTAATTGGTCGAGCCGACCACGAAAATAGTGAATTAGAAATTGGAAACATTTTAGGTTGAGATGGTGTCTGAGTGGATCAAGTGGTTCGAGGAGCAGCGTATCGAGCCGAAGGTCGTGGATTCGAATCACTCTCGTGACGCTAACTTTTTCATTTCAACTAAAACCTTACATAAAAAGATTAATTTATTGAAAGAAGTAGTTTGGTCAATCAGACCACTAAACTTAATGGATTTAATAAGTAAAACGAAGTATAACTTCACTAACATCTCCTCTTGGCCCCTTGCTATGTCGCCCAGAATTGAATACGGATTACACGACATTTGAAAAAGGCCAAAAAGAAGAGAAAATTTGAAATATGGTAGGTTGAGATGAGGAGTTGTTGTCCAAGTGGATGAAATGTTTTGAGGAGCAGCGTATTGAACCGAAGGTCGTGAGTTCGAATTTCAGTCCTTACACTTTTTAATTTCAACCAATACCTTACGTAAAGATTAATTAATTGAAAGAATTTAGTTGGTCAACGGACCACGAAATACAATGGGTTTTACAAAATGTACACACAAAAAAGTATATTACTTATTTATTTCCTAAATTATGCCAAATTAAAATATTAATTAATTGAAAGGAGTAATTTTGGTTAATCAGACCACTAATAATGACCACTATAATGAATTTAAAAGAGGTAATATTGATCAGAGAAAACTTTGGTTTGAAGTTTATAACAAACCTTTTAAATATGATTTTTATTGTTGTTTTATTAAAATTTTAATTCAATTCTGATAAAAGGGTTTGATATAGTGTAAAATATTGCATGCAATTAGCGTGTAATAAATTTCTTTATCTTGTTTTTTGAGATTTTGATTGTTTAAGTTTTTTTTCTTAAGTGGAAGCGGTATTCGATAGGGTTATGTATAAGAAAAGGGCACATTTTCCACCTCTTTGCGTTGCATGTCTCTTTCTAATAAAAACTCATTTCGCATTCACGACTTCGCAATAAAATTGCAGAGCGGCATGTGTCGACGTAAACATACATTACTTCTGCAACTTCCCCGGCGAATATTTTGGAATTTTTCTTCCGGCTGAAACGCTCTATCTTCTTTTAAACAGGAAATAACAAATGTTTTGAGCTCGGTGAAACAAGTTTCTTTATTTATACGTACTAGGGGAACGAGATAGCGACGCCGTATATCAAAGTGATGTATGAAATCCAGTCCCATCATTGTATATTCACAAATTCCTTGGAATACATTCGGCCTACTGTACCGCACCATTGGTTCATTACACAAATCTGTTGTCTGGTCGTTTACGGCATTTAAGTATATAAATAAACCGGATGCGGTTTTCATTGGCTTCGATCACGCAATTTTACCAACTGGCATTATTTTAAAACAATCGAGAATAAGGGATGTCACTGTTTGTCATGCTCATACATATTGTACGTCCAATTGTTTCATATTTGGCTGTCTATATGAAAATTAAGAGTAACAAAATGAACGTCAATGCATTTGATTATTAAAAATTATTATTCGCACTGCCATTTCTAAGAATTCCTATGATCACTCCTGTCTATTTTTTGGTTTTTAAATTTCTGCCTAGTTTTATCATCACATTCAGTGATCACACCGATTAAATACTAAGCTTTTAAATTGTAGCACTTTAAATTTATTTTTCAGTATAAAATCTCAGGAAAAGAAATGTTTTAAGCAAGGAAACTGTTAATCCAAATTTTGTCTGTAGAATTATATCTGAACTGAGTTTACCCTTACTTGGCTTTAATTATTTTGTTAGTTCTTTTCAAAAAGAGAGGTTTTAAATTGCTTGTTAAAATGTTTCACAAGAGAAAACAAATACTAAAGTTTACCCCAGGCTTAAAACAGGCTTAAGATATACTTAACTTTGCTAAGTTCAAGTTGGTTAAAAGTTTAATGGAGTTGCAGTGTTCTAATTTTTGGATATAAACACCCACTAGTGGTTAGCTAAACTCCGCATGTTTCATTATTTTTAAATTAGATGCACCGTTACAACTCCGATACAGTACGCCTTCCAAAATAGATTTATTATTTTACAAGCGAATGAAATTATGCAATATAAATTTGGGTTATTCGTTTTCGAATTGGAAATGTATTGACGCAACACTGGCTGTTCCAGTGGATAGGATTTTTTTGTAGAAAAGAAGCATTCTTTGTGAATATACCGAACTTATTTTTCATCGTTTGATTACCAAATAAAGCATTTGTATGTTGGGCTATACATCCAATTTGCTGGGTCGTCAAACTTTGCAGACAGCATTGTTTTTAAAAAGTTCGGTTTAAGCCAAAAAGTGTAAATTTTAAATAATTTTATCCACAGAGAACTGGAGAGGACCACTAGGTTTTTGGCTGTTCATAAGTAATACATTGACAGGCAGAAAACTCCACGCAATTTATTATTTTCATTTTCTCGATCAAATAAATTTCTACCCTTAATTTGCCTCTTTGTTACCGATAAAATCGTTATTTATGGTATGTTTTAAGCGACGAAATATCAACTTGAGAAAAACACACTTAATCCTTAATCCAAAACAAGGAATTTTTCAACATGTTTTACAAATTTAACAATGTTCCTTAAGTCTCATTTGAATTCTAAAGGAATAACCTGTTTAGGTTTCATCTTTGTTTTTTTTATTTCAATGTTTAAACTTAAAAATCCCACTTAGTGCTGAGGATATTGCGCGTGGTGTGGCAATTATTGACGATGGACGTTCATGTATGTATATTGACATGGGAGTTAACTGTGAAAAGGTGGTAGACGCTGTTAGACGTTTTCGAGACTGGATCCTACCATAGAAGGTCCGGTTTTGGAAGTCCTAGGGCAACAGAACCAGAGAATGACCGTTTTTTGAATTTTGCGAAACCGGCACCTTACTGTAGTTCAAGCACTTCATCAGGCCCAGGAAGTTCGAGGTGTGCAAATTTCTGAATGCACTGGTTGAAAAAGATTAAATCAGTACGGACTGATGCTTTCCGCCCCGTGCGAAGACCAGAACTGTACTGAGTTGCACGGTTCTGATTTGTTTGAGATCGCAGCTATTGGTTTTTGGACAATCGGGCCGCCGTATTTTTTACAGGAAAGTGTAAATTTGCTCTCCGATCTCCAGAAGAAAGAGTGTGGAACCGGCGAAATGAACCGAAGTTTTTAATTTTTCCCGGAGCCAACTTTTTCAAAGTAGCTTAGTGATGGTGTGAGCGGGAATTTCAATGGAGCGTCGCACAGAGTTGGTTGTTGTAAGTGGCGACTAATCGCTCGCTATGTGGATGATATTTTGGAACATCGTAGGTTGCTTATCCTTGATGAAGTAATCGACAATCCTATTCTCCCCGTCCACATATCGCTCGCATAGTACAAACCTACCTTAAACAACATAACATCATGGGGCATCGGTGGCCGCAAGGTTTGGTCTTTGGAGCGGCGTTCATGATTGTAAGATAAAGGTCCCGGGTTCGAATCCAAAAAAACAATAACAAAAAACCCACCAGGGTCTTAGCCTGACCAGCCCAACTTGAACCTCATCGAACATACGGTATAACTATTTATTTAGAGATGCGGTCTGGTGTGATGTAGGTTTCAGAAAAACATTTTGATTATTGTGCCAACGTTTCGATCTTTATTGAGATCATCTTCAGGGCCTGGAATTTACAAACATTGTTTACATATATCAATTAAATTTTGGATGTGGAAAAGTGAATTTATACAATGCAAAATATTTTTTAATGATATATATTGTTAATAGACGTCCATCACATCCTGGTACACCCGACGATCTTTAAAGATTCCTTCGTGAATAATAGAGTAACCTCCAGCAAAGAGACATTTCCAGACTGGTAGAAAGTATGCCGAGGTGTCTTCGAGATGTAATTAAGGCAAAAGGATATTGAAATGTTAATTAAAAATCTAATTAAAACAAATTTCATCTGTCCGTATTTTTTTTTCATTTTCCTTACATTTTTTCCTGTTTTAGACAAAGACACAATTATTGAACGTTAAAAAAGCTTGAAACATTGATTAATATATAAAAATATATATAAGTTATTTTACAGGATGGTGGATTTTTTGCCTGTCAATGTATATAATTTGACGCAAAGAATAAACAATTTTTCTAGATTTACCTCATTCTTGAAATATATAAAGATATGTTTACTTAATATTATTATATTAAAAAAACAGTTGGTTCTAATTATTTGAAAAATTAAATAATTTAAAAAAATTATGCAATAGTATTTTTAAATAATAAAGGTAGGGAAGGAAAATATTTCAGCTTAGAATAAAATATGAGGGAGGGTGTAAATTTTTCTGATATGTCCCAAGTGTTTCTACAAAAGGAAGATGCGAAGACGAAATTACCGTTTCTGACAACGTGACAAATGAATACATTAAAAACACCGACAAATGATTGTCTCTCCCGTTCGGCACGTGGCTAAAAGGGGAATGGGACAGAGAGAAAGGAATTGAAATGGCCTCTTTAATAATGTTAACGTGGGCACGTATCGAGAAGAGACAGCGTCCCATTGCGTTTGAATTATCAATGCCGCCCTTCCGAAAAGAAGAGGCTTCAAGTGGAATGAACGAGGACAAAAAAGAAAGGTCAAGTGGAAAATGGTCGTACGAAGACAAACAGCGGAAGACCCTGCCATGAATGCCGGCCATTTTATTGGATTTATCCTTGGCAAATAGTAAAATGGAAATTGCTTTTTGTACATCTCGCACAAAGCACCTATTTATTCAAATATCAAACCTTTTGAGTATGAATTTTCACTTTTGGGAACCCTCCAAACACACTTTACCAAAGCGTCTCCCACCTACCTTAACATGACTTATACTTTCCAGTTTTCCTATTTATTCTAATATCAGACCTTTCGTCTATGAATTTTCACTTTTGGGAACCCTCCAAACACACTTTACCTAACCTTGCACTATCTACTTACGCGTTCCATATGGAATTCAAGATTTTAACTACAACATCGACAGCACTACAAACATAAAGGTAACAACGGTTGTAAATATTCTGTCTTTAATAAACACTTATTTAATGGTTACTAAGAAATCATGAGATGCGGTCTGGTTTGACGAAGGTTTCAGACAAACATTTTCTTTATCGTGCCAACGTTTCGATCTTTATTGAGATCATCTTCATGGCCTCGGATTTACAAACATTGTTTAAATTTAACAAATACATTTATGATATGAAAAAAGGTGAATTTATATGCTATTTATACATTTGTCATATTATATTTAATGTGCTTCACCCTGCGTAGAGATTAGTGACCGTTAATAGATAATTATTCAGATATCGAGAGATGTGTCCTGGTGTGATGTAGGTATCAGAAAAACATTTTCTTTATCGTGCCAACGTTTCGATCTTTTATTGAGATCATCTTCAGGGCCTGGGATTTACAAACATAGTTTACATTTAGAAAATACATATAGGATGTGGAAAAGTGAATTTATTCAATGCAAAATATATTTTATAACACAGAAGAAAAACTCTTTGAGTGAGTAGAAATACTTTCATGGAATATAATATTTTTTAAATGTAAACTATGTTCGTAAATCCCAGGCCCTGAAGATGATCTCAATAAAAGATTGAAACGTTGGCACGATAAAGAAAATGTTTTTCTGATACCTACATCACACCAGGACACATCTCACGATATCTGAATAATATAGTACTTCACATTATTGCAAAATAGCTGCACCGTTTTCAAAAGGAAAAAACTTGTTCTAATTATATAGCTATTATAACTAATAATAAATTGAAACCTGGATAACACTTAAAATGTAACATTGTTTTCATTTATTATGCTTCATTTTTACTTTTCTGAATCAGTAGTACTAAAGATTCAGATTAATATACCTTATTTTTTCGGCTTTTATACCTTCCTTGCCATTTACAGTTTTAATAATTTATACTGTCTTATTAATCTTATTATTTATTTTTAGTACAATTATTGTGTTATACTTAATTTTTGTATTAATCAAGCTCACGGCATCTGAATAGGACATGTCCCTATGCACTGATTATGTATAAATTAAAAAAATTTTATGTTTTGTAAAATGATAGATATAAATATACTTATAATCACAGCCATCAGCTGTACTTGCCTTTTATTACCAAAATATTTGTAAATATAGTTTTTCAATTCCGTTTTTCGTAGAGGTTTTCTTAAAAGCTCTATTTTTTGGAGATAGATTCCACTTTTTCAATTTCTTCTTACTGTTGACGACTGGAAATAAGTTATTTCGTAAATACCTCAAATTCTCCAATAACAACGTGTTCATTATAAATAGACTTAAGGGAATTCTTAATAAATCGACTCAAACGGGTTGAAGAAGCCTTTTCCGAAATATAATTTTAGTAGCAATTAAATTAGCATAAATCTAGACGTTAAAAATATATTATTTTCGGTGTATTGTTTTTTTTAAGGTTAAATGAAAAATGTACAACACGCAGAATAATCTAATTTGGTAAAAAATACTAATTTTTTGTATATTTTACCAAAATTCTTTAAACATTTATTAAAAATACATTATTTTCGCTGTTATTTTGGAGTACGACGCAGAATATTTTAATTTGGCATAATTTAGGAAATAAATAAGTAATATACTTTTTTGTGTGTACATTTTGTAAAACCCATTGTATTTCGTGGTCCGTTGACCAACTAAATTCTTTCAATTAATTAATCTTTACGTAAGGTATTGGTTGAAATTAAAAAGTGTAAGGACTGAAATTCGAACTCACGACCTTCGGTTCAATACGCTGCTCCTCAAAACATTTCATCCACTTGGACAACAACTCCTCATCTCAACCTACCATATTTCAAATTTTCTCTTCTTTTTGGCCTTTTTCAAATGTCGTGTAATCCGTATTCAATTCTGGGCGACATAGCAAGGGGCCAAGAGGAGATGTTAGTGAAGTTATACTTCGTTTTACTTATTAAATCCATTAAGTTTAGTGGTCTGATTGACCAAACTACTTCTTTCAATAAATTAATCTTTTTATGTAAGGTTTTAGTTGAAATGAAAAAGTTAGCGTCACGAGAGTGATTCGAATCCACGACCTTCGGCTCGATACGCTGCTCCTCGAACCACTTGATCCACTCAGACACCATCTCAACCTAAAATGTTTCCAATTTTCTCTCCTTTCCGCCAATTTTTCAAATGTGTTATCAGGATTCGATTCTCAGCGACATATGATGTGGCCAAGTGTTTATGAAATTATATTTTGTTTTACTTATTAAATCCATTATATTTAATGGTCTGATGGACCAAATTACTTCTTTCAATTAAATAATCTTTGTCTGTAAGGTTTTGGTTGAAATGAATTTTGTTTTTAGCAGAGCCCCTCTTGGTTCTCATCCAATCAATAATGAAATCATCGTCAGCAATAGAAAAAGGGTCACAAGCCTGTTAGCAGAATCTAAATTAACATCAATTATACTAAAAGACTAATGAATTATTTCTGAACAATTTACGCATATTAACTTAACGTGCTTAATATTAAACTGCACATTAACTCGTTTATCATTTTGACATAGAAAAAATTTTTGAAAAAACCTGACTTCTAACGTAAACATTGACCAGTCGGCTAAACAGGCCGTGACATTAGACATGTCATGAACTCAATAATCTAATCAACCTGCCAATAAATATATAATGTTATAATTAAAACGTTCGTTACGAGTGTCGGTCTGATAAGCACGTCTTTCCTGAAAGACGCACCTCTGCTGGAAAACATCAGCTTTTCGAAGCTTGTTGTAGGGTATTGGTTTTTTCAAACCACGTCATATTCATAGGATTTTCATTGTCAAGGATAATGTGAAATTATTAATTAAGGTCTGAACTTAAAACCTTAATAAAAAGTCAGTGTCACGAGCGGGATTCGAACTCACGATATTCGGCTAGATACGCCGCACCTCTACCACTGGAGCTATCGTGACCGCGATCCTTTCGGAAACTAAATTCTCATCTAAGCCCCACCTTGTTTTTGAATTTTCCCTCCATTTTGCCATTTTTCAAATGTTGGTTCGAATCCCGCTCGTGCCATTGACTTTTTATGTCAACTAAAAAAGCTTAATTAATTGTAATAAATTAATTAGTGAAGCGGACCAAGAAATTAGTGAATCTAAAATTAAAATAAAATAATACAAAATAATCGACTGAAAGAAGTTATTTGCTCAATCCGACCACAAAATATAATGGACTTAATAAGTAAAACGATGTATATCTTCACTAAACCTCTTTTAACTCGTCATAAATTTTAAATCAAACCTCGGTTATCAAACCATGTCAGTATGTTTTAGAAAACTATGTGTCAGTTGACCATATTTACTATATACTGAGACAATTTAAATGATAAAATAATTTTTGAAAAAAGGTTATATTAAAACAATATTGACAATGTTTATAAATCCCTAAGTTCCATTGTGAAGAACGTTAGAAATAGCAGTTAAAAAAAAGTAATTACTTGCCAAATAACATAATTTTTTCTTAAACTTATGCCAAATGTATGTTTTTGAATGGTAATAACCCTTTATGCTTAGGGCTAACGGATGGAAAAAAGCAGAATTGCAAAATAGCATAATTTTGATGTGTCATAAATACGAAAATTCAAACAAGGGGGAAATAAAATGAAAATATTTAACATTTTTGCTTTGTAAATTTATTCGATTTAGTAGTCCGATTGACCAAATAACGTCTTTCAATTAATTTAACTTTATGTATGGTATTGGCTGAGATAGAAAAACAAGTGTCACGGCTGGAATTCGAACCGACGACCTCGGGCTAAATACGCAGCTGATCTAACCACTTAAGCTACCGTGACTTCGATCCACTCGGACACCAACTTCCCATTTCAACCTACTTTCGAATTTTCCCTCCTTTTTGCCATTTTTCAAATGTCATGTAATTCATTTGTCACCGAGAATCGAATCCTGCTAACGATTATCCTGACGACCTCCGTCTGACTGCTTCTTAGTGCAAAATCTGACAGCGTTGTTAACAAAAGCTAGTTGACCGATTTACTTGTCTGATAATTCCTTTTAAACAAGTTGTCATGTGGATTTTATAACTGCATCAAATATTAAAATCGGGCTGATATTTCCATTAAATATTACTGAGATATCGTGAGATGCGGTCTGGTGTGATGTAGGTTTCAGGAAAAATTTTCTTTCAATGTTTCAATCTTTTATTGAAATCTTCTTCACGGTCTGGGATTTGCATACATTGTTTACATTTCAATTAAAAAATATGCAGGAAAAAGGATGCATTGCAAAATATATATTTTTTTATTCAATCAAAGCATTACTACTCACTCAAAGTGTCTGTCTTCTGTGTAATTGTGCCATTCTTGCGTGTCGAGTTGAGTGTGCCAGTGAGATTTTGCTGTTTTATGTTTATATATGTTGCATTTTGAATTCTCACCAGACCACATCTCACGATATTTCAATAGTTATCGAATACCGGTCACTAATCTCTACACATTACCATTAAACAAAACGAGGTTAATTTCTTGCATTGTTATTTTGTAAACTTTTTAAATAACAATATTTTGCATATTTTAACGGTACATACGTCGTAAAAAGCTACTTTGATTTTCTTTTAAAAAGTCTCTTTCACATTAACATCGTTCTAGCCGTTTTAGGACTATGGCGTTTCAATCAGATATTCCAATGTCTCAAAAATCGAAAAAATGTAATTGTCTAAAAATGGATACATTTAAATTTAGACAAAAATTCATCTCTAGGGGTTTCTAGGGGTCTTAATAGAAAATTTCACTTAAATTTTTCAATATAATTATGTCCTGATTTAGTCAAAAAATATTTTTTTTTAGAATTATTTTGAATACAGTTAAATTTTCCTAGCTGTTAACATATTTTTATTGCATTCTACATATTAAATGCTGTAAAATGATATGGTTTTTAAAATTATTTTTTTAACCTTACCCCGGGCCAATTCTCAAGATGTGGCGTATACATGTCCGATATTTGATGTTTAGAATAAAAAATCAATGTTTGAACCAAATCCGTGATCTACCCACCTGGTCGTCCCTTTGCAAGTTTCGGTAGACGGATATTTAACCGACGTAAAAATTCAGAGAGAGAGAAAGTTAAACCGCTTACAATGTAACAGTCCAATTATATAGATTGAAGAGCGTCTTAAACATCCAACTTTCCTAGAAGGATGAACAAGCTAAAAAGTTATAATTAATACATTAACGCCTGAGAAAGTTTTATGCAAGATTCTACCTTGAACCAGAAATTATTATCATTGCATTTTTCGCTTAGAAGACTTATCCTTTTTAAGTCCGAGTTTAAATCTGCCGTCCAATTTTTTATTTTTATTCAATGAAATAACACGATACTTGAATGTTTACTTGAAGGAAAGAGTACCGGGAATAAAATTAAAGTTTTAATAATCCAACGAAAATTCACAGCAACTACTTTATTCATCGTATCTTATAAATGGAATTTTGCTCTTTTCTGAGTGTTACGAAGATAGCAGATTTCTTACCGAATAGGAGAATCTTGTTTTCTCTCATTTCTTTTCTCTACTTGTCAAATGAGACTAAAAGTCTCCATTGTCCATTTCTTTAATGTATTCGAGCTATTTCAGCTCCTCTTCAAATTTTATTCACTTTTCCTCTATAATGAAATGAAATGAAAAGAGCATTAAAAATCCTATAAGATACATTTTTTCACACCAAATACAGTATCAGTTGGTACCTAATTTTTGACGAATTTCCATTTTTTACATATATCAATTAATTTTTGTTTTTATCTAAGGTGTTGGTCGAGATGTCAAAATTAGTGAGATTCAAACCCATGATCTTCGATATTCCTATCTATTGTTTACAGATTTTCTGGCGCTGGAAGGATAGTTGTCTCTACTAATGAAATTTAATAAAGGTCACATGTCATCAGTGTCAAATTAAAGTTTAATTGGTCAGATTTGGTTTTTAGATTAGAAATGTTTTGAAAATGTCATTAAAATGAAAAATTTCTAATAAAGAAAGTCTCGAAATGGATACACGGCCAAGATGTCCACGTTCTTAAAGTCGTCGTTTTATAAGACAATTTTTCTCTTCCCGAAATTTTCTTCCTGCTTCTCTTCGCCCATAAGAACACAGAATTTCTTAATCCTTTATACAGGTCGTCTTAGGCATAGAATATCATCAGTTTTAAGATTTCCCCATATTTAATAAACCTACGGTGTTAAATCTCGCCTCACCATCAATTGAACTGAAAGGTTGTACTAATAAAAAAGTGAAATATCTGGAATAAGTTGAGCCCTGACTATAGGCAGTACTGACTTTTTAGTGCTTTTTAAATTGAATAACTTCTTGAATTTTGTTCGTCAGACAGGGCTATTTGTATACGAAAGTTAAAATTTGTATGAGATGGTACAAATAGGTATCAATTTTGATATCAAATTACAGTAATTTTATTTATTCTATTCTAACGGAAGGCGATAACCTGAAGTGATTATAATCTTGATTAAAATATATTAAACAATACAAATTACTTTTTGTTGTATTAAAGTTGTTTTATTCAAAACTTGGAGCTATTAAGTCTGATCTGTCTCATTCTAATATGCTGGACTATTCAGTTAAAAACAATATTTATTAAATCCATTAGAGCTCGTGGTCCCACCAGTTAACTATTTTTAATTAATTAATCTTTATGTAAGGTTGAGATAAAAAGATCAGCGTCCCGAGCGCGATTCGAACCCACGATCTTCGGCTTGATACGCCGCTACTCAACCACTTGAAACATCGTAACTTCGATCCACTTGGGCACCAACTTCCCATCTCAACCTGCCTTTCCAATTTTCTCTCCTTTTTCCCATTTTCCAAGCGTCGTGTAATCTGTTTGCTTCTCGGCGACAGGTGAAATGGCCAACGAGATCTTAATTGAAAATAATATACTTCATTTTAAATATTAAATCCATAAGAGTTCCTGGTCTTATTGACCAATTCACTTTTTTCGACTGATTAATTTTTATGTATGTTATTGGTTGGGGTCAAATTATTATTTATTAGTATTAATTCTATTAGATTTCTTGATCCGAAATATCCTCTTTTTAATAAAACTAATTTTTATGTAAGATATCGTTTGAAATACAAATAGAAATGATAGTCGAAGGTTGTGGGTTTGAATCCCGCTCCTGACACTGACTTTTCATCTCAACGAAGATCTTACATAAAAATTCTTTATTAATAATTAGTTGGTTTTTTTGGGCAGCTCGACAAATAGTCAGAAATTTTAAAACTTTTTGTTTTCCATCATGGCCATGTGGCATGTCGGCAAGTAATTTTGTTTTGCTTAGATATTACTTATAATAGTAAAAACATTTATAAAAATAAACTGAAATTACAGATGTAAAGCTTTAAGTTTTAAAATATTATGCGGATATGTTAAATTATTAACGTAAGGTAAACTTTTAATTAATTGATTTAAATTATAAGTATTAATATTACCAATATGTATTTTTATAAATAATATTGCTGATGATGAGTATAAATTCCTGCAAATTCCAAATAAATGTTGTTAGTAAAATAATGTTTTTATGTTATTATTTAAATAAACCGTATGGAAATACTTTCTGACATTAACCAACAAATTTCTTTTTATGTGAAACATGATATTATAAAGACAAATTTCTGGAGACAGATCACTATTTGCAGAAGAATTTGTTCATTTATGTGTAATTAGATTGGTCAGACCGTTCGGTTGACTTTTTTATATACAGATTTGATATTGGAAAGAGAGTATGCAAAATTTTATAAGAAAGTAAAGTAGTCTTGGCAGAAGGCAGAAGAATTTTTATTAAAAGGTATTCTCCACGAGGAATATGTGGCTCAGGTTCTTGGCTAAACGTATCACCTCTCGCTTCCTGGTGAACGGTTCAACTGTAAAGTGTATTCTCGTCCTCCGTCATGATGTCTGGAATTAATTTCGCGTCGGATACATGTGACGTGTTTTTGGAGGCGACACATACGCCTTCGGAGTCGTCTCACGTTCAAGAGTCGTCAATGAAAGAGAAGGGGACAAAAGCCGTGTTCCAAAAGGGGGCGAGGGCTCCGTCTCATGAATCTTAACCATCTCAGCAATCGCGTGTTTAATTTGGATTTAAATAAACCCCCAGCTCGTAAATTATTTGCACTCATGGGAGGAATTATAAACAAACCTCATTCAAAATTCATTAAAAGCCAGACTAAGCGTTTGATCGTTTGTAGGAACAAGCAGACTTCAGTCACATTTATAATTACCAGATGAAAAATTACCTCCTCGAGAAGAGTATGATCTCCCTATTGCAGACTATAATTTGTGTTTATTTTCCCGCTTAGAAACATATAACAAGAAAGATAATTGAAATTTCCACCCCGAAGGATTGCCACCCCATGAGGTCCTGGACCTGAAGTTTATATTCGACAGGAGGTCAAGTAACGGGCGGCTGGGCCACGAGGACTTCTCTTGAGCTAAATGCTTGGTGGTTTGAACTACACTACTGGCGGAGTTAGGCTCAAGGGGTTTTTAATTACGAGCCCACTTCACCCTCGAAAATTATCATTTAATCTAAATTAACATAGAATCCCACAAGGAAATTTACTCCTAAGTGAATTGTCTCTTCTCAGTTGTCGGTAGAATATTTGATATTCATTTCCGAACTGCCCGCACTAGTAACAAGCCGAACTCAGGGACATGGAGAACTTTCACAAATAATCCTACATCGACCACAAGCTCACATGCTACTTAAGGGGCTATGGTGACTCTATTTGTAGCCCCTCACTATTCACCACCGTGCACTCTAAAAAAACACATGAGCACAAAGCAAGAAAGAACTATATACAATGAAAACTTCACTTCTTCCAAAACCTAGAAAAGTGGACCCAGAAACGTGCTGTTATGGTCGAGAACCATTCTCATACCCGACAGCATTATACCGCCCAAAAGAATGATTATTATCGTTCAGTAGAATGAAGATATCTTATAAAACTTGAGGAATATTTACTTTTTTTGTAACACGGAGATTGAAAATGAGAAATTAAATATCTTTAAATATAACTTTAAATATCGGTTTGCCTGTCTTTTTTAAATACGAGGGTTCGCGACATGCTTTCCCGTATAATCAGTCGTCACAGGAACAATGAGGATCTTTAACATCCGCACCTAGCCTATTCGGCCTTATCGGAAGTTTTAATTTTTGAGATGAGAGCTGATGCACCTTCACATAGGATAGAATGGCCTATTTGCCGCAGGATTGGTGTTGAAGCGGCCCTCGCTCTGAGGGGCCAAGCTAACCTCTCTTCCCGCTTATCTAATCCGAGAGGTCGAGCCTGTATTAAGCATCAGACCGAATGCCGCGTATAAAAGGCTAACTAAGCCAAAGTACATCAGCCCGGTCTCCAACGCACTCCTTTGATAGAGAAGGGCACTCTATTTCCCGGAGTATTGGGGATTTTCTTGCGTCGAAATTTGCGGATGCGCTCCGGCCGCGGTTTTGTTTAAAGCGGAACTGCTAACCACCATCTAGAACAGCCTACGGCTTGCATTCAAGCTTTTACGTGCAGAGCATACTCGAGTAGGAGCAACCGATTCACTACCCGTTCCCATCCGCCACTACTCACGCATTCGAGGGACTATTCAGCATAATCATAGCGTCCTCAGCGTTTATACGCTGCCATCCGATCCGCCGTATCCCATGAGGCCGGGTGTACAACAGCAAACGTACCACTACGAATCCATGCCAAGTGTAACACGGCCTGAATTTTGGAATATTTCTGTTACGTAGTACACGTAATTAATAGCACTTTCAACACGACACACAATTGCGCAGAAAACAAACACTTTGAGCCCTGAAGATGATGTCAATAAAGATCGAAACGTTGGCACAAGAAAGAAAATGTTTTTCTGAAACCTACATCACACCAGACCGCGTCACACGATTTCTGAGTAATTATATTTTTTATAATTACCTCCCTTTATTTTATGGGGCTTTTTTTCGGAAATATCCAGTATCTTTTAATTTTTTTACGACGTTTCCCAATATCACAGGGTTTACCAACCCTCGGGGTGCCGGTGTTTTTGAAAAAAGCCCATTGTAAGTATGTCGGGTTCGAATCGAGCGGCCCTGCATTCGAACCCGAGTCTTTTATCTTACAGTAATGAGCTCTGTTTCAAAGCCTAGACCATGTTGGCCACCGATGCCCCTTCACCTGTTTTACAAATTTTGCTAGTATAGATTGTCACTAGAGCCCGTATATATATATAAACCTAATATATGTTATATATAATTTGCCCTCAAAATATTAAAATTCTCAGAATGAATGAGCAGAGAGATCATCTGACTAATAATTACTTATTGTTTATAATCTATACATTTTTTTGACCTATAAATATTTATTTTGAACTAAAATAGAACATAAAAATATCAGTTACATAAAAACTATACAAGTTAAACTATTATACAAAATTAATAATTAAGCTTATTTAAGTGCATATTACGAATTAATATTAACAATGATATTTCAAAGTTACTTTCTGTTAAAATACACAGTTGATCGCTTAAAAAATATTTGTGCCTAAAAAAACCCTGCCAAATGTCAACAGTGGTGAAGGGAGCTTACTTGTAGGGCCTTAAAATAAATGGATCCTCGTATAACAACTTAATTCTTTTCATTTAATATTTCATTACTTTACGCCTGCTCAGTGAATTCGAATTTTTTTTAAGGAAACGGATGTTTTATATTTTCTTTTGTAATAAATTCCTGCATCGGCGAGATTTCTGTGCTTCGTGGAAAGAAAATATTCAGTCTTTCTTAGACGAAGCTTCCACTTTTGACGTTTTTTTTAAAGGCTAACTACGTTGGAAATATGCGTGAGGACTGACACTGTCTGTTTTTGTCAACGGGTCTTCTGCTTCCTTCAAAAACCGGTCTACATCAGAAATAGTCATTGTTTTGGGAATAGAAAAAACTGAACCCATTGATTTTGAAAATGGACAGGCCGCAAAGAAAACGAAGATTATTTCAAAAGAATTCGATTATGATTTTTGTTTACTTTTGGTTCCTATAAATTAACTGATAGGTGAATAAATTAAAAATAATACTTATTAGAAAATTATTAATGATTAATGTATATTATGGTTTTTTTGTTATTCTATATGAATAAATTTATTGTGTAGGTTTTAAAACCAAAATGTACGCTAACGTATTTTTGGCATGATTTTATTCTAATTATCGTTTTTCATTATTATGTGTCAAGAAAAGTCGCTAACTCCTAAAAATTTAAAATTTTCATATATCGAAATATGTAACTATTCAGTACAGGAATTTACACCATTTCTTATTTTTTAAATATTTTTTTCCTATGCAATAATGGCTAAAACATATTTAGAATTTTGTGCTTTTTGCATGTTATGAAAATATATAAAAAAGGTACTACAGCGTAAAGTTTATATTGAA
>CM077106.1:24576113-24594038 GCA_039619505.1 Cimex hemipterus | reverse complement strand
GAGAGAGAGAGAGAGAGAGAGAGAGAGAGAGAGAGAGAGAGAGAAGACGAAGACTAGATTTATTAATGCCAGATAAAAACTTACTCCCAATCACGGCGCGCATGGTATGCTAAACCACCATGACTAGACCGTCTTGCAGAACTAATGAACTGGGCGCCGCGCAAATTTGAAGTTCACTTAATATCAACTAATACCTCGTATTTTCTACATTATATAATAATTTTTTGTAAAATGTCGACGAAATAAAAAAGACTAGATCGAATACAACAAGTGAAAATGGTAAAATTACCGTTATTCAAAAGGCTGATTAATATGTGCTTGTATTTTCCGCATATATCGGCTAATTTAACTTAAATTAATAGAATAAAGATAAATCACAAATTATAACCCTTAGTATTTTGGAACAGGTTATATGTATATCAATAGGATCATATTTGTATTTAATTATTTAAAATTAGTTGCAGTGAATTTTATTCTGCTTTTCTTAAATCATCAAGTTTCGAACTAGATACAAATATCGGGGGTTATTCAATTGTTAATAATTGATAAGGACTAAAAAACTATTTTATTTACTGTTTATGACCAAAAGGAAGTAAATGGCAGAATAATATTGTCATAGAAGTATAAATCTTTATAATAAATATTACTTGTTTACTGTTAGTATAGTTGAAGACTTTAACAAAATAAAAGTTTTTCCAAGATTATGTATCAATATATTTACAATTGTTTAGAAGCCGTTAGATGCAGTATGGTGTAGCGTAGGTTCGAAAAATATTTTATTTATCGTGCCAATGTTTCGATCTTTATTGAGATCTTCTTCAAGGCCTGGGATTTATAAACATTTTTTAAATTATACAAATATATGTAAGATGTAAAAAAAATAAATGTATACAATATATAAATTTTAGTTTTAATCAAAGTTTTTGTACCTCTTCTAAGGTTGTTATTTTCTTTGTAGATGCGTCATTTTGTGTGTCATGTTGAAAGTACTAGTGAGATATTAATGCATTTTTTTATATAATTTGGATTTTGGATGAGCAGGGAAGGAAGAGATGATAGAGGTTCATTTTTCTATGAGGTGCCGTTTTTGCCGTTCAATGTTAAAAAATGTGTAATGGTTCGGTCTGATTAACCTTTCAGTACTATATAGATGAGATAATTAGGGGATTAGAAATAGATAGATTCAATCTAAAAATTTTAACATTTTATAAATTTATTTTTTCCCTATTTTACATGCATTTGTATAATTGGAACAATGCTTATAAATCCCAGGCACTGAAGTTGATCTCAATACAGGTCGAAACGTTGGCATGATAAAAAAAATGTTTTTCTAAACCTACAACACACCAGACTGCATCTCATGATCTCTAAATAATTTCTAACAAACAGCCCCTAAACACCACACAATAAATTTACAATTGAAAAATCTATCAGATTAACTATGTTTTTGTTTCTACATTAAAAAAATAAGTTATTTGCATAATGAATAATTTGTTATTAATTAACATTTTTTGGTTTGCTGGAATGTTATATATAGGTTTATAGGTATATAATTAAATTATTTAATATTTTATGTACAACATCATTTTTTAAACGGATTAATGTAGGGTCCAGATTCGTAATTAAAACGACAATTGATATTTCTGTAGTTTTGTAACAGCGATTGAGTTATTGTAGTCTCGTTTTTACATTTCCAGAGGTACAAGTTTCCTGCAAACTTGAAAGTACCTCTGATCAAAGAAGACTTTTTTAGAGGATGTTGTTTTACACCGCAGAAACAAAAAGTTATGACGTTCTTTATTTCCATTTATCTCTTTTAGCGCAAGCCTCCCTTTTTCACTCAATTAACGCGGTCTTTATCTCTTCCCGACGCCTCGATAACATTTTTTTCTTCCCAGCCCCCGCTCGTAAAACATCTGCTTCCGTCACAACCCTCCAGGTCGGGTATTTTTTTTAATTTGCGAAACGAACTAAAAGTGGTGGAAAGGGTGGAACGCCCGCTGCGATAGGGCAATCACAAATAAAAAAAAGGTCCACTCCTATCTTGGTAATTTGTTTATAGGCGCGTCACGTTTAATTTTTCTTGCTTGAGATTTCTCTTTACCTAACTTCCTTAATCCACTAGAAAGCTCTGAATATTAAATTAAACCCCTTGATATTTTTTACTTAATCCCTATCCGGCCCCTTGGTTGGAAAATTAATTTTGCGGCTGCTTACGCTTCCTTTTTTGGAAATGTTTAAAGCTCAGTAAACTTTTCTTTTTAATTATATGGACAAAAAATAAAAGAAGGAATTGTTATAACAACGTTCATTTGCTACAAATAGTTAAGGATGATTTTGAACATTACCACCTGCTTGAGCAAACGGGTGGTTTTTTTTATATACAAAAGATTGGTACCACTCGACATCACAGCTTAACGAGCGAGGTTTTTCAGAGTCCACCTGTAATTTATATCGGGCTTGTGATATGCCACTGACACTAATGTCTCTTTTGGTGAATGTCAGATTTGAATTTGGCCACACCCACTCCGGGAATATTTAAGTGTATGTTTTATTACCTAGGTCTGGCTTGGAGTGAACAACACTTATTTACGGCGGATGGCGGTGTGTCACAGACAATTTATCATCAACAGGGTGAAACGGGGTTTGTCCAGGTTTTATTTAAATGTTTACTATTGTCTCGTCAACGAGTTATGAAAGATTGTTAATCGTCACAAATCCAAATGGTAAAATAATTTAAAACCTAGGAAAAAGATGTTCAAGTATAAAGTGTAACAAAAACTAAAATACCAAATTTTAGTATTTTTAAAAAATCAAGTTATTCCTACTTAAACTCGGCCGAAAGTCGTGCGTTCGAATTCGAATTTCCATTTCAAATAAATTGAGTTTAATTAATTGAGTAATTTATTAAAATAGAAACATTTAGTATAAATATAAGTTAATAATAATCTTCCACTATTAAACGCAAAATATTTTAAAAATAGATAAATATAGTCATCTCAGCATTTCATTACTATTGTGTAAATAAACTGGCAAAATCACTAAAATAAAAAAATCGTAATTACCAACGGGGAACGAATAATAAAAAGGCAGTTTTCTACATTATTTGCTTTGTAACCGGGACCTGAAGAAGCGAGCTGACAGAATGACTACTTTTGTAAGAAAGACTGGTCTATGTGCCCATGCGATTCAAGGGTGCGGTTCCTTGGCACCATACAGGGAGAGTGTAGTAATGCACCCGTTAGGAGAATTATGCTTGAGGTTCCCCTGGTCCAGTTGTTGGAGGAAACAGGATTATATTATGTATTGTAGATATATTACGTATAAAATTGTGCCCATAGTACGTTTTCTGAGTGAATATATTTATTTCCGCGTATGTCTAGTATGGAAGGGCCAAGGGCTCCACGTCACACATACACAGACACACACACTTATATATACACACACACACACACCAGGTTTATCAACACAAGTCTTTCATTTAATGCGTTTTCGGGGCGGTAATGACAGTAATTTGTTATTTGAAATGAGAATCCCATATTTGTATTATACAATTCAATTGTAGAGCGTATTTTATGCCACTTTTACTGAAAAGAAAATTTTACTAGGGTCGATAATTGCTGAGTTCCGCCCAAATTCTTTTCCTTTTGCAAGCAAAAAATGTGTTCTCACTTGTTCTGGCCGAGTTATGCAATTACTTTCTATTTTGTTTTTAGCCGTTTTATTTGATTGAGATATTTATAAATATCACTATTTTGATGTTCTCGTACATCAGGCTAAAATTTTAATATCAACGATCTCTTTTATTGTAATTTTTGTTTTTGATATTTTTTCGTTCATTTGTGTTCTAGTTTGCAATAATGTATACTTTATTATTTATTTCATTTTCTGCTTTCCAAAAAATGCATAGAAGCGCCGGGAAGAGAGATGTATTGTTCCTTTCGTTTACGCTGGGCAGAAAGGAGGCTTGCGTCTATTCTCTGCAGGTTGCTTACGATTACATCCTTATATCTTTGGAATTCATTCAATTTTTTAATTAATTTAATTTTTTCTTCACTTTTTTCAGAGAGTAGTTTCCGGATAGGTCACACCCTGATATTCATATGGTATATTCCTAAATTCATATTAGAATTTGGGTGAGCATGGGTCATTTACCAGAAATGGCCGATTCTATCAAAATTTTTCTTTCAGTAAAAGCTCGAGTCAATTTACGTTTTCGTAGTCAATTCAATCAATTAATTATTCTTTTTCTAAGGTCTTGTTTGAGTGAAAAAAGTCAGTGCCACGATCGGGATTCGAACCACGACATACGTCGCTGCTCTACCACTTGAGCTATCGTGCCTTCGAACCTATCAAAATCTAACTCTCTACCTCAACCTACCTCAATTCTAGTATCGACTTCTAAAATAAAAATATGGTTAACGTGTTAGGGTCATCATTTCAGAAGTTGATACACCTCACACACACAGGCACACATATGTGTGCAGATTAGAACTTACTTATATAAATTAAATCCACGTTGTTTTGGAATATAATTTATATTTGTTTTTTCGATCCGTCCGATTTTAAGTCAACAATAATGCCATGTCGGAACAAGGGCATCGGTAACGTCAAGTGCACATCAAACCGAATAATGGAGGGGTAACGGTATTGTTGGATAAAAGCGTTAAGACAATGAACCCCCGTGACATGTAAACAACCGTAACTTTATCTGACGCATCTATCACTTTTGGCTTTTTGGCCTTTCGATAATCTGTTAGAAACTCTTATTGTCCCTACTGCTAACAAATATAAAAATACTTTTTTCTCTTGTTATTTTACATTATATTTTGTTGCTTGTATGCGATCGTTAGTTGTACAAATAAAATTTTGACGTTATTTAAATTGTATACATGGAAAGTAAAAATTTGCTCAAATTTTGTAACGTTAAAATGTTCCGTTGCTGTGAGTATTTTATTGAAAACTCCACCCTTCGAGAACAATATTATTTACAACGGACTGTATCGCGATTAGCAAACGCGCTCAATTAATCATATATTTTTTTGAGCATGTAATGTCCCGATAAAAGGAACGGCCTGAAAAACAGCACAAACAAAAACAAGAACGCACGCTATGCATTATCTAAATTATCATCTTGAATAACTCGTATAAATTGCCTTAATCTAGATAATAATCAAATAGATCAATTGAATACTTCTGTTATGACACCCGCTCATCAATGATCATTATTAATGAAAATTTAAAAGAATAATTGCAACAGTTTATTTTTTTAACGTAACGTTATTTATTTAATAAATTGAAAATATAATGTTCACTTTAGTCCTTGTTTGCTATGTACTTATTGTCTCTTCTAACATCTGCTCTTTATGACCTAACGTTTTATATATTTCATGTGAGTTTACAAAAGGAAGAAAAATAATGATAACCTTGAAGAAAAAATGACGTTAAGTACTTTATTTACTATAGAACACAGCGCGTATAACTTTTAAGTACAAATAATTAATCTGCAACTAAACTAAATAAGCAATATATAGCAACGTTCGATGGCATTGTGCTTTTTTTTGGGGGGGGGGAGAATATAAATCTTATTATTTTTATATTTAATAGACGAAAACAAACACACAAGTTTTATAAAAATATTTCTTTATCTCTATGGGCCAATTTCGGGACAGAGCCCACTTCCATTTTTCAACTTAAATGGTGTCCAGTTTTCCCGAAGGAGCACCCCGACCTCAAACTATATAATGAAAGAAATATTTTTTTGTTGAAATATTGTGCTTTGATTTGTTCACCTTTTGAATATTAGATATAAGAAGATAAAAAAAAACTTCTTTATTTTGCTTAACAACATAATTACAGTTTGGTTGCACACGATACTACTAGGCCTTACGAGTTGTTATTAATTATAATAAGTTGTAAATAATTAAGTAAGTTATTATAAATTTAAAAATGACAAGAAGGGAGAAATTCGAACAGTTCGACAAGGAAAGTAATAAAATATGTAATAGAAACTGAACTAAATATTATTACAATGGTAGATTTGAAAAAGAAGTGGTTCATTAAATGCCTTAAAAGTCTAAGAAATACGTTAAAAATCATTATGATTATAATTAATCTTTTTATGTAAGGTTTTTGGTTGAAATGAAAAAGTCAGAGTCGTGAGCGAGATTCGAACCCCCGACCTTCGGCTCAATACGTCTCTCTTCCAACCATATGTGCTATCGTCACGATGTAGGTTGAGACGGAGTCCGAGAGGATCGAAGTGACGATAGCTCAAGTGGTAGATCAGCGGGGTCTTGAGTTGAAGGTCGTGGGTTCGAATCCCGCTCTTGAAACTGATTTTTTTAAGTCTCAATCAAGACCTTATAAAGAATAATTAATTGATTGAGAGAAGTAACTTGATCAGTTGATTGAAAAAACGTAAAATGGGTTATTATTAACATCTCAGAATCACAGCTTGATTTTAATGTAGAAAGTTATCACAGACAATGCACGATTTAAATTTTCATAAATTGTATTCCAAGGAGTATAACAAGATATGAAATATCAAGTTAATATATTTTTTAAATATATTGTTTACATATGTAATTGTTTATGCTTGGCGATAATTTAAGGCAAATGTTTTCTTCAAAGTTTGGAAAAAACATTTTTAAGGTATACGTCTGTTGGAGTTGAAATAACTTTGGTTTGTCACGTTTGAAATATGTTAAGTGATAGAAAATTCTAATATTTTATCTGTTATGAATTATTTTATCGTTTTGAGCCGCATGAATTATTGTATAAAATTAGTCACGGTAAAACCTGTCTGAGTTGTCCAACCGCGTTCATATGCAGAATGTTCAGTGCTGACAGTTTTTTTGACTCGCATATCAACGGGATTATTATTCTAATTTAACTCTCGACAAATTATTAACATTAATTCACCTGAATTTCTCACGCTTGTTCTGTTGAGTCAAGGCTGTTTAATGTCTTATAATAAAGAATTTAACTGTTGCAAACGGAATCGAGTTTGATCGGAAAGGAAATGAGACAATGGGATTAATCCAAGCCGGAGGGGTTTAAAAATCAGCCTAGTCTGCAGAATAAAACCAATAAGAAGAAATTAAATTAGAAAATAGGTCGGACACAATGGGTAAGGTCAACCGAAGGAGATTGCCCTGGACTTTAGGGCCGCGTAGCTTGAATTCAGAACGTGATAAGGGTTCTAATGAACAAAGGCCTGGGGACTCAGGGGCGGAGATTTTATTGGCTTGTTGGTCTGTTCGTAGTATGCGTGTCGGCGGGGGGGGGGTGAATGTGGAATTGTAAAAGGCCGTGTGGGGAAATGTGGCAGTCAACAATGCCACACATCCCTCCGGGTTTCGAGGTCCCGGGCAGCGACGGTCGGGAGCAAAAAAAGAACTTCGGACCAAATGAATTCCAGGGTTTTAATTATGCCTTGATTTTTTTAGAAGAGTCTCTTCATTGTAGTTCCAGCTTCGTTACGCTGAAAGAACAGAAAGAATTAGAAAACAGCGTAAAGCATTTGACGTTCCGAACGTTTTTGTTTAATTAAAAAAAAAAAATGTATTTACTTTTGTCTCCTGTGTTTGAAATATTTGAGAACATTTGAAGTAGAATTCCCCGAGAACTCAAAGCAATTTTATACAATACCTGTAACGCTCAGGTTAAAAACAACTCCTTCCTTCTGCTCTAATAAATTACATTCAGTACTCGCTTTTCTTCGGGGCGGAGTTATAAGCAAGTCCTTCATTTCGCGCTAATAAATTAATTTATTACTCGACATTCCTCGGGGCGTGGTTATAAGCAACTCCTTCCTTTCGCGCTAATAAATTACATTTATTACTCGACATTCCTCGGAGCGGGGTTATAAGCAACTCCTTCCATTCGCGCTAATAAATTACATTTATTACTCGACATTCCTCGGAGCGGAGTTATAAGCAAGTCCTTCCTTTCGCGCTAATAAATTACATTGACTACTCGCTTTTCCACAGGCGGGGCTATAAGCAACTCCTTCCTTTCGCGCTAAAAAATTACATTTATTACTCGACATTCCTCGGGGCGGGGTTATAAGCACCTCCTTCCATTCGCGCTAATAAATTATATTTAGTACTCGCTTTTCCACGGGCGGGGCTATAAGTAACTCCTTCCTTTCGCGCTGCTAAATTACATTTAGTACTCGTTATCTAGTTTTTTCCAGGGTTCCGCGGTAGTCATTAATTCCAATAAATTAACAAAATAAACCGGAACAACCATCTATGTGCGCTGCCGTGCTCCAAGACTACGTACAAAATGATGTGCCAAAATATTGTCTATACACTTCAAAATTTTACAACCGAAAAGGTGCATCACTCTATACTATCATTGCGTCGGTTTCTGGCCAGAAGGAGCCCGTGCTGACAATCTTGTATGGCCTATGCGTAGTCTTGCCTGTATGGCTTTTTCCATTTTTGAACCGTTCTTCGTGAGGGACCGGCACCTTTCTTCACCTGCTAAAGTTTATCAAAGTTATTTCTATTTCTACGAACTCAGCAGTTTTTACATTCTCTTTATACTGTATTTGAAATTGATAGGTTTAAATCCGCTGTTCCCATTGACAAGAAAATAGTCAATAGTAATTTGTTGTTAATTAAAAACTATTTGTATTTGTATTGTTACATTAGTTACAACATACTTATTTTAGTGTGAATCAAACTAAAAGAGATCTGAAATCTAGGAGTTTGAATAAAAATTATTTAATTATGACAGTTTGAAAGCATATTTACCAAGACTTTGGCTTTTACGCATTAAGACATGTAATAAATTGTTAGTTGAAATTAAATCAATCACTAAATGATAGTCCAGTGTTTTGTTGAATTTACTTTTAAACCGTCATAATTAAAATATTTTTGTATCAAAACTCGTGTAGTTTTGATCTCGGTTGCTGGGCCGAAAAAAATTATTCCCAGATGAACTGGCCTTGATTTCAACTGTTGACTCTTGGCCGTGTGTCAAATCAAGCTGTGCAGACTCAGAAATATCAAACTGGATGAGGTGCAACCTATTAACCTCTGACACCAGTAAATGTTTAATCATGCCCACATCCATTTCCCAAGAGTCGACACAATGTAAATTTACACTGACACTCCAAGTAAAAGAGGAACATTCACACATTGTTGCCAACAAATTGCAAAGAAGATGACCTTGGGATGAAATTGACTAAGCGTATAAAATATTTATGTGTTAAACCAAGGAAATGAATATATATTCAACAAAATGAAAGGATTACCTTTGAAAACTAAAGAATTAATACCTAGAACACTTTTCAAACTAGTCGCATTTATATTTTGAGCCATTTTATTTCCTGCAAAAAACTATCATAAAAATTATGGGAATACTTATCTATAATATTATTCAAAGAAAGAATTAAATTATTTCAAAAGAAATGTGTTAGAAGAGGATCTGTATAGAGAATCTGATTACCGATGATAAAATATATATGAGCAAATATTTACTAAATCATATTTAGACTATGTTGTTTACTAAATTATTCTCCAAATTACATGACTTTCTGTAAAACGTAAAATGAAGGATCTATTGAAAAATAATTATCCAAATGGTAAACAATCAATTATAAACTGATTGAATATGATTTTATTCATTTAACTTTTTAACTTACTAACACACACAGTTTAATAATTAAAGTAAAGTGTACAATAAAATATCAAATGAAAAATTTGTGTAATAGATCAAAAATTTAAGTATATCGATAATTATGTTCAATCTTTAATTACAATTTTTATTTACAATATCACAAAAATCAATAAATATATTATTAGTTGCTCAACTATATACCTGATGGCATGTGCTAGTCTCTTATGATCCAAAGATAAACTAAACATGTTATACATTTAAAAATTAATTACATGTACAGTATGTATTGTAATAAATTATAAGCAAAAATGAATAATATCAATGTATTTCAGAATTCAATATGTTTCGTGGTCTGATACACCAAATAACTTGTTTCAATTAATTAATCTTTGTGTAAGATGTCGGTTGAAATGAAAAGTCAGTGTCACGAACGGGATTCGAACCCACGAACTTCTGCTCAATACGGCGCTGCTCTAATCACTTGATGTATCATGAATTCGATCCACTCGGACACCGACTACTCTTTTAGGGTGAGATCGGGAGTTGGTATTGAGACGAAGGTCGTGGGTTCGCATCCCGCTCGTGTTACTAAAAATTTAAAGTATAAAAAATAATGAACAATACATAACATCTTAAATAAACAATCGAATACGAGTGATTACTTTTGTCTTTGAGTGTATTTTGGAATTTTACCGAATATTTTTGTGGCTTAAAAGTTTATTTATGGATTATTAAAAGCAAAAGAAGTGGAAATTGGAAACCATATTTTCCAATTTGAAAAAAATCAATACAAACAGTTCTGTATCATGGGAAGTTAAATTAATTTGTTTTTCAATTTATGTTTTTTACGAGGGTTCGCAACACTAGAGGTTATACCAACCCCCGGGGTGCTGGTGTTTTCGAAAAAAGTTTGTATGTGTATCTGGTTTGAATGAAGTCCGCTGGATTCGAACCCAGGACCTTCACCTTGTTCAACTCCTTAACCGTTGCGGCCACCGAGGCGCCCTAAATTAATTATAATCCGTTATATTTATTGGTCTATTGACCAAATTACTTCTCTCAATTGATTAATCTTTTTATGTAAGGTTTTTGCTTGAAATGAAAACGTTAGTGCCATGAACGGTATTCGAACCCATGGCCGGCGATGTATTTAGCCGATGGCCGTTTGTTCGAAACCCATTCGTGGCACTAACTTTTTTATTTTAACCGAAAACCTTACATAAAAAGATTTATTAAATAATTAAATAATAATGATTTCTGTAATGAAACTATATGACGTTAGAAGAAGCAAATCTACCATTGTAATAATATTTAGTTCTGTTTGGATTTCATGTCTTATTACTTTCCTTGTCAAATTTGGGATGTAAAGTGCTCGTTATTATCCAAGAGAACACTATATACCGCACGTAAATTATCCTTGTTTCTCTTATGATTTATTGCATCCGTTTCTATATCTCCATCTTTGTATTTCTCAAGAGAGATAAGCAGTTTTATTTTTGATGAAAACGACGACAACCTAACCTGAAATTCGATAAATCATTGTTCACTACTACTGGGGCTATTCACGATGTTACCTCGTGGTAACTCGAATAGAGAAATGTCTTGCAAGATCGTGATCGTCTTGTTATTTTCTTAGCATGTTAAAGGTTAATTTTTCCGCAATGCTGCGCGGCGATTGGTAGAACAAAAAATAAAGCTACAACCCTTCTTCAATGATTGTTGTTTGTTTTTGGTTTGTTTTGTGTTGAATTATAAGTTGCCAAAAGTTAGTAAAAAAGCAAAATTAATCAACTTTTCGATTCAAAATGCTATCCATGCACTCGAAAAGTATAACAGATGACACCCTTCAATTCGTGCAGGCGTACTGAACGTGTATACTAACACAACTTTATAGGATAGGGATAGTATATTATGAAGGAAAGTACAAAAACAGGTCAGAAATTTAAGAATTTGTCTGATTTTTATATATATTTATTTTATTTATTGCTATCTGTACATAATATATATTGAGAAAATAGTTTAGTTATAAACAGGACCTGTCAGACCAGGAGGCAGTTGGGAGAAAAACCAACCAGTGCTGGAATTCTCTTTTATTTTATTAGCGAAGGGTTAAAGTTAATTCGGTGGGTTAGACAGAAGGTCACGAGGCCATCGTCGTTTTCAACGGCGCGGAGGATTGTAAGGGTGAGATGTTGAGGAAAGAATTAGAGTTAGTGAGTTAGAGTGGAGGGAGAGTTTAGAGTGGAATGTAAAGAAGCCGATTCGGATGAGATCTTTCACGAAAGGCATTTTAAGATCTTATGGATCGTTTGATTGGTAACATAGAAGGGGGGATTGAGGATACGGTGGAGAACTTTAGATTGAAAAGACTGAACTCGTTGGATTTTCAATGATTTGGCCGAGCCCCACAGCTCACCTCCAGGTACAAATAAGTCTATGGGTGTTTTGTAAGAACCTCTTACAAGAAGAAGACGTTAGTTTGTTATGTATGCTTAGTTTTGATTTTGGCCCAAGTATGAGTAGTCCATATCTTTTGTTGTTCTTGCCGTTTTAATGGTGTATGTGGGTTACCATCTAAGTAAATCCCAAGTAGCGGACTTGGTTCGAATGGTGGTATTATCTAGTAAATGTGCACTGGTGGAGAGGTTTGACGTTTATGTGTAAACGCAACTTGTTGGCTTTTTTGTTCGTTTAACCTGATCCGCCACTGATTGCACGAGTTGGTAATAAGGTTCAAGTGTTGTTGGAATGCTTCTGTTGCTAGGTTAGGATTTGAGTGTGTTGATAAAATTGCGTTGTGGGCATGTCAGCAGTGTAGACGGATACTTCCTTGTGGAACGTCATCTTTGATTGATATGATAGGTGAAAAATCGATGCGATTCTTCGTTTAAACCATCGATCTGAGAGGAATGATGTCACGGTAAGATAGTAGGAATGAAGGAAGATACATTGTAACTTGTAGAGGAGGTCGTGGTGCCATACTCGGTTAAATGCTTCTGTAACGTGCAGAAATACGGATGAGTAGTACTGTCTATTTTCTAGAGCGGACGATATTGTGTCGACTATCGGAAGCATTGCTGAACAGTAAACTGGATACTTCGAGACCCAAATTGATGGTTGGAATTACGTTTGGAAAGTTGAATATAGGTTCACTATTTTCGTGGTCCGCTCGACCAATAAATATAAGACAATTACTTACGGTTTTCTGTTGAGATGAAAAAAAGTTAATGGCACGAGAGGGATTCGAACCCACGACCTTCGGTTAGATACGCCGCTGCTCTCTATCATGACCTCGATCCACTCGGACATCAACTCCCCATCTCAACCTCACCTTCCGAAGGTCGTGTGTTCGAATCCCTCTCGTGCCATTAACTTTTTTTCATCTCAACTGAAAACCGTAATTAATTGTTGAATATAGGAATCAGTCTTTTAAAGAGGCTAAATTCAAAGATTTTGGATAAAAAGGAAGAAAGCATATCGGTCTCTAAAAGGTATTTAAGGATACAAATACGTGTAAAAAAAGCTTTAAATTCATGGCTGCCATGTTGGTTACCTACGCTCTAACGGATAGCAATGTGAATAAATTCTCGAACTATCATCTATCATTGGACGTCCCACTGACCATTTAGATCGGGCAATGTTAACTAGCCGATTCTTACAAGTCTGTGCCAACATTTTTCTCGATCGAACATGACCTAACAGATTTAACATGGTTAACACAAAGATCGTGAATCCTCCTACTATTTTCTTACATTCAGTCTTCTTTTTCTATACATTTAAAGGAAATATGAATATTTAAAAATATTTAGCAAACAACTGAAATTATTCAAGTTGGGAAGGTGAACGACCCTCGACGGATGACAAATTTTAATCCAACCAGAAGTACCAACAGTATCATGTTCCAACCGGAAATGCTGTGGAAATGAATATTTTAAAATGCTTTAGCAATAGTAAATTATACTGTTTATTATCAATCACGGGCACAATAAAAAATTTGATTTGTGTTAGCAATTCTCGCAGTGTTATCAATTGGTGACATTAAAAAATTATTGGTAAATAATTTAAGTTTAATTAACGGGTATAATAAACTTTGAGGGAGTATCAAGTGACAGAAAAGGCGGCATTAATCACTTGGAACACGAAGGGAAAAGATTTTTTTGCTGTTTCTTTAATAAAGATCTGTTTTGAAGCTATGCAAGGCAGAAGCCGACTGCAGGGCCAAGTCTGCCGCCAGGGGCGGCAAAAACAGTCTCGGACAAGTTTCGTCCTCCCTTCAGTAATTAATATGAAATCCGGACTCGCCTTTGGACGGTGTTGGATGACGAGAGGAAAAACGCCACCCTTAAAGGATCAAGTGGGGAAAAATCCCGTGTTTATTTTCATATGCAATGAGACGGCCGTAGGATTTGCATATTTAAATTTCTCGTGCAAGCCCACACATTTACTTTCAACGTAGTGTTTGAAAAAGAAAGCGCCATTTTACATATTTACAGAAAGATCATGATCAATATTTGCTAGAATTATAGTTTTATTAGGTTTGCAATAAAGTTAAACAATGGATTTGTAAAATACTGCTTTGACTAGAAAGTTGTTGAATGTTCTTTTTGTCTTACTCAATCATTCTTCAAACATAGCCACTTTTGGTGTTTGTAAATATGTTTTTGAGAGATTTTTAGGTCAGAAAGTTTATGAACATTTAGTTTGATCGTTTCCTGTATTCTTCCTGTTTTAGTTAGGCAAAGCGATTTAGTTTGTTTATTATTTTTTTTCAATTGTGTTTTTTTTAAACAGAAGTTTCACAATAATGCTATAATGGTTCTGATACTAGCAGCGACACGGCGAAAAGTTCATCAGTTTTGCAAGAACCGCATGTCATGTTGGTTTAGCATACTGTCCGCGCCGTGAATGGGAGAGTACTTGTTTTCTAAAAAAACCCCACGGTAGATAAAAATATTGAAAACACGGAAAAGAAAACCAGAAATAAATTGCGATCTTTTGGACCAGTAGTCGACTTTGGAAAAATCTATAGGATTATTATAAAATTCATATATTATATACTTTACAATTAAACCGACAGGTGCGTTACAAAATTGGATAAAAACTGAAGATCGGCCGAAAGTTCAATCATGAAATTCATTTTAAAAAAATGAAACCCAATTCTTTAACATCCAAAGAATAATCATCAAATGCTTACATAAACATCCTCACAGCGAGTTTTGAAATTCACAACATACAGTTTATTTGGATATCGAGGTTATCCACAATTTAGATGTACTATTTTTTAAATATTTACACAGCATATATTGTACTGTATATAGAAAAATTACAAATAATATTAATTTATTTCTATATAGTGGTTTAATTACCACATTACTTATTTCAATTAATTATCATTTCTATGTAAGGTCTTGGGTGAGTTGAAAAAGCTACCCTCACGAACGGGGTGGTGGGTTAGAATCCCCTTCGTGACACTAGTTTTTATCTCAACCAAAACCCTTCATGAAACGTACAATTAATTGAAACAATAAATATCTATTCATCTGAAAATTTGAAGCGTACTTTGAATAGTTAAAAATAAAAAGGAAAAATAGATAAACTTTAGCGTTGCTGGAAACAGAAAAACTTAAGCTGAACCAACATTCACAAAGCTACAGTTGGAGAGGGCTAAACTCAGAGGAGTGGTAGACTATTTACCGGTTACTAACATCTGTGAAAATATGTAGACAATATGAAATTGAGCATAATCAGTTTGTAGATTTTGCAATGAGGAGAAAGAAATACACAAGAAAAACAGCTACCCATGTACAAAGAAAACCAAGGGAAAGGAAGCAACGACAGATAATGACCAATTTAATATATAAACCAAAACAAATCGAATCGACAGAATGAACCAAAAGGCTAGGAGACTTTCGATCGACTTTCTATCACCATGATCATTTCCATCATAAACTTAAATAATGCCTGTTTTACTTGAAAATCGCCAAGTGGTTCTAAATATGATTTGTAAATCGTTGATAGATTTGTGTTGTTCGTTGAAAACGAAGAGTCCCTTGGCAACGGGTGAGTCGATTTACCATTTTCAGGGATTTGAAAGATAATTAATTTCGTAAGATTTTCCGGAATGAGTTATTCCATCGATCCATCGTACTGTGGAATAAAACAATATTTATGTAAATAGAATTTCATGTTATCAATGAAAACACTGTCTATTGTAACGTAAAATGTATAATAATTAATTTAAAAAAGCTAAATTAATAATTGCCTTTGTGACGACACACTAAATGATTTTGTTTTTAACTGTTATGGAAATGGAGCTATTTATAATAAATATAATTATAATAAGTAGCAGTAAATGTAAAAAATCAGTAATTTTTTGCGTGGTATCTAATGACCGTTAATTGATGAATATTTAGAGAAGGTACCGGTGTAACGTAGGTTTAGAAAAACATTCTCCTTATCGTGCCAACGTTTCGAACTTTATTGAGAACATCTTCAGAGACTAGATTTATGAACATTGTCTAATTACAGAAATACGTGTAAAATGTGAAATAATGAATTTATCCAATAATAGAAATTTTAGATTCAATCAAATTATTTGTACTCAAAGTGTTTGTTTGCTGTGTAGATAGGTCATTATTGTCTTTCCTGTTTAGAATACCAGTGTGATGTTAATGTTTTTTGTTTATATACGTTAGATTTTGAAAAATTGTGGAAAGAAGTTGGGATAGAATTTTTTCTATGAGTCGGCTTCTTTGAGGTGAAAGGAGTCGACAATGAGAAAAATGGGTAATGGTTCGGCCTGTTTAGATTTTCAGGATGATTAAAAAAATAAACAGGGATAATTAGGTGATTACATATATTTTGATTGAATCTAAAATTTCTATCATTGTATAAATTCGTATAATTGAAAAAATATTTATCGATCCCAGGCCCTGAATGATTGCAATACAGGTCGAAACGTTGGCACTATGAAGAAAATGTTTTTCTGATACCTACATCACACCAGACCGCATCACGCGATCTTTTAATAATGTTTATTTAAAAAAAAAGTTTAAATCTAAATTACTGATCCACCATTTATCCACCTTTTAAAACTGCCCTAGAAATTAATATAATAAATAACGAAAAATGTGTTTATTGTAAAGTGGTTTGTTTATTAGACGGTTGATGAAAATGACTAAGAGAAATGTAATGTTTTAAGATTAAACATCCCAGGGACAAGGGGATTTGAGCAGAATGCGAGTTTACAACCACAGGAAACGCGATCTTATGAAATCATCTCTTTGCGAGCTTTTTTGTCGGTGTAATTACTTTGTTGTATTGTTGGGGATAACAAATGAGAGAGCGATCCTCTACCCGCCGCCTTTCTTGTTTGTGATTTGGGATGGAAACGACTGCGGGGGGCGCGGAGTTACCTTTTCACTTTCAAAGTTTCTTCATTAATTCAGCATTGTGAGACAAATGAACTGAGTCGTGCCATTCCCCACCCATGCTGCTTCCTGCCGGCCTAAATCCCTCTCCACTACCAACCCTTTATGTGATTAAACAAACCCTTGGTGGTCTAGCGTTGCTACCCCCTCCTTTTGTCAGGGAATAGGCCAAATACAAACACAGCCGTTGTTTATGTCAAAACGTTCAGTCCATTATCAAATATTTTCGATCCATAAACGATTCCCTACTGAAAACATTTTCCAAACGTTTATATCGTTTATAGAATGGTACAGTCAGTGCAAAGTAATCAAGCAAGAAACAATTTCCTCGTTTTGCCCTTTAACCATAAAGCTAATGAAAACGTTTTGTTAAAACCATAATGTAAAATTTAGTGTTTATTTATGTTAATATGTAACGAATCACCATGAATCACTTTTATTTACTGGTGTAAGTTTTTATAAAACACGACCTTTTATTTTTTGCGTTATTTAAAACGCATGGCTCTAAAAGTAGTTTTTCAAGTAGATTCTGCTGGCACTATTAGTTTGTTTGTAAGTTTGCGCGGCGCCTTAAGCCTACTTGGTGTGATTCTTTATTTTTTCAAAGTCCTTTCATTTCTACAGAAAACGAAACCAGAAAATTTAAAATTTAACAATTTGATATTGATGTTTTTTTCAGAATTTGAACTAGTTAAAAAAGAGAAAAATTGAAAATTTAACTGAATAAAGGAAAATAAAATTAAACTCAGTTAAACCAACTCTACAGAAAGAGTCAATTAAAAAAAAAAAGGAATTAAAAAGAAAAGGAAAGCAGAAGGAGAGAGAGAGAGAGAGAGAGAGAGAGAGAGAGAGAGAGAGAGAG
>CM077106.1:24558861-24569295 GCA_039619505.1 Cimex hemipterus | reverse complement strand
CGACCCCCCCCCCCTTTAAAGTTTATTTCCCTGATGAATTATAATTTTTCTGCCTAAAATTTATCTTTGATTTTATAGAAAATTAAAAGGTTTTGCATTGTTTAGAAACTGCTATTAATAAAATTAGCCAATTAGGTTGTGGGTAGGAAATTCGTTTTGAAAGCGACAGGATGACTACAAAAAGGCAGACATTTTTTTATTTGTTCTAAGATATGATCTTATATTTATTAAAATTATAAGTTTAAGGATATTGGGTTGACTGATCTTATGTGGCTTATTTAATCAACGTAATTTCTTTAAAGGTAAGCATTTTGTTCAAGCATCAAAATCAAGCTTGAAATCCCGATATGTGAAACTTCCCCTGATGAATTAGATTGTTCATATTTTGGGTCTGCAGTTTGCCTCAGATTTTAAATAAATAAATTAATACCTTTTGTATCGTTTAGAAACAGCTATTGTGGAAATCAGGAAATGAAGCTATTGCGGGTAGGATTCGCTTTGAAGCTGACAGGATGACTGTAAATCCAAAGAAGCAAACATTTCTTTGAGCAGGTGCTGAATAAGCTTATCTGCTTACTCGACCTTGATAACGTTTGCATAGCACTTTGTTAAATTGGTTAGAACCTAACACGCCCGGTAAAACGCATGTTGGAGGACTAAAATCGTCTGAGCCCACCCTAATTCAATTATATGTTGAGTACAAAAAGAACCAGTTTTAAGTCTCTTGCTTAATTTTAGAAATGATTTACTCTTTCTGCTTCATCAGTTTTGCATGTGATTCTTTTTTTTTCTTTCAAACCAAGACTTCTTGTGCAACAACGTATTGATGACGTGTCTGTTATGATATTGATTTTCATATTTTAAATGATACTTTAAAGTACAGTTTTATTTTATAAATATAAATCCATTTACTTTTTGTAGTGGTCAATTGACCAAGTTACTTTTTTCAATGAATTATTCTTTCTATGTAAGTTCTTGATAGAGATAAAAAAGTTAGTGCCACGTGCGGACTTCGAACCCCACGACCTTCAGCTAATACGCCGCTGCTCTAGCAGTTGAGCTATCGTGACATTATAAATATAATTCGGTGTTTAAATAAGAACTGAAAACAATTATTTACGTCGTCATAGATCCTCGATAGGTGAAAATATACGCCATGCCGGTGCACGTAAACATGAATCCGTGGAAAGTACGGCCCGCAGGAAACATTGGCCGGTGACTTATTAACCCGATAGAAACATCACGCACAACCTCGGCTCGAGAATTGAATCTCGACACCCGGCGGCTTCCGAATTGAATAATTTACAAGAGGAAAAGGAAAGGCCGCTGCATAAACTTTACATGGACCCTACAAGGGAATCCTGACTTCACAGATAGATTTTTTACCATCTCCGGTCATATTTCTCTAAATTTAAACTCATGCTGGCTATTTTCGACTAGTGCGGTTGGACACCCTGTTTGATGCTAGTAAAATATAGTATATGTGAATAATATGATTAAATAAGATAAAAAATGTTGATCAACTATTCTACGATAATAATATAAACAAATTAATCAAAAACTTCGTTTTATCCATTATGACACTTTCAGAAACTGACCCTTTCTGTTTTGTGGAAAGTATGGTTTAGTCCTAAAAGATTTTTAGATTATTATGTGTAAATATAATAAATACAATATTTCCTTACAACGCAAAACTACTGAAAATTGCATATTTGCAACTTATTTTGTTTTGTAATCTTTTTTTTGACACAGTTAAATGTTTACTTATCTCAGGTTTCATTATTTTATCCAGTTTTTTTTAACCGAAGGAAAAACAAGGAGGATTAAAAAACTCTTTGGCTGGAAACATTTCATAAAATGGAGAAACTTGAGATCACTGAAACTTCAGCCCCAGAAAAACACACATCACCGATAACAAAACTAAACAGGAAATCTAATACTGATTACAAGTAAATGAGTTACGAAAGATTTGAACAATTCTCAAAAACAAAAAATGAAAAGGATGTAGTTAAAAAAGAAAAATACAGTTTTGCTGGAAAAATCCATAAAATGGTGATACCTGAATACTTTGGCTTTACATAAAAAGAAGAACAAACTGGCAAAAAATTGACGGTCTGTAACGTACATAGTGATAGTTTAATTCTTATCAAATTTTGACTATAAATGTTGAACGAATAGAATTTATCTGTTTCCGTATATTACTGTAATTAAGTATATTCGGCAAAATTTGAACAAATGATAATTCAATAAAACACATCTATTTGTTATTTGTAACAATAGTGCACCGACCCCTTCAGTTTTATTAGGTTATTAATCTCTACAAGAAATTTAAACACTTTCCTTGACGAATTATTAAAATATTATAAGTTATATTATTTTACGTAAATGCTAAACAGAAGTGTTAAAAATTACATATTAATATGATGTGCAAAGTTTTTTTTTTTTTGTTTTTCGTGTTTGATATTTCCATGTAAAAAGCTATCAGATCTTTCGGTCGTTATTTTACATTTAATGAATATTAAGATTATTAGTCTTTCGTGTTTAATTTTATTGGTAATGATCATTTTTTTCTGGGGTTTGTGAGGGGGGGGATTAAAAGTTAAAAATTTCAAACGAATAAGGAAGCCTCCAAAGGCGATTCATCGAAGATGGGTCAGCTGGAGACTTTAAGACAGCGGGGGTGATTGGAATGATCATCAGTCGCCATTTTTCGCCATCATTGTCCAACTGTAATTAGTCATAATAAATAGAAAATATTAAAATTTTTGAAAAAAAAAAAAGATTTTGGAAGGTGTTTGATCAATTATTTTGAAAATATTCAAAGTATAAATATTAAGAACGTTTATTTTTGAGTATTTAATTTAAAAAAGGCTCAAAAGGTTACTTGAGATTTTAACTAACATCCAATTGTAAGTTATTTACTTTTTATTTTATATGTTTAATTATTTTCATCAAATTGGATTCATATTTCAATTTTAACAATAAATTAATTTTTATTTTTGTGGCTATTTCGTTTTTATTTTTTTCTCTCATTTTATAAAAACTTTAATAACGTCAGATGTTGACATTTCAAAGTCCTCAGGATTCACTATTTTATGGATCATTTCCAGGCAAAGGAAAAACATAGAGAATGAAAAAAAAAGGAAAAACAGTTTCGAAAACAAATAATTTTATGATAATTAACGAATTTATACATACTTTTTGATGCAGTTTATCTTTTGTAAAAATTTTCTCTTCTATTCTACTAGATTTTGTGGAAAAGCAGTAAAATAAAATACACATTATATTTTATTACATGTAGAGCAATCGCACCCAAACTTAATTCTACAAAAGAGAAAGGATCAATTGCTCTATTTGCCTTAATGGATGAAATTTTGTGTTTTTTTACATTAATTTGTTTATGTTTTTTCTGCCAAATATAGTAAAATATATGAATGAAAGTTTAAAAAACATAAACTGAATGGAGAAGGATGTATAATCGTAGTTGAACTGTAGAATGATAGAACTTTGGGTTTTGGCAATTATAATTTTTTTTCCAACTAGTTCTTTTTAAAATAAAACTGAACTATTTCATGCTTTTATCAATTTTATGGGGTTCTCCAACGAAGAGAAGAGAAAATATAAAATTTACGCGTGGGCTTATTGGGCTTAAACTATAAATATTGTGAAACAGAAGTTATCGATTGCACCGTGTGTTGTAAAAGATGGAAAGGTGTGTTTTATTTTATTGTTATTGGGCCAATTTTCGTAAATATTGAGGAAAATGTTCGAATGTAGATAAACTTATGGGAATATAATTTATTATCAAAATTAAAGAAGAAGGACAATCTCATAGAGCATTCAAGACTGTAAATTTTTTGACATATTGTTACTTTTTTTTATAATAAAACTAAACTATTTCAGGTTTCACTATTTAATGAAGTTTTTCAATAAAATAATTTTTTTCACCTCCCTAGTGGACTCGATCTATAAATCAAAACAGGTGCCCATTTCACTATGTGTTATATAGGAGGAAAAGGTGTGCTTTATTTTATTGTTATTGTGCCAATTCAAGTAAATATAGCGGAAAATGTTTGAAGATAAACTTAACGGAAAATAATTTACAGTCAAAATTCAATACGACCCGCGCATACGGAACTGTTAATTTTTTTGACAAACAAAACTAAACTATTTTACGTTTCACTATTCAATGGAGTTTTTTCCCATCAAAGAATATTTCACCTTCGTGCCAGAATTGAACTATAAATCTTTAAAACCGAAGAGGTCAATTGCGCACTATATTACAAACATTGGAGAGACTAATCCAAGGAAAATATATGAGAAAATAGAGGAATAAAATAATACGAATTTAAAAAATGTTAATTAAAAAGATATCAAAAATTAAAAAGATCACACAAAATATAAAATATTGCAATTCTGCTTATAGAAAGTAACTCGTAAACCTTTGCAAATAGTTAATTAAAAAAAGTTATTAATTTATTGAATCAAAATTTCCATGGATTCTCTCCAAAAAACGTTAATTTAATGAAAACAAAAAATATTTATATATGTATGTAAGTGTAGTTCATGACTAACACGAAAGGAAGAGAATTAGGATGGAAATAAACGGATCTTGTAAAATGTTTCTTGTATTGTTTTGTACATTGTCGTTAGGAGTTATGTTTTTATCTTCCCTTTTCCCAACAAAAACTATCCCGTTTCAAATCTGTAACGAAGTGTAATAAAACAAACCGGGGCCCGATAGGGAATTTATCCCGGCGCCACAAAAAAGAAAAAAAAATAAGAAAAAAAAAGTTTTTTAATATTGATGGAAGCAACGTGACGGAGTGGCTTAATATATATCGGCGGACCGCATTTTTCTTCTTTGTATTTCACATAAAAAATGTAAAAAATAAAACATTAATGCCTTCCACGTTGGCCAAGAAGGTTGAGATATCGAAGCTATTCCACATTATTGGTTAATGACGCGGGAACGCCCCTCCTCACTCCCACAATTTTTTTTCTTCTCTCCCTCCGGGTAGCCAAAGAAGGTAAAAAAATACTCCCACGCAATGGGGAGGTGAGAAAAAAAACAAGCTTTGTAAAAATATTCTCTCTTTTGTCGCGTAGCATATATATTTTATGGCCATCGCCGATTTAGAAATAAACAATTTTTACAATTATTGATTATTCACACTGAATCCTCTTCCAATACCGCTAATGTTGCGCGTTTTTTCTATAGTGTTTAGTGATCATTAGTTAATTACTTGGAGATCGTGACGTACGTGTGAAAAAAACAGTTTCATTATTGTGCCAACTGTAATGGAATTTCAATTGAGAATAATTGGAAAAAATATTATAAAGTGGTAATGAATTTCGTTCGTCGCGCCCAACGGAAAGCGGACGTTAAGTACACCTGCCTGGAATTATGTTACTAGAAAGAACAAATTCCCAAACGTAGATGCTAGGTTGTTTTAAGTAATAGCGATGTCTTTCAGAAACCTTTTTGCTTATTGTCCATGTATAATTGAAATCTGTTTGTAGAATCCCATTTTGTTCTTCGTTCTTCTCGGGTAGAAATATGTAGTATTTAGTGACCGTTATTTAATGATTGTTTTGGAGATCGGGAAATGCGGTAGGTTCGGAAAAACATGTTCCTTATTGAGCCAACGTTTCGATTTTTATTTCGATCGTCTTCAGGCCTTGTTTGTTTTGTTGTGTTGTTTTTTGAGAGGACTGTGTTTGTTTTCCTTGCAGATGTGAGATTATTGTGTGTAGGGTTGAGAATAACACACACTTTGTGCACTGAAGATGATCTAAATAAAATCGAAACGTTGGCACAATAAAGAAAATGTTTTTCCAAACCTACATTACAAAAAACAGCATTTCACCATCTCCAAATGATTATTAATTAACTGTCACTAAATACTATACATTTCTACTCGAAAAGAACGAAGAACAACACGGGATTTTACGAACAGATTTCAATTATACATGGACAATTAGCAAAGAGGATTCTGAAGGAAATCTTTTGTACTGAAAATAAACTAGTATCTACGTTCAGGTTTTTCTTATTTGAAATAAAGTAAAGTAATTCCAGGCAGGAGGACTTAACGTCCCACTTCCCGTCGAGCGCCCCGAACGCAAGTTCAGTACCACTTTAGAATATTTTTTCTAATTGTTCTCAATGTGTAGGATTTGGATCCATAGTCGACCGCCTTAATCACTCGGCCATCGGGATCCAACAAATTCTTCTATTAGGAAAAAACGATAAAACGCTGAAACCCCTGCCATTTTAATTTCGTTCCAATAAAAATTGAAACTATATTCATAGTTATTTTAATTTTATTATATTTTGTTGTGTATTGTATAAATAACTGAATGGAACTTTTATAATGGCTAATTTTTCCCTGATTGGTAATTATTCCTTAAACCGCGTCCAAAATTTAAAACAAGTAAACCCTGAAAGTCAAAATAGTGTGGCCGAAAAACATAGATAAGTGCGTACAAATTTAGTGGAGATATGTTATAAATGCTGTTACAACTTTGTCTCATTTAAAAATTTACTTTACTTATAACATTGAAAGTTTTATTAAGTATTTCTTATTCTCTTGTAAACAATAAAACAAATTAAATAGACTTTTTACTTTACACAGGTTTAAAACATCCGTTCGACTAATATTTTATGTCTATTAGAAATGAAATTTTTCAAATATTATACCAATTTACAAATTAATACAAATATAAGTCTTTATTAACAAACATATAAAAATATAATATAAAATAAATATTATATATTTCAACTCAGTACACAATAATGTTGACACATCTGTACGGAAAACAAAAACTTTGAGCACTGAAGATGATTTCAATAAAGATCGAAACGATGGCACGATAAAGAAAATGTTTTTCTAAAACCTATGTCCCACCAGACCGCATCCCACGGTCTCCAAATAATCATTACCTGTTTTCTGTTCTCTAAGAATGATTTCTGGCTTTCTGTCTCTGTTAGATTTACGAACCCTGAGGTCAATTTGATTGTATTTAAGAGAGAAGTACATTGAAAATGACATTTAAAAAACCTTTTATTTAATGTGGCGCAAGGACAAACGGACGGTGGCTTATTAGCCTCTGTAAATGTGCCTTCGGCGATATTGTCAGTCGGTTGAGTTGTTTCCCTACTTTTTTCTGGTAAATTAAGCCTTATCATTAACTCGATTATTGTTACAATAATTATCGCTACGTTTGTAAAATTATAAATATTGATCAACCAGAGATTAATAGCTCGATTTTTATTGATGGATAAAATTTGTTGGAGTAAAGAAACACGAGGAAAAGAGGTTTTTATCCAAAATAATAATCTCGCATAAACTTAAGGTAGTTAACATTATGATCCTTTATTTTAAAAGGGGCAGAAAGGAGTTAAGTTCCCTTTATTTGTAATTCCTTTTGTACATGAGAGATATCTTTTTCTTTATATATCTCAATCTAATTCCTCCAAGTAGTTACGGTACAAATGAAGCCTGAATTTTTTGTTATAGGGGGAAATGTTTCTGTTAAAAAATGCATCATTTATCCGGTTGAAAAATAATATTAAATATTCTGTTTCGTAAATGCGGGGTGTAATGAGTACCCGTCGCCGGTAGGGAATGTGAATGATGAATTATAGAAGCACTCACCTTGATTGTGATAGAGTTTTCTTCAAAAACAATAGCGGCGAGACTAACGCTTCAACAATGCGTCAGAACGTGCCTATAGAAAATTCATACTGTTTTTCTCTTTCAGTGGAAAATCGCCTGGCGAATATGAGACGGACCGGGCTCTCAATGCATTAATTTTCAAGACCCGCGCTTATATTTTATTACACTTGAACGGGTACTAACACTATCGACAAATTTCAAAACAATAATAATATAAAAAAAGCAAAAAAAAAAAAAAGAGGGAGAGCCCGCTGGCTGTAAACCTCTATACATTATCACACGATGAGGAAGGGGCAATGCTTTACCAAGAGAAAGGCCTGAGGATTTTCCTGCGCTAAAAATAGTTGCCGTCGTTAAAGAAGATATATTGAGTCCAAGACCGTAGCATTTAAAAAAAAGAAGAAAAAAAATACAAGCTACAGTTATATACAAAAGGAAGAAAACGTTCGGTAGAAGGGGTTAAAAATATCCGGAAAGGATTTATGATTATAATTCCCTCTCAGATTAATTACCAAGCGGAATAAATGTGGAGTTTAATTCAAAAATGTGTCAGTTTATTAGACAAATAATTCCCCGTTAACAATATACACTTTACATTTTTTTCAACCTCATATAGTTTTTATTCAATCGAACATAAAAAGAAGTATATTACATTTATGACTCATGCTTCTTGGATGTTATCTTTTGAAATTTACAGGACATACTTGAGACTTCCAAACGTTTTCTTTTTACTTGGAAGCAAATTGAAACCAGTATTAAATAAATTTACATCAAACAACTAAATATTTTTTTATGAGGATATTAAAAGAAAGGTAAAAATTAGCTTTGTCAGTCAATCATTTCCAACTAATCAAAATCAAATTTCACTTAACTTGTAATAATTTTTTTCTTTTTATAAATATACTCACAGAACAAATTTAATGCTGGACATTGTGAAACCCAGCATATATAGGTGCATATAAACCTGCATATTTCCTTACGTATTAGAGCAATCGAAATAATATCGAATACATGAGGTAATTTTCGACCAATGCAATCATTACAATTATTTGACAGTTAAGGTGGAGTTTATGTGTCATAGATATAGTTCGGATGATCCATACTTTCACTTTATAAGACCAGTACTAAGGTGTTCTGTAGCTGTATGTGAGACATAAGTAAGAGCGTTTATCATGAAGTCGTGAGAAAGCTCTGTATCGTGACATAACTAGGTGACGATTTGTCATGTGTGAAGATTCGATGTCACACGTTTGTCGAAGTACAGCTTCAGGCAACTTTTTTCAGAAGTGGGGAGTTTTGGCTACGTCAAATAATTAGATATTTAAGTCGATGTAAATGGTGACATAGGGCACTAAATAAGAGCATAGACGATGGCTCGTAGATTCTAAAAAATGAAATGTTTCAAGGAACCTTAAAATTTGATTCTATATGGTCAAATAGTTCAAAAAATAATGTTTATTACGGAAAGTCAGATTTGATAGATTACCCAGCAGTCTTTCAAGAAGTCACGCGTCTCTGTCTCTTGAGACATGTACGACGATGAACGATGTACACCCGATGGTAGGTACGGCATTTGGACGTGGGCACTAAATAGTAGATGTGTGTAAATGTCATTAACCTGTCTATTCACACGTTTATTGTAATTTTCCACCGAACTACTACTCTAGGTATGCGACATGATTTTGCAGGAGATGAATTGAATCGTAATGAAAGTAAAAACGGCAGAGCATACACATAGGTGATAAGGATAGTACGAGAGTAGCGAAATATTCAATGGATTATTAGAGGATGGGTCTTAAGATATCTCCTTGGGATCGAGTGCTTTGGAATCTTTTCCATTGATCGGTTATGTAGGGTCTTGAAGATCTGGGAGTACTTAGGGAAGAATATGTGCAGCTATGATATGTAGAGGATTAAGCTGAAGATAAATTCTTAGGGCACCTGCGGGAGATAAAAACTGGTAGAAAAGATCTACTGTCTTGAACCTGTCGATTAAGTAGGATTTTAAGATTAGTAATTTAAAATGTATATAATTATTAGACCTCAAAATAGGTACTACAAACTAATAGTTAACAGGTTAATTGTTTTGTTACAGCCAAATTTTTCAGCCAGGCCCATGTGTTGTTTATGTTTCAATGTCGTGAAGAGATGAGGGAGTGGCCACAGGCCTGATATGTTTGAAATCATGGCATTTGAATGAGTCGTCTTCGTCGGGGACGTTGTATGAGGAGAAGAGTGTGCATTTTTTTTCTGTAAAATTTATTAACATCCTTTTTCCAATTGAAAACATTCAATATTTTCGAAAACAAAATGTAAAAGCGTTTATATAGACAATTTATTGAAACTATAACTATTTTTACATTTAATGTACTAAATAGCAATAACATTTAGTTTTATTAATTACTAAGCAATCATTTATTTTGTTCCAACTAATAGAAAGGAAAATTCCAGATGCAAAAATGAAAAACGACACAACAGTAACAGACAGTAATAAAAAGGGAATTAAAATAGTCAAAGAGGAAGTTTTATGTTATAAATGATCCTAACTTTAATTTTTCTAATTCATTTAACGTTTAAATAACATAAGATTTATTTATGGATAACCATTCAAAAATCTGACCAAATCTGGTAGAATATGACCGTTGGTAGCCGAGTGGTTAGCGAGAGAGATTCTCGGCTAGTAGACCCGGGTTCGATTCCCGCCGTCGCCTCTGGCCCTTTTTTTCACGATACCCTTCCCCCCAACAAACGAATA
>CM077106.1:24522910-24550852 GCA_039619505.1 Cimex hemipterus | reverse complement strand
ATATATATATATATATATACATTACATTTATTATATACAGTATTTTTATATTTATTTTTATTGTTGTTATAACACCCAACACATCTCTCACGATTTAGAGTTTTTTTCTATATATATATATATTTTTTCTCACTTTCTGTCTGTCTGTCTGTCTCTCTCTCTCTCTCTCTCTCTCTCTCTCTGTCCTCTCTTTCTTTCTCGTCTTACTATTATCTTTATTTATCTGTGCCTATTTTTCTATGTATCTCTCTATCTAACGTTATCCAACGTACCATGTATAATTGATTGAAAAAAACAAACAAAAAAACTCAAATTATTGGCGTCTTCACTACAACGAGGGTTTGCAAATCTAACGAATTTTTGCCGTGCGTTTGCGCAAAATTATCAAAGCGTCATTTAGTTGTGCTGTGAAATATATGGGTAAGGATAAAAATTTAAAATCATAAAAAAATATATAGACAAATCACTGATGATAAGCAAATTGTAAAAAACGGGTAATGAACAAAATAAAAAATAAGAAACGAGGAAGTAAATATCTTACGAAAGTAGTACGGTTGAAATCCACTTTGTGCCTTTTGCCTTGTCAAGTTCAAAGAAATTTTTTATTTTAACCGTTTATTTTGCATAAACGACTTTGTAATATTATATATATGTACTATAACTTCTTGCCTTTCTCTTTAAAGTATGACAGTATGTGGATAAAGGGCTGAAAATTTGTTTTTTTCCGTGGACCCACGTTGGTTTAATTGATGCCAGTTATGAATGAGAGTTTGAGCCGAGTTGAAAACAAGGGAGGGAAAACTGCCTTTTTAGATGGTGGCAATTGATGAATAAGACTGACCTTCATCCTCTTATTATTGAAAACTTGTCTTTTTCCGAGTTGCATATTTCCTCGTGATTAATTACCTAGGTCTACAACACTCTCTCTTTATGTTCTCGCCGGTGCTCAAATGAACAACCCCCTCCGATAGACCTCGTAATTAGTGTTTTAGCCAAGTTTATAATTAGTGAGTCAAACTGGAAATAACAAAGAGGAAGGGTTTTGGACATAACGCGTCTCTGTTCAAAATAATTGGCAATTAATACATCCAATCTTACTTCCCACTATTGGACCCTTTACGTAGAACGTTCAAAGTCCTCTCCTCGCGTAGATGTCAGGCAATTAAACTTCTCTATACATTGCTAACAAATGTGAGGTAACTTATGGAAAACTATCTTAAAGCTTGAATTTTGCTTAACAAGGACGGACTAAGTTTTAATCAAGGCAGATTTTCTCCTACTATACTGTATCGTGATGGATGAAACGTAGTGTATGTCGGAGAAAATAACTGATCTGACACTTGTAAACCGTATTTTAAACTATGACAATAAGGAAAAATTTCGAATCATCTATATGTAGAATTTTTTTATTTGTCACGTCAAGCCATGTGAGAATAAGAGATAAATTTGAGATAATTTCGATAGATAAATAGAGATATGTAGATAAATATATTGAAAGATAGGTATACACATACAAAAATAAAGAAACATAGATACAGAGAGAGTTAAAGAGAAAGAAAGATTAAAAATGTGTAAGAGGGAGAAATTAAAAGAGTGAGAGATAGATAGATAGAGAGTGAGAGAGAGAGAGAGAGAGAGAGAGAGAGAGAGAGAGAGAGAGAGAGCAAACAGCCAGACAGACAGACAGAGACAGAGACAGAGAGGAGAAGAGATATAGTGAGGAACTATATATGTACATATATATGTGGATAGATGGATAGATAGAATTACTTTTTGTACTGACAATTTCCGTTAGGCATGGTCATTTTTGTTCTAATTAAATTGAGCTTGTCTGAAAGATTTTGCTCGGATTCGGGAAAGGAATACGATCTCTGTATAGAAGGGGTAAGAGAAAAGCCTAATTTGTTCCATGTCAAAGGGAAGCATAGAAAGTGTAAGGGCCTCTCTTTGGCCTCCGTTCTCCAGTAACTCAGTAACTTCAGTGAGTACACTGGCCTGCAAAGTAAAGAGGATAACGATAAGGAATCCTAGAAGATAAGCCCATCATAAAAACTCTTCCTCTTCAGCCAAAGTATACCATCATTTTTGACATACCCTTTGACTACCAAGCATACAAAAACTAGTTTAAATTGAGAGGTTATTCACAGCATGTTAGAAAGACAACTTGTGTAGATGTCAATATAAACTATGTACTTACCTAGTACATTAAAATATTCGAATAAAGGGAAATTACAACAAAGTAGCAACACGTAAAGTAGTAATCTTTTTAAAATAATTGTAATGATGATATAATCGTTTATGTAATCAGAGGTATATTGCTGAATTATCTATGACAACCACCATTATTTCAACATGTTTGCGTTGAAACATTGAAAAATCCTAAATTCCAAATAGATTGATTTAAATAAATTCTGGCTAGTAAAGATACCTAAAAAAATTATTACAACGATTTTCCATTATTGTAAATTTTATTATTGTATCAGTCGCCAGGAATTGACTGATAGAAATATTTAAAATTTACGAATGATCAAGAAAAACGTAAATGTTTAAACAAATCGTTTAGAAGCATTCTGATTTAATGGTTAAAGCAGAGGTTATGCGATGAGTGGTTTTTACTTTTTACAATGTGCTACTTCATTTGAATTTACCATATGATGAAAATCGTTGGTATTATATCGACTCACGTGTAAATGTATTTAAATCCAAAATAAAGATTATTTCATAAATTTGCTTTATTATTTTCCTGCTTTCACTTTGGTTTGACTGGAAGGTTTATGATAGTATTTTGACTCAAAAACCTGCTCCAAATAAAAATAACGGACAATTTTTTGAAACGTATATGTACAAATATCAATCTATGCTTTTACCTAATGTACCCTAGTTTATAAGAATATAATCAATTTATTTATGAACGCATTTGACATTAAAAGCATTTGATATGTAATATAGTTTGGTTTGTTTATTAGCTTGAGCTTTTGGTCGATTCGTTTGATCGAATTCGTTTCAATCAAATTCAGTTTTCGTTTCAAAAGGTGTACAGCTACTATAGTAGATATATAGATAGATAATACTAGGTAACTAATTTAGTAGTACTTTCCGAAAGGATAGTTCCTACTCACAGTAAGTTGTTCTGCAACGATCCGGATTTCGAGCCTATTAGCTCATCATCAGGTTGACCCTAGACCTCCTAAATATATGCCTATTATCTAATTATTGTAAATTCAATAACAAATTCTACGAAATGAAAGGGTTACCAATGGGGCCTCCACTATCCCTACTTTGTGCTGAAATATTCATGATTAATTTCGAAAAAATATTTTCAAATCAAAGAACAAATTAATTAAATATGTTCATTTCTGGAAACGCTATGTATACGATATGTTATGCATATGGTCGGGAACGTTAAGTAAAGTTCGAATGTAAAGCCGAAAGTTTGGTTAACTTTTACCACATTTTTCTTATTGTAGTTGATTTATAAATTTTTTCCTTTTTGCATGCCTCGTACAAATGTTGGCACATTTTACAAACAATAATTTAAAGTTAATTACTTGTAAAAATTATTTTAAATAGGTGAAATATTGTGGGAATTTGAGTAATTTATCCAAGCATCTATCACCATATTGTTTTTTTTTTTGTGTTTTGTTTAATAAACGGTTTGTATTTTGTATTTTTATTCAAACATTAAGTTATTCATGGGTAAAATTTTTTAATTCTTTACGGGTCTATACATTTTTTGCATCGATCCGATCAAAAAAAAATATAAACGATTGGCATTAAAATTTTTGATATATACTTTTCACGAGGATAGTTTGTGGTATCGGTAAAACTCAATCTACGGCTGAGGCGACCGGCGCACAGTTCGTTAGTTTCGCAAGACCCAGCGGTCATGACGGTTTTGCATACTTTGTGAGCCGTGAAATCGGCTAAGGCTGACTGGTTAGGGCAATCTTTATTTCGTTTCCAGAGAGAATACGGCAAAAAAGCTGAAAATTTAATACAGCGAAGACGGACCAAAATGATCGGATATGACGAAATATAAAAATTGGTAATGTAAACTAATCAGATTAAAAATCAAATATAATAAAACCACCAGCTGACAAATAAAACATTTTATTATTTTCATAATAAATGAATTTCTGTAATTAAAATCATTACTTAAATTTCTAGCCCCACCCACAATTAAAGATAGTTGGTTTCTCTCCACACTGCCTCCTGGTCTGGCAGATCTATCAGGTTCAACTATTTGCTCAATGTATACTATGTACAGATAGCAATAAATAAAATAAATAATCAAAAAAAAATTTCTAGCAACATCAAACCAATTAATTATTTACGCGTGTTTCTTGATTAAGACGCAATATTCAAATTTGTTTTTAATTCCTTTCACTTAAGAAGAATGACAAAACAATTTCTTTTGAGAATGTTAAAAACTAAATATCATTAGTAGGTATTATTATTAAAAACGTGTACTCACCAAATACCATTGTTGTACGTACAAAGGGTCAGGGAACGTGAGCCAGCCGGGCGAAGGGGTCGAAACGTTCCAAACGCTCAGCCCTTCTCGCTTGGCCCTTTTTTTCGCAACTTGTTGAGCCACCCATTCAACCTAGAATCATCAACATACACTACAATATACAATCCTCTTTTGGCAAAATGACAACAATATTAATTATTCCGGCTCCAATGGCCCGCGAAGGGGGCATTTTATATTTGTTTTCTATTCACAGATGTATATATAGCTTTTAGAAAATATTACCAAGGCGCCTTTCCGTAAATCAAACGTTATGTTTTAAAACGATTTATTGTTCGATTGGCTTTTGTTTATACTTTTCTATATGAAAGAACACACGGCTTATAGAAATACAAAAATTACATTCGTTTATTTGTCGATGCATGATGTAAAATTAAGTATTATATCATCTGTATATTGTTTCATGGTATTTTATTTATTGAAATCTATAATATGCCATTAAACCTAAATCATTATGAGTATCATTGAGCATCTAATGAAGGGATCAAATTTCGAACAGCTCAATGTGTGTCCAGTTTCTAGCCAACCACTAATTACTAATTTACTATATTTGATAGAAACTAATCCGACCGTTATTTTCCAGAACGATATAGACGACTGAATAAGTTATTAATTATAAAGCTGTTTTTGTGTTATACAATAAAAACAAATAGTAAAGAAAAATAAATATCAAGATAAATTTTGCAGTATTTTGTTCTGTCCATACTCCTTGGTTTAAACTGTCAAACGCGATTTTGTTTTAAGCCATCTTCACTCGGGAATTGTCACGATAATAAATAAGTTTATATTTATTAGGGTTCGTGGCCCGCTTGGCCAAAAAAATTCTTTTCAATTAATTGACCTTTAAGTAAGGTTTTGGTTGAGATAAAAAATCCGCTTGCGACGCTGATTTATTTACCTCAACAAAATCATAATTAAAAATAAATTAATTTAAAGTAACTAGTAAAGTTGAAAAGTTGTAAAAATATCTGAGACCTGAAAGCAAAGAAGTAGGCGAGCAAACATGATCGGCATAAAAAAAACTACAAATTCCTTTTATACCAAAAGATCTATCTTATTCAGTTATCATGTAAAACAAGTATACATTTAAGCAGAATTTAATATACAAACAGACACATTGTAAAATATATTTTTTAGTAATGAATAGAAAGGAAGTCTATAATTTTTTAAATTGTATAATTAATATTTCTTCACACTTATTTTTTATGTGATGTGATACTTCTTTTACTTATTAAATATTAATTCATTTACGTTTCTGTCGCCAATTGACCAACTTCCTACTTTCAATTAATTATTCTTTTTATGTAAGGTCTAGGTTGAAATAAAAATTGTCTGGGTCACGAGCGAGATTCGATCCCATGATCTTTGGCTAAATACGCCACTGGTCTATAACTTGAACTATCGTGACATCGATTCTTTCGACGCAAACTTTACATCTCAACCTAAAACCGTTCGAATTTTATCCCTTTTTGCCTTTTTTCTAATGTCGTTTTATCTGGGGTAGATTCTCAGTGACTTTAGACTCAATTGACTTACTTCTTTCAGTTCTAGATTGGGATGGAGAGTTGATGTCCGAAAGGATCGAAGTCATGATAGCTCAAGTGGTAAAATTTAACCAAAGATCGTGGGTTCGAATTCCGCTCGTGACACTGACTTTTTAACTCAACAAAGCCAAAAGTTGGTCAATTGATTACTAAAACTTAAATAAATTATTTACTAATTTCGTCTAAACTTAATAGTCGTGTAATAAAATGATGAAGAATTTCATATCTCATTGCGATTGATCATCTACTAATTTCTTCCACGAATCCAATGGAGTTTTATATTGAGCCTCAAAATCCGCTTTCTTTCTATCAATTTGTGAGATTTACAAGGTGGAAAAATGTAAGATTTCCCCCGAGGAGCCCGTTGTCATGGGCGGCGATGGCTCCCTCGTTAATAACCTCGGAAATTGTCATCCACCCCCTCGGACAGCCAGCACACTGCATGGGATGACACGTTATTAATCCAGTGAGGGAGTGAAGGCGAACCAATCGATTATCCCTTTCAATTATCTTCGGCCTTCGTCAAATTTGAAAAATCTGTTATTTTCCTAACAATATCAATTCAGACGTTTGTTCTTTCGGTGGGGTGGGAACGTTTTGAAAATACAACTAGTTGGTTTGAAATGATACATTTGTTACCATAAATTAAAAATGTTCAGTTGTGTGGTGGTAACTTCTCCCTGAGAACAAAAATAAATATAATTTCGACTGTATAGTAAAATCTTTACAAGGAATCTGATATAGGGTGCTAAACCTTTAGTTTTCAACGATTATTTATGTCTATCTTTGCTAGTTGAATCTACCATGCGTTCAGACGTGATTTAGCAGAGTTATAAGCTGGGTAAAACGAGTTTGACAAATCAATGAGCTAAGAAAACAGGCCAAATTTATTGTAACCACCAAATCTACAATTTCCTGTCAATCTGTAAATGAATTCAACAGTATATCATCCTACTATCTCAGTTTAAATTATTTTATGTTTTAGTAAATTATGTATAGTACTTGCTAATAATATCAATTCTGATATACTTTTCACGTTTGGGTGTGTAAAAAATTAGTAGGGCTGGTGTTAGTAATTAGCAAAAATGCTTTTGACACATACCAAGATATTACTCATCACAAATGTGTTTACAATATTTTTTTTCAAACCGTCACACTACTAACTTTAAGAATGCCCCTGGAATCCATAAGAAATCGGCCAACGCCGGCATTCACTATGAGGGATTAATGGGCATGGCAGTTTTGAGGCCATTGTCAATTAATGCGACGTGGCAAGTTCTCGGAATGGGAATGTGGCGGCTCAAGCAATAAGGTTAGAATGATTCGAAAAGTTGGCATGAAACGTTTGGAATTAAATACGGATAACGTCCTTGAAAAAGGGAATGTTGAGGTCTTTGTGAATGCACTGTATGAACCACACAGCTCCGTAAATTCAAAGTGGCCAGTTTAGTTTTGGCAGATAAGGCAGATTTCGGTCCTAGAAATTTTCTTGGTAGTCAAAATATTCCGTTGAGATGAAGCCTTTTATATCCTTTGTTCATGGTACATCTAGTCATCTCTCTAGGTAAAGTCTTCAGTATTTGACAATGGAATTCGATATCTCTATCATTGATGGGAAATGGTGAAGAAGACCAGCTTTTTCAATGTGAAAGTTAACTTAGCCCATTTTTCTTCATTTCTAACTCTTGTCCTCTATTTTCCTACCATTCTCCAATAATTTCTAGGCGTTTGGATTCGAGTTAGAGGGCAAAATTGCTGTTTCGGTTGTATTGGTTTGGTAATGTCAGGAGTATAAATGTTATAAATGATGGAACAAACAATGCTCCTATCTGAGGCAGAAATATATTATTTAACTTTTTTTAAAAAAAATTTTCTGAATTCTTCTATGTTTTTTCACAAAGGGTTTCTTTTTCCTTTCTGAGAAGTGTTAATTCAATGAGGCAAAATTTAGTAAAATTATTTATGTTGTTATTACGGCTGTTGTCCTTTTCATTGTGTTACGGGGAATAATGGATAATGAGATCCAAGATTATATGATAACCGTATTTCAAACAAAAATTTCTGAAAACTACAGTAAAAGCCGATATGTGAAAAATATTTAACGATTTTTTAAATTAGATAATTATTCAGATATCGTGCATCTCGAATCTCTACACAAATTAGATAATATTGTAAATTATATTTACTACAAGATTTTTGGTTGGCATTACATGCACTTTATTGCTATGTTATTAATTTATGATATGGAAAAAATAGGATACTAGGAAGCGGAGTTTGCACTCCCCAGGCACTGCAGCCTTTATTGTACTTTCCTTTTTCCTTGGTTCTGTGCACTAAACTCAATTCTTCTTCTTAGAAGTATCAGGTCATTGACTGTCGCTGCTGCAATTTGATTTACTAAGTTTTTTCCGTATGTTATGTTAAATCTCTATGGGGCTTTTTCTTAGCATTTGAAAATGATATGAGAGACTGTTTTTCCTCCTTATTACATAATCTGCAGATGGGATCTACGTTGTGTTAGTGTTTTACTGCCGGTTAGTTATCCTATCACTCCTCTGAGTTAAGCGCTCTCCTGTTGCAACAGTGATTTTACCATGTTGGTGAGGGTTGTTTCATGATAAGTTTACTACATCTAGCACCGCTCGAGTTTATTTTTTTGTTTTGTTTGAGTCCATTCTGCCATGAAGAATTCTTTTTATGTTTTTGTTAAAGTATACGTTCAGGGCGTATGGTCTAGCAGATCCTCCTCTTGACAGACTGTCTGCTTTGTCTTTTATATTGCTCGACGTGAGGCTATCGTAGGCGGTGCTCCTCCAGGGGGTGGTTAGATATTGTATTTTAAACAAAAACCGCGGCTGGAGCGAATCCGGAAGTTTCGACCCTAGAGAAGCCCCAATACTCTGGGAAATAGAGTGCCCTTCTCTATCTAGGGAGCGCGCTGGAGACCGGGCTGATGGACTTCGGTTTAGGTAGCCGTTTGCGCCCGGTATACGGTCTGATGCCTAACGCAAACCCTGCCACTTGGATGGATCTACACCAATACTGTGACAGTGACACGATTCCGTCGAATGTGGAGGTGGATCAGCTCTCATGTTAAAAATAAAACGGTGGAACGTTAAAGATCCTCAGAGTCCTTTTTAGGATGGAGCAAGTTTGTGGGACATGAATGAGGAAATGTCTGATTTGTCGTTACCCAAAATTCCCCTGTGCCATGGCACCCAAGATATCATCAGGTTTTGGAGATTTTGGATGCATCCACTGTCTAATTTTGATGGAATTTACATGCTTATTAGTTGCTCCCCTTATGAGGATTGTTTTGCCAGTGTAACCTCTTTTAAGATTTTCCAGGGGAGGAATAATTGATACATTTTAGATCCATGATTAGGTTATATAAAAACCTTATTACAAAAAAAAAATCATCTGAAAACAGAAATTTAATTAGATAATATTGTAAATAATATTCACTACAAGATTTTTAGTTAGCAAGACATGAATATTTGTTACTATATGTCTAGTGTAATCTCATTTGATGTTAAAGGTTAATTTTTTCTAATGTAAAATGTTGGAAAATAAAAAGAAAATCGAACAGAAAATATTGAAGTTTCCACTTTTTTCCAATTTAAAACTGACGAAAAAGATTTAATTAATAAAAACCGAACTCGTTTTATCTAAGCCCGGCTTTGAGGGATACCGAACCGTTTTAACAATTACCTTATCGCTGGATATAAGGGGAGGGCTTCCTCGACGTCGCATCCTTTCGGAATTAGATTATTCTTCAGAGTGGTGGGATGAGAAACTGGATTAGGCGGGAGTCACTTCCGTGCAAGGTAAATCTGGTTTAGCGGTTGCAAATCTCCCCGGATAAGGCGGGCACCTCCGTTTATCCGTCGTTTACAACATTACTATGTACCAGTACGTTGAAGCTTCGTTAACCGTATGTTGTTTGACGAGTTCAAAAATTGTTTAACATGTAAATGGAACTAATATATGTTAAGAGGATTAATATTACTTCTACTTTATTAAAAAGTTGTTTCTTAAATTTCTGTTTGGTAAAAGTAAGGTCGAAAACCATTATTGTTTTGTAGTAAATAACGACTATATATTTAAGCATTGAATTAAACCTTTGTAATATCAAATTAAATATATTGAAAATTATCGAGGAGGTAAAATTTTAGAAAATATATTTCTTATTCCGTAATAAACAACATTCGGTCAGTGAGTTAATGAGAACAAGAGAATCGATTAATTTATTTTTTATAATCGCAGAATCATTAAACCAAGAGGATTGAAATGGTATCTATCTTTGGACATTGATTATGACAACAACCTTTTCGTTGTATTTTAGTGTGTAAAATTGAAGTGTAGATAAAAACATATATTGTATATGAAACAATATTTTTAGTATTTAGCAAGAATATTTAACTAGGACTTTTCATCGCAGTGGGTAAATGTGATAACCGATATATTGATAAAAAGTTGATGTTTCAGTCCTAAAATTAGGTGACCTCATTAGGCCTGATAATTTTACTGGGTTTATATATTTTGCATATTTTCATTTTATTTATTACAATAAACTGACTGTCGATCAGTTCATTGTATTGATTATGTTGATTAACGTTGGTTCAGTTTGGATGGCTATTGAGGCCAGTACGAAGGATTTTGTTATGCTGAACAATACGCCATTAACGTCTAGTTTTGGCTGCAAAACATCTGGCCAATTAATGTTTTGGCAGTACGTTATGTTGCTTAAAAGCGTTCTTTTCTAAATAATAATTTAGAACCGTATACACATAAACTGTATGACAAAGGTAATTATAAGTCATCTTTCATACTACATATTTGCCCAGAAATGCATTCAAACTAACTAACCATTAGATGAAAATTATATAATTTTTATATTCTAATGGTTTCAGTATCTGTCTTCTTCAAAACAAGCAAAACATATGAGAGCTAAATTTTCATATAGGAAGGCTTATACTCAATCTCTGTAGTGAAGCAACTGTGGGCTTGGATTCATGGAATAAAATTGTTTTGAGCAACTTTTCTCTAAATGAACATCTACTCAGGATTTTGCTCAAAATTAAATATCCGAATTTCAAACTTGATAATCCTTCTTGGGTGAGGACAATTTCTTTTTTTTACCATTCTTGCTGTGAACGTGATACTTAAGCAATCATATCAAGGAGAAATGATGTGTGGTAGAATAAAGGATGGCTTTGGTTGAACTTATGAAAAGGAATAGCAATGATTTTTAGTTCAATGAATCTATGAATTTTATCTGCCAAACAACCTAATACAGCAAGGTGGCTGTTGACGCCCAAGAAGCTTTCATTTTTGTTGTTTTCGGCTGATCAAGATTCGCCCTGGGAGGCCCTGTTTAACTCGTTGAGACCCCATTGTTTTTATTTTGGCGTGATAACGCCGGTGTCTTCGGCCTTTCCCCAGGAGTAAATCAATCTCTCGCTTGCCTGGGTCAGCACAGAACGCACCGTTTATCATATCGATTTTCTTTCGATATTCACCATCGATTTCGTCTATTCAACACCTTGTCGTCACATCACCGACCTTACGGATCGTCATCCAGCTCAGGCACCTTAGTCGACGTGAAACCCAGCAGCAGCCTCCAGCTCAACACCTCTTATTTTGATTGTTTGAAGAAGCGAGTCATCAACCCACCAAGTACCTTTTCATTTCGTCTTTTATTTAACTTTTAATTTTTGTTTTGGTAAAACAAAAGCGAGTAGTCAACCCACCAAGTACCTTTTTATTTTGTTTTGTTTTAAACATTATTTTAATTTTTTTTGTAAAAGCAAAGCGAATCGTCATCTCACCAAGTACATTTTGTTTGTTTTGGTGTTCCTAAAACCCTGGCCAGTAGGTTTGATTATAAATTATATTATATATATTAGGGACATTTCTTTTACCTTTTTTAGTAAATAAATTGTAAATATTCAATTCTTTAATTTTAACGATTATCAATCTCCCCCTCCTTTCCCAAATCCGTCTTAAATATAATACTTAGTTGCCACCTATTTAAAAGTACAACACAACAACATTTAATTGTACATCTTGAAACGGGTACGGAAGTTTGTGGGAATTAAGATCCGTCCTTCCCCCTAACAGTAGCAAAGACGTGTAATTATTGAAAAAAGTACTTCCACCTTAATTATTAAAGAAGTGTCAATCAATTTTATGACTGCACTTAAGAGGGATGATTTAACAGAAAGAAGGGTAGTAGAGTGTAAGATGTAATAATGTGGTATTGTGTATTCCAAGTTAAAATTGTGGATATGCGTGTGAATGTGAATATAAAATTTTCTAGATGTTATATTACTTATTATTTAATAACGAAGTTTTAAATTATTTACAAGCAGTATTTTTTTACATTTATTTTGTTAGAGGTTTGGTTAGATCTTAATGGAACTTTGGTGTTGGGTAGCTCTTTGGCAGACTTAATTTTCAGTACAGCTTGCCAAAAGAGAGTAGCAGAACGATTTTTCCGTAGTGCGCTGTAAGGAACCGGCGAGGAGCGAAATCATTTTTTCGTTTATTACTTCGTTTTCCCGGAGCCTTGGAGGAAACTCCGGCCGAACTATATAACTCCCTTTAATATATGATTTAACTCGGGGAAATTCTGAACTTTTCCGTCCGACTTTTATTTACAGCTCTGGTCTACGACAAGTAATTATAAAGGAGCCGGAGGGTTGGACCTAGATGGGGCATATTTTAGCCGGGAGAAAGTAAATTTTTATGACTTTCTCGCGATTAGGCCTTTCCCGCTCTTATCTGTGCTTGTGTTCCACAAATTCCTGTTGGTCCATTTCGGCAAACTGTGCTCGGGAGCACATAACACAGGGCCAAAACGTTTATTCTCAGCAAACAACCTAGCTTCCTGAATTGATTGAACTTAGGTTTGTTAATATTATTTTTTCAAAGCCGATAAATAGAAAATATTACGAACAAACAATATCAATCTATTAGTAGCTATACTTCAATAAGAATGAGCAATGAAAGAGTTAAAATTCGATTCTAGTAACAGAAATCATTACTTTTCCACCATCTTAGAATGTATAAAGTAATTATGACAGCATAATTGACACTTAGCTTTAAAACTTTTCTTGTTAAAGTCGAAGTTTACACGACCGGTCACTAATGAGCTTTGACTTTTGAAAGCGTTTCCGTTCACTTTCATCTAACAGTTGTGTAATTAATAATTCCCCATATTTACAAAACGCAATTATACAATACAATATATAATTTCAGTTGTTCTTAAATTAGTTAAATTGAATATTCTATTAGTTAAATATATAAATTCATAACTTTGAATATAATGTGATTATTCGTCTTGTTAAAAATTGATTATTTTAATATGATTGAATCGTATTGCATGTAAATTATGTATATTAATTTTAATTTAAGAAGACTGGGCTTATAGGAAAAAAGGTCCTTCTTACCAGAAAGCGCTTAGGTGATACCTCGTGCTAGGTGATACGGAAACCTTATATTAGGGGAGAGAGAGAGAGACCTCGCAGGTATATTGTTTAAAGAAATTAGCTCCGTAAAAACATCCTTAATATACATCCAATCTCGGGGTCTATAAATAATTTAAATTGATCTTTGTGTGTGGTATGAGTTTTTTATTAGAATGAATGTATTTATTTGCGCAAGTCGAGGGGTATCCCAATAACACTAAAGAATATCGATTACTCTGTGGTAGTGTGAACAAAGTTGGTGAGATAATGTTATTTATTAAAGTGAATAGGTATTAATTACTTAATTAACCCGAGGACTATCGAGTACTATGTTTTAGCTGAACAAATATGGCGGGTGAATTTTATTTATATATTCATTAGATTTCCTGGTCCTGACCAAATAACTTCTTTCAATTAAATGAAAAATGGCAAAAACTAGGGAAAATTCGGTGGGGGTTGAGACGGAAGGTCCGAGTGGATCGAAGTCACGATAGCTCAAGTGGTAGAGCAGTATTTAGCTGAAGTTCGTTGGTTCGAATCCCGCTCTTGACACGGACATTTTTATCCCAGCTTAAAAACTAGAAATTAATTGGATGATATTAACTGGTCAAGCGGACCACGAAAAATAGTGAATTGGTCATAAAATTTACAATCATAATAACTGACTTTTAAAAAATTAAGCAGTCTTTAAAGCTCATTAGTAGGGGCAACATTTCTTTAAGCGCAACGCGTTTGCTAATACATTCAGAACCAAAAATCTTCTTTTTTTACGAGGGTTCACAACTGCAGAGGTCATATAAACCCTCAGGGTGCTGGTGTTTTAGAAAAAAAAGCCCAATTATAAGTATGTCGGATTCGAATCCAGGGCCGCTGGATTCGAACCCGGACCTTGACCTTATAGGGATGAGCGCCATGTCAAAGATGAAACCTTGCGGCCACCGACGCCCCCCCCTTACTGAACCTTTACACAAAAACGTTGAAAACATTTAAATAATTATCTTGTGTCTCAATTTCTATTTTGTTTATTTAATGTTACAAAAAATTATTCTTATAGGGTCATTAGTGTTCTATCGATAGTGTCATTGAATTTACAATTTGATTAATAATACACCAGAAGCGTTAGAATTATGGAAAACGTTGTGAATGGTTGAAGTTTTCCTGTGAAATATTTTGGACCAAACTTTGAATAATAGAAAATTTTGTTTTAATTTTACATGCTAAATAATCCTACAAAAATCCAACAGCGAGTTATCTTGTATACGCATTTATATAAACTATAATTATGTGGAGAATGAGAAATGCAGTTTGGTGGAACGTAGGTTTAGAAAAACATTGCCCCCCTCCTTACTGAACCTTTACACAAAAACGTTGAAAACATTTAAATAATTATCTTGTGTCTCAATTTCTATTTTGTTTGTTGAATGTTATAAAAATTGATTCTTATAGGGCCATTAATGTTCTTTAGATTGTGTAATTGAATTTACAATTTGATTAATAATATACCAGCTACGTGAGCATACCTTTCATAAAGATTAATTAATTGAAAAACGTTAATTTGTCAATCGGACCACGGACATGGATTTAATAAAATAGAAAGTTAACGTGGGAAAAAGTGGTGTGAAAAGTAAACAAAAGTCTCTTAGAAAGGGACCTTGTTGAGAAAGACTCGCAGTGAGAATTTTACAAGAGTCAAAATAAACCTAACTTCCCATCTCAACTCCACCGAATTTTGCCTACTTTTTGCCATTTTCCCGTGCCATTGTGTTCGAGCAGATCGATGTAACATAGCTCAAGTGGTAGAGCAGCGGCATATTTAGCCGAAGGTTTTGGGTTCGATTCTCGCTGGTGACAATTCATTTTTATATCATCCAATATATTACATAAAGAGTAATTAATTGAAAGAGGTTATTTATTACCATGAATAATCTGTTTATTCTCCGTTACCCCAGTAGATAGTAAATATTCCAGGGTAATGTGAATAAATTTAGTTGTGTAAATGTAATTTATTAGCGGGAACTGTAAGGCTTATTACCAATTACCCCGAGGTATCTGGAATATTCTGTGGTAGTTAAAAACAAATTGAGGTTTGTGAACATAATTTATTAGCGCAAATGGCGGGAGATTATCCCCATATACCCGGCCAATATTGACTACACAAAGGCTTATCCCTGAGGAAATTCGAGAAATCTGGGGTTGTATGCTGGACAAATCCTACGGGACCTGCGAGAGCTCGACTGGGGTCCTTGGCTCGGGAGGGGTACGGAGTGGCGAGGGAGATGGGGCGGTTATCTTCCGCCCCGAGCCTCACGAGAGGTAGCAATCGACCCATGCATTTGGGTTGCTGTTCTGCTTCTCCCTCGCTTAGATCAGAGTCTCTCGGCCCGTGAGGTGGCGACATTCGGCCTTCGGGGAGTAGCTGGACTTTAACAGTCGCGGTGAAAGCCTGAGGTACCGGTCGTCACCTGAAGAGCTGTTATTTGTGGAGAGTGGATGCTTGAGATCGAGATTCCCCTCCGGCGGCAGGATTAGGTTCCAGCCTGTCGGAACCCTAGGGGCGTACGGTTGGGACGGAACTTTTAGGTTCCTGAAAGGCCGCTCCGCCCCGACCTTCCTGTGGCTCGGTGCCCTCCCTGCGGGCTGCGATGTCGCTTGGAGGTTTTTTCGAACGCACTAGGCCCGGGCGCCCGTAAGGGTTAGCTCGGGCAGACTCAACTTCCCTTTTCTTCTCGATCCGAGCTTCATTCCTTCCTGTGATTCCCAACCCTTGGTTGCAAGGGGGGTTTCCGGGCACAAAATAATGGTGCAGCCCGGAGAACGTGGCGCTCTCTCTAAAGCACAAGCTGTACTCGCGCTGGCCTTGGGTCGGTGCGGGCGGCGGGTGCCTTATCAGAGGCACGAAGGGGCCGGTGCGCAAGATCCTGTCTGTATAGATGGGGGAGAGCGTACGGCCATCTGTACCACGGGGTGACTACTGTTTCCAAAATTCGGCCCAGTCACATCTGAGGTAGGATTCGTGGTTGGTCGTGGTGACGCCCCTGGCGGGAACTTAGGCAGAGGCTGTCTTCTGCCGGTGACCTTCGTTAGTTGCGCATGACCTACGTGACCCGTTCGCGGGAAGCGTGGGTCGGGAGAACACACGTAAGCGTTGAAGACGTGATGATCGTGCCTTACCCCCTCGATTGCGTAGACGAGCGCCTGGTGCCGGCAGTGAATCGGCGGTTCTCGTGCTTGCGTGTGCTTGCTCGGCTGTGCGTATGACCGGCGTGGTACCCTAGGGGAAGCGAAGGATCGGACCACCTAGGCTTGGCCTATGGCGTCCCTCGAATGCGTGTAGCCGGTGCGGGCGAATCGTTGGCGGAGACCTTTGTCCGTAGACAGTACTCACCTAGGGGGTGGGTAGCAATCTCACTTAAATCCGAAACCGTTGCCGGGGCGTTTCCCGGAAGTTTCTACGCTGGGGAAGCCTCTGTACTCAGAGAGATAGAGTGCGCCTTCTCTATCTAGGGAGTGCGCGGGTCGGGTGGCCGATGCAAGTCGGTCAGGCGGCCTTGCGCGCGACAATACCCGTTTTGACGAAATGCAAGCGTGGCGGTAACAACCCCTCGGGGTGCGAAACCACTACACCGTCGCTCCGGCGGCGGTGCGTCAGCTTGCAGTTTGGGAATCGGCCTGTCCGGTAGGGGCTTATAGCCTAGGTACGGACATTAAAGATCCTCAAAGTCAGCCAGACGTTGAGTCCGGGAAAGATTGGACAAATATATTATCATGTGGTTTCAAGTTGTTGTTTCTGTTTTTATTCGCCGTTCTGTTATTTTCCCCACAAATGACGAGGCCCTGAAGTACAGAGGGGATGGAGATAGGATAAAGAAAATAGGCAAACTGTTAACGTTATATCATTTAACATCATAACTTGGATGAAGAAACAAAAAAAAAAGAAAGAAAATAGTAGAAATAACACGCGAAAATGATAAGAAAAGAAAAAAAAGAGCTGGTGATGACCAATCTACTTTGCCGCCCCTCAAATAAAAAAAGTAAAGGTTTAACAACACAACATAAATAAGATAAAATTAAACAATAGCATTAACGTACAACTATCAAACATCAAACAGATAATGAAAGGTAATCATAAGTAATTACATACCTTTTCATCACAAGCCTTTCTAAAATTTGATAAATATTGAAATTTTTGCAGGAAACGTTTTGTTTTTTCCAGTTAAACAATGAGAGAATTAAAATTAAAAAAACCCAGAGAGAAAAGACTGGAGATAATACCCCACATTTTAATTGTAACAAGATCGTAAAGAACAATTGTAACGTCCGTGTAGAAATAATTAATTAAAAACTGCTCTCAAGTTTTAAAGCATAGACAGCTACCTAATTTTTGCCGAGGAATTTTCGATTCGTCAGGGGGGGGGAGTCCCCCTTGTAATGCCCCAGCGTTTGAGGTGGAAATGTGACTCCATTAACCTGCTCCTGGGTTGTAAACAGAAACGAATTCACGTCGCTGCATTGACGTTAAGGCCGTTAGTGAAACAGTAATGGGGCCTGGAGGCGGACAAATGTTCATTTGCTAGCGGGAAGCGGCAGTTACAGCCGACAAGCAAACATTTCTGGCGCCACTCAAATCTCGACACTGACCAAATGCCAGGTCTACACGCCTTTTTAAACCTTTTTCAAACTAAATCACCTATTTGATATAAACCTGCCTCAGGCTTTTTTAGTTATAATGAAAAAATTATAATTATCCCATTAATATTGAAACTCGGGGAAGACTTTTTAAATTTTTTTGTAGTATTTGTAAATGTAATCTAATAATTATAACTGATAATAATTTAGACCTCCAAACTAAATATCAAACAATTCAACCGCCCAACAGAAAGAGAAAAGACGGAAAACCTTCTGACAGACCAAAGTAATAAGCATTTAAAAAATTGGTTATGTCTCTGTCATGTTCAACAAAAAATCTCATCTTATGGTGTACATAAATAATCATAGTTTATGGTATTTAGCTACCGTTAATCAATGATTATTTGGAGATCGCGCGATGCAGTTTGGTGTGGCGTTCCAAAAAAATTTTCTATGTCGTGCCAACGTTTCGGTCTTTGCTGAGATCATCTTCAGAGCCTGGGATTTATAAACATTGTTTAAATTGTACAAATAATTGTAAGATGTAAAAAATGAATTTATGCAATGATAGCAATTTAGAAAGAGATAAACACAGCATCAATAACAGACACTCAATCCCAGCAACACTAATAAAATTAATCAAATCCAATATCAATAGCACACAAAACATATAGTACAAAACAACCCATTAGATTTCGTGGTCCAATTGAGCAAATAACAACTTTCAATTAATTAATATTTATGTAAGATATTGCTGAGATGAAGACGCGATAGCTCAAGTGTTAGAGTAGCGGCGTATCAAGCCGAAGGTCGTTGGTTCGAATCCCCCTTGTGATACTGACTTTTTATCTCAGCTTATACATCCTAATTAATTTTATGACCAATCTTTAATTAGGCTTTTCCATTACAGTTCGTTTAAAAAAAGTAAAAATAAACTTAAATATTGTGAACTTTCTATTCAAAAAATAATAAACTTTAACTGTATACAAAACGGACTCTATGATGCAAAATTAAACATAATAAAAACAATGTTCAAAATGTCGACGGTTTAAAAAATGCTCGTGATATCGTTTGCTGATAGAATTGATTTTTGAAGCTTTTTCTTCATAAAAAAATCATAGAGGATTTACCTTTTACTGGTGTAATCAAATATATAAATATATCACTATTTTATGAGATACGAGGTATTATGTAAAAAAAGTAAGCCAAAAGGTTAAAGTAACATGAAAACTGAAACATCTCGAATACAAATGGAAATCGGAATTTAGACAATAAGAGCTTTTTAGTCAGTTTTGACAACAAGGCTAACCTTCCGGCGGTTTAATGTGTCCGTATAAACCTTAAATATTGTTAATATTACAGCACAGCAGATTTGTGTGCACAGTCCTTTTGTTTTGAAATGGCTTCCAGTCACGAGGGTTTTTATCATGTTCTGTGAGCTGTGAAATCGAGTAAGACCTTCTTAACATTACCAAAACCGACTGGAATGAATTAATTTAAACAATTTTTCTAACGATTTTATTGTAAAATGTTTAATTGAAAAAACACAGTTGATGAAATAGCACACAGATTAATATGAAGCCATAAATTGTTAGAGTAGGATGGTACGATTGGAACTTTTTGTTAAAAACCAATCTTTATTTCAGCCCTTTTGCTACAATATAATAATATTTAATTTATATTACGATTTATTATGTACTTTTTCTTATAATAAACACTATATTTTTTATAAAATATATCAACCAATCCCAAAGGAAATTAATGAATTCATTTTTAATATATAGTAATTAGGAACATAGAGTTGCAATCGATTTTGTATAATAATTTGAGCAATCGTCATTTCTATGTTTAATTTATGCTTGGCTATTTATTGAAGAAAATACTTTTTAAAATTCTGGCTTCAATAAGCCGATGAAATAGTAAACAACAATATTAAGTGGGCATTGGAAGAACCTTAAATGGCCCTTTGAAATTATAAATAAAAGTATTACATAATAATACTTTATAACTCGAAATTAAATAATTAAAAATGTGCTGTACGTTCAAGTCAAGTACTAATTAAAGAGGCTTAAATCGAAAATATTCTATCAACGGTTAAAGTCACCTTGACTCAATCGAAAATAAAGGACTAATTTCCATTATAAATGAATCTAAGCATTAGGCTCGATGCCGAGTAATTAATTCATTCAGGCTGGTGGAAAATTCGGGGTGAAGTTCGGTCTGGGAAGGGTGGGCTGAGGAAAGTTTGAACGATGACCTGCCGAGTCGATAGTTTCAGCTGTACGCCTAAACAAGTGCCAAACGTTTAGAAGGTTGGGTTAATTTGGCAAACATTTCATTTGTAACCGTCACAATTGGACCGTGCATTATCAACAGTCCGGCTTCGCGTAAAAAATCTCGACAAGAGGTCGTATTAAATCGTAATTTTAATCAATTAGTTTTCCCAGCGAAGAAATGAGACTCGCAAAGACTTCTTTTCAAAAAATTATCAATACATTTGAGAAATAATATTTATCTAAAAATCTAATAATACCATACCATTATTATCAACGCATGTCTTCAATCCATTTCCTTTTGAATTTGTTTTACACATAATGATTTATACATTTATTAGGTTTCATGGTACGATTACGATTGGCTAAATAAATTCTTTTCAAGAATTTATCGTCATGTAAGGTATTGGTTGCGATAAAAAAAGTCAGTGTCACGAGCGGGATTCGAACCCACGACCTTTGGTTAAACACGCCGCTGCTATTCGATCTACTCGGGCACAATGGCAAAAAGGAGAGAAAATTCATACGTGAGGTTGAAATGAGAAGTTGGTGTTTGAGTGGATCGAAGTCACGATAGCTCAAGTAGTAGAGCAACGACGTATCAAGTCGAAGGTCATTGGTTCGGATCCCGCTCGTGACACAGAATTTTTTATCTCAACCCATACCTTACATAAAGAATGATTGATGCGAGTTGTAACACCTGCTTACAATATTTCTTTATAAATTTTAAATTTATATAGGCTCAATTACACCTCATATGAGCATTTGTGTTTCGTGTACTTTGAGTCTTGAAAATGATCTCAATAAAGATAGAAATGTTGGCACGACAAAGAAAATGTTTTTCTAAAACCTACAGCTCACCTGACCACATTTCACGATCTTCAAATAATCGTTGCTGGTTTATATGATATTCTTTTCTCTTCTACTTTTTTCTACACAGACACTCACTCATATAAATACATTCTTTACATAACAAACATGTAAAAGTATTGAACACCGCACTCACTCCACCATTCATAATTTTTGTTAAAAGGTTTATAATCACATTTGCACATCAATTACCCAAGATACCTCCAAAAATTGGAACGGTACCAAGATTAGCTGCCCTGCTCAAGCACAATTGTTATAACAGGTGAGATTCCTACACGTTCCCTATATTGAACCAAGGAATGTCATCCTCAGTTACGTGGAACACATTGACAATTTTTTCTCTGCATGCCGGGCACGTACGCTAGGTTAAAAAGTAAATGCCGGTTGTTAAGTAATTTATTTCATTATAAATATAGAGAGATGGAACATCAATCGAAAATCTAAATATTTTTTAATAAAAAAACATGTATTTGTTTTTCAATTATAATATACTGCAATATCTTGTTCTCCACATTTTGTAGCCTATGACCAAACTGTGTTGAATATTGTTAGCTTACGGTTTTAAATAAACTGTTTCCAGACAGTGTTCAAACCAAGTTCTACCTTTTATTAGCTTTTAATGGACATGTAGGAAATGTATAACTCTTAGATAATTATATTGGGTGGCAACATCTATTCCCTGATTTTGAATAGTAATAATGGTAGAAGTTTAGGGGTGGACAAACAGTGGAATTCATCGCCGGCCGTCTGCACGTTTTTAATTGTTTTTCTAGACTTTCATTTGTATTTTTTCAAACTGCAGCCATTGGAACGTTTCGATTTGTTACTGGCTCTCCGCTTTTATATGAAAACTAAGTCCATATCCTAAAATGCTAGGTTTTCATTTGTACTCGAGGTTGTCATCAACAGAATACATATATACTACATATACATCATCTCTCTATGCAACCATAGAAGTCTGGTCACATTCACTCCCCCCTTCCCAGAGTAATCGATATTCCTCGGGGCGGGGTTGAACCCACTCTATTCCCGCTAATATCTTATTTTTACACTCTAGACGTCACACACCCACCCCTAGAATATTCGATCTTTCTCGGGCGGGGTTAAACAATCCCCTTACTTTTTCACTAATAAACTGCATTAATTTCACTTAAGATAAACACAACGCTCGTTATAAACTGAGAAGTCTTTCTAGTCCCATATGGACCCCATAGTACTGGGCATCCTTTCCTTTCACGCTTATAAATTAAAAAATTTGTTGAAAAATTAATTAATTGGAAAATGGCGAAAAGGAGGGAAAATTTAAAACGTGGGGGTTGAGAAGGGAAGTGGCCAAGTAGATCCTTGTCACGATAGCTCAAGTGGTAGAGTAGCGGTGTATTTAGCCGAAGGTGGTGGGTTCGAATCCATCTCATGACAGTGACTTTTTTATCTCAACTGAAAACGTAATAAATTGAAAGATATGAATTGGTCAAACGGACCACGAAAACTAGTGAATCTAATAAATTGCATTCATTCTAATATTTTAAATAACATAACACTTACCCACGGCCCGCCGCCGTGCTTCAAATGACTCACACATCCGACGATATATCAAAATAATGCCTAAATACGTCAAAACAAATATAATTGTGGAGGAAATTCCCAAAGGCTGTAATTTGAAGCTAGCAAAACTTGAAGAGAAGCGATCGAAAAATGGTAAGAACAGTAGACAGGTAAATGATTCTTAATTTTCACAAATTTACCAGCGCAACTGTTGTAAACTGTATACCTGTATACTTTTAACCATTTCATAACCAGGCCTAAGCTCTGCCTGCAATTCTTTGCATACACAATTAATGTGCAGCAATTCTAGATACCAATATGTTCTTATACACTTTACCAACCGAATTGTTAAAAGAGTTACCTCGGTATTTTGTGCCAATTCTGCTGTTTCCTTTTGTATAAAAGCAAAATGACATAAGTTTTAAAACTATTGGGAACGAAAGCATAGGTTCAGACTAATAACATAATAAGTGCCTGTGCCTCTATTGTAAATTTAGCCACATAGCCATGTATATGCCTATCGTAATAGTTGACAGGTTCATCAAATTTGTGAATTATTTCAAGATAAAACGCACCCATATTTTGTTGTCTGTCCGAGTGTAAATTAAAATAAGGTAAGTTAATTTGAAAACAAATTTATATAGTAAAATTTCATCCCGTGGCTTGCAGAGTTACTTAGAGTTTTGTATTTATCTCCCTATCTTTGCTGATTTTTGTTAGTAAGGGTTGTATCGGCATTTCGTCATTTTAAATGTTGGGAGGTTTCTTTGGAATGAAGTTTTAGTTTCGTTTAAAAAAGCCGACTGCACCTGGTATCATGCTAACCGACATAAAATAGCCGCACTGGAGGAACGAAAATACTGGAGTGCAGACAGAATAGGTACTTAAAATTGGTAAATTGCGTATGGATACATATATATAGGGGGCCGCGGTAGCCGAGTGGTTAAGGCGTCAGACTCTCGGCTAGTAGACCCCGCGGTCGTGGGTTCGATCGCCACCGTCGCCTCTGGAATTTTTCTGACGCCTAAGGGGACCGGTGGCCGCAATTAAAAGAAACTGACACGGCACTCATCAATGGAAGGGGCGGGACCGGGTCTCAGCGACCCTGAATCTGGTCCCAACCTCCTTCAAAAATGAGTTTCTTCGATGGAAGAACACTGGTACAACGGGGGCTCAAGTTCACTTTGTGTTGTGAGCCCTCCCACAAAAATGGAGCCAGGGTATAGTACAATAAGCTGTACAGCTGCAGTGCTCAGTCCCTGGTATCCATCCATCCACATCCACATCCATGGATACATATAACCAACCACACGTGGTTTATCTCCATGTTGCAGTGTGTAGGTATGTACTGAATATCGAGTAGCTCACAGGCCCGCCAAATTAGTTTACGTAATTGTATATTTGTTGTGTGATTGTAACGAATTGGTTACCGCTATCAAGGATGCAGTAATACTATCGAGACTCTGCGACCTCTCCAACATGAATGTATTTATTAGCGTGAATGTTTTGCCTAAATGGACGTGGATGTGGAGAAATATCGAGTACTTTATAAATCCAAGTCAAAAGGAAGTTAGTCTAATGGATGAAAGAAATTCTGTTCGTCTAGAATGAATGTATTTATTAGCACGAATGGAAGGAAGTCGGCAGGGTTATGACTATCCTACCGACTTTTTATTTAGTTGAAGGGGCAGGACCTCAGTCGTGCACCTGTACTCTGAGCCCTGCTAGCTGTAGGTTAGATAATCATTTTCTTAGCGTGAGTGGGTGTTGTCAGTATGTCTGTAAATATTGAAGTATTTTGAACAAACCATGTTTGGGATGGTAGAAACGAGCAACAAGACATTCCTCTGTACGCCCAGTAGAAAAAAAATTAAAAGAATAGATCTACTGAATGAGATAGAGATAAAGTTGAAATGAAACAAAGAAAAATACAAGAAGCTTACATACATGAGGTGCCGGCAATGAACATAGTAGTTAGCTGGCCGAGAAACAACAACAAAACAAACGTAAACACAAGCAACAATAAGATTAACAAATCTCACACAAAAACAAAACAAACGAGACACTAATTGGACTACATTCACATACATTGTGAAATGAACATACAAATTGACTAACTTATTCAACAAATTATGCTTATAGACAGCACGGAAAATAAATCAGTGAGGAAAACATCGACACGGCTCACTACAAATAAACGGTTTTATACACGCCAAAAAAGGAATGCGGGGACAAAAAAAATAACAGGGCAAAAATAAATAATACAACAAACATCAAATCGTTTAGAGACAACGATGAAAAATTGAAAAAACAACAGACCTTATAACAACCATGAACAATCGATAATACAACCAAGTATGAAACAACTACACAACTTGCAAGAAAGAACGAATAATGAACGTATTCTAAAATTTAGAAATATAAAAACATAATACATTCATGACTATTTATAAATCGTGAGATGCGGTCTGGTGTGTTGAAGGTTTCAGAAAAGCATTTTCTATATCGTGGCGACGTTTCAATCTTCATTGAGATCATCTTCAGGGCCTGGGATTTACAAACATTGTTTACATTTAATTGTACCAGTCTTGAGTGCCGTGTTGAAGAAAAATGTATTTGCTGTGCTTTTCTGAAACCTTCATCACACCCAACGGCATCTCACGATTTCTAAATAATAATCGATTAACGATAAACACCACACCATAATACATTCAACCCTTAAACATAAAAGAACACATATTAACAATAACTCTTAAATACATTATAAATCATTCAAAACGTACACTAATTACAAAGAAAATAGACCGTACAAAAAGAAGAACTAGAGCAGTAAAATTCCACGGCTTAATAATCAAACACGCCGACAAACAATATTAATATCGATTCGGCCCCCTCACCACGAAAACTTCTCTGCAGAAATCACTCAAATATTGAACATGGCGAAATGCCAAAACGCGTCTGACTGACGAAAATCAGGGAGGATTGGCAGTCCGATACAATTTGTAACTATCAAACTATAAAATCATTTATGCGTAGATACCGTACCATTGAATTGAACCGTATTTTGGTTAACACTCCAATATTTTTATCCAGCCCAATACTCATTCAGGGTGAGTTGACCATTTGTTTGGCCTTATATCTTCTTCATTGAAATTTTGGGGGAAAACCCGAGATATCTCAACTTCTTGAAAACATGTTTTTTCAGATCACAAGCGGCAGGCAAGACGTCGCGATAAATACTTTTACTCAAAAGTGCCGCCCACCATAAAGGATTATCAAAAATACGACAACAGGGAGTACATGCAAAGAAAAATGGAGCAAGATTACTCAGTTAAGAAAAGGTCTTAACAGTCACCTGGTCAGTGGGAATACATGAGTTACGGCTACAGTGACTCAAGGGCTCATGCAGAGTAGGATGTACCAAAAGGAAAACGGTCACTATTATTCTTACCATTCGCAGCACAGAGAATCGGAGCACAAACCTAAAATGCGACGCTCATGGGGGAGCGATGATGAAGGTGAAGAGGATGATAGGGACCTAGGAAGGGATTTAAAAATTAAAGAGCTTTACAGACTAAAAGGAGAATTATCTGAGGAAATTCTAAATGAAAAACAAGAAAATGACCACACAGCAAATCTTAGTGAAGAGTAATGAAAACAATATACACAACAATTATGCTCACAGTCAGAAATATAAAAACTACAAACAGAAATTACAAAAGGAAAATGACAACCATTATTGTCTATTTCCTCGTGTACCAAGAAGTCTTGATCTAACTCCCCAAGAAAGCAGCGTGAAAATAGGAGATTAATATTTACATGGCAATACACTGATTAAATTTTTTGAAAAGGTTTTTGACGTTCAATTCAATGGTGCCAACGGTTTTTATTTGGAGGAAAAGTTATTTAACAAAATACTTTTACCGAACGGTGTTGTTCGCAAGATATTTTAAAACGATATGCGGACCGAGAATCCCTGTTGTCCTAATCACTAGCTAATGCAAAATTACATTCGATTACTAACCACAGAATTTGGATAATAGAGATCATCAGAATTTCGTATCGCAAGCTAATCAGAGATTTGACGGTTGGGTTGGAACTAAATTTTTAGACGTATTATTATTCAGATATCGTGAGATGCGGTCTGGTGTGATGTAGGTATCAGAAAAACATTTTCTTTATCGTGCCAACGTTTCGACCTTTTATTGAGATCATCTTCAGGGCGTGGGATTTAAAAACATAGTTTACATTTAGAAAATACATATAGAATTTGAAAAAGTGAATTTATACAATGCAAAATTCATATTTTATATTCTATCAAAGTATTTCTACTCACTCAAAGTGTTTGTCTTCTGTGTAATTGTGCCATGTCGTGTTGAGAGCGTCAGTGAGATTGTACTGTTTCATGTTTATATATGTTTGATTTTGAAGTGGTGGGGAAGGAAGCAGGTATAGAAGAGACAATTTTGTATAAGTCGTCGGTTTCTTTGAGGTGAAAAGAGCCGAAAAAGGAAAACAATGTGTTGGTAATGTTTGGGCCACTTTATTCTTTCAGGATTATATAGAAAGGGATTAATGGGAAACGGAAAATTAGATTGTTGGACAATTAGACTATGCGAAAAATATTTGATGTGTGGAATGTAATGTGATGATGTATGCATGTTATCTGTATTGAATTTGATTAATGATGTTGGCGTAGCTGCGACTGAGTTTGCATGTATCTGTTCTGTAATTGATGCTGTGTTTATCCTTGTTGATGTAAACTATTTTTAATAAATACGTTTAAATTTGTTTTGTTCTGTATGTAGTATTTTTGGATTTTTGAAGCCAAAATTGTGTTGTTGTTCAAAGTGGTGGATGGGGCGTCGGTGGCCGCGAGGTTTCGTCTTTGACACGGCGCGTAAGGTGAAGGTCCCGGGTTCGAATCCAGCGGCCCTGCATTCGAACCCGACATACTTACAAATGGGCTTTTTTTCAAAAACACCGGCACCCTGAGGGTTTATATGACCTCTGCTGTGGCGAACCCTCGTAAAAAAAAAAAAAAAAAAAAAAAAAAAAAAAAAAAAAAAAAAAAAAAATAA
>CM077106.1:24508868-24522810 GCA_039619505.1 Cimex hemipterus | reverse complement strand
AAAAGTGGTGGGTAGCGAGTGCTGTAGGATTTTGTTTGGGTTTTTTGCAATCGTAGATATGTTGTTTTACTCTCCTGTTTAGGAAATTGGGATGTAAGACCAATGCATGTAGCTGGACAGTTTGCTACATCACACCAGACCGCATCTCACGATATCTGAATAATTATCCGTTTACGGTCACTAATCTCTACACATTTAGACATATTGTTACATTCAGCGTCAACAACAAGAGGCAGTGGTTTCGAACTGGAGTGCTGAATTATCAAAAGCGGGCTGCGGCCGGTTTCGAATCCATCACGACCGTACGTGAAAGAATTTCCAACACGTAAACGCATGAAACAATTATACAGTGGAAATTCAATTTTCGCCCTTCAGCACGAGCCTACCAAGTAAGCTTTTGGGAATTTAGGTTTGCAGTCCATCAAATTTTCAACAATCGTGGGTATGAATTTCCGGCATGGTCGGCTTTTGACAGATGCCAATCATTCGGTGTTCACCAGCTCGAACACAACTTGATAGCTACATTTTGATCCGGTATAATTTTGATATATCCACGTAAAGAAATCAATTTTCTATTTCTATTTCTCAAGTAAAGTGTGCAAGTAACAAAAATTCTAAAGTTTTATTTTCTCAAAATCATATTAACATCAATTGCATTGTTCATTATGCGGTCGAACAATGAAAATATACACGGATTAACAAGTGTCATAACTGATAAGTTTAAATATCTTAAATAATGTTAAAGAAATGAAGATATAAAAAGGGACATTCATTTCGGAAATTGTCAAACTTAAATAAATCAACTTGAGACGACAGGACAGGATCAAAAATTATTTGTTGCTCCAGCTTCCTCTAATCCACTATTAGAGAGTAATCAATAATCGTCCTTGGAGCTGCCCTAATGGCTTACCATCCAATTATATTTGGCACGCTTTCATCCCTCCCTATGAATACAAATTAGGGAATTAAAATTAAACTGGAAGGGGCCTTTTTGCCACTAACCCGGGGGGAAAGCAAATGAGCTTAACTTATCTGTTTGCTGATTAACTTGTCTTTTCGCCGGATTACTAAAAGGGGCCATGAAAAATTACGCTAGGAAGTTAAGATCGGAGTAGGAAGTCTTGTAATTAAGCCGATGGGGATTATTATTTCCCATGTACATCGGATGGTTTTAATATGTCCGTACTGGCAAGTTAATTACATAAAATTCTGTGGATACTGAAACATTTCCTTTGATGGCAAATATATTGCGTATTGGATGAATAACAAATAAAAACAATTTTGTTATTAAAACTTGATTTAAAAAACACCGTGGCAATATATATGAAAATTAATATAGGAGTATAAAAATATAGACCACCACTTCAAAGTAAAACAAAACTTTATTTCTTTTAGTAATAATTCCAAAATAAATATACATACAACAAAAAATAAGAAGTAAAAATAAACTTTCGCTTTTACTTTACAGATCGATTGCAGTATTCATTTGTTCCATTTTTATTTTCATATATAGTCGTTATAATATTATTGTATTGGCGATGACGTAGAAGTTTTCTTGCTCATCAAAAATAAAACAATTTTTTTGAGGAAACAACTATGTTTAAAATCTAACAATAATTGAATATTTAAACGTAAAATCAATTGGAAATTAAATTAAGCTCGTTATTTTAATTTTCTTAAAATAATTATTTTTAATCTGTCCGCAGCACTGAAAAATTCGACACTAAGAGAAGCTAAATTATTCCTTTAAATGAAAATGGTCAAAAGTCAGATGGCACGATATTTCAAAACGTCGAGCAGATGATAGTTTTTACTTGGATTCCTCCCATTACTGAATAAATCAAATTTTGACAGGCCATGTAGCGTTTCAGCAGTAATTTTTTCACAAAGTGTCTGCATTGTCAAATGAAAGATAATGATGAGGTCAAACACAGGCTTTTCGGCTGTCCAAGATACATGGAACAAAGAGCGCGCCTGAGAAATCTTTTTTAGTTAAATGATTCAGCAAACAAAAGGAAACATAGAAAGACTTCAAAGGGTTCGTGTTTCACGGATAGCCTAATAAAATCCTTTCTCTCCTAAAAAATCGAATAATATGAACTTTATTTATTTGTAATATATTTATTTGCTATATATTTATTATTGACTTATTTGTTTATTATTATTTCTATAAAATAGCAATAGAAAAGTGGACACGGTTGTTTTCCTATTTTTCAAGAAAGTGACAGCAATAAAGAAGATCTCGTGGCATTACCATAAAATTCAAAATAACAAAAAATAAACACTTTTTTATGAATTCTTCTTAAATAAATTGTTTGTAAAGTCTATTAAGTAACACACTCACTCCTTTCATTGGTTTAAATCCGAGTAAAACGCCCGTGGTTAACTGTATCTGCATCATGAACAATCGGAAAACGGATGGACTTGTCGAGAAAGGCTATTCGATGTGTTACATTTAATTGAAGGCTTTCTTGACTTCATACAGAGAAATCCATCGGTTATAAAAATCACGAGTAATTGGTTCACCTGTTCTAAGTTTTGAAGAAAACAAGGCTTCTTTTATGTATATAGTACGTAAATATATACACATTTGTGGGTTGTAAGATTGAATGTATTTATTAGCGTGAATGTGTGAGAAGCAAGGAGTATGATAACCCCATCAACCGTCAATTACATTAGATACACAGAACGTGTAAAGAGTGATGTACTCCATATACTTGAGAGAAAGAAGTGAATGTTACGAAAATAGAAAGGAGTAGAAATGCCACATGAATTTAAAAAAAAATTTGCGAATAAAGCAGCGAGTATTTAACTTTTTAGGTGAAATGCGAACATTTCGTTTTTCCTCATCGGCCATATGAACCCTCATGGTGAGGGTCGGGTATGTCGAGGTTGAATGCAGGGCCGCTGGATTCTAATCCGGGATTTTTACCTTACAGTGATGAGCGACGTGTCAACACCCAAACCTTTGCGGCCACCGGCGCCCCCGGCATTTTTATTGTCTACAGTATTTGTCAGATAGTCAGATATGATGTTTTATGTTTCCTCTTCTTTACACTATGAAGAAATGTTTTTTTTAGAGCAAATCTCTCGAGAATTTGAATATAGACTATAAAACGGCATTTATCAGATTTTCTTTAGATTTAAAAACCGAATGTATTTCGGTCTAGAACGATCTAGTTATTTTTAGTACCTTTTGAATTTAATTTCGTCGGTGGACGGTTAGATTCTCGACGCTAACAGCTTTCGCACCCAAATTTAAATTTTAAACCAAAACCTAAAAATATGTTAATTATTAATTATTAAAAATAAGTTAAATAAACCAGGTCTCCTTAATACAAAGCTGATAATGTTACAAAATTTATCCAGAATATTTAAACATAATATATCAATACTAACGTAAACTGTACTCAACAAACAAACACCCTGATAAAAAAATATTGATCTATGTGACATTTTATTTCTTTATTCCCATTAATGTTAAATTTCCTATAAAAAGACGATATTATGCGAGCTTTAAATCAGGTTTGGCATGCATGCATATATTAAACCTCGAGTTCGTGTTTTTTTCGCCGTCCGTCTAAGCACATTCACCCACTTTCGTTTCAGCGTCTTCATCAACCTGAGTTGACGTATGACACGTGTCAGATAAGAAACTTTTCTGTTGGAAAAGTTGAAAACTAAATCAATTTTTGATTAGCATGCAGAACAAATGTAGCAAGCGTACTTACGCCGATATTCGATGGCTTTTACGTGCAAGTTTTTGGTGGTAAATAATAATTTTCTAAGTGGCTTGCCTCCGCCTTCGTTCAGGAAAAAATACACTTTTTAGTTTTAAGTTTATAATTTATAGAATTTAAATTTATAATTCAATTGGGCGCGGAAGCTGTGAGAGTCAACCGGCAGCACGTACGTGGGATTTGCGCCCGAAGAGACGTGAGGTAGAAGTACACGTAGCGGATGTCCATCCCAGATCACCCAGCCCTCCTCCCTAGTCCGACAGGGAAGATTACTTGCTAGAGGATTTCGCGGTCAACGTGATAGAGCGATTTCCTCCAACCAAAGCTGATTCCCGGAAAGAAGCCGAACCCTATCGGCCGCTGCGTCTAATTTTGTAGACAGCTTCAAAATACCCTTTGTAAATAAATTAATCCCCACCAAATTTTCCTCATTCAATGAAAAACTCCTCACTTCCTAACACATTAGCCCAATCCATGGCCAAGATTACCCACCCATACAACTCAATAAATTTAATGTACATGCTTGTATATTATGACACCACCACCTACATAGCGTCTCTGGGGTGAAAATGTCGCGAGAATACATCACTCTCGTGTTATTCTTAGACGTTATAAGACCTCAGACAAAACCTTGACTCATCCGAAAATATGATTTTAGCCCGTTCTCGCTCCGACCAATTGATATGATTTCTTGCGAAACTTCTTCGAGCTGTTCTGTGCCTCGCCAAATGTTCTGTACCAGCGGCACGTATTCTCGCAGATAATCCAGCTTCTGAAATCCTTCCCCTTAGATTTCGTAAACTGATATTGACATTTCTATGATTCTTCTATTTTTATTTTCACTTAAAACCATCAAACGAACAAATTTGAACTTAAAGATTGTCCTACTTCAAAAAAAAAAAAAAAAAAAAAAATTGAACACATTGACTTTTCAAACATTTATTTAAAAATTGCAATTGTAAAAACAAGAAGGAGATTTTATCTGTGCTTTATTTATCTTTCATCCTTTAAAACGGACCAAATAATGATAAATAATGAAGGATTGCTACGAGATAATTAAAAATATTATTGCTGGCCAAATGTTTCAAGAGGGTAAGTTCAGAAGCTCAGGGGGTAAGTACCATATTTCAAAAAATATTTTTATATAGAAATTCATTAAAAATATATAAGTACATTTTAAAAATGAATTTAATTAAGAATGTAATACAATAGAGTTAACGATAAAGTACTGAAATGATATAAAAATACTTAAGTTAGAACACAAATATATCAAAAAATGAGCAATAATTTACATTATACATGTCCTTTTGCACGTCAAATGAAAAAAATGCCCTGCTTTTCTATGAATCTTCTAGGATATTTTATATTTTTTCTATTGACATAACCACTTTTACAATAGAACTAATATTTTCTGGGATAAAGAAGTTTGAAGGGTTGAAGTAAGACAAAAGTGAAATATATCGCATAAGAAATTGTGAATCAAACTCCGAATTCTGCGGACACTTTAGTCCAATTAAAAAACAAATGGCCGTCAATCATATAGATTGACAGGAAAAATATAAAAATCAATTTAATCCACCAAAGGCACAGAAAAGCAAAGTAAACCCAGCCATACGCACTGCTCTCAACAATTAAAATGACACGAAAAAAAATCACACAGATACGCTAAAGAGGGAGAATCAACATATGAAATATCAACCCAGAGAGAATAGGCATACCAAGATGCTCGGTACAAATTACACGTTCATTACCCGGCAGGCAAGAGGAGTAAATTATCGCAGGATTTTTTAAAACTTTTAATTTATCAAAACGTTTCATTAAAAACTGCCTAACAAAAATATTCGTTGGCAACATATTATTGACAAAAATAGAAAAAAAAACACCATAGAAAAGAGATACATGAGTTATTAAAACGCCTAATGAAAAGTTTCGTAAAAATAGCATGAGAGAGGCGGACTTCGATAAATAAAACAGATTTATCCGAATGGTAGAAGGGATTAATAAAGATGAGAAAGGAGCCGGCAATGTTGCGAGTCAATGAGTCAAAGGGATTCAGGACGGCTTTAAAGGCGGAGACCTAATGAATATAAAAACCAGACGCTGTCGCTGTTAGAGGCCGACGGCAAGGGGTGGGAAAAGGGTAAAAGCTCTGAATAGGAAAGAGTCCTCCTTTTTCCAGTCGGAGACTTAATAAATTCCACTCAGATTAAAGTGCTCTTCTGAATTCGTGGGTGACCTAATGGCTCTTACCGATCCGTCGAATACAAAAGTTTGATATTGGCCATGACAATGGAGACTTATTCATTACTTCCAACTCTTTCTCAAGGCTCTTTTGGAACAACCTTCACTTTGCATGTTCTCCTCGGAGGGAAAGATTAAATATTCCGAATTAATACGTTACAAATTAAAGTCTTGTTTTAATGAATTTTAGCACAATTAACGATCACTTTTTATCCCCTTACTCTAATCTTTAATTTATATTGTTTCAAGTGACATTTTTTTTTAATGATACTGTCCAAAATGCACTATATGTACTGTCGAAAAAAGAAAATGTCTAATTATTGACGCTTGAAATTCGCCAGGTGTGACGAAAAGCAAGATTGGTAGCCTCAATCGATTTTCCCTAATAACATTTAATAAAAGTATAAAAATATATTACAAAAATGGTCCATAACTCAATGTATACCAGACACAATCCTCGTTAATCTAACGATTAATTACAATTTAAAAATACCGTGTTGTAAGGTTTGAAAAAATAATACATTTTTCAGTGGAAATTAATAAACAAGATTTTTTTCGTTATAAGCTATAGCCAATTTTTTTACAATCAATAAATTATTAACTTTTTCAATTAATTAATCTTTATAAGAGATATTTGTTGAGATGAAAAAGTCAACGTCACGAACGGAGTTCGAACCTACGATTTTCGGCTAAATACGCCGCTGGTCTATCTATCACTTGAGCCATCGTGACTTCGATCCACTAAGACACCACCTTCCATCTCAACCCACCTTTCTAATTAGAGATGGTTAGTGTCCGAGTGGATTGAAGTCACGACAGGTTAAGTGGTAGGACAGCGGTTTATTAAGTCGCGGGTCGTGGTTTGAACCCCGCTCATTACACTGACTTTTTTTATCGCAACAAATAACTTATACTATTATTAATTAATTGAAAAACGTTATTCGGTCAATCGGATCGCGAACTCTATTGAATTATTATTAACATTTAATAGACAGAAGTACTCCGCTGTCTTGGGTTCGATTCCAACCGTCTACCTTTGAATTTTCTTTCGCTCTCGGTATAAAAGTTGTCAGAACGAAACGATTGCGGCTACCAATCTTCCTTTTTTTCACAGGTGCCGTATTTCAAAAGTAAATTATTATACATATCCTTTTGTCTGCGGTACTGTGCAGTTAAGACGCATCATTAAAAATGTTGAAAATTGAAACAATATAAATTATAGATCGGAGTTAGGGAAAAATATGGCGGTTAATTGTGCTGAATTTCATTAAAACAAAATTCATTCATTTTTTCTCATGTTTAAACTGTAAATGTTTTGGGACACAGCATTATTTTTATATATAAGGAATCAATATTTTTTATAATATGGATTGAGAGGCAAAAAAGTAGCCAACCTTTATCTTTTTTTAAAGTAATAATTGTTATAATAATAATAAAAAATAAATAAAACTTTGAACTCAGTAAAACAATTTTAACAAAAATGCTTTGAAAAAAGTAAAGAAAATATTGTTTTCCACATTCCGTCTCCTGCTTTGGATCACCTCCTGCATTCGACGTGGCATTGATTTTATGAGGTTTTGAATGTAATGCTATGGAATATTTTAGTACTCCTACTATAGCGCTGTTCCTACTGAGCGACTTTTTTACCCGTTTTACTCTCGTCCCAAAGTTGTTCGATAATGTTTAAGTCGGGAATACATACTGGTCACTCAAAACATTGAATTGAACCCTACCAAGTGCGGCTTTGCATTGTCAGGAATGAAAATAACACCTTAGCCAGTTAATGGCTTATAAAGAACAACAAGGAACTGTGCTCCTAAAAATACGTACTTTTTAAAATTGGCAAAAAGTAAGATAAATGTGAGTTGACAATTATTAAAAGGTGGCATATTTCATAAAACATATAATTTGTTAGAAGGACTCATTTTTTAATGTAAGATAATACTAAAAATACATATATTTTCTACTGAAAACAATTGACTTAAAAAAGAGAAAAAATGTTTGCACGATAACAGATAATTTTCAGCTGGTTTTAGGTTTATATTTCCGTTTTTTTATTCGTCCATAAATTTTACCAACGGACCGTTTTCCCAAATCCATCCTTGTAAAATAACTCAAACCTCCTTTTTTATTTTATTCTTTGTTCGGCGATCGTGGTAAAACTGGGTGTACAATTTTTTTTATTTTCTACAGTTTGTAAACGGTTGAAGTGAAAATGACAGAAACCTATGTATTTGGAATGTAGAAATGAACCTATGAGTTGAGGAAAATTATTACAAAATCTTATTTTTATTGGTTTAACATTTGGGTATCTGGAGTTCGAAAAATTCTGATTATAGCACCTTAGGGAGAATTTTATTTCATTGGTCTGAATACGTTTTTAGAAAATGGTAAATCATAAATCAAACTATGTTTCGGGCCAGTTTCAAACTCTCATGAGTCAGAAATTTAAAAAAACATTAATGAACCTATACAATGTTGAAAATTAATACTAATAAAAAAAATTACATAGTATTTTTTCAGACAATTTTCATGTTGTATGTAAATAGCGATCAGTTAATAATGACATACGTCGGACTATTTCTTACTTTACTTTTAGAAAAATGTTGTTTCAAATATCTAAAGTGTTTTCTAAAACTTAGTGTCCAATTTGTTTTATGTTCTATAGTTTGAAGCTGGAGAAAAAATGGCAAAAAACTGAATATTTGGAATGTAGAGATAAATCTCTGGGCTAAGGAAAATTGTTGCCAAATCTCATCAATGGTTTAACCTTTAAATATCAGGAGTTTGCACCTGATTATGACACCTTTGAATGAGTTTTCGGTGAAAACATTTTAGAAAATCGCAGATCGTAAACCAAACCATGTTAGAGGCCAGTTTTAAACTCTCATAATGCAGAAAAACATTTTTTTAAATAAATATTTTAAATGAGCCAATACAATGTTAAAAATTATTACGAATAAGAAAAATTACGCGGCTTCTTATCAGATAATATTTCGGCCAACTAGAATTCTAAATTGGTATTTGGTAATTTCAATTATTAAAGTTTTATGTAAATAGCCAGCTGTTAATAATGACAAATCTTGAAATATTTCTTATATTCTTATTTTTACAAAAAAGTCTTTTCTAAAAAATATTCCTATATTCCTAGTATGTTTGTACCGTATTCTATAGTTTTTTCAATTTACGTTTAGCGGTTTTTTAGCACTTTGTTTTGTTTGAATAACATAATTGATTATTCTAGGAATTAATAGGGCATAAATAATCAATGAACTAATAAAAGTAATCTTTTTTTTTATTTTAAAAATTATTTACTTTTTAAGTGAAATCATGACTAATTAAAAAAGGGGATAAAAGTTATTTTATCTTCCATAATGGTCTAATTATTTACCTATTACTTGTCAGTTTATGTTGATAAAGTATTAAATTTAATTCACTATCTTTCCTGGTCCGCTTGCTCACTTAATAGCTTTCAATTAATAATCGTTTTTAGTGTAGATAACAATTCAATCTAATATTTCCATCCGCAAAATGTTAATATGTAACAAAATATACGAATTATTTTTAGACGGTTTTAATTATTAAACCTTACTCATGACATTATTGCTAAATAAGTTAAAAGGTTAAAGTCAGTCTAATATAAAATACACGAATCAACGAGTGCCAGAACTTTGCTTGCTAGGCACGTAAATAACAGGGGCGGGCACTTAGTCTTCGTGACAAACAATTACGCACACGATGAAGTCGGCTTTTAAAAGTAGGTGTTGATAATTAGTCCGAGAGAAATCCTTCTTGTTAATTGGGCTAAAAGTCTGAGAAACTATACTCTTGCAAAGCCCGGTAAGTTGTAGCTTAACTGGCATCTAAGCCCAAAACGGTAATTAAGCTTTCCTCTGGCTAAGTAGGAGTTCGTTTGGACGAGAATTTCCCCGCGCAAAAAGTTCATTGCAAATACTATAAACGGATGGAAAAATAAATGTTGACATTGTCGGCCTAATTGTTATTAGTGGTGCATTAATTAAATTTATTTTTGAGGTTAAATGTTAGTCATAGGTTGATTTTTCTTGGATATTTACGGTCGGGTTTCGCCAATAGTGTTCTGTTATCTACACCATAACGTTTTTCATTTTCAATTTATGCCTACAACGCGGAATTTCAAATACAAGGCGCTGGCAGTATGCTAAACCGCGTTGACTGGCAGTTCTATTAAACTGTTGATCACAACGCCGTCAGAAACGTTGTATTTAAATTTTTATTCATTTATCCCTTCCAAAAGTGTTTTTGTGAGTGTAAAAAGATACGATTGACAGAATAAAACTTAATCAATTTACGAACACATGCCACAATGTGGATAAACTTCAAACAAGGAAAATCAGGGTAATAAGACAGACTAAAGAACAAACCAAAAAATTGACAATGTTTAATAATCATTTATTTCTATTTACAAAAACATATTTGAATAATTTTATACTTGCTAATTTAGAATTATAAGCTAATATTATAAAATTTAGTATAGGGAAACGTTTGTACAAAAAGTTGGGAAGATCCGTTTGGGCCAGCTGGGATTTTTGCTTTCGCATCTCGCTAAATTTGTATTCGGGACTGGATATATCGGAAACGTTTTTGAAAAGGGTACTTGGGAGGATGTAGAGTTTGATATTCCCAGAGACGCAAAGGGCCGAGGCCCCGCAAAACAATGATACATCGCAAAACGGGCACTTCCAGCAAGTTCAATCTTAATATTTCAAAGGAGAAAGGAGCCAACTGAATCATGTATCGCCCTTTATAGAATCTTAACTGGAATAATTTATAAACAAAGGTATTTTTATATGAGATTCCTTTTTAAATATTAATTTCACTCAGGTATTATGCAATGGACCTTTCTGCCCATTTTGCCAGGTGCTTGAACTGATTCTTTCATTCGATACAACAATTACTACTTTCCATAATTTTTTGTTTACAAAACCTAGTGTTTTATGCTAAGGAAGGTTTTGTTTTGCTGAAAAAAAGAAGAGGGGACTCTAAAACCATGGTGTGCAGGAACATGTTATTTGTAAGAATATGGCTGAACCTATTGAAATAAACTCACGTAATATCGGCAGACTATGGGAATCGTGGAACATCAGCATAAACAAAAACGTCTATACAAGAAAGCTCAGAGTGTCAGAATCGTCCCATAAATAAATGAATAAAAAGAGAAAGTCTTTTTAGTAGTCTTTCTTAGTATATGTTCATTGTTTCTACATCATTATTTAGCTATTTGTTTTTTATTTTATATAATAATGTACAGTACTTTTCTTATTAATAAGATTTTCTCCATCATTTCTGTTTATCGTTGAATAGGAACCTGAAGTTAAGTTTATGTTGTACTTATGTTTAGTGATTTTTGTGTATATAGTTTTTTAAAAAAATAATTTAATAAATGAAAATAAATGTGGTGTTTCGGTTTTTTATGCATACGCCAAGTGTCCCGTGTTGCAAGCAACACCACTCGCCGAACCCAAAGCCACCCCGAATAGGCAATGGACCTTTGACCGAAGAGGCCTAGCGCCGCCCTTTGACTTATTTTTTTTACATTTGGGAACTCCGCCCTCTCTTACGGGTGCATTGGAAGGATATAGATAAAAACCACTTACATCGCTTTACAGCGCCGTGGAATCCACATCCTCCCGCCATCCCGGGGCAAAAGGCGCCCTGACTACTCCACTCCTCCACCCAAATGCCCGGCAAGGCAGGCCTCCCGGACATTTATTACAGTCTGAATAGTTTATATATCTACTCCGCTATTTAGTAAAAATTCAAAAATAAGTCTGGACATAGTACCGCTGCTGATGCTAACAAGGTTTCTTAGCTAAACGGCTTGATCACCCCCCTCTGCTGCAAGATCCGTCTTAAAAAGGTTCTCTCTTTCTGTCTCATATTCAGGACAGAAAAAGTCAATGTACCTCATACTTGCTGGCTCATCACACGTCACAATTTGGCGGCGGCCTAGGACCAATTCGACGCAGGTAAAATTCACAAATGCCGTGATTTGTCTTTAGGAGTGTTGTGATAGATTTTTTTTCGTTTCCGCACCCTGCCGAAAACTATGGATAGACTTTTTATTTCCGGGAACAATGATCGATAAAATGACCCTGCTGAACCACTGTTGTATTAAATGCTCCAGGCTTTTACTCATTTATTACTCAGTCTTTGAAAATTTGATGTCAATAAAATCCCTGTCCTTTGTTGCTCGTTTAGCTAACAAGTCCACGATTTCGTTGCTCTTTATACCGCAATGCCGCTACTCCAATTAAATACTACAGTTTTATTTTTCGATTTAAAGATTATTTTTACCATGTTAAATGTTACATGCAGGCCTTGTGCTTCATAACCCTAAACCCTAGACGCTTTTACAGTAGGGTTACAATGTTAATCGTTTTCTGCACTCTTGGGAAAGTATGTGCATTATTTTATTTTGTTAATTGGATATTATTTATTTTTTTTAGTTTTTAATAAATAGGTTCTGATGATGGCACTAATAAGTTGGCGAATGCGTGGTGAACCAAACAATTAGTCTTCTTCTTTTCACCTGTCTGCAGGACGATCAACAAACATCAAATAAAAATTAGTTTATTATTTTTATTGGATTTTTAGAAGGCAGACAATGTTTGTCATCTCTTTAGAGGAAAACAATATCTCCAGTATATACAAAACAAATTTTAAATGTTTGCTTGATTTAAGTATTTTACGATGAGCATTCCAAAAAGGAAAGAAACAACTGTAAAAATTTCCATAGTTTAAATCATACTTTACATTTTATATAAACATTTATTTAAAATTTCTGCATTTTTACACGTAAGCTATGGGAATGGATATAAAATCTCAATTTAAAACATCGTCTGCCAAATAGGTGGGCAGTATAGGTTTATATTTTGTCCATTGGTATCTTTATATGTTAATCCATTTGGAACAAAATTTATAGGCGATTATTTAAAAAACAACTGGCATAATCTCAAACTGTTTTGCAGTTATAGATGTTTCGCGGATCCGCAGGCGAGTGTTGATCCAATTGGAATGAAATTCACAGACACTCTTTGAGATCCCAACCCACAAGATCTCTGAAAATTTCATAGCAATTGTTCTGATGGGTTTGGAGTTTCGGGGGTTAAAAGGCATTGACTGCAGACAGACACGGAACCGAATTTGTCCAGAAAGGTCCAAATCCCAAAATGCGATTGAAAGTGGAGGATAAATGTTTTGCCCATTTTTCCCACGAATACAAGCCTCCCATACCTTTGGTATTTCATAAGCAAAATACAGATATTACAAAGTGTCTAAAGTTTACTTCGGATTAATACTGAAATGCGGTTTCCATGTGATATCCCGGATTGTTTCGTCTACAAGTGAAGCCTCCCTCCGGGACAACTATCTGGAACAGCAGAGACGTATTAATCTTGGAAGCTGAGCCCGTTCTATCCATTGTCATGGGCTCATTTGAGCCTCGTCAATGGACTTGTCGACAACAATTAAAGCTTGAATTAACCGCCTTGCCCTGAACATCGACCAGTGCACGTGGTGAATAATTGAAAATCCCTTTCTCCAAATCCGAAGGGATTAATAAAACTAATCTTGTCGTAACAGCCGGGAATAGTTTTGACCGGTGCCCATCTTGTCAGCCTTCATGACCAAATTTCGGACACCACTTTAATAATATCCATACTTATCTCAGTTTCACCTATCAGCTGGGGAAGGAGGCTTGAAATTTTCCTAGGTTTCAAAGTGTGAATTGTAGAAATAGTAATTAAATGAAACAAAATCAAAGAGCTTAGTGCCTTGAGAAATTTTATTAAAATACCAGTTAATATTTAACTAGTGTTGTGACTGCTTCAGTAAAAATCAGAATGAAATATTAAAGAAGTGATATGTACACGGTGTTGGAAGAAGGGGTTTACCTTGATTGGAAACAACGCTCCTTACCG
>CM077106.1:24470294-24508858 GCA_039619505.1 Cimex hemipterus | reverse complement strand
CCAGACCATTTAAAACAAAAAAATAATAATCTGTCTAGGCGTAAACACACGGTACGACCAAGTCTGGTTTACTCACTAAAAGATTTTACCGCTTTCTTGGCCCCACTTTGGAAGAAGAGGGATGGTGATTGCTTTAGCTTTCGCCAAACGTGTTTAATTTATTGCCAGTTTAACAACTTGGGATATACGTCCTTTTAGTCATCGCCATTTACGAACAGCCTTTTTTCCTGCTATTCCAAATTGGAAATATTCTTCCTGAATAAGGATCAATATCGAATGTTGTTTACGAGGCTAAAAAACGCATTTCATTATTTCTACCACAATGCTGATGTAGGTATAAAATAGAAAATAACGAGTTGAAAAAGAAAACTAGACATTCTTAACGAGCTTCCTTATTCCTAGCTCGCTTTCTCACTTTTTCATTCGAAATGTTTGATACTTATGTAAACTAGTACTGAATTAGTTACAAAGTCTCAAAGCTTCTAAATCCATTATTCATTTATGCTTTGTTTTCTTTGCAAGTAGTCGAGCCTTATTTCTATTCATTACGAACTGTTTCACTGACACGTTGATGACGCCCAAATATTAGTTTAATAGTAGTCAAGCTCATTATTTATTTTTAAAAGATGGATCAGCGGCTTTATACAATTTGCTAGGTTTTGATTTTCATTATCGTTTACTGTTATCCTATTAAAACTAAGTTGTTTCAGCCATGTTTCAACTTATTTATGTCTCAGTTTGAAAATAAACAGAGTTGAGGACAATAAATTTTGCCCATGTTGGAAAAAACACAAAACGTTTATGATATGAAGTTAAAGTTTAACAAATCAGAAAAATATAATTCAAGCTTTTAAACTTTTCTAACTTTATTGAAGTTTTGTAAATTTTGTTTTTAAATATTAAGTTTTTTTAATTAACTAATCCTTTTATGTAAGGTTTTTCGTTGACATGAAAAATTTACCACGGGCGGGATTCGAACCGAGGACCTTCGGCTGAATTCGCCGCTGCTCTACCATCTGAGCTAGCGTGACCTCGAACATTTCGGACAGCAACTCCTCATCGCAACCTGCAACCTTTTTCAATTTTCTATCCTTTTTGTCATTTTATAAATGATTGGACTCTCGGTTGGTGATGTTATACTCGGCTTTATTTATTAAATAAATTGTATAGTCTATTGACCAAATTATTTCTTTCAATTAATTACTCTTTTTATGTAATCCACTATTTTTCGTGGTCCGTTTGACCAATAATTGTCATCAAGTTAAAAAGTCTGTGTCACGAGCGGAATTCGAACCCACGACCTTCGGCTTGATACGTCGCTACTCAACCACTTGAGCTATCGTGATTCGATCCCCTCGAGCACTCGCATTTCGCATCTCAACGCCACCTCTTTTTGAATTTTCTCTCATTTTTATATTTTTCAAATGTCGTGTAATCTATTTGATTCTCGGCGTCAGGCAAATGGCCACGGAGAGCTTTAGTGAAGAATAATTCATTTTAATTCATTCAATTCACGATTTTTTGTGGTCCGCTTGGCCAATTAATATCATCCAATTAATTAAGGTTTTAAGTCGAAATAAAAATAATGAGTGTCACGAGCGGGAGTTTTTATGTAAGGATTCAGTTGAAATGAAAATGTGAGTGTGACGAGCGGGATTCGAACCGAGGATCTTCGGTTCAATACGCCGCTGCCCTAACCACTTGAGCTATCGATTCCCGCTCGTGACACTAACTTTTTCATTGCAACCAAAAACCTATATAAAAACATTAATTAATTGAAATAAATATCTTTTGCACATTTTGGAACAAAACTTTACATTTTATAGTCATAGTTTAACAAATTTAAAAAAAAATTCTGGACTGCAACGTTTTAATATAATACAAGGGTTAAAACGTTTATTTTTATTGAAATTTTAACGATTTCTAAAATTTTGGTTTAAAATATTTTACCTACGGGATAAACATCTTTGTTAGTTGGTCCAGGTACTAATAAAGTATGAATATAATATTCAGATTCATGACAGTTTATTTTTATTGGTCGTATGCGTGCTAAAACATGTGAAAAGTTAATGATAGTTCGGTCGTTAGGTAAGAATGATTTATTTTTTCTATTCTATTTCGAGTAAGTGAACGCCAACATATGAAAACGATCAGAGTGAGTGCCAAACAATATGTGAAACATACATCAGTAAAGCGCATATGCCAGCCGTCATAACAAATGAAAGCATGAGAGAATGATGGTGGTTCAAGACAGAGCGGCCGGGCCCCAGTCTTTAATAATTTAACCACAGTTCCTCGCCACCTCACCGCTTAACAGTTTAGTGGCATCGCTCGGGAATGTTTATGGTTCCGAGACTTAATTTGGTCAAAGAGACGCAGAACAGCAATTACAACTGTACAAATTGGTCTTGCTTTATGGCTTAACGGAAATTGATGGCCCGACCTGTCGCTAAGCACATCTCGAACAAGGGCACAAAACCAACACATGATTTTGTGAAATAAATTCCATATAATGATAGGTTTACATTATTATATAATAATGTAATAACATATTATTATATAATATATGTAATAAATCATACCTTGTACATACAGAATCAATTCAAAGTTTTGACTAACGTACAATCATTTTGATCAGCATTTCCTTAGTTTTTTTGCATAATATCGTATTAAGGAAGTTTCCTTAATTCACTTAGACCATTGTTGCCTGTAAATATTTTCAGTAAAAATTAAAAAAAAAACAGTCTAAGATAATTAAAAAATATTTTTTTATATATCCCTTTTCATTTCACATCAATTAGGGGATGACATATGGCTATGCTTGGCAAATGGTAGCATGAAAATTAATTGACTAAGTTTTAATATATTGAAAAATGAAACACCGTCAAAAGTAGATTAAAGAACATTTTTAATTATTATTAAAACTAATTAATAACGCAACATTGAATAATAGTTAAATAATTTATTAACAAAACTAAATTGTTTACATAAATATTGTTAGGAAATGCAATTTTATACCCTTATACTCCTTTTATTTATTTCAATTATACGGTCCTTTAGTTTCTATCTCTTTTCGTTTTTGTTTATACATTGTAATCTGAAAAATGATTTTGGATATAGTAACAAACATGTTTTTCTTATTTTCTATAATTAAGGTATTAATAATCTACTGAAAATTATAATTTTGGGGAAAAAATTTAGATAGACATAGTTTGGTTTGCCTTATTTAAAAACCCTGTTCTTTCCCTTTTGACTTTTAAGAAGGTCTGTAAAAAAGTTGAAATGTTTCAATTTCTGAACAAACAAAACAGTTTTTATTTCCTTCTGCTTCATCGAGATCACCTCTGGTTTCAATTATTGAAAGATTTAACAATCAAAAGTTGAAATAAAAAGATAAGTTAACAATAAAATAGTAAATACAAAACCTACCTCGAAAATTTGTGTAGGAAACATTTATTGAACTAACTACTTTTTAAACTGCCTAACAAGTACCACCAAATTTCAAATAATTAAAGGGAATAATTTGTTTTTAGAAAAGCCTTTTTTTGGTCGGCTCTACGTTTCGATCTTTATTGAGATCATCTTCAGGGCCTGGGATTTATAAACATTGTTTAAATTTAACAAATACATGTAGGGTGTCGTAAAAAGTGAATTTATACAGTGTAAAATATTTTTTTCATATTCAATCGAACACATTTTCTTATTCTACATTTTTTATTAAATGTACCTAAGCATGTAAATTCTTCAAGTATTTAGCGTTGAAGGAATTGCAAAATTTCGAATTCGTTTTTTTTTTAAAAGCTAAGATAAAACTATCGTTTTCAAACAAGGCCCCATAGACGGTTCCGAAATTAAAGTAGGACGTGTGTAGAAAATTACCACAGCTAAAATGTATGACTTCACTGGCATGCACTGCCTGAAAATTCTGTGTACTTTGGTAGTTTATTTTTCTTTAGTACAACTTTTATGTTTCAAAATAAACTAGTTATTTTTATGCTTTTCCGAGTATTATTAGAGTAGTACACCCGACTTTTACGGGGCGAAGTTCAGAATAATTTAGCATATTCTGTTAATCTCTGAGACGTGAAATGATAATATTATTCTTTAGCCTGATATCAATTGTAAAAGCGATCCTTATTTCGCAATTTCCATTTGTTAGTAGCAATCATTTAGTCTTATTTTTTTTATACAAACTATAAATGGATGACAGATAAGTTGAAACGCGTCGGAGAGTCCGAAATATCGGGGATAGCCGAGGTGTTCGTAAAAAACAAGAGATTAGGTATTCAAACTGGTAAGATGACAACTTCATATATATAGATTCCACTCGTTAGATTCTCCAATCCGATGGAAGATATAGCAAACGTGAATGTATGATACTAGTATTTTTCTAATGTTAACATAAACCTCTAGAACTTATTTTACGAAATATGGCTCCAGAAATAAAACAAAAACAATGACTTTGGACAAAAATGGTTAAGAAATATTCCTCAGCGTAATGGCAGGCATAAAAGAGGGCCAATTGCGCAATAAAGCTTAAGCAAGTTAAATTAGTGATATTGTGATATTGCTTGGGAATTTGGGTTACTTTAACCGATTAGTTATCACTGTCTATATGTAAATGTTATCCATTGATAAGTCGATTTATTTATTTATTCAAAATTATTTATTTATACAATAACTTAAATAAAATGTAAGGGAATATAGCCTGTCCGTTCGTTTTCCCATTCCTAAGGACGTATGGGTGGGTTTTAGTAAAAAATGACAATTTAAGCCACTTAAAAGAAATAAAATGAGGTTATAAATTTAATCCGTACGACAGTTTAGGGTCTCCCTTAGAAACGGCGGAGAAGATTGAAAAAAGAACATCCAGACGTAAAAAAGAAGAAAAATATATATGTACGTGAAAATTTAGAAACATTCTAGCGGAACACGTTCTACAAAAAAGAAGCATAGCAACATACAAATGGATAATTCATTCATATACACACGCAAATTAAAATATTTGTCCCTAATTTTCAACCTGATTTATTTGATTTTCTGGTTATTGTTTTGTCTAGATAATACAATTCAAAGTACACCGCAATATAAAATTTAAAAAAAATCCGACAGAATAAAAGGAAAAGTTAATTCGTGATAGACGCCGAAAAAGTAAGAAAATTCGGATACGTTGTACAATTCGCCAACATACACATGGGATTTGCCTAAACCGAAAAATAAATAAATTAAAAAAAAAATAATAATAATAAAATAAAACAGACCAAACACTGCTGATTTTATAATGGTAAACGCCGATGCTTAGCAACCAAAATACTGTGAAACAACTTGTTCTTAAATAAGTCAATATCAACGCTGAAATTTATGATGTTACGTAATATTTATGTGTGTTGTTTAGTGACCATTAGTTAAACGAAATTGGGGATCGTGAAGTGTGGTCTCGTGTGATGTAGGTTTTATAAAATCCTTTTCTTTATCGTGCCAACGTTTCGATCTTTACCGAGATCATCTTCAGGGCCGGAATTTATGAACATTGTTTAAATTGTGCAAATACATGTAGGCTCTAAAAGAAAAAATAAATGTATACAATGCTACATATTTAGATTCAATAAGTAAGAAATCTATAGAAAGATATCTATAGAAGAAATTCTAATAAGTAAGAAATCTTACTGTTACTCACTGGAAGTGTTAGTTTTCTGTGTACTTGTCTCATTCCTGTGTGTCGTATCGAGAGTGCTAGTTAGGTATTGATGTTTTATGCCCGTACACGTTGGATTTTAAAATAGTTGAGAAGGAATTTAGTGTAGAAAGACATTTTTATAAAAAGAACAAGAAAGGGGTTACAGTTCGGCCTGATTATCCTTTCGGAATTATATGGACAGGATAATTAGGGAAATGTTGTAGAATTATAATATGTGTGGAAGGTGATGATAGTTTTATATGCTGTATTATATGTTTTGTGTAATATGATGATGAGATATGTATATTATCGTTATTATTCTGATTAATGATATTGGCGTAGCTGCGACTGAGTTTACATGTGTCTGTTTTTTATCATTGATGCTGTGTATGTCTCTGTTGACGGAAACCATTCCTAAATGGTTACATTTATATTCGTCTTGTTCTGTGTGTAAAATGTTTGGATTGTCGAAGTAGAAATTGGTGTTCAAAACGGTCTTTTCACCCGAGAGAAGCCGGCTCCACATATAAAAATGTCTTTCTATCCCGGCTTCCTTCTCCACTCCTTCAAAATCCAACTTATATTGACAGAATGAATCAATATCTCACTGGCACTCTCAATACGACACGTTACGCAGAGAACAAAAAAATTGAATGAATGCAAATACTTTGTTTGAATTTAATTGTTTGTTTTTTTTTTGCATTGGATAGATTCATTTTGTTCCACATCCTACACGTATTTGTTACATTTAAAGAATGTTTGTAAATCCCATGGTCTGAACATGATCTCAGTAAAGATCGAAACGTTGGCACGATAAAGAAAAGGTTTGTCTAAAACATACTTCACACGAGACCACATTTCACGATCACCAAATTTGTTTAACTAACGGTCACTAAACAACAAATATAAAAATTACATAACATCATAAATTTAATCCTTGATTTTTGATATATTTAAAAAGAGGTTGTTTCCCAAAATTTTGGTTGCTTAGTATCGGCGTTTACCATTTTACAATCGTCAGTGTTTGGTCTGTTTTATTTTATTTTTTTAGGCAAATCCCTTCTATATGTTGGCGATTTGTACTACTTGTCTGAATTTTCTTACTTTTTCGGCGTCTCTCACGAATCAACTTCCATTTATTCTGTCTGAATTCTTTTGGTACGATTTTATATTGCGGTGTGCTTGGAATGTAATAAATGAATTATCTACACTAAGCAAAAACCAGAATCAACTAATTCTAAAAGTCAAAAATCAATTAAAACTAAAGTTTCAAAACATGTGACAAATATTGAAAATTATAATTTGTGTATGTATATGAAATTTATGTTAACAAAGAGAAACGTTCCTGTTATGTTATTGTTTTATTATGTTTTCTTTTCTTGAAAAAGTTTTTAACCTTTAAGTTAATTTAAACTTTTCAGAAAATTAAAAACAAAAATTAGCAGATCTGGATCATATCTTCTTTTAATTATAATGAGATTGTTTTATTTATTGGCAATTTTCTCCGTGTAGCTTTATTGAAAAATTTTTTAACAATGAAATTTCTTCTTGCAGTTTTAATATTGATTATTAAATTACAACTGTAAACATTTTAATATTTGCACGGTTTAGCAATATTTTCTGGTTAGTTACTGTTGTTATTATTAATACCGCGTGCGGTCGCACATTCCAAAACCGGAAACAACGTGTTTGTACAAGCTTGGTAAACCGTACGGTTTCGCTTCTGCCTCATAAAGATGTGGAAAGCAGAAGTTCCTTTGTAGACAAGGCAGAGTTGATTGCTTCGCTTGGTTTCAGACAAAAGCATTTTCATGAACATTGTCAATAATCAAGACGGTGGTTCGTTAAGGATAACTACTTTCAAAACATTATAATTATCATAAAGGTCGTCTTTTTTACCGAGGAGGTTGTGTTAATTGTGAGACTTAAAATTTAATTAGCGTTATTATACAGGGGACGTCGAGCTTAAACCGTTCTCCTTTTTGGGGTGTGCTAAAGCAGAGACAACGACGCTCAAATTAGGTTTCGGCTCAGTTGGGTCTAAACTCTCTGTTGTTCCGACAGTGAGGGGGTTAAAGCATCAAAGACGAGCTTTGTTTTCCAAGCTCTGTTCTTTCCCCTTATTTCTTTTTTTTTTTCAGCCTTTGTTACTGGTGCGTGGGTCGCGGAGGCGGTGCCCACGAAAAGGGGATTATGACGGAGTGAAGTCCTCATAAATCCCTCGCCAATGTTTGCCCTGACCTCAACCCAAAGGGAGAAATTGTTTGTTGAACAGATCACGTTTTTTTACTCGACACAGTGGCCGACTAATATTGTTTTAAGCGGAGGATTCATCCGGGCCGCTGTTGCCCTTTCAGATCGAGAAAATCCAAATGACTCCCTTTTTAAGCTGAGATTAGGTTCATTGATCATGCCCGGCAAGCGATGCTTTGATTAAAAAGTTTAACGGGAGGTTATTGGAAAAAAATACTTTCTGACGGTACGAGAATGTACAATTTTTACATTTGTTTTTCATTTTATTTTTAATAAAAATGTAAAATTTCAATTTAAACTACTATCAATTTAGTAAAAGTTTAATAACCTTTTACAGAATTATACGGGACAATTGCTCACATAAATATGGTGTAAATGGAAGAATATGGTGTACTCTGGGGAAGTGTGAATGAAGTTTGGTGCGTTAATGTAATTTATTAGCGCGAATGAGACTTAGCCACAATCACCCCGAAGAATATGGTGTACTCTGGAGAAGTGTGAATGAAGTCTGGTGCGTAAATGAAGTTTCCTAGAGCTAATGGAGGGAGAGGGGGCTAATTACACCGGAAATCCTAAGAATTATCACGGAGTGAGGCCTGTGTTTGAATGTAATTTATTAGCACTGGGATTGCTTTTCACAAATTTTTGTTTATTTACCCTAGAAAAATATCATAAAACGAAAAGGTAATGTATTCATGCAAAGTGTAATAAACCTCCTTAGGTTCACGCTTCAAACCATTTCATTTTATTAAACAAAATTTATAAACGTGTGTCATAATGCTTAAGAGGATGTCTTAACATATAAGTTACATCAGTTGTTAACTCTGTTTGCAAAGTTAATTTTCTAAATTTTCTAAACAACTCTAAGAAACAGTCCTTCCTATATCCAAGTTAATAATTAAAAGTACTTTCTGAGAAAGTGATTAAAATTACAACTTTTGCTACCCATTATAATATGCAGTTATTGCATGCTGTAATAAAAAAATAGTAATTGCTGGCAAAAAATTTTCTTCACAACTGATACAATGAAGCACACTACGTTCACATTAAAAAAATTATATACTGAATAAAATATTCAGATATTGTGAGATGCAGTCTGGTGTGATGTAGGTTTCAGAAAAATCTTTGCCTTTATCTTGCCAACGTTTCGATCTTTATTGAGATCATCTTCAGGGACTGGGACTTAAAAACATTGTTTAAATTTAACGATTACATGTAGGATGTGGTCAAAAGTGAATTTATAAAATGTAAAAACATATATTTTTTATTACTCTGATATTGTGAAATGCGGTCTGGTGTGATGTAGGTTTCGGAAAAATTCTTTATTGTGTCAACGTTTCGGTCTTTATTGAGATCATCTTTAGGGCTCAAACTGTTCTGTGTATTTCTGCCATTCTTGCGTGTCATGTTGACAGTACCCATGAAATTTCTTTTCTAAAACCTACATCACACCAGACAGCATCTCACGATTTCTGAATAATTATCGACTAACGGTCACTAATCACCACACATAGCGGATAAAGCTAATAACAATTTTTATTATCGGTGGAGAGCAGTGCACAGTTTCAAGTTTTGGGGAAATAAGTAACCATTTTGTACCAATAGATTGATGGAATCCTATATATTATGTATTGAATATATGTATATAATCCTGTCTCCCGTAATGTGGATGAAAGAAAAGATCTTTCAGAATCAGACTTGATCCGCAGTTTTAATAATCACTGTAAAAAATGGTTTATCAATTATAAATTGCAGAGAATATCTGATCATATGCAATGTACAATGTACAGCAAGAATTTATGTTCTGATATGACATTCAAAAAAATATGTATGTCAAAAGTTAGATTAACGGCCACGAGCTTCATAACATGGCTGTGGGGTAATAAATTGACTAAAGGAAATTTTCTCCCTATTTCACACAAATCGGTCAAGGCTAAAAACTTCAGACTCCTTTATCACGTCCTTAGTTAATTATAAGCTCTTAGGATAAATGACTTGGAACTTCTTAGAACAATTTTTTAATATCTCAGCCTCGATAATTAATATTGTGAATTTTTAATGGTTCAAACTCTTTTTATGGGCCGACGTTGGCAGGCATAATTGAAAGCCAGTTTAATTTCTTGTTTGCAAGGTCTAACACGGCTAATGAATATATAATATTGAGTATTTGTATTCAAAAAAATTCAGCCTGATTTTGTTTTTACAACAATTTCCATTATTGTGAACTCAAAACAAGGAAAACAGTGCATTACATGCAAATACATAAAACATCCCCGACTTTATTAAACTTTTTTCAGTCCAAACGAAAACATAACTTGTTTTTTAATTTTTAGCTTAATCAGAAAAAAATAGAATGTATACTGCCACTCTAGCAAACATATACAGAAAAAAATAACGTAGTATATATATATATTTTAATGAAGAGAAAAAAAAAAGGTTCATGATACGTTGTTTATCTGCGACTCGTTAAAAAAGAAGAATACTATTTTATATTTGCACTGATAATAAGGAATTTCTGTTTGTTAGTACCGTCATATATATGCTATTTTCTATCAATGAATAATCGGTATGGTCTGGATGAAAAAGCTGTCCGATTGTTGTCTGCCAAGATTTCGACCTATTTGAAGGTCATCAACAGGGAAAAGTGTCTAGAAATTGACATAATTACGGATTGAAAATATAATTTTAAATTGCTTTCACGATAGACTCAGACCCAATATTTTCAACGAGTGTATTTCATATTTTCTATTGACCCAGTCATTATAATTTTTAAGATAAAGTAGAGTATTTTGTTTGCCCTTATTTTTCTAAAATGTGAAAAGTTTAGAAACAAGAATTTGAAACTCTCGTTTTTTTAGTAGTCATTAAACAATCGTAAAGATTCATGATTAAGAAGACTGGATTTAAAACATTATCACCTTTTAATAATGTGTAGGTCACATTTTATTATTATCTTACACTTACTTAAAACTTATTTTGAATGCATGAATTCCTCATTTGCGACAAAGAATGAAATGATGGGATCCCATTCTATTTTATCTACAACAAAGTGCATAGCTTAATATGAAGTCTGCGGTTAAGAAAGGTCCATTTGGCCCTCGTTATAATCTGCCCAGGGTAAACATTTGAAGTACTAGAGAAACCCCATTCCCTCTTTTTCACACTGCCACGACTTTTTTCCATCCTTTTCCTCCAATTCTGCATTTTGATTCAATTTAATTAATGAAATTGATACACAAATAGAACGTTTATTAAGCAAACAAGTTGTTTTATGATATTGGCCAGCATCTATGGTAAATGTTTTTCAAGGTTGCAATTTCTTTTTAATATTTAGGAGTATTTAAAAGAATTATTGTTCTTTTTTTATCAAATAAAATTATTTGAAAGTTCTAAAACGTGTATTTTCAAATGAAATTGAATGCTCTTCCTTATAAGATTTTGAATTGTACAAAAAATAATTATTCATATATCGTGAGATGCGGTCTGGTGTGATGTAGGTATCAGGAAAACATTTTCTTTATCGTGCTAAGGTTTCGATTTTTTATTGAGATCATCTTCAGGGCCTGGGATTTACAATCATAGCATACATATAGAATGTAAACCCCAGAACGTGAAGAAGATCTCAATAAAAGATTGAAACTTTGGCACGATAAAGAAAATGTTTTCCTGATACCTACATCACACCAGACCGCATCTCACGATATCTGAATAATTATCCATTAACGGTCACTAATCTCTACACATTTGTACAAAGAATATTAGTTCAAGAGCTAGGAATAGATGTATGACAAAACCTTACATAATTTAAATAAAACATAAATATCTGTAAAGGGTGAGAATCGAACCTTGGCTCTTCCGTACATTTTTTGTTGCATTTAACGCGTAGAAGGATATACAGAACTTTGTCGTACGATTAATCAACCTACATATAATATTAAATATATTTTTTAGAATTTACTTTATTTTTTGTTCTTTAAAAACAAGACGGATTTTTTTTCAAACTTTGTAACTAAACTCAATTTCTTTCTGTTCAACTTTATTTACTTTTGAACAGAAAATTTCAACTTAGTAAGCAAACATTTATTTTTTATGACATTAGCATTTTCCATACAATTTTAAAGTGCAGTACACCCACGCTCAGACTACCCCCATTACAACCTTTTCTACACGTCAAACTTACCAACTGCACCCTCTACCATTCGTTAGCATTCTTTGCCGACGGCCCAGCCATGCTTCCCTTTGCTTCCGCGATCCTCGTTAGCCTTGGATGAGCTCCAGGAACTTCGTACGCTTCGGACATTTCTATAAACGACTAGGACGGAAATCTTACGTCGAGAAAAAATCCTGGTTCTACAAATCATTACTGAAACCGATTTAGACATACCGGAACTGTGCGATACAGCCAAACCTACCAATATCCAAGGAATTAATCCTTCCAAGCCAAACTCCTCAGCTCTGAATAATAGTCTACCCTCCCTGCTATGTCTTTAATGCAAATTATCCACATTCCATGAAAAACTATTCCAACGTCCTTTCGCGATAGGACGATCCATGACTAACATAATCCAGTATGGCGTTTGAAGAGGAAATGGCTTCTCCAACTGGTTGCTGGCTCCATTAACGATGTATGCAAATAATAAATAATACATCTATATATAAGATTATATATACATAGTGTATATACTTGTACAGATGGAAAAAAAAGTTTTATTTTATAAAATATTAATATTTTTTATCACCGTCGCAAGTGAAACAGTTTTGTTTAAAGAACTAACCTTTATTTATACATTATAAAATTTTTACAAAGACTTCATACTTATGCCTAGACGCGTTTTATCAATCGAGTTAAAAACTATAATCTGATTTGATATTTTTGTTTTCGGAAAAGAGGTCATATTAAAGGATGCCCTGTCGAATACCAACAACAAAGTGCAAAGCTTGATATGAAGTCTGCGGTTAATAAAGGTCCATTTGGCCCTCGTTATAATCCTCGAATTCGATTGTTATACATAGTTCACATTCCATCCACTGTCAGTAATCTTGAAATTAATCGATAGTTATTTTGATACTGCAGAGTGAATCACACAAATAAAACTGCCAGGTGTGTTGATTTAATTAAATGTTAAACAGCTAATGTCGGGTTTATTGTAAATGTTAGAATACGTATGATACAGATAACATCGCAGGGATAAATCGATGGAGATAATAGTTGGACATCGGTCGATACGCTTTATACAACAACCACCTTCACAACATAATTCATTTTTTTCAATTAATTAATCTGTTTTTAAGATATTGGTCGAGATAAATAAGTCAGTGACACAGGCGAGATTCGAACTCATGATCGTCGGCTAAATACGCTGCTGCTCTACCACTTGAGCTATGGTAACATAAATTCTTTCCATCTTTTAATCTTTAAGTCATGTTAAAATTTTATCTTATAATTCCATAAAACAAATTTTGAAAGGATGAATTCCTCATATGCGACTAAGGATGATATCATGGGATACCACATAATATTGTCATGTTTTGACAGGATCTAATTGCCAATATAAAAAAAAACAGCAGAAAACTAGGAAAAAAACGTTATAATTTTTGAACCTAAATATACGAAATTTTAAAAATAATCTATTCCTGGTAAATTAAAAATAGCAGTTTTTTCAGAACTAGTTTGGCATACTGTATTACTTATTTTTTAAATTAAAGTAATCTAATATTAAATTTGAAGCTTCAGTACAAAACAGTTTTGAAGTACGGTTTATGACATGAAACTTGTTTTTGGGAATTGTGAACCTAATTGGCAGTAAAATAAAAAAAAATAATAAAATGTTTATACCAAAATGCTGTTTATATTTCACGACTTAAAATGGCACAGTGTTTTTAAAAAAATAGCATACCTTTCAGAAGAGAAAGTACGATATCAGGACAAACGTCTAACTATATGAAATTTTTTTTTAATATAAAAAGCTATAAAGCATCGATTAGATTTCGTGGTCAGATTGACCAAATAACTTTAAAAAAATGTTGCGAGCGGGATTTGAACGCACGACCTTCGGCCAAAAACGCCGATGCTCTACCATTTGAGCTATCGTGTCTTCGATCCTCTCGAACATAAAAAAAAATGGCAAAATAGGAGAAAATTAGTAAGGTTGAGATGGAAAGTTGGTGTGCGAGTAGATCAATGTCACGATAGCTCAAGTGGTAGAGGAGCGTGGTATTTAGCCGAAGGTCTTAGGTTCGATTCTATTTTTTAACAATGTGTTTTTTACTTTTATTATAAAAATGCAGTTCTTAATACCTGATTAAACGTTTTTTATTAATGTTTAAAAGTAGATCAATTAATGTGTAAAAATTTAATTGTTGTTCTCTTTTTCATTCTTAGTGTGAATGTTAAATGTGCCTTCAATAAAAAAAGGGTTCAGTGAGAGAGGGAGTGTGTGAACTAAGACACCTGTCCATTTTCCGTTTTTAAAATTAACGAGAGAGAGAGAGAGAGAAAGGCTCGCCGAGTGAACTCTTATTCGCTTTATATATATGTTAATACAACACCCCCTTTCAATATTTCTTTGATCAATATTTCCTTTGTGATATAGTTGTCGTCTGTACTTATAATTCCACTTCTATATCCGCCGCCGTTCCAAAACGCTCTTTTCATTTATTAACGACACGTAATGAAGAACATAGGGTTAAACGTTCATATTTGGTCAGAGAGGGTTTATAAAATGCGAGTGCCGTGTCTGGGGGTTTTACCTGTTGTGCGTGAGGGTGCAAAAAGGGCCGTTATCGTCAGAGTGGGAGGCTTTTACAAACCAGTATTAAATTAATCAAGGGCTATAAACAACCACAGGTAATTCTCCTTATCAACTGCATTGTTCCCCACTTTTAACCATATCTATCTAAAAGTAAAGCAGTGGCAAAGTGACAGGCTTGTGATGAACTCTTAGTTTTGATGTTTCTCATCATATAAAGAAACCGAAAGCCTAAGAAACACTGACACATCGATTTTGCCATTCACGAATAAAAATATATATAAAAAGAATTTTACTATTAAAAAACAAATAAAATAATAGAAGATGGCAATGTTCCGAAATGCATCTAGCTCAATAAATGAAAAGTAAAATAAATTGATCCAAGCAATTTTCATTTCGCTCTGAATCACGTTTTTTATACATACCAAATGTTTCCCAATGCCATTAAACAAAGAGTATTGCTTGGAAGTGTTCCAGATGTAGTATAAGCCGTTGATAGGTCTGGCAGTCAGGCATGCTTTATAAACTTAAACGCTTCCTACTCATTCTTACTTATCTTGCCTTGAAATCCTTTTTAACCGACTGTTTCAAGATGCGGCAACGGGTTGTCTGAGATCGGACCGGACAAGCCGACGTCCAACAAGGAATATTCTTGGTCCCATCCTTTACATCATCTATACGGCTGACCTACTTGAACACCTCAATACGGCAATTCTGTCTAATTCGAATTCTTTCCAAGTTAACGCCAATATCCAAAAACACCTTGAGCTTATGGAAGACTGCAAAAAGTGAAAGACAAGACTGAATGAAGGAAAATGGAAACCTATCATTATATGAGTTAAAAAAAACGCCTTGTCTAACATTACACATTAATGACAAAATTACCAGATTCCTATTGCCAAATACTGAGAATTATACCTAAACAGCAGAACGACGTGGAATCGCCAGTTAAAAGCCAATAATTGATCAGAAGACTTGAACAAATATGAAGACCGTCAAGACTCAATTTACGTTCTGCCAAGCCATCCTACATTCAACGTATCCAATCAAAAGCCGTCAGACAAATCGTCAAGGCTTCGTACTATATCATTAACCTTACAATAAGTACTTCAACATCCCTTTTGTTAACAAATCTGCTCCAAATTCCAACAGTTTCACAACAACCTCTCGATCTATCCTAACCCTACAGCTCGACCCGTCGATTCACATTCCCATCCAATGAGCCCTCCACGTCGACTTGATCATCGGCGGTTTTGAGACCTCCTTGGACTTTAAGCCCTCACACTGTGCGCAGGAATAGCGTGTGTCGTCCGAGTGCAACTCTTGCATTAATGCCATTGGCGCTAGTAATGTGATAAGAAAAACAGTCCTCTCAATCGCAATATATACAAATCTGTATAGACTGCAATTATATACGATAGTTATATAGTTTTTAGTGACAGTTAGTTAATGATTATTCTTCTCGTTTTAGACTAGAACACGTTTAGTCATATACCATATTCAGTAGGAGATTTGTGTTTAAATAGCAGCAATAAAATTGCAGTAAAAATAATAACAAACAAAAATTGCGTGTGCAATTGTGCTAAAAATTAAAACATTAGTCATTTTTCACGGTTGGCTCACATAATATGTTAAATCAAGACATGTAATACCGTGCAACTAATGCACTTTGGACCGTATATTTCTGATAATAAAACTAATATGAAAATAATTATATATATAAGTATTCGTGTCGTGAGATATGGTCTGGTGGGACGTAGGATTTAGAAAAGCATTTTGAATCTAAAATTGTCTAGCATTGTATAAATTCTTTATTTTTTCTTCACATCCTACATATATTTCTAAAATGTAAACAATGATTACAAATCCCAGGCCCTGAAGATGATCTTAATAAAGTTCGAAACGTTGGCAGGGTAAAGAAAATGTTTTTCTAAAATCTACGTTACACTAGACCGCATTTCATGCTCTATAAATAATTATTTTCGTATTATTATTATTATTATTATTAGAAATACACGGTGCTAAGTTCTGCAAAGTTCTGTGGAACATGAAATCGAATAATATTACCACAATTGTAAATGCAATACTTGTTTGTTAATAATTTTACTACAAGTTTATTGTTGGTATTTTAACACATATCTACTGATGAAGATGGTAAGTTTCTAGCCTAAAACGAAAAGTGGATGAACATTTTTACCTAGTTTTTATAGTCATCGTAACATATCGGAATGCTAATATATAATACAGTAATTTCTTTTATACTACCATTATGGCAGAAATGTCCTGGAAAAAATCCAGACCTGACAGTCATGATGGTTGAGTACATTATGTGAGCCGTGAAATCGTCTTTATTTTTTGCTCTATAGCAATTGTAAATGCCACGTATGAATTGTTATTATTTTTACTACTTGTTTATTGTTATTACTTTAGAACAAATCTACTCCTGATCATGCGACATGCGAAAACGGTCGGACAGGCTAAAGCTAGAAGGGCATGCAGATTTTCGACTGTCATATTTATCTTGCAATGTTTTTTCTCAACACTTCATATCAAAAAGTACTTAATATCGCTGTAAGCATTTTAATATTAGCTATATATCAGAAATTCACGGCGTTAAGTCGATTAGTATTGCAAGAGCACACCTCGCCAGTTGGCCAACGTCTGATAAACAACCACCACCTCTCCCCGACATATTAAGCGCCTCATAACCCAAAAACGTCAAACCAGAGCCTCATGGCAAATATCCAAACATTCTTCCGATCCAAAATCTGCCATAATAAAAATTATTTAAGTACATACCACTAAACAACATTGCGCTCTTACCTATCTTATCTCACGATCCCTTATTGCAACGAAAAAATGCTAAACACAAATCCTTTCGTCTCTTCGACGGAACATGGTCTGTCCGATCGTAAAAAAGCTCAAATTTTTGCCTAACAGTCACATTTCCCATCACGAACCCAACACTGCTTTTAACGAAGAGAAGTTTATGAATACTTGAAATCTCCCTTTCTCTCAACCTCTCTCAAAGCAGTCACTCCTTAATGTATCCTTGCCAGGTTTCTGAATCTCAAGTCCACTAGGTTCAACCACGCGCACATATTCAACAGTATACCCCGCAATACGCACATGCCTTTACTCTGGAAATACTCGTCCTCCTTTTTCTTAAACTGCGCGCTTTCTTAATAAAAACATTTCGCTAAAAGTTTTGTCCAAATTGCACATAATTGTGACGTAAAGATACTGTTAAAAATATGTTTTGAATATTATATTTTTGTAGTCTGGTAAACAAAATATTAAAAATGCCGGAGAAAAGTAACGACGCTTGTTTCAAGAAATGACTGTAATATCTAACATAATCCGAAACACCAACAAAAATAATTTTTGTTTATTTTTCAATTAATGACGGGTGTGTTTGATATATTAAAACGTTCCATATGCTTTCAGTTTTACGCTACTTAGTCCTACTGATTTTTTTGATAGGCGATAAATGGAATCAGTTTTTATTTTAAAAAAATTGACATTTTGTGGGAAATGTTTCTTTTTATGAAATCTCTTCAAAAATAAAACGAATTTTAAGACAGGAAAAAAAGAAACCGTTTTAATTTATACATTTAATCTTCAATTAAAAAAAAATGAAAGCTGAAAAATTATTATAATGGCTTATAGTAATTTATAAAAAATAGTATGAACAATAGAAGTTTTATAGGCAAAATTGTTGAGAACAAAGGGACATATATCTATCTATTCGAAAATACTTTTGCAATAAAGTTCCAAGGTGAGAAAGTTTCCCCCTGGGTTTGAATGACGTCGAAAAGTGCCGCCTTGAAAACGCGAAGTAAAGATGAATCCGAAAAAGCGAGGAATTCCGACAGTAAAGGGAAAGCTCTCACTTTGGAAATGTGTCGTTCTGATTTTCGAGTCAGGGAATTAGTAAGAATGAATATAGAAAATTATATGGACCTAGATGTTAAGAGAGAACTTTGAGACAGCTTGAAACGTAATCCGAAGAATTAAAGGTGAAAGTTTTCATAAGGATCCATTTGAGACTTTAATGAGAAATTGTACAGACGTTATTGATCGCGCATATGGTTTTGCACGAATTTCATATGAATTTTTATTAATAACATGCCAAATTTATAGCCGACAAAAGTGGTTTAACGAACTTTCACCTACGATATTAAATATTATTTTAAATTATTTAACCTCTATGTAAGGTATTGGTTGAGATAAAAAAGTCAGTATCACGAGCAGGATTCGAACCGACAAGATCCGGCTAAATGGTTCCTATTGTATAATCAAATTTTAAAATATATTTTGTAATAATTAGGTTCATTAGCATTTAATTGAATAGTTACAAATAATTGCGGAAAATTATAAAAATGAAGGAGAGACTTATTGGAAAATTGGGCAAACAAAACAAAGCCACATTTCATAAATTTAAATTGACTAATAATAATATTTAATGCTGTGTTGTTTCTCATTCTTCCCCGGGCTTTCAACCGGTCTGTTTACACTGGAAGTAATCACAGTCATTCAACGTGGAATTCAAACCTGTAAATGAACATTTCACAAACTGAAGTGGGATGAAGAGCACTTCAATTGATGTCGTTCGGGCCTCAGTGTATAGTCGGCCCTCCGTTAGTGTGTTTACACAGAGCGTTTTGTATTTATTGAATCGGGCTCCTTACTCGGGGACAAATGGTTCTTAAAAAATTAAGAATTTGGTTTGATTCCCTGTATAAACCTCTTCAAGACTGCGGATTGTCAAGCGCGATTCCATTATATTTTAAGTTATTTGCGTCAGACTCAACCTAGGTCGTTTGTTATTTTCTAAGGGTCTAGCCTAAGTAGGTCGTGGGGCTTGCCAAGGTAGCGGGTCATTTAAGAAGCTCAAAAGGGCGCGACTGATATCGCCCTTGTTTTTCCTCCTGCGACATAATAAAAAGTCAGAAATCCAAACTACAAAAGCTACTTCATTCAACAATATTCAAAAACAACATTAGAATAATTAGAATTATATTCACTAGTTTTTGTGGTCCTCATGACAAAATAATATCTTTCAACTAATTAATCTGTATATAAAGAATTCGTCAAGATAATAGTTCCTCTCCGCGAATCAAATATATTACACGAGATTTGAAGAATAGTAAAAAGGATAAAAAAAAATAAAAAAGATGAAATTTAGATGTGAAGTTGTTTTTCAACTGGATCGAAGTCACGATAGCTCAAAAGTAAAGAAATCAGAACAAACTTATTGTTATATTTTTCAATCGTATAAAAATCCATTAAGCACTGATTAGATTTCGTGGTCTGATTGACCAAATTACATCTTTCAATTATTTAATCTTTCTGTAAAGTAATGGTTGAAATAAAAAAAACCAGTGTCACCAGCGGGATTCGAACCCACGACCTTTGGCTAGATACGCCGCTGCTCTATCACTTGAGCTATCGTTACTTCATCTCAACCAATATCTTACATAACGATTAATTAATTGAAAGTTGTTATTTGCTCAATTGGATCACGAACCACCGAGTGGATCGGACACCAACGTCCCATCTCAACCTACCTTATGAGTTTTCCCTTCTTTAGAAAATGGACCAGGAAATCTAATGGATATCATAAATAAAACTTCACTAACAGCTTCCCGTGGTTACATCAGATGTCGCCGAGAGGTACATTTGAAAAATGGCAAAATGTAAAACAACTTCGAAAGGTTGGTTGAGGTGAGAAGTTGGTGTCCATGTGGATTGAGGTCACGATAGCTCAGGTGGTAGATCAGCGTTTTTTAGGGGTGGTTAGGGATGGTTTTTATTTTTATTTTTTTTTTAAATTAATTTTTCTGAAAGGTATGCTATTTTTTTAAACACTGTACCATTATAGTTCATGAAATGTAAACAAAATTTCTGTATAAATATTTTATTTTTATTTTAATTTTACTCCTCCTCTACCACTTGAGCTATCGTGACATTGATCCACTCGCACACCAACTTTCCATCTCAACCTTACTAATTTTCTCCCATTTTGCCATTTTTTTTATGTTCGAGAGGATCGAAGCCACGATAGCTCAAATGGTAGAGCATCGGCGTTTTTGGCCGAAGGTCGTGCGTTCAAATCCCGCTCGCAACATTTTTTAAAGTTATTTGGTCAATCTGACCACGAAATCTAATCGATGCTTAATAGCTTTTTATATTGAAAAAAAAAAAATTCATATAGTTGAAAAATGTGCCATGACGTTTGTCCTGATATCGTACTTTCTCATCTAAAAGGTATGCTATTTTTTTAAACACTGTGCCATTTTAAGTCATGAAATATAAACAGCATTTTTGTATAAACATTTTATTATTTTTTATTTAACCGCCAATTAGGTTCACAATTCCCAAAAACAACTTTCTTGTCATAAACCGTACTTCAAAACTGTTTTGTACTGAAGCTTCAAATTTAATATTAGATCACTTTAATTTAAAAAATAAGTAATACAGTATGCCAAACTAGTTCTGCAAAAACTACTATTTTTAGTTTACCAGGAATAGATTATTTTTGAAATTTCATATATTTAGGTTCAAAAATTATAACGTTTTTTCCTAGTTTTCTGCTGGTTATTTTATATTGGAAATTAGATCCTGTCAAAACATGAAAATATTATGTGGTATCCCATGATATCATCCTTAGTCGCATATGAGGAACTCATCCTTTCAAAATTTGTTTTATGGAATTATAAGATAAAATTTTAACATGACTTAAAGATTAAAAGATGGAAAGAATTTATGTTACCATAGCTCAAGTGGTAGAGTAGCAGCGTGTTTAGCCGACGATCATGAGTTCGAATCTCGCCTGTGTCACTGACTTATTTATCTCGACCAATATCTTAAAAACAGATTAATTAATTGAAAAATATGAATTATGTTGTGAAGGTGGTTGTTGTATGAAGCGTATCGACCGATGTCCAACTATTATCTCCATCGATTTATCCCTGCGATGTTATCTGTATCATACGTATTCTAACATTTACAATAAACCCGACATTAGCTGTTTAACATTTAATTAAATCAACACACCTGGCACTTTTATTTGTGTGATTCACTCTGCAGTATCAAAATAACTATCGATTAATTTCATGATTACTGACAATGGATGGAATGTGAACTGTGTATAACAATCGAATTCGAGGATTATAACGAGGGCCAAATGGACCTTTATTAACCGCAGACTTCATGTCAAGCTTTGCACTTTGTTGTTGGTATTCGACAGGGGATCCATTAATATGACCTCTTTTCCGAAAACAAAAATATCAAATCAGATTATAGTTTTTAACTCGATTGATAAAACGCGTCTAGGCATAAGTATGAAGTCTTTGTAAAAATTTTATAATGTATAAATAAAGGTTAGTTCTTTAAACAAAACTGTTTCACTTGCGACGGTGATGAAAAATATTAATATTTTATAAAATAAAACTTTTTTTTCCATCTGTACAAGTATATACACTACGTATATATAATCTTATATATAGATGTATTATTTATTATTTGCATACATCGTGAATGGAGCCAGCAACCAGTTGGAGAAGCCATTTCCTCTTCAAACGCCATACTGGATTATGTTAGTCATGGATCGTCCTATCGCGAAAGGACGTTGGAATATTTTTTCATGGAATGTGGATAATTTGCATTAAAGACATAGCAGGGAGGGTAGACTATGACTCAGAGCTGAGGAGTTTGGCTTGGAAGGATTAATTCCTTGGATATTGGTAGGTTTTGGCTGTATCCCACAGTTCCGGTATGTCTAAATCGGTTTCAGTAATGGTTTGTAGAACCAGGATTTTTTCTCGACGTAAGATTTCCGTCCTAGTCATTTATAGAAATGTCCGAAGCGTACGAAGTTCCTGGAGCTCATCCAAGGCTAACGAGGATCGCGGAAGCAAAGGGAAGCATGGCTGGGCCGTCGGCAAAGAATGCTAACGAATGGTAGAGGGTGCAGTTGGTAAGTTTGACGTGTAGAAAAGGTTGTAATGGGGGTAGTCTGAGCGTGGGTGTACTGCACTTTAAAATTGTATGGAAAATGCTAATGTCATAAAAAATAAATGTTTGCTTACTAAGTTGAAATTTTCTGTTCAAAAGTAAATAAAGTTGAACAGAAAGAAATTGAGTTTAGTTACAAAATTTGAAAAAAAAAATCCGTCTTGTTTTTAAATAACAAAAAATAAAGCAAATTCTAAAAAATATATTTAATATTATATGTAGGTTGATTAATCGTACGACAAAGTTCTGTATATCCTTCTACGCGTTAAATGTAACAAAAATGTACTTAAGAGCCAAGGTTCGATTCTCACCCTTTTGCAGATATTTATGTTTTATTTAAATTATGTAAGGTTTTGTCATACATCTATTCCTAGCTCTTGAACTAATATTCTTTGTAGAAATGTGTAGAGATTAGTGACCGTTAATGGATAATTATTCATATATCGTGAGATGCGGTCTGGTGTGATGTAGGTATCAGAAAAACATTTTCTTTATCGTGCCAAAGTTTCAATCTTTTATTGAGATCTTCTTCACGTTCTGGGGTTTACATTCTATATGTATGCTATGATTGTAAATCCCAGGCCCTGAAGATGATCTCAATAAAAAATCGAAACCTTAGCACGATAAAGAAAATGTTTTCCTGATACCTACATCACACCAGACCGCATCTCACGATATATGAATAATTATTTTTTGTACAATTCAAAATCTTATAAGGAAGAGTATTCAATTTCATTTAAAGATACACGTTTTAGAACTTTCAAATAATTTTATTTGATAAAAAAACAACAATAATTCTTTTAAATACTCCTAAATTTTAAAAAGAAATTGCAACCTTGAAAAACATTTACAATAGATGCTGGCCAATATCATAAAACAACTTGTTTGCTTAATAAACGTTCTATTTGTGTATCAATTTCATTAATTAAATTGAATCAAAATGCAGAATTGGAGGAAAAGGATGGAAAAAAGTGGTGGCAGTGTGAAAAAGAGGGAATGGGGTTACTCTAGTACTTCGAATGTTTACCCTGGGCAAAATTTATTTCCAACTTATTAAAAAAGCACAAAAAGAAAAAGTAATAAAAAAACACACACGAACAAAAAGAGAAACAGTAAACATAGTGAGCAAACAAATTATGCTGAATTTTTCTTTTTTATGTATTTTATTAGGTTAAAGTTGGGTTTTACAACGCGTGTGTTGATGTTCTTTTTTATATTGTCATGTGTTTTGTTTTAATTTTAATTTTATTTTATATGCTACTGTTGTATATATTATTGTACATGTTGTTGTCGGCAGTTTAAACCGAGAGGGATGACCAACTTTTGCACGTACATGCTCCCAGAACATGGCTAGTAACAAGTTATAAACTTAGTAACCTATTCTAAAGTGTGAGGAATGTAACAAACAGTTAGGCTAAGAGAATGAACATTGGTTTCATACAGAAACGAGTCGCTTCAGGGTCTATTGTAATTAGAGAGAACTGAGGGTATAAGAAGAGATTTGCCAGAAATCACCACAACTGGATTTTTGATTTCAGCCGTAGTCAGAATAGAGCTAAGGTTTCAAGATTGCTTAACTAAGACGAGAGTACGACTTGAAAAATGATCTATAGTTGCAATGTTAGATTCTGAAGTCAAATAGGTGTGTGAAAGGGTTACAACATGTATATTGACTTTTACAGTAAATTATTGGAAGACCAGGCGAGATCAGTAGAAAATATACAATTAAAAATGTTATTGAAACGAGTGATTGGTGATCTCAAAATCCTGATTTTAAATTAATGAGTATTGAATCCGCAACCTTATCAAAAGAAGAATTGTATAAAAGGTGAAGGTAAGACAGATGGAAAGAGTGCATTAGAAAGGTGAGAAAATATTTTCCAAGGAAACATTAGGAAAGCATAAGAAGTCGCCTTCAAGCCGGGGGGGGGGTAATACGAGATACGGATAGTGATGATGATGGACAGTGGAATGTCTGGGTTTTTTGTTTCTCGAGTCCTGCATCTTTCTGACTTTTTGTTTTTTCCTAGTTTATTTGTTCAGTGCAAGTGAAAAGAGGGCTAGGTCATTGACCATCATTCGCTAGGTTTTATTTTTAGCCCAAATGATCGGTTGCTCTGCATTGAAAGATTATTTTGGTGTCTGAGTCTTTCATTTCATTATTGCATATTTTAAAGATTTTTTCAGGTGGCACTGGTAAATTCACCCCTAAGAGCTTAGTCCGCATTAACTGTACCAGTCATTTTGCCCTTGCTGGTGGGGATTGTTGTACCATAAGATTACAGTGGAAAACATCCTATTTTTACGGTTTTAGATCTATTCTATGATGGAGGTTCCTTTGGGTGGTTTCATTATTTCAAGAATAGGTTCATGCCCTGATTATGGTATTGCAGAACCACTTCCGCCCCGTATGTCTGCTTTTTTGTCAGTGAAAATCCCTTTTCAGCCCGGTACCTGTCTGATGTGTTTCCACAGGTTTTCGAGATTTTGGTATGTATAATTTCGAGATTTATTCAGTGAATAATTTTGATATGATGTTTTACATGTCTTTCATAGCTTCTTAAATATGCAATCTTATGAGGATTTCTTTTTTTTTATTATTATTTTATTTAACTCTTGTGTACATACACATTATATTTTGCTAACAAATAATGATATACAGCACACTCAAAAAATGTGATTAACATGGTATTTGAGGGCGGGTTCTGCCCTATGGCAGTCCACACTATAATTCACTCATTGGAGTATAGTAATTTGCGATAAATAAACTTCTCTTTATTAAATAAATTAACCTACTTTTTTTAAATCTAAAACAATATAAGGTCAGGCGCACGTTTACACTACAACTTATTTACATTACACATATTTACAATCTTTAGTCCGTATGATGCTTTCTTTTTAGCCGTCTTGTTGGCGGGTTGGAGGCATATTCGCTGAAATTTGAGCAATTGCCGGATTTCTTTAAGAATAACTTAAAAAAAAAAAAAAATTAAAACATACGCGTTAAATGGTAAATAGTGGAGATAAGGCCAACATGAGCTTAAAATACCGAGGTAAAAATATAAGTTCTGTTGAAATTTTTTTGATCGTATTTGTAAATATGTATACATTTGCTATGATGTTTTATCGCTTTGGTAAAGGCAATCTTCTTTTTGCCCTAATTTTTTTTCTTCCTTCATACGGAGATTTGATACGAGTGTTACTATTATTTTTGTTTATTCTTTCGTTTTTATATGTGGTGGGGTTAGGGGAAAATTTATTTTTTCTGAAGATACAAAAATTAAAAAGGATTATTGCCAATATGTATAGAATGTTAAAAAATTGTTTTATTGACTTTTCTTTGTATACACAAAACAAATGCTAAAAAGCCATTAAAGAGCACAGCAAATTTACGCAATTACGTTATAAAAACATTCAACTGATCTTCGTTCAGCCTCTAGGTGTGTTAAAAAGTTACAACAAATGCCGTGCCTTTTAGAGGAACGGAATGAAAGGCCATGCGAGATCATGAGAAAAATATGTAATTTCAATGCTTAACATATCCTTCTGTGATGGAAAAGTCATACAAAAAGAAGATATTGGGATGATCATATACTCATGAGTGTAGATACAACATAAAAGGTAAATATTATTAGAACAAAATAAGACACAACTATAAATAAGGCAGATATTTTAAAATTATTTGCATGAAATTCATATTTTGTATTTGATTTATAGACGAATAGTAGCATTTGCAAGGTAGATTTTGCGGGCATTGGAGGCAAAAACGGTTTAGGCGATGACCGGCATTCATCAGTGTAGGATAAAAGTCCCGGTTTCGAATCCAGCGGCCCTGCATTCGAACACGACATTCTTACACATGAACTTTTTTTTTCTAAAACATAGGCAACCAGAGGGTTTATAAACTTCTATTGCTGCAAAACCTCGTTTAAAACAAAAAGTTGCTTTTTATTGCCAATATTTATTCAAAGTTTTAATGAATTACATAACACTTTTTCAAAGAACACAATTCTAAAAGTAGAATAAAAAAATGGCTTGCAAAATTGCAAAATGTTGCGTGTCACATGCGTGCCCCATACGCTAAGAACGTTTTCGACATGTGGGCCACGTATTAGAACCTTGGGATGCCTTGGTTCCTTACAAAGAACGTGCAGCATGCCGCCAGTTTAGCAACGGTTCTTGGCCATAGATGCGAATTTCTGGGACCCCTATTCCGCTTTTTGGATGACATCACATTTTTGTATGTAGTTACGTAGTTATGTTTTATATTTTTCGTTTGAGTGAACGTATCTATTAGTGTGAGTGGAGAGTTGTGTTGGTAAAACATAACGTCATCTTCGCCCATCCAGCAGTTTGTATATTTTTGGTCGGTATTATAATAATATGGTTTATTGGGAATATCAATATCTTTACGGACTAATTAGCGTGAGTGCAATGTATATAGGCGTGAATATATTTATTTGTGGGACTGTATTGTGGAAGTTAGTTGCGGGCTGAAATTTCTTTGCTGTCAAAATCGGCAATCTTCTGGGTATTAGGTTTAAGGGAGATACGAGCGTCCCTGCCTCACAACGGGCGAGGTGAACTCGCTTCAGTTAAAGCATGAGATCACCCTTCGGGGTGAAAATCAAGCCCAAAAATAAAGTGTATTAATTTCGTTAAACCGATTGAACGACGTGTTCGAACATTTACAGAAAGTCTCATTTTCAACAGGTCTTTAAAACTTTAATTAATATTTGATATTCTATATGTAAAACTGCGGTAAAATTAAGTATTGAGATATAACATTGGGTTTTTACGTTTTTGTAATACCAACAATCACAGTAGATCTTGAAATATCAAGTACAATGTTTGGATTCATATCAGAAATCATGCCGCACGTCTCTGTTCGGCCCTTTGACAAGATGCATAAATTTTCCTAAATGACTGCATAATGCCCTATTAATCCGTCAGCATCGCCGGTAGAAATCGTTAACCAAGAGGCATCTGCTAATCACATATTGCCGAATAGGTCCGTGTCACATTGCATACTATCAATCATATCTTATGAGAGGATTATTATTATTATTATTATTATTATTATGTTTGATTGATAAATTTATATTTAAAGTACTTTTTATGGGAAGCACTAGATTTTAATTTGATCTCAAGATTCATCTCCAATTTCTTGGCTTGAAATTTTTTATTTGATCGTCTTTTATCAAACCGTCCAATCAGAAAACTCGGTTATCGGTTTCTCGGCGGAATCCCCGACTATCGCCGGATGGTCTTTTAAAGTTCCTTACTAACATTTTCTAACACGCTTCCTCTATTTCCGTTTTCCGGATTTAATCATGGCTCAGGAAGAAGACGACAACGGTTTAGTTCTGAAGTATTAAATGAAATCGAACCGAGGGGGAGATTTCCGAAACGAGTTACTTTGGTATTATTTGATTCTTCTTTTTAACTTAATTTTTTTTCGACAAACATACATGTATTAATGTGTAGAGATTAGTGACCGTTAAAGGATAGTTATTCAGATATCGTGAGATGTGGTCTGGTGTCGCACGATAAAGAAAATGTTTTTCTGGTACCCACATCACACCAAACCGCATCTCACGATATCTGAATAATTATACATGTATTATATAAAACCAGTGGATTTGGTTTCATTATTGTGACATGGGGGCTGCGGTAGCCGAGTGGTTAAGACGTCAGATTCTCGGCTAGTAGATCCGCGGTCATTGGTTCTATCCTCACCGTCGTCACTGGACATTTTCTGACGGCTAAGGGGACCGGTGGCTGCAATTCAAAGAAATTGACACGGCATTCATAAATGGAATGGGCGGGATCGGATCTGAGCGATCCTGAATTTTGCCCCACATTCAAAAATGAGTTTTTTCCATGGAAGAACACCTGCACAACGGGGGCTCAAGTTAACATTTGTGTTGCGACCCCCCCCCCCCAAAAAAAAAAAAATAAAAATAAGAAAAATATGGAGCCAGGGATTAAGTACAATACGCTGTACAGGTGCAGTGCTTAGGAGGGTTTCTCATAGTCAATTATTTGCAGTCGCTTACGGTAATTGTGAGGAATGGAGTAGTCGAATTGAGTAAGTAAAGAAAACCAAATCAAACAACAAGCTTTCGCGGACGGTTATCTCTTTATTTTTGGTTCGCAGCATTGCGGAAAAATTAACCTTTAACATGCAAAAAAAGAAATGGGTGTTCACGATCTTTCTGGACGTTTCTCTGTTCGAGTCAACATTTGACAAACATCGTGAATATGTGTGAAGCTGATGGAGGAATATCGAGCACTCCATCACCATAATTGAATGAATGACATATAAATAGGAAAGAATGTGTTTAAGAGTGAAGGTGAGTAAAATAGAGTTTAGAACTGCTTTCGTTGTGTGCTGAACTAACCTAGCTGTTGACCGCATTCCCCCCCCCCCCAGTGGCCGGATGGATAAGAGGTGTGCCTCCGTACTGCCAACACCCGGGGGTGGGTGATTCCCGAGTCTGCAGACAATTTACTGTAAATAGCAAAAGCTGGCATTGACGAGGGACTTAGAGAAACAAGCAGACTGTACTCGGCACATTTTTGTTTGTACTTACATGTGTGGATTCCAGCCTATATAAATTCAAATGCAAATTATTTATAGAGGGTAAATTTGACTTATCTAAATATCTAAAGCATTTCTCGTAAAAATACCCTGGTATTTATTTATGAAGTTATAAATTGAGGGGTAATCTTGAGGTGTCAAATTTGCGTTATTATCGATCATATCTTGAAATTCTAGATAACCCTAGAAGTAATAGGGCATTATAAAAGTAAATGAAAATTTATACATTCTTTTCTTTATGAATAATTTCTCTTGGATGTAGTGAAGGATGAGAACATCGTTCCCACAAGTGTCTTGTTCAAGCTACATTAAGATCGATCTAATATTTCTAAAAGAGTTTAAATTTAAAAAAATTGAATTATTTTTTGCTTCGGTAAATCAGTTACGATCCGGGAATTATACGAAAAAGTTCATAGACATGTTTGTTTCAATGTTGAACCATGCCCATGATTTGATAAGGATTTCTACATTTCATCACTTTTTTTGTTTTGGTCGAGATAGGCGATTTGGGGAAACGTCACCTGGTTATCCGTGTCAAATATGGTTAGTTTCAAAAGGAACAAAGATTTTTATACAAATATAGTGCAATGAAAAACTCATAAAGTAAACATGAAACTAGTATAAAAAGTTAAATTTTGAAAAATAAAGAAATTTGTGCAAATTCAGTTTTCTGTACTAATTTTCACTTTTGTTATTTTATTCTTACTAATATGATCTCTCGCGTCAAGTAACTCACATATATAAAACGAATGGAACACTAAAACGGGTAAGCTAAGGAGGCAAAAGGCGCAGCGAAAGTTTCAGAATTAAAAAAGGCACTTCCATCAAATTTGTAAGAAAATAAAAAATATAATAGAGGAGTGTGTATTATAAAAAAATTAGAGGGGATATAATAAATGTATTTAATTCAATTAATTATTCATATTATGTAAGGTCTTGGTTGAGATAAAAAAGTCAGTATGACGAGCGGGATTCGAACCCACGACTTTCGACTACATACGCTTTTTCTCTACTTTTTACTTACTTTACTTTTTACTTTTTTTATCGGGACTTCGATCCTCTGAAACACCAACTCTCCTTCTCAACCTACAACCGTTCAAATTTTCTCTACTTTCGACATTTTTAAATGTCGCATAATTAGGATTGAATTATCAGCGATTTATGAAGTGGTCACTGGGAGCCGTTTAGTTTTGTGATATTTCATTTATTTTTTAAATATTAATCCATTCACGTTTTAGTACTCAAATTACAAAGTCACTTCATCCAATTAGTTAATTATTTTTATCTCAACCGAGACTTTACGTAGAAAGAATAATTAATTGTAAAAAGCGACTCGGTCAATTGACCACGAAAACGTTAATGGACTATATTTAATGATGGACTAACAGATTTATATAAACCGAGGGAGAGTTGTTCAACAGACATCTCATTTAAATTATTAATTATTCCTATCGTATCTTTATAATGAAAGTTTGAAAATAAGACATGACAAAAGAGAAACAAGTTAGACGGAAAAAAGCGAGCATAAAAACGGAGGATAAACTAGGATAAAATTCAATTTCATTAAACTATTATCACCAAACTTTTCTAAACAGATAATTTACTTTGCTCCGCTTTTTAACTGTTTAACTGGCGATTCAAAAAATCGTTAATTTTTTTATCAATTAAGATCAAAACTGAATTTTTTTAAACATACTTCGTTAATATATTACAGTTCCTAGTGCGATTGACCAATTAACGTTTTTTCAATTAATTAATATTTATGAATGGTATAGGTTGAGATAAAAAATCAGTGTGACGAGCGGTATTCGAACTCACGACCTTCGGCTAAATATGCCGCCGCTCGACCACTTCAATATTCTTGAACACGAAAGTTCTCCGTGGGCATTTTATTTGTCGCAGAGAATCAAACGTTGCACGACTTTTGAAAAATGGCAAAAAAGAGGGAAAATTCGAAAGGTAAGATTGAGATGGGAAGTTGGCGGGTTCGAACCCACTCGTGTCTATGACTTTTTTTATCCCAACCGTATAATCTCTTAACCGTACCAAAATATACAAAACCTACACGTTTTGAATGAAACCCGGTGTAAACAACCTTGTTTACAAAATTCGGCAGTCTCAGAATTTATCATTTCTCAGAAAACGTTGTGATAACAAGTGCAAAATCATTTTTGGCAAAAATTTATTATCAGTCTATGTTCTATACAATTTTGTCTTATGCTTTGAAAAATACACAGTAAGCGATATTGAAAAAGACAAATGTTACAAATTTATTTATTTTTTTCAATTAATTAATATTTATGTAAGGTACAGGTTGAGATAAAAAAATCAGTGTCATGAGCTGGACTCGAAAGTCACTAAAAGTGTTATAGTAGCGGCGTATTTAGCAGAAGGTCAAGGGTTCGAATCCCGCTCATGACACTGACTTTTTATTTCAACCCGTATTTTACATAAAGATTAATTAATTGAAAAAAATGTTATTCGGTCAATCCGACCACGGACTCAAATGAATTTATTGTTTTTTCGGAAAAATATAAACCAAAGTTTAAAATAATTTTGTTTTTCACAGAGTCCAGGTTTAGGGGTAGCCGAGTGGTTAAGGCGTCAGACTCGCGGATAGTAGATCCCCGGGTCGTGGGTTCGATTCCCACCGTCGCCTCTGGAATTTTTCTGATGCCTAAAGGGACTGTGGCCGCAATTGAAAGAAATTGACAAGACGCTCATCAATGGAAGAAGAGAGATCAAATCTGAGCGACCCTTAACCAGAGTTCCAACTCCCTTCAAAAATCAAAAAATGTGTTTCTTCGATGCAAGTGCACCGCACACCGGAGTGTTCAATTCACACTTGCGACCCCCCAAAAATGAAGCCAGGAATGAAGTATAACAAGCTGAACAGCTGCAGTGCTCAGGAGGGAACTCCTATGGTTTTTGTTATCCATTATAAAAAAAGTTAAACACGAGATATTTGAAAATAATTAACTTCAATATACTAATAATAATTAAATAACAACAGGATATTTTATTTAAACAAATAAAATTTTAAAAATATTAATTAGTAAATGTAGCCAAATAAAATGTACCGTCTCGTAACTTACTTTTCAAACTGGGAGAACCTAACAATTTGGTAGGTCGAGTGAAATATGATTCTAAGCAAATATTTTTCAGTCCTATATAAATACATAGCGATTGTGAAAATGTATTGCTCTTTTTATGCTCGAGCTGTTGAAATTTGATCGAATCCATAGTGATCGGAAATTAAAAAAATCCAAAACGCATCTGGCAAATACTACATCTTGAAGAAAAAAGGGGGGAAATAAAAATTTTTTTAATCTAACTCGGAATATAAAACTTAATTAAGTCTTTTAGAAAAATCTGTGAGACATATTTTTGGGTCAGTAGTGTGATCGTTTCCGACCATTTTGGTAGACCTATACTCGACTTTTCCTTCTGACATATGCGGTTTTGCATTTTGCCATAATCAGCGAGAGATGTGTCTGCATAATGAGGAATACTTTAATATTCGCTTTGAATTTTAAAACTAGTGAGTAGGTAAAATTGGTCTAATATGAAATAAGTTCGTTTCATTTTTTTATGTTTTAGCTTTTGAAAGATTGATGTAAGAATTTCTATATTTTTATATTATCAAGAATGCCAATGTTTCGTCATATATTTTTTAGATCTAAGGCCATTTTTAGCTTGTCTGTATATTCTTAGTGTTCGTGGAAGTTTTCTGCTAAACGAATCAGGTTTATTTTGCAAATTTTACAATTTCCACAGTTTTTGCTAAATATTTTTAATGTTCTTTTATTTTTCTTCCGTCTGTTGGTTTTTACGCATTCCCATTTTATGTTTAGGTTTAATTTTTCCTCAGTGATTTAGTCTTTACGTGGTTTTGTCTCAAGATTGTTCAAATGGGTTTGTTGTCTTTAAAGCTATTTTTCTATCAAATTTGTTAATTTGTATTTTAGCAGATTGTTGATTTATCGTGAACGTACCGAAGACGATTTAATGTCGGTTTTGGCCGTATCTTTTTATTTACGTATTTGTTACTTTTCAATAGTTTATTGATTTAATTTATGATGTAGCCGTTTTTTATATCGTGAAATTTGTATGTACTTTTTATTGGTTAATTCAAGTCAATTCGTCATATGTTTGACTGCCGTTATGCCAGTTTTCCTGGTTGCAATCAGATTTTATGATATTTGTTGCTGTTGGTTTACTGAAAAAACAAATTCTGTAATATTTTTGATGGTAATGATTCATATATGTGCTCCAATTTATGATCCTATCTTATTTTTTGTTTTCGTGGAAATTTCCTGCTAAGTGAATCGGGTTTTTTAATTTTTTTATTTTATTTATTTATTTTTTTTAATGGCCTCATGAACTAAGCATATCTAGTTGTGTATATTTATTCCGTTATTCGATTTTTTGGGGAAGGGTATCGTGAAAAAAGGGCCAGGGGCGACGTCGGGAATCGAACCCGCGACCGCGGGGTCTACTAGCCGAGAGTCTCTCACGCTAACCACTCGGCTACCGCGGCCCCCCAATCGCGTTTAATTTGCCGATTTTACAATTTCAACCGTTTTTCCTAAATTAATCCTTTTCTTTATATTATTTTTCAGTTTGTTTGTTTTTACGCATTTACATGCTATCCCTACGTTACAGTTTTCCTAAATAATTTGTTATTATGCTGTTTTGTTTCAAGTGATTTCCAATTGCGTTTGTAACAATAATTAAAGAAATATCAGCAGTAATACAAATAAACTAAACACATAAACTTAATCATATTTTGCGTTCAAAGATAGTAACGTGAAATTATTTGCAGAAAGTAATTACATGACGCCTGTCGGATTGAATGTTTAAGCACTCGACTAAAATAGGACGTTATTATCGATGGCAGAGCAAGTTTTAATGAATCTGTCAAAACCGTTTTACTCAATTAACTCCTTTTGTTTACATGAAGTGGTAATAGCTAAGGCATCCGCTTGCCCTTTGCCAAAGCCAACACCTTCAAGAAGTTAGAGAACTTTTTTTCTCCTTCCCCTCACCGCCCTGCCGGGCTTAGTTTTCTCCAACGGTCAGGAAATTGATTTCAGTCCAAGCTCTTGCTTTTTAGTCCGAGGGAAATGAATTGTAGAAAGTTGTTCCCACTAGAAAATTTATACACTTGCATTGTAGTTTTGACCCTGTCTCCTTTTGAAATTGTTAATTAAAAGAACCGTCCCGTAGTCGAGGTTTGTTTTGAATTAAAACGAGAGGAAATTGCTTTTTGCAGAGTTTCCAAAAAATATACACTGTTTTACCTCGTTAGGACCAATTGTATATTTGAAATTTGATTAAAAAAACCACTGTTTAATAATAATTTGATTTTCAGTTTAAATATTATTAATTATTATTTAGGGTTCCGTGAGATGCGGTCTATGTGACGTAGGTTTTGGAATAATATTTTCTGTCAAGGTTTCGAACTTCATTGAGATCATCTTCAGTTTTAAAGTGTTTGTTTTTCATGTATTCATCATACACGCAATTAATAAATTACTGAACAATAACAAATTCATAAATAAAAACGGCCGTCACTGACATTAAATCGACCTCGGTACTTACACAAAGATCTATAGGTATAAATAACCAATCTACTAAAATACAGACTAACAAATTAAATACAAAAATAGGTCTAAAGCCATCAGACCCATTTGAAAATTTTGAGACAAAACCACGTAAAGGCTAATCTACTAAGGAAATATGAAACCTAAACATAAAATTGGAATGCGTAAAAACAAACAAACGGAAGAAAAATGAAATAAGGAGTTTGTTGGGTCATATACGAAAAACAGTGGAAGATTTGCAAAATAAACGTGAATCTTTTAGCGGAAAACTTCCACAAACACTACACAAATGATCTTAGATGTATAAAATATATGACGAAACATTGGCATACTTGATAATCTAAAAATGTAGAAATTCATATATCAATCTTTCAAAAGCTAAAACATAAAAAAAAGAAATCAAACGAACGGAAATCTAAAGAAAAAAATGAATTTATTTCACATACCAATATTAGCGAACATTAAAATATTCCTGATTATACAGACACATAAACCCTCTCACTGATGATGACGAAATGCAAAATCGCATATGTCGGAGAGAAAGTTTGCCTACCAAAATGGTCCGAAAAGATCACGCTACTAAGTCAAAATAAGTTACACTGATTTTTCTAAAAGACTGAATTGTTTTATATTCCGAGTTAAATTAAACTATTTCCGGTTTTGTACGTTATTTTTTATCTCCCCTCTTTATTTTCTTCAAGATGTTGGTCTGCCTCGTTTGAAGTATGGGCCCGATATGTTTTTTTTTTTAATTTTTATTTTGAATCAGTATAGATTCGATAAAATTCCAACAACTCGCACATAAAAAAGCAATATATTTTCAACAAGGCACAATGTGTTTATACGGGACTGCTCTCCTTTCAAATTTCACCGCGGATATTAAAATAGACTGACTAAATAGAGACACAACCCCCCCCCCCTGTCGATGATGACAAAATGCTGAACCGCACAAAAATCGAGGATAAATGCCAAAATGGTCGGAAACTACTAATACAAAAATATGTCGTAAAGATGTCAATGACTGTATTATGTTAGTAAATTTTTCAATTTTCATAAAACCTTTTCGTTTTAATACCCTTGGGTTTTATATGCTTCCGAGAAAATTCACCATGAAAAGTTGAACACAATGCAAAATCACAAATCAAAAATAGTTCGAGTAACGTCTAACTCTTAACGATATGTATATAACTCCAATAAAAGGCTGATGAAACTCGACGGATTTTCGCAAAACATTTGATGGTTCTAAAAAGCTCTCTCAGGATTTTCCCCACTGTATTAATAATCACACATCCATTCAACATTGAACTTACTAATGCTAAGTATTTATCTGTGTTTAAACGAGATATTTTCTATGATGTAATACGCGTGAAAGTTACCGAACCTAGTCACACGTTTTTGTTAATTCCCATCCTCTAAACTAGTTCATAAACTAATCCAATATTGGATTTAGTAATACATATTTGAACATGGTTTTTTAGTACGGTTTTAAGTAAATTAATGTGCAGCAGTGCAATAGTGGACCTAAAAATAAAAATGTATACAATCGATTTTGCGTTTTTGCTTCTAAGCTAAACAAATCCCATGTAAATAAACAAAGCTCTTAAAGAGAATAATAAACAACAGATCACAAAAATAAATGGTAATTAAAGAACAATAATTTTAAGAGGTTATTACAAAGAAAACAAAATTTTTGAACAGTTTACAACAAATGTTTTTCTCAGTTAAATCATTTTTATTTAAAAGCGTATAAGTTAAATGTAAGCTCTAGGGAATAAAATTAAAAATAATTATAAAAAAAATATTTTGTCTCAGTTTATTAGATGACCGTACCAATGTATTTCACAAATTGCGACATAACTTCAATACTTATGATAGTTAAATTGCATTTTTTCTATCTTTACATTAATATTTTTGAAGATTTTTCTCAATCTGAAAAACTTTTGTGTATGCAACTACCGAGTTCATTAGATTTTCTTTTTAGTAAGCATTTATTTGAAGGTGGGCAAGTTTAAATTATAATTTTTTTTTAAATTTACGACAACCAATGAAATTTATTATAAAATTAAGTTAAGTACAGAGAATCTTTTCGAAGAAGCGACTGAGAACTTCCAGCCGGCTCCGATTTTACCACATGCCGTTTGAACCCACTCCTGGTACAGAAGATCAGCATTCTCAACTACAAAGACGTCCCAAATCCGCGCCCGAAATGAATGGCCGACTTTTGTTTCAAAATGCACTCATAATATGAGCTTGCAAGTTCACAACTGGGTAACTTAGGAGAGAGGATGTCTTCTATGCAAAGAGTGAAGGAGGAGATTTGTTGCGATTAGATTTAGATATTTATTTAGATAGACTATTCGGCTAAAGGACACCTCAACTGGAGTTTTGATGACTGGAAAATTGCTTTGTCAGATTTGCTCCAAAAAACTTATAAGAATTTTAATAGACTATAAGGCCGTCGTAGTAGTGAATATTCTGAATCATCTCGAAAAAGGGTACATACAACTTGGAGGTATGATCGGATTTCAGTGCACCATTATTGGAAAAACCCTCCGGCGATTTCGGGAGACGAACCCTCCCTCACGGAGACAAAAGAGCTTAACTACCACCTTGAAATGAACGCTTTCGTGATGATCGGCCAATTTTTAATTTTGCTTTTACTACCATTCACTAACTTGATAAGTGACTTACCCGTTTACCCCTCCTGCCATTTTCTCCAGCCAGTCTCTACTCTCCTGATTGGATTCATCTCTCCAGGCCTTCCTGCGGCATTTCCGCCCGTTCAAGTTTCGACGTTCCTCCTACTTTCTAGTTTTCAGAATTATGATAGCTCGTATTTATTTATTTACTCAGTTATATGAAATTACAATGTTTAAAAAGTTCTGTGAGTGAAAAAATGATATTTTTAATTTATGTTTAATAAAAATATTAATTTTGTTATTTATATTATAGTTTTGATTTTTTCTATGTCAATCGTTCACATGAAAAATGGAACGAAATTACCGCGTTTGTACTTGTTATGCGAAAAAATGAACTGTCAAAAACTGCTCAACCTTCTCAGTTTAATTAATTTTATTTGCTGTAATAAAATACGGGAAACGTTTCTTATAACAACAGTGTAATTAGACCTCAACCTTTATGTTTGGGCCTGGCCCCGGCAGACTAAATTTAAAAAACTACACGAGCGAGCAGTGAGCCATGAAAAAGAGCTGGTTCCCATCACTGAGAGAGCGGTTTTGATTCGGCCCTTAAAAAGGGCGATGCTTCCCATCTTCAAAGAAAACTGAAGTTTTGATGACTGAAAACTGGACTAAGAATCGTCAAATCGTTAAAATCGTTCACAGATTTTCAGCCGGGCGAGAAGGAACGAGGGGAGTTTAAAGAAAATACTTCAAACTTACAACGCACGTAATGCTTTTTTCTAACAAAATTGGAATCAAATATTCATCAATGCCAGACCGCATATTGGGAGATTGGCAGGAAAATAATTAATTGGCAAGGTTGATGAATTTATTGACTGTCCACTTGGACATTCTGATCTCAACTCTATTAATTATTCGATCTGGAATCAGTAAAAAAGAAGTATCAGACGTCGCGTCAACAGTACGCGTTGGAAGAGAGAGAGAGAGAGAGAGAGAGAGAGAGAGAGAGAGAGA
>CM077106.1:24422297-24463086 GCA_039619505.1 Cimex hemipterus | reverse complement strand
AATCACTCGCGTCGTGTCATAAGCAACAATCGCGTCGCGTCATAAGAATCAATCGTGTAGCGTCATAAACGTCAATCGCGTCGCGTCATAAGAATCACTCGCGTCGTGTCATAAACGTCAATCGCGTCGTGTCATAAGAATCAATCGCGTCATAAGAATCAATCGCGCGCGTCACAGGTGTCATAAGCATCAATCGCGTCGTGTCACCCGCGTCAAAATCGTCAGTCGCGTCGCGTCATAATCATCAATTGCGTCGCGACTTTAAAAACACCTGCCCACCAGTTCGTTCTCGCGTATCCTTGGTAAACAGTGCACCGACACACGGGCGTGGTAACAATTTCCGTGTTAAACTTTCGGACTGACCCCCAGCCGTAAGGCATATCCATGTCAAAACTTTTTTTAATTTTTATAGATGAACTATTGGATAAAATCCAATACTGTATTATAAAGAAAAATGTTACCAATATTTATGGAATTTTTCATATCAGAACATTACAAAATCTTTCCTACACGTATACGTAGAGAAAATAAATTTACAAAATATGAAGATAATCTATGAACAAAAAAAGTGAAAAACATAGATATATGCATAGTTAATTTTTTAAGTGAGTATATATATTTTTGGTGTTTTTATATCTAAGTGTTTAATGATTAAGCTAATTCTTTGAATTGATACATTTTGTAGGTGATATTCCTCAATTTCAGCGAGTCCACTCAAGTGTGAGAAATGTTGCAAGTCTATAAGGAAAAAAGTGACTGATTTATATTCAAAATAATCGTACTCATCGTTCCACTTTAATGAAAGCAAACCGTCCGCATTACTCAAAGAAAAAGGAGGAGAGAGTAGAAAATGGAGAAACTGGAAAAAGAAGGGATTGTCTCCTAATGGCTGCCTAGAGAGTAAATTATTTTTAACGCCTAACGTTTTTATGTGTCCCAAAAGAGAAGGGGATAGCCTATAACTTAGGAGTTATACTACACTTCCATTTTATGAAAACGATTCAAACCCTTTACTTAAATGAAGAGTAGATCCGGCAAAATAACACTACTCTTTTTTTTTCCATTTTCAAAATAGACATGTGTCCGTTTTATAATTTTTGAACGTATCATTTTTTGATTTCTAACGACTGAAACGTGACATTTCATTATCTAACTTAATAAAAATTTTATATTGTTTTATTAATTGGGAGAGAAAAAAAGGTGTTGCCCATTTGGGCGTGGGAGGGTGAATACAAGCTTTTTATTGCCGTTTCCTGCAAATAGTGCCCTCCGGTCGGATACATGGGAAAAACGTTCTCGCATTTGAGACGATCCTTGGTCGCATTTAAAAGTGGAACAGAAGAATAGGATATTCATAAAAAGATCCAATACATTTCGGTTAATTGAAAAGGCTAATTCAACCCGTTGAATAAGCCACAATGAGTTGATCCAAATGCTACTGAGGTTATTTTAGTTGTAGAACTAATTTCGAATAATAACGTAACAATGTAGATTAAAAAGTATTAGTATAATTAAAATAGTTTTTTTTTCTAAAAAAAAAAAACATCAAGGTCGTCGTAATTCTATAATTAATTCTGTAAATCCTAACTTTAAAACTGCATGAACGTGTACAAAAATATAATGAGGAATGAAGAATTTGTGTTCTCCTATATCAAGAAACAATAAAGGATCTCTAAATTCTCCAATTTTGAATTATCCGTTATTTTAGGCATTGAACATTGTACCAAATTGACATTAATCCAAGAGACTTCTGCTCACCTTGGAGGGAAAGAGAGTGATCATTCAAGGCTTTTCTCGACAGTAGCAATAATAATCTAAAGTTGTCTTTTTATACCAACGTAAATTGTTGGTTCTTCAAACTTAGGTGCGAACGTATCTAACTTATTTTCTCCCCCCTCTGAGATGATTCTGTTGAAATCTGCTCATTGTGCAATTCCTGGGCCTTATCTATTTTTGGCTAAGAATCCCAGTCCTACAGAGTTTGGAGTTTTTTTTTTTGGGGGGGGGGGGTATAACTGCTTTGAGAGTTTTCAGGCCATGTCTGATCACAAAACTTATTTCTCCTGATTTTTTAGACCTGGATGGTTTAGAAAATTGCACTACTGCAGACAGGTCAGTTTAATTTTTAATGTTACATTAAACAGCACTAATAGTTTTAATTAATTTTTTAAAATTATGTTTTCCATTGCTTTTTTTAAATTATTTATTCGTGCAAGACTTTCTTAGAAAAATTTATTTTATTTATTTAAATAATGTTTTTTTATTAATTCATTTATTCAATGTTTTAGATTTTCTGATAGTTTTAGGGGTAGAATTCAGGATATTATACAAATAATATACAATTATTAATTTTTAGAGTTCGTTTCCTAGGTTCTGCCATTTTCTCCAATACACAATAATTGGTATGTTATTTTGTCAATTGCCTATCTTTCTAGAGCAATTCACCATAAAAATAAATAATGCATTAATGTTTTAGTTAGTTGCATAATTATTTTTCATCGCGTATGCACGGCGCAGAGAACTTTACTTTTGCAACAGCTGCCAGCCGTGATGGTTTAGCATACCGTAGGCGCCGTGAGAGATACACATTTTTCAAATTCCATTGTTCGTTAATTAAAAACGACTGATGATGCATCTGAAGCAGAACAGTTACAGCAAAACTCCTAAATGTAGAAGGACCCTGTTCCAGCAGAATGTTTAGTAATCAATATAGAATATGAACTGTTTTCGTTTTGATTTATCTTATGCTTTCTTAGGAAGCAGTATTTTCTTTTGGTAAATAATATTTTTTTTTAAATTTAATTCATTTATTTAATGTTACAGATTTCCTGAAAAGTTATTTCACGATTTTAATGATTTGCAGGTAGAGTCGAGTATATTATACATGTAATATATAATTATTAATTGTTTGGAATTTGTTCGCTTCCTAGATTCTGCCGGTTTCTCCAATCCACAAAAGGTAATCTGTTATTTTGTCAATCGCCTGTTTTTCCACATCATTTCACCATAAAAATAAATAATGCATTAATGTTTTAGTTAGTTGCATAATTATTTTTCATCAGCAATGCACGGCGCAGAGAACATTAGTTTTGCAAGAGCTGCCAGTCGTGATGGTTTAGCATACTGTCGGCGCCGTGAAAGACGTCTTTTTTTTTATATTCCGTCGATCGTCAATTAAAAACTATTGATGATTCATTTCAAGCATAACAAATAGACATAATTAAAGATAAAAAAAAAATTGACAACAGCAACGCCCAGCGATGAAAACAATTATTCTAATCAACCATGATATGGACTTTAACAACTTGACCCTTCACGAAGTTGCGGTTGAAACAACTTATTAGGTCCAAATTGACGGGTTATGTTAACACGGCAAACTCCTGTAGAGTGCTTAGCTACCCGCTTTATCATCAATATTCATCAGTTGCCAAGGCACTTCAAATTGCCAGTCAAGAACCCAATGCAAATAAATCGCCAGCAACAATTCAACTGAAACACTTGCGGTATTGTTAATTAAAGCGATCGGAATTATTGAGAAAAAAATATTTCTGAGATATAAGAGGTACAGTAGAAGAATAGGAATAGTTTAATTTTCATCATATATTTGTTAATATTTTGCATAATAATTGCATGAATGTTTCCGTCGAAATTAAAATTACATACGTTGCTAACTTTTTGTTTGTTCGCGGAGAAAAAGGCACAGTTACGGCCTTGGTTTTCTACCTTATGTTTTATTTCAATTACACAGCAAGGGAACAAAAGCATACGTTACGAAAACAACATACTTTAATATTACTGATAAAAAATTAACAACAAAAAAATTCTCATACTCAATCTAAAATTTGCATATTGACTATATAAATGTAAATGACATTGGATATATATTTTATGTGAGTATTTAACAAGTTTAAAAATGTATGCGTTTTTAAGATAAATTTCAAGGAACTTTAAGCCTCTTATTTATCATGTTTTCTATGCTTCTAGATAAACGTCATGAATAAACATCTAAGTAACGTGAAAAAACTTTCAAAAAAAGCCAGAAAAATAAAATATTTTCCGGTATTGACTAAAATTTGATAAAACAACAATACTAGCGACATCAAGTCAAATTCGGGATATTCCCAGTCGATATACAAATCCAAAAGTTTCACTTTCACTCATATTATTTCTCAAAAAAAAAATTTAGTGTTTTTTTATCTCCAGTTTTCACTCACTTTTCAGTCACGTTGGCTACATCTCGGACATTTGTAGGTAAATCCATTTTTATTTATTTTTTTAAGTTGCTAACTTAATTTTTGAAATCTATCATTAAAGTATTGGGAAATAAAAATTTGAAGAATGTATGTGTTACTAGCTATGAATAGCCATAAATTATTATAAAAACATTGTACTGGTTAAATTTTTTGAAGATATTTTATGAAATTTATTTGTTAATTTTAACTACAAATAATGTCGTTTAAGTTACTTGTAGAAATTGCCCACAGATAGCTTCTGTCGCGCTGAATTTTCACCATAAGTCACACTGAAAAGGTCTCGGAGCCACTTACCTCTCAATCGCCTTGGAAGATTTTTTTGCTAAGTTTAGCGGTGCTTATTGTCGTACTAGTAGATTATTGTGAATGCATGCTCAGTGAAGGATGGAATTTGTTTTATAGTGGGTGTCTGATGCGGTCATGCACATGATTTGAAACATGAAAAAGCATTTGATGGTGTTTTTGACTGCGTAGTTTTAAGTCGTTGAAAATTAGAATTCTTGATTGAGCTTTGATTTCTTGATATTTTATACCCGTACGGCCAGAGAAGTATAGATTACACGACATTTGAAAAATGGCAAAAAGTAGGGAAAATTCAAAAGATGCGGTTGAGATGGAAAGTTAGTGCCCGAGGGGATCGAAGCCACGATAGTTCAAGTGCGAGTGTAGCGGTGTATCAAGCTGGAGGTCGTGGGTTCGAATCCCGCTCGTGACTCTGTTTTATCTCCAGCTAAATCCTTAATTAATTGGGTTACAATGGAGTTTAAAACGACCATATAAATGAATAAAATAATCCATATAAAATGTAATGTTTATTTGTTTAACTTGATAATAGTTTTAGTCCTTTAGAAAAATCATAGGTGCGTCGATTTCGCCAATTTTGAAACCGGATTTTTCCCTGTTGTACATTTGTAGGAGGTTGTCTCGTCTTGAGAAAGGATTTAAGGTACGATGTGGGGCCGAAGGCTGTATGGACGAAAGAGGGGATACAGTGAAAAAAATCTCCTCAGCCGAGGTGATGAGGCGTTTTAAAAATATATGCCAATCAGAGGTCGACAAGACAAGTGGTTCAACTGGCCGGCAGGAAGAGGTTTTTCGGCCATCTTGGGACAACAAGCTGGGACTCCGGAAAAATCCAACTCTGTACAAGGTGCCTTTCCAAAAATACATTTTGCCTTTTGTTTGTTTCAGTGCCAATAGTCCAAGACTTATAATTTTTTATGTTTAGAGGAAAATAATTTTTTTAAATGCCAAGTGTACAATTTTACTTTTTTAGATCATTTCCAGATTCGTTGTAATTTTTTTATTTTATTATACATTATCTTTGTTTTTAGTTTGATTTTGATTTATCACCTTTCTTACACGCCTACATAGTTAGGCCATATGTGAAGGCAGTTATTTGCGCATAGTGCATACATAGTGGGCTTTTTTCTCCCCTATAAGCTCAATAAAATTTAAACAATAGTTTAGCTGAAACTGCCCATCGCATAGGTTCTAGTTTTAATTATTTATTTATCACAAATTTAAAGTAAGACTAAGATGTTTTCGACACATATTACATTAATACATAACATTCTTCTTTGTTTACGTTGATTTTGTCTGCGTAATAATTTGTAATAAGTGCAATATATTTATATGTGAATGTGTCTGTTGTAGAGCCCTGAGGAAGGTGAAATAAATTACCAAAAGCTTGAAGTAGTTTCATCGTTAGAACATCTTTGAACTACATCCCTGATCCGACCATATATTGTTAAGCTTACCACACTTACATGTGCTGTCTGAAAGTAGATAATATCAGACCGGCCCACCAACGGGGATAAATTACAAGGGATCCAACGAAGTCAGCTACCCTGGGCGTTGTATAGAAAAACTCAAGAAAAATATTTAAAAAAAAAACGACACAAGCAAGTTCTCAGTCAGACATCTATTGGAACCAAAATCTCCACGAAACATTAATAACGAACTAATCTCTTTCAAAAAACGGATCAGACCTATTTTACTTGCTGGTCCAACTATGAGGCGCGATAAAATCCTCCAACCAAAAACGAATACAATCTTTTTAATCCAAAGTTATCATATTTTCAGTGCAACGTCACCAATCAAAAGATCGATGATGATCTTCGAGTGCCCTTCGTGCTGGATCTGATCTGAACAAGCTTCCTCAATTCCATATTAAACTATACCTCCACGGCTCGCTTCCACCTTCATTAGTTCTTGGTCTCAGATTTGTTATAATTATCTATAATATTACCTCAAAGTATATTTATTTTGTACAGATAGGATTAAATGAAATAAATTAAAAAAAAAATGTGTATGAGTCTGATAAAGAGAATATTTCACCTGTAGATCAAGTATTCGCGAAATTAATCTTCCACAAAGGAGTTAGCTGCTAAGAGGGGAAAAGCGAGATAGTGATATCGACAGGGGCGATCTTCTTCCTGGCTTTATCTCTCTAACTCACCCTGGGATATTTCATGTGTTAGCTTATCTCAAAAGGGGGAGAGCCACGGTTCTCAGTGAACGCACCATCTGCACTCAGGAAGTTTTAATTTTCATAGTTCGTTAGTTAAAAACGTCGAAAATTGTATCTGTACTAGGCCAGTCATTGAGTAGTTTTAAAAGTTGAGAATAGAACTAAATGGTTGTTTTTCTCTGCGTGCCATTTGGAATCATCAGGGGAGAATGGCAGAGCGGAAAGTTAACAAATCACCGGCAACAACTGCCACTCAAGATCTACCGACAGTATGCAAATCGCGCAACCTAGATCCATATCTGCGATATGATCATAACTCATTCCGTCCTGGTTAATTCGTCGGGCGATTCATCGCCTCCCGGACCGGGTGTATCTTTTATAAAAACCTGCCGGGAAGTTGGAATGGGAAAATTGTAAGACTAGCGACGAAGGAGGCGAGAGGGGAGAAAAGGAAAGACGGAGAAAAAAGATTGGACTCATATTTTCTAATTAGCCCAACGTGGTGAACAAAGTGGTCCTGTAAATTCTAAGTGAAAGCAAACAGTTTTTCTTAAATTATAATTCAAGATTAAAATGGAATTCAATTTTCCTTAGGAGAGATTGTAATCCCATTTTCTTCTTTTTATGAGTACAGCCTAGGAAACATTGTAGTACTACTTTAAATAATTTAACGTTATACTAATAGAATAACTTAAAGTGAGATTGAACATAAATATTTTTCTTTTGTTTAATCCTTAGTTTGATTTTTATCTTATTATATATTTTTTCTAACGACAGTTACATCCAAAAAACACCATTTCGTTACAATATTAATATTATTTTACAGAACTGATTTCCGGGTTCTACCCGCGTCGCCTCTTCAGCTATTTTTAATTAAAAACATTTTTTAATTTAAAAGAAAATGGATTCATATAAAATAACAATAAATAATTTTATTAATTTTTTGTAACTTCCGTCTATGGAATAAAATAAATTAATAAAAGAATCATACATCCTAACAACATTTATAATTTTTTTAAATATAGGTCTTATTTTTGTTTAATAAAAACACATCCAATAACCAATAAAAAACAAATTTAATGACAATCTGAGCGAAATGGGGGATGGGAATCACTAATAAATAATGAAAATTGCACAAACTTCATTTAACATTTTCGACGTTTAATTCATATTAAATTTTCCTAGAAACACTCACACATTTTTTAAATAAACTGCGATACAATTTACTTTTTATTGATAGTTGAACTATTAAACGATATTAAAAAACAATTATAATCATATTGATTGTATGTGAGAAAACATTTAAGACGTATTGATCAAAAAAAAAAAATTCACCAATTAGAGGCTCTGAAGTAAGAACCTATATAAGTATTCAAATTAATTAATTTTAACAGGTTTCCAATTTAGAAAACATGCTAATTTTTTCTAACAACTGGCTATTAGGATGACAGTTTTCTGACTTTTGATGTTTCCTTAGTTTTATAAAGTTTTTGTGGGTATTTTGACCAAATTTTAAGAAGATTGATACCTAAAATCAATTTGAAGTAGTAACAGGCCAAATATACCATAAATGCATATGGTCGCATTTAATGCTTCTCCACATGTGGTTTCGTTTTCCTTTCCTGAAGTGAGCGTATTTATTGGCGAGAATGTATGGGTGGATGGGTCGGAATATCGAGTACCCTACAGACCTTCCAAACTAGGATAAATATCTCTTTGAGGGTTTTGGGTAGAATGAATGTATTTATTGGCGCGAAAGTGAGTGTGTTTGGGTGGGTTGTGCAGGAATATCGAGTACTCCAAAGACCCACCAATTTAGTTAGTATTAGACGATATATTTTAAAGTGAATGGTCGGAGGCATTGTTGTAATATTAAATGCGCTAGTGGCTCCGCATTTTTTATTTGTAAATACAGAATGATTTGGTTACTGTTTGAGTGAATGTATTTATTAGTGCGATAGTTGTGTATGAATGGGTGGTCTGTGGTGGAAAATCAAGTACCCTATAAACCCACTACCTAGTATAATATTATCGATTGTAATTTTAATTGTATGGATGTATTTATTAGCGTGAACGAGGGCGGGTCTTCAGAGGGATACCGAGTACTCTGAAACCCGCGCATAGGCAAGGCTGGGATTGAATGTTAGCGAATGAGTTAGTTTCAGAACCTTTTCACCACGTGTGGGAGGGGTAAAAATGCGGGAAAAAAGCGTCGAAATTGTTAAAACTTAAAACGTGAGATGGAAGAAATGTTGAATACCGGCAATAGCCGGTAAAAAAAAAACAAAAAAAACAGGCCAATATCGCTAACTCTCAACCAAAGCTTCAATTTGGATAAATCGAAAGAATAGATAGTTTTCAAACGTTTTTTAGACTTTCGATATTTCCTTAGTTTTATAAGTTGTTGTGGATATTTTGGTTAACTCTCGACTCAACCGAGTAATACCGATGGACGGAATTTTTTTATGTTTTACTTGCAACCCAAAAACTCGTATATTGTTGTTTATTTTAAACTGAATGTATTTTTTATCGTAATAATTATTATGACATACTTATTCGCTTCGAAACTAAAACAAATGAGATCTGTAATTAATGATTAGTTTTAAAAATTATTTAATTATGATGGTATGATTTAAATCTTACCGAAATATTGAAAAATCCTTTCGTGATAGGTTAAAATTTACCTAACAATTTATGAACTAGTTTTACTCTTAAAAATGCTTATTATATACTAGACATTGAAAGAAGCGATCCCACTTTGTTTTCTGAGATAGAATCCAATCTCCAACCCGACTCATAAGTGTTTATAGGATTCATGTTATGCTCAATTTATTGTAGAATCCAAACATCCTACAAATATTGGGTGAGAACTCGGGACACCTGTGGTCGAGCATTATGATGAATTAACACGATGTGCCCATTAAATGGACGGAATGGAACCAAAGCTTCCAGACGAATTTCCTCAATGTACATTAGTGCAGTCAAAGATCTATTTTGTACGATTATTAGTGAACGTTCTTCCACATCATACCCAACTGATTAATTTTGAAAAGCTGACGGTCATCTTATTGCCCCAAGAGAACCGTCGGTTCATGTGTGAACGAAACATCTCTCTCATTGCTGGTGTGTCCCAGCTAGATTCTCATTTGCCGATTGTCTCCTTTCCAGTCGTAGCTTCACCAGAAATAGATAACCTGATGCTAAATTTGTATATACTATCATCACTAAGCAAGCACTACACTCATCACTTTATATACTGTGATTAATATAAGCCTCAAGCTACCTCAGCCCACGTATAGAGTCGACGACCGAATGACGGATCCGTACTATTTCTGAAGAGCAATAAAAAAATCGTCTTTAGGAGTCGTGCATCGCCGTTGCTCCAGGTACTATCCATCGAGCGTATCGGTGGCCCTCAATCCCTCCTAGATCTTCGCAGATGATAGAGCGCCGCACACCCTCAGCACATTGGAGTAGGCACGTCGTTAGCCAAGACATCAGCCTAGGAGAAATCTTCTGGAGTTTACCCAATGATTTTAAGAAAACAATCGAATTTGTCGTTTTGACAGAGAAAAGAAAATAAGAAACGAATTAACTGTACGCAAAATCGGCCCAAGCAAGAATTTATCTCATTTCCGTTGTTTTTAGTCTAAAACGTATGAAAGGATTAGTAATATTTATAACGTAAACAACACGTTATTAAAATTTTATTTACGCTTTATATCAACTATTTAACCTTATAACTAGTTATTATGGAAAACAGGCAAATAAACATAAATGTCTGATTTTTGTCTTTTATTGTATATTTATATGAGCGTAAATCTTGTAATGTATGTAAATAAAAAAATAAAAAAAATGTCGTGAAAGACTTGTAATTTATTTAACTATATACAATTGTTTTTATTTCTATATGTATAAACCATTTAATTTGTATAATTAGCTAAAATTTGACATAGTTCTATCATCAGGGGTGCCAGAATGCTGCAGATTAAAAAACAAAACAAAACCGATATCTAATGACGTAAAGAAGAATTTACCGGACCAACATAAATACGTCCAAATCATTTAAATTTACGAAAGACACGAATGCGAAGCTTGCGGGGTGCGGGGACTTCGTCGAAAAGCAAAGACGTCGCAATTACCAGGTTGCGCATAGGTCATACCTAGTTCACACAGGAACACTTTGTAATAGACGTGCCCATTGTGTGAAGAAATAATCTCAGGAATGCACTCATTACCAATTTGCAAGGAACACCGTCTGCAAAGACTGGAAAACAAGAATATTTGGCTAAATATTTCAATATATACAGATTGCAACCTGGCTCTTTATTTGTGTTAGAAATACGTAAGTCACTGGACTTTTTCACTTCCTACAACCTTAACAGCGCAATTATTTTGCCTTGTTTTGCCTGTTGCTGAGTTTGCGAGGAAAACTGACTTAAAAACCCCACAGCCACAACTTCAGCAAAGAAATAAGTACGGCATCCCGGCAAGAGCGGTTTTTAAGCTTCACAACAAGCACTTATCCATCCAATATCTCAAGGTCAGAAATATTTCATACTTTGTATAGATCCCTACCGATCTTTTGATCTTTATATATGTGATAGGTGAAGGAATGCATCTATTAGCGTGACTGGAATGGCCATCCCTAGTTACCCCGAGGACTATCGAACTCAGGGGAGAAGGTGAACTATGTTTATTTGAATGTGATTTATTAGCGTAAATGGAGTAGCATATCCCTAATCACTCCGAAGAATAATGAGTATCCTGAAATACTTTGAACGAAATCTGGTATGTCAAAGTCATTTATTAGCGTGAATAGAGTGGTTTATTCACCAATTACGTCAATTCTAAGCAAAATATGAGGTTATATCTTATTTTATCGCATATGTTTATTTTTCATGTAATATGTATAATTTGTGTTATTTTATCCACAATTAACGAAACCCTGAGATACAGAGATTCTCGCAACCGCATAAAGAAAAGAGATAGAGCCTGCAGTATATCAATTATAATATATTTTTAAATTGGTTGGCGAAGGCATTTAATGACTAAGAGTTAAAAATCGTATGATTAAAAGATTTTTGACTATATCTGATTCAGTTCTACCTTGGTTGTAAGGTTGGGTAATGTTGGACGTGAACTGCGCCAATGGGTTTAGATACAGAAGAGTTGTTTGTGAAACATGTAAAATTTAATGGGGATTATGTTTTTAATGAAGGGTGTTTTGACGTCATTATGAAACTTTATTTTCTTGGAAAATATGTTTTAAGTACGTTGTAAGTCGTAGAAGTTTTGATGGAGATTCTTGTCATTCGAATTGCTATTTTTGAATATAATGATGTGATCCTTTTTTATAGTACTGTAGAACGCCATGCTCTGCGTTTTAAACTAAATAGATCTAGTTCTATACTCATAACATTTTTAGATTAAGAACAATTTTAGTTAATAATTGTAACCGACGACAAATCATAACCTTCTCTATGGATAGTGTTAAGCCAACCCAGGATTTCTCTGTCTATGGAATAGCCGTATGAGTGTTCTAGTCATTAAAACTTTATGCCCGCGTTTGACAAAGTTCAGGATAGGGCGGCGCCATGTTCAAAACTCACACTTGCATTATTCAGTAAGGCACTACGCCAGAAACTTGTTCAGAAACCATTTAATCGAAGGTGCTTCAATGTTTTTAGAATAATTTCCGGCCTTTTACCAAAGGCTATTTTATAAATAAACAAGTGCTAAAAGATATTTTTTAATAAACGAAATAGCCTGGATTAAAACCAAATAATCTTTGAAACATTGTAAATTTTAAAGTAAATTAATAAAAGGAAAGAACACCGAGAATATTTAATAGTGAAAAAAAATGATAAACTCGAGGAGAACAAGCAGGCAATTACGATATAGAACGGTTGAACAACAAAAAAGTTTCTTCTTCGCTGGAACGGTCTGATACAACATATTTAACATTTTTTATATAATAAGGCTTTTAACGTGGAAACATCAACTTTACCCCGGGCTTACAGCCCCTCCCAATTAACAAGTCTGCCCAGAAAAAGTCGGAAATCATTTTTTGCCCTATTTGTCCGCCTCTGCAGTAAACGTAATCTAAGGGCACCGGCTCCGTCCTCCGCTAAGTCTTGTTTCGGCCCATGGAAACTGCAATTTGTAGCCACTTCCTTTCTCCGGAGTAAAACCTTTCCCTTGTCGGGCTATATATAAAAAGGCGTCTTTTCCAGATGTGGTCGGCCGCCTACCCTCACGGATCAAATGATAAAATAATAATATTTTTATGTCGAACTTGCTTTCCTTGAAAAACGTCTTTCTCAAAAAGATTTACTCTCGTAATTTCATGTACGATAAGAAAATATATGTACTGGATCTACAATACTTTAATATAGGCCCTTGAAAAAAATCATACCACCATATTTGATGGGATAAAAATACATCAGCCAATGCATTATCTGCATATATCTTGGTTCTTTTTTTTGCTTAACATTAAAATTGTCATTTTTCACCGAAAAACAATATTAAATAATAACCTCAATAAATTGTGTGCCTCTAAAAATTAACCAATTGATGGATCACAACGTAATATGAAGTTCATAGAATACGAGTCGGCGTACACATACTGAACCGGTACTGAGTCGCCTACTGGGTCCGCCCCACACTGAAGATGACGAAAAGCATAATGCTGGGAAGAAAATGTCTTTCCCAAAAGAGCTAGGCACGATTTTTCATATACGACTTTAAATGAAAGATCAACTTTAATTTTAGATGATGCATGAAGTCTACGATCAGATGTGTGGTCTAATAAAGCATAAATTGGTACATCTAGGTTCTCTTCTGAGCCCAACTTTAAAATCGTCATTGTTCACCGTAAAACAATAGGTACAAAGATAGGGAAAATAGGCGTCTATATTTCATATTTCATAACTCACTGGCCAGGTTCAGATTGATAATAAGCCTCCATATCTTTGCCATCTGGTACAGCAGTAGGATATTCTTTGCGATTTTCCCTGTCCTAGTTGCCGGAACCTGCAGCTGCTGTAAGGTTTTTTTTTAATTGCATGTGTGGATCTTTCCCTAGTGATCAAGGAGCTTTTTTTAATGACAAATTAAGATGGTTTATGAACAAAAAAAAAAAAAAAACCTGTGTTATGAAAGGAACACGCACCAACACGTGGTCGTGAGTTGCTGAATGAGGTTAAAACTCTACCAAACTGTGTTCCTTGCGTAATTTTATTGCCTTGAAACTTCGATCAAGTAAATATACATAAAATCAAATAAAAATAAAAATACCTGATAAAATGGATACTTACATAAAAAAAATAAAAATACCTTTACAAAAAAAATCTTCCAGCGCTGAAGCTTTTAGAATTATGTACAACAAATATGAAATGAACAATAAAATTGGGTACCCACAAAAAGTTAATTGAAATAATTACAATCGTAACAATCCGTTTTGCACAACCTCTTCCGAGAGCTTTCACCATCCAAAAAAAAAACTTCCTTGCGCCGATCTGTCTGCGTCCAGCTCCCCACTCCGTTATCTTTTCTTCGCGTCGGTGGAAAGTAATCGCCGCGAATTTCCAAAAACGATCGTCACACTGCATAGAGCTTGACAGAAATATAGAGTGTGTTCTGCGGTCTCCTTTTCTTCCTGGCTGTATCTGCACAGTGTTTCTTCTGTCTGTACTCCTTTCAGGTGAATGTGCTTTTTTAAGTGGAAATGTCCTCTCGGGAGTCTAGCTGGAATCGTGGTTCAGTTGCAGTTGGCTCTTCTAAGGTTTGCTCTAGGTAAGCCTCTGCGCGCCTAATAATTGTGGTATCGTTCCACCAGGTTCTGGGCTCATTAAGAATACACCAGACCTATTTTCTGTCTGGATGCTAAGGCAGAGTTGGGTTCAGGGCCCTAAGAGTTCATGATGGTCTACGCTTTGGGGGAAAATATCAACCTTGTCGAGGCTTCTATGCCCCGAGTGCCCAGGGACCCATGGAGGAGGGACCCATGGAGGGTCAGGTCATTAGTGTCAATGACTTCCTTAATTGAAGGCTAGTAATCCCACACACAAAAACACAAATTTTAAACACTCAAAAATTAACTTTCTGTTCACGGATTGAAACGTACTCATAGTATGTTGGTACGTGAGTCGGTGAGCACATGCTGCACTGACTCGCTTATTGTATCTGTTCCTCACTGACGATGGTGCTAAGCTGAAAGAATTTTCAGTTCCAGCAAAACTTATAAATAAAGAGTGACCTTGTTCTAGTTAAACATTATGTATTGATCATGTGTCAACATTAATAATTGAATTGATGTTTGAATAATCTTGGCCGTTCCACAATGGTTTTTTACCTTTTGAAAATATGCTGATTTATTTGGATGACGTTCAAAGAACGCTTTGAGAGTTAACCCAAAAAATAATATATTTGAGTTTTCTTTTAATAGGACCATGAAGGGTTCATTATTTCCGAGAAAAAAAGTTTTTTTAAACATTAAAAGAGAAGTTATTGGACAAAAATATACAATTTATCTACAAGTAGTTGCAAAATACTCTTTGGTTGCTTTACTCGTTGGTTGTCGACTTGTTTAAAATGCTCTGATTTATTTATTTCTCTTATCCAAGGATTGTTAACTTAATCAAACCCAAGCGTTAGGCGGACAATGAGACGGTTTTGGATTGGCCAATTGGCACGAGCCAAGCCATGTAACAGCCCTCAACTTGGCCGGCGTCTATATCGGCTGTCCGACACGCCACCTCCTACCACAACGTGCAAGCTGTCTGAGTCCAATATAAAAAAAAACTTCGAATCGCGATTCCAAACAGATTGGGTATGTTACAAATGCAAATATTGGTGAAAAATACAAAAGATTTTGGCAAACGTTCACAGTCAGATGGGAATTCTGTTTGAAAATGCATTGTAAAGGTCAAAATTACCGAAATGAATTGAGTTTCAACATTGGCTGTAACTCAACACAACGAATGTACTACTCAAAAATTTCCATAAAAACCTTTCAGTAAAAATCTAGTGTACAACCAATTTACACTACATTAATACATTTTGTTGTGGAAAAAGGCATACTAATGCAATTTAATTTTAACGCATCTTTTTATTAAGTTTTAAATGTTAGCAAACTTTTTTAACATTTTACTGTCAAAGTTAATTTGTTTTATTATGACGTTTCTGCCTCATTGAACAGCAACTACTTAAATTACGAAAAATGACAATTTAAATATGCAAATCAACCCAGAATACGTCACTTCCTAATGTCTGGATTCAACGTTCAAATCATCTCTTTTACTTTATTTTTTTTTAAGCAGCTGTAACGTATTATTTAATTCTATGTATATATTATATATCGGTTAGAGATACAAGTTAATGTTTGTATCCTTGTTTAAATAAAAATAATACAACTTAAAAAATGTCGTACATCCCCACTAAGAATTGGAAGATTTTACTCGCTGTACAGAAAGAAATGTAAAACTAGAAAAGTCCGGCAGGCCGGGAAGAAAGATGGTAAAACGTTTCATCGTTTCTTAGGACTTTTCCTCTTAGTGAGCGGTTGAGCGCAGCCTGATCGAGTTTTTAGTGTACATACTCCGAAGTGTGTTATGTAGACAGGGATTTTCCCACGGTCCGTGATGACAAAGGAGGCGAGTGAAGCCGGAACCAATAGACGGGGAGAAGATGCCGGCGATCCTTCCTTTTTATATTCAGCCAAAACTCATCCTGGATCTTGGGAACAGAACACGGAAGGTGATTTGCGTCTATACAAAAGAGGACATCTTTCCCGCCACCCGGGGCAGGAAGCAAACTCGCAGGGAAATCAACCAGAGGAACATCACGGCCTAATAAGTTTAACGGCATGAATTGACCGTTAAGTACCGGTATGAAGCTTTTATAAAGTTATATTTGTGTTACCTCGTAAGTTTTTTATTTATTTGATTCCTATACATGACAGTCTACTATACAAATATGTGCACATAATTAATATATCACACACCACAACACTGCACCAGTAGAATACGGCTTTGAGGAGCTAACCATTGCTGGCGGTCAATGTATATGATTATGGTCCAAGGAGGTCCCGAGGCAACGTCGTGGGTTGTCAGTGGAGGTGGCTCGAGCAGTATGGTTAGGATGGTTCGAAAAGTTGGTGTTGAAGGTTTCGAATCTAGACTGGAACAGTTGGGAAAAGGGATGGTGAGGGTTTTATGAATAGTGATGATAAGTGACATAACAAGGTGCTTTCGATTGGAAGGACTGGATGCGCTGGATACCAGAAAGCGTGGCAGTACCTCACAATTCGAATCCGTATGCCCATGTTGGTCTTAGTAAAGTCTTGTGCAGTGTTAGCTTTGTCATAATTGTCAATCTCTTTTTATGTAGACCAAATCAAGTTGCTGTTTTTAAGCCTTGTGAGGGGATTCCACGTCAATCTGGTGTCGAGATATAGTCTCAGGAATTTGACTTGATTGAAAACTGTCATTTTTTGTTGTTGTTCTTGTACAATGAGGGCAAGAGTGGTTTTTTAACGTTAAAGTACACCGTGGGAATTTTTCATCGATGATCTTGTCCTCCCGTTTTTTCACCAATCTTCGATAAGCTTAATAAGGTGCTACTCTCGGTGTGGAGAAAGCTTGGACAGGGTTCGAATTAGAGGATAGGACTGCGATGTCGTCCGCGAAGGTAGCGATAATAGTATCAGGATGAATTGGTCGGTCAGCAGTACGTATAGGATAGGACCAAGGATACATCCTTGCGGTACACTGGCCGTATCTGTTTGACTTCCGAAAATTTATTACCCCACATCACTTTGAAACAGCGATCAGATAGGTTGAATTTCAATAGAAGGTAATAGTGACATGGTAGAAAACGCTTAAGTGTACCAAGTATGCCAGGATGTTAGACCCACTTTATCCGAAGCGTAGAGCGTTGCGCTTTGTTCGTTTTGTTGGTTAACTACAATTATTTGTTAGCTGTGTGGTGACCCAATAATCTTTACGTATGCATTTTCTGGTCTTCTATGGGAGTAGAGACTATTTTAAAATTTTCATTATATAGATTTTTTATTAACTTTTTATTTTTATCAAATAAAATGATTAGCCTAACTTTTTTATTTTTGCGTTTATATTTGCTAAGAGTTTTTTTAAAATCCACTCCCCTATTAACTGGTGGATGGGCACACTTCTGAAGTTCAATATTTTCACTTGAATTTTATCTACAACAATATATTTATTATTTGCAACCAGTATTGAAATTTATTGGATTTCAGTTTTAAATTATATCGTCTAAACAAATGGGCATTTTCACTTCTGTCATTTCGGAATTGTTTCTTCAATTAAAAATCGATAAATTTCTTTACAATTTGCATTGAACGACGTTCAAAACCGTTCATAATTGCACTATGAAATGTGTTTGCAATTAATTAGTTTTGACTTTACCGGGAACGTTTATCATATTGGGATGCGATGGTATCGTTAACAATAAAAAATGATAGCCATTGATCAATTTGATAAAATCTGAGCGATAACGACATCATTCGTCAAAAGCATCAAACTTTGTTCGTTTCGACATAACAGAAGGCTTATTAGAGTTGAGAATTGACTTAATAACAACACATAACAAGAGTTAACATTACATCAAAGTTTTCCAATAAAAATCGCCGCAAAGCGTTCAGTACGCTTCAACCATAAAGGTACCACAAGAAACGGAAACAGTCTTTTGATATTCCACTGTGAAATCTATATCATTGTTCTACCAGTGGAGAATCGCGAGTTTTGCGGAAACCTTGCGAGATCAGAGGGAAAATGAAAAAAAAATATCCCGGACTAGCTTTTGCAAGCGAATTGGAGGAAGTTGATGTTGAAGAATTCAATTCCACCGGATCCTCCGCTAACAAAGCCACCTCATTGAAATAACGTATATTACAAATACTTTGATTTGAATTGGCAAAGCCGGACCGACCACTCCATGGTGGGGCGAGATTTAATGAAATTTAGTTAAATTGCACCCAAGGGATTCATTCAATCGAATTCACGACTGAAGCAGTTTTCAAAGAGATAACGTTTGGTTCTTATCTCCGCATTCACCCCTCGAGCAATCTTTTTTCATTGTTATTATATCATTGTTGAAAGTCAAATCGGGGGTTATTTAGTTACAGTTGAATGCTTGTTGAATTTTATTTAAGAAAACAATAAGCAGGCTTCTGTTTTAAAATGTTATTAAAAAGAAAGTATCAGTTTTTGACTATTCTTGTAAAATTTTATTTTTCCTTGAACATAGAACATAGAACAATATATTTGGTTGATCCGATTAAAAAAAAATTAAATATCTTTATATTTATTTTCTTTTTTTTGTTATCAAGTGATTGTCTATTTTTTACGTCATGTTGAGACAAATTTTTCAATAAAAATTCCAAATGTTAATTCAAACTATTCCTATATATCGGATTTTTACATTAAAAAATAATTAAACTCTTATTTTATGAAGAATGTGAGAGGAGCTGCTTTTTCTGTTGGGTGAGGTGTACTGTACAACTATGTAACACAATACGGTAAATCCGCAATACGTTTTTACGAATAATTCAAACCGTAAATTGTGCTTTTTTAAAAGTACCAGACAGTTTTAACGAAAATGCAGTGGAATTTAATACAATAAAAACAATTATTTACTCATTTTCTATTCTTCTATACAACCTAGAATAACATTCTTTAAAATTGTTCAAAATTTTTCTCCTTCTAAATGCCCCTGCCTACTTACCTCTTTTGATCAACATAAATAGAAGTTTGCAACCTCATAAACTTAATGTAATGGCAGAAAATTTTATTTGTGAAAATAAATAGAGAATAAAAGAGAGAACAGTTTATTGTTTTTACCCGTATTTTTCTTACTAATATTGTCATTACATGTAAATGCTATTGAGATAAACTGAAAGACGTACAATCAATTTCCCAACAGTAAATGAAAATATTATTTTACGTTTGTACAAAAAATTATATATACTTTGACAGGGAAAAATTTCACCCAATTGACTTTTTTTTTCATTTAAAAAAAAAGAAAATTCTGCCCTTAATTTGTCTCATCGATTTTACCGAAAAGTATTTGTTTATGCTATTTTTTATACTGGCAATATCAATTGGAGGTTAACACACTTTATCCTTAATCCAAAACAAGGATAAAGGATGTTTCAGTATTCACAATTTACGGATTTCGAAATGTTTATTTAGTCTCATTTGACTTCTGAAGAAAAAGCCTGGTTAGTTTTCATTTTTGTATTCTTAATTTCACTTTCAAAACGCACTTCACGACGCCCTACCGTAATAGAATCACAGGATGACCGTTTTTTTGACTTTGATAATTTTGCAAAACCGTCACCTTATTGTTGTTCAAGCGATTCATCATCTCCAAGAAATTCGAGGTGTCCAAATTAACGCTCCGCTCGAAGATTAAATTAGCGTGGTCTGATGGCCTTTTGCTCCTTAAGAGGACCAAAATTGACCAGAGTTGCATGGCTCCCATTTGTTCGAGAACAGCCTTGGGATGATTGGTCTGCTGTCGTCTTTTTTACATATTAGAGTTAATTTGTAGATTGTAGATAAGTATACAGATGGGAGTGAAGGAGTGTGGAGAAGGCGAAATGAATGGTACGAAGCCTGTAATTTTTCCCAGAGCTAACCTTTTAAACATAGCTCAGTAATGGTGTGGGTAGGAATCTCAATGAAAAGTCACATGGTTGGTTGTTGCTCGTGAAATGTCTTTGACGTCCACTTTTGGATGTTTTGTCTATCTTCGATGAAACCAGCGACAATCTTATTCTAAAGCACGATTATGTCCGTCCGTGTCTCTAGCATAGTACGACCGTACCTTTGACACTAGCCAGGCTAAGACCCTGGCCAGCCCGTTCTTCAGACTTGAATCCCATGGACCTTCGAACTAATGCACGTCCGTCACTTCTCGAACATTCCACGACGTTGACAGATTCTTGAATAGGCTAACCTTCAGCAAAGACGCATTTCTAGACTGGTATAAAGTATGCCGAGAAGTGTTCAATATTTGCAATTAAGCCAAGAGGATGAACTACACGAAATTGAAATGCTAATTAAAAATTTAAAACAAAAATAAAAGAAGATTCTATGGGTCTTTTTTCCATATTTCCATTTAAAAACAAAGATACAATCAAACGTAAAACAACGTGAAACATTGATTAATATATAAAATAAACAAAAATCAAGTTATATTATTAGTGAGTGGAACTTTTTTGTCTGCCAGTTTATATATATTTACATAAGCAAATCATTTTGTAAACAAATTGATTGCGTATGTTTTTACTAAGCTATTTTAACTAAACTTTTGGTTCGATGGTTTTATTTTTACCCCAGTATCATTGAACATGTATTTTTAATTTAAAAGATTGAACAACTGTATTTTTCTTTTGTGCGCCTCTAATAATTCTTAAACTAGACAACATACAATGTATAGTAAGTAGGTTAGTGGTTTAAGGCCTCTTTGCGAATTCTCCCTTTTCTGTAAAACAATCAGGGGAAAGGTGTAGCTATAAATAAAGGCCAAAGTAATCCCGTACTTCTTTTCAAGGTGTTTAAGCTAACACTAGGCTCAGCGGGCACGTGGATCCCGTATTCATGTATTCAACGGATTGTGTCTTTGAGGGATATATTGTCTCAAGGGATCGGGCACTAATCCCACCCCGGAGGCAGCCGCCAAACCTCGAGGGTCGCACTGAACTCCAGTGTCGACCTTTTATCTTCGCGATGATGGAAAAACCGTGCAATTAATTTTTTTTCTTCAATTTTTGCTTTTTTAGCAAAGAAATATTTGTTTTGTCCATGTATAATTAATACTTTTAAGAAATAGTTAGAATACAAATAAATAACATATTATTACCATTTTTTGCCCTTCTATAGCTAGGGTATTTCAGCCCGAAACGAATACAAAATATCATCAAGCCTAATACTACTTAAATTGGGTAAATCAGTCGCACCAATACTTCATACATATAAATACATTTAATAGCTTTCATCCCAGTCAATTGACACATGAAATCGAAAACAACAAAACAATTCATTAATCACAGATTGGTATCAAAAACTAAGAAACACAGAACGCTACCTTAACTTTACATCACACCATCTTCTTCATACAATAATAAACACGGCCAAAGGTTTACAGGTTTACTTCACAAAATTATTACCCTACGGTATGAATAATTTCATCACAAGCATATGAAGATAAAACATATAAAAAACTAGAACAATCAACAACTACAACTCAACACTAGCTCCATCCAGTATGACTAATCATTTATTAGCTTTCGTGATCCGCTTGAGCATTTAATATATTTCAATTAAAGTTCTTAGTTAAGACAGAAAAAAGCCAGTTTCACGATTCGAACCCAGGATCTTCGGTCTACTCAGACACATCTTCCCACCTCAACCCAACATTTTGCCATTTTTCCAAATTCAAATTGAAATCATTATGACAATTCAAAAGGTGGGGTTGAGAAGGGATGTTGTGTCTGAGTAGATCGAGGTCACGATAGTTCAAGTGGTAGAGCAGCTGCGTATCTAGCCTAAGATCCTGGGTTCGAATCCCGCTCGTGACACAGACTCTTCTATCTCAACTAATAATCTTAATTAATTATAAGATATTAATTGATCAAGCGGACCACAAAACTAGTGAATTTGTATATTGTATTTAGTTCATTTTTTTTTTTTTTACTTTTAACGGAAAACCTTCATTAATTCTAAAGCCAATTTAAAAAAAAAAAAAATTGTGGCGTCCTTTATATTCTTAGGGGGCTCTAGTCCCAGAATAATGTCTTCTATCTTTCTCTCTCTCTCTCTCTCTCACTCTCTCTCTCTCTCTCTCTCTCTCATATGCGAAATGGTTCAGTTTGTCATCCCGTAATTAATTGAAATTATTAATAATACAAATCCATTAAATTCATCAAATATAGGCAAACCAAAATACATTTCCATGTCATTCGTTACCGCCCTATCACACAATCAAACATATTTCTTTCTTTTGACGACTTTACTCTTCACACACTTTTTTTTCAGAATTAAAGATCCCACACCAGTAACAAATAAACCTGAAGTAATTTACAAAATCAATTGTTTAAATTGTCCGACAACCTACAACGGTATTACATCCCAATATCTGTATAAGAGATTAAAGCAACACATCTATGCTTGCACAAAAATCAACCAAAATCCTACAGCACTGGCTGCTTATAATTTTGAACACCAACACAATTTCGAATTAATCAACCCAAAAATATTACACACAAACATAAACGTAACTTTTTAGAAATGGCTTACGTCAACAGGGGCATCAATTACAGGACAGACACATGTAAACTCAATCGCAGCTACGCTAATATCATTAATCAAATTACATATCAACAACATAAACGTATATAAACGTCTACCACACAAAACATACAGTACAAGATATAAAACAATAATTAAATTCCACACATCAAACATTTCTCGATATTCTAATTTTTCAACAATTTAGCTCTGTTTTCCCTAATTACTGCCGTCTATAAAATCCTGAAAGGATAATCAGGCCGAACCTTTACCAACATTTTTCCCATCGTTGGCTATTTCCACCTCAAAAAGCCGACTCTTTCTATATCGACTTCCTTCGCCACCCATTTCAAAATCCAACTTATAAAAAAAAATACAACAATATCTCACTGGCACTCTCCACCCGACAGACAAGAATGGCACATGATGTAGAAAACGAACACTTTGAGTGAGTCGAAATACATTGATTGAATATACATTTTTTTGCATTTCATAAATTCAAGACAAGTAGTCTCTATAAAATCTCTATAACGTATCGAAAATTGGCAAAAACTATTCAAAAATCACAATTAATTACAATTTTTAGTTGAGATGAAAAAAAGTATCAACCATCAGGTCATCGTCGGACATGTTTATCAAATGTGTATGTTCGGGAAATTTTCGAAAATAACGTGATTTCCTGATAACGTTTGTTCTATAACATTATCAATTCTGGTGAATATCACAATTAATTTCGGTTTTTAGTTGAGATGAAAAAAAGTTAATGGCACAAGAGGGATTCGAACCCACGACCTTCGGCTAGATACGCCGCTGATCTACCACCTGAGCCATCGCGACTTCGATCCTCTCGGACATCAACTCCCCATCTCAACCTCACCTTACGAGTCTTGCCTCCTTTTGAGACTAAGGTGAGGTTGAGATGGGGAGTTGATGTCCGAGAGGATCGAGGTCGCGATGGCTCAGGTGGTAGAGCAGCGGCGTTTCTAGCAGAAGGTCGTGGGTTCGAATCCCTCTTGTGCCATTAACTTTTTTTCAACTCAACTAAAAACCATAATTAATTGTGATATATTAATTGGTAGAACGGACCACGAAAACAGTGAATTAACTATTCAAAAATGTTTTCTATTTACTAGATACATAATTTGATCATGGCATATTAAAAACGTTTGTAGAACATAATGACATTATTGAAATTCTGTTGGAAATAACTAGATAACGTTTAAAGATCTTCAATTTCTGAATAAAAACTGAAATTTTTACAGCCCAATAAAAAATGTATACCGGCTAGTTTTATAAAATTATGCAAAGTGTAAAAAAATAATACTATTATGAGAAATTATTCAGACATCGTGAGATGCGGTCTGGTGTGATGTAGGTTTCAAAAAAACATTTTCTTTATATTGCCAACGTTTCGATCTTTATTGAGATCATCATCAGAGCCTGGGATTTACAAACTTTGGTTAAATGTAAAAAATACATACAGGACGTGGGAAAAAGTGAATTTAATTTTCAAATCCTACATTTGTTACGATTTTTTCTCGATTCAACAAGACGGGCCCAACTCTGAATCCTGGTTACGGGAAACAGAGAGAAAATAATAATTACAATAAATAAATTTCCTTTTAAATTTTAAACAGACAATTAAGATTTTTTATAATTTTAAATAAACAGTAATTTCTTACAAAGCGTTTGCCAGACCATTTTTATAACAAGGGTGGATATGTAATCACTATTTTAGTCTATCTGCAGTGGACCGAAGCAATCTATTTCAGGAATACCACACTTTTGAGGATCACACACTTCTCTTGTCTCTCCTCTACCCAGGATTGACTGTTCAACACTCCCCTGTCTCTTACCTGTACTTTTTTTATTTTTTTTACTGTAGGCCTAATCACGAAATCTAAATCATAACATTGTCACTTCGAAATCAATTGAAATGTGACACATTTATTTGTTAAATTTAAAATATTTTTGTAAATCCTAGACCCTGAAGATGATCTCGTTGAAGATCGAATCGTTGGCAATGTAAAGAAAATATTTTTCTCAAAAACCTACGTCACACCATACCGCATTTCACGATTTTCGAATAATCCCACAGACTAAATGCACTGTTGTGTGGTAGAAGTTGTAAATATCACCAGGCTGCTATTGGATATCTTTCTTGATATATATGTTGGAAAATGTAACTACTTAATGTGCACGATGGACGAATGAACGCAAAAACAGGCTAGTCAATATGGGGAAATGCGCTTGAAAGTGTAAAACCGTAAAAATAATACAAACAAATAATTTTGGAAACTACGAAACCGCACGATTTTCTCAGTGTAGAATACATAAAGGCGCACAAGTAAGTAATTCAGTTGTTTACATTGTTTTAAACGTGTTTAGCTTGAAGGCATGTTAGGCAGTGTGTGGGCTCAAGTCATTATCATTATCTATTACCTGATCCAACTAAAACTTAGTTAGATCACGTAGATTTTGGCTTATCCTCTAAAGCTTCGGTTAAAAATTCTTTTATGGCAAGTTGTCTCTATGTTTTTAAAATAGTAATTTAGCCGAGGGTGAGAAGCGCGTTGTCAAGATTTTTAAACCCTGTTTACTAGGATCCTTGGAAAAGGTATTAAACCTCATGGCTTGTCCTAAACCCTAGGTGCTATCACAGTATCTGGTTTTCCCATTTTACAACCTCTTCCTTTACGAAACGTTTAAGAGTTTTTCTGATAGGTTTTGGTGGCGCGAAAACTCTTTCGCCCCATCTCCAACGTCTGGGTGGCCTTTTTTATCCTAAAGCTTTATTTTTATTACTCTTTAAAAAAGTTTGATAATGGTTTATGACTATTTGAAACAAGAAATAAAAGTTAAAGCTATGTATGTATTATTCAAAGTAAGTTTCATAAAGAAATATTGAAACAAAGAAGGCCTGCCCGTTTTGTAAATAGATTCGAAAACTTGAGCAAAACAGGGAAAGAAAATCATAATGAAATTTCTTATTGGATGGGAAACAAATTGGATATTTAATAATCTGGGCTCGGCCCGGCTTATATCGGCCGCAATCATCTGGCAGATTTCGCGCCTTTTGTTAATTATTTCAAATAAACTTATTTTCTAATTAAAACTCGTTGGCAGTTGCGGAGGTATAATGTCAGAGTTTCCAAGTTCTGTAAACAGCTGGCGTCCCAGGAGTACTGGGGATTGCAATTGTATTCCGTTTCGGCCTTTTTTGAACTGCCCGTTCTCTTAAATAAACACAAAAGAAATTAGTTAAAAAGGCTAAAGTTTTAAAATGACATGTAACATTGTAATGTGTAATGAAGAAAGAAACGATATTGTTTTTGATTACAGGGGTTCCCGGGGCAAATTATTATAATTTTGAACGGCCCAGCATCAAAACATCAAAATTTACCAGGACGTCAATACTTGACACCACACACGCCGTCTAGAGCATAAAAAGAATAAATGCCTTGATAAGAAAAACTGAACACAGAACCCGCTCAACCGAAAGTAACGCATTAAATGCACCTTTAAAGAAAAATTAAGAATGATATAGGCATTTCGAGTACAGAGAATGGGTGTAGAAGAGAAAAGGTCATACATAACAAGCTCAGCAAAAATGTCACAACTTGTAAATAACATGTTGTACAGAATTGGGTGTGCAAAGAACGAACATCAACATTCCACATTCTGATCATTGTGTATTTTTGTATGTCTATAAGTTAGTTGTTTTTTTTAACGAATATATCCATTAGTATAAAAGGAAAGAAACCTCTTTATCACTGAGTTATAATCTAATACCTAGTGTAGAGCTAATACTGTTACCGGTTTCTTAACGGACCGTTGGCAAATCACCCGGTCGCCAGATACCTGGAGATTTTTTTTCCGTGGCCACTTCGTTTCCAAAATTGAAATAATCAGGCGCCGCACTCTTTTTATTTTTTACATTTCTTTTAGGAAAACAGTGAAACCTTCGGGGTGAAATAACAAGATAAAAAAGACAACAAGAAAGTAAAATATCAATGTCTTCTATATTATGAATAAAATGTAAAAAAATAAAACAAGTCTCCTCATAATTAAAAAAACAAAACTGTCCAGAAATCCATCTTAAAATATAAATTAAAAACTAGAAACTCGTATACATTCTTTTCTTTGTCGTTCCAAAGGGGACCGTCCACTCCACGACGATGAGAAAAGTCCCAAAATAATAAAATAATGTCACCTTCTTTTTTTACATTTTTGCACCGGCTCGTCCACACCGACCAATCTCAGCTCGAGTCCTCCTTGTTCACACCGGTCGGGTCACACTCCTCGGCAGCGTTCTCGCCGAGCCTTGTCTGGTCCTCCTTGGGCTTCCAAATGACACCCGCGCGTCTTCGGCCCACCCATGCTGAGGCACCCTCGTCTTTGCCCGAATCTGGTCACCCCGGTTTTTGTTATTTCTCATTTTCGCTGGTAACAAGTAGTAGTACTAGGAGTAGGCATTGATGGAAAGGGCGAATGGAAAAAAAGGTCAATGTGAATATTATTTATTATCGTGAATGGTAATTACCCCATCGAATGACTTAAGCACTCTGAAATAGTGCAAATGCTATTATTAATGTAAAACCTACTTCTTTCCTAATTATTCCGGCTAATATCAAGTTCTCTGGGGCACTATGAATTTAATTTATTAAGGTAAATTCTGCTGCTTCTTCTCCAATGTATTCCCAGGTATGTATGATGTTTAGTGAACGTTACATACCGAACAAAACAAACATAAACGGAACTTTTAGAAATACATCAACATTGACAAACACAGCATTACAAAAGTCACGTGTAACTCAATCAAATTGATTATCATAAATATAAACGTATATGAAAGCATAACGTACAAAACATACAGTACAACATATAAAGCAATCATTACATTCCACACATCAAACATTTCTAGATAGTCCGATTCTTCAAAAATTTGTCCCTGCTTTCCCTAATTAACCCCGTCTCTTATTCGTTAGTAGCCCCAAATTGCACCGAAAGGCTAACCAGGTTCGAACGACATACCCTTACACATTTTTTCCCAAATGTAAGCTCCTTCCACCTCAAACAAGCCAACTCTTCATATAAAAATGGTTTTTTATTCCTATTTCTTTCTCAACCCCTTCAAAATCGAACTTATATAAACTCACTGCCAATCCCAACACAACACACAAAAATGAAACACTTCGAATGAAAACAAATATTTTAATTCAACCTAAAATTTCTATCACTGCGTAAATTGATTTTCACATCTTTTACGTATTTGTATAAGTAGAACCATGTTGATAATTTCCATGCCCTGAAGATGATCTCAATAAAGCTCGTAACGTTGGCACGATTGAAAAAGTTTATCTAAATTTACGTAACACCGGACGGCATCTCACGATCTCCAAATAATTATTTATTCCTAACAATATCAAGTGCTCAATGAGTGTAAATGTAATTTATTACTGTAATTGATAGAAATTCTTGCCCTGTGATTCCAAGAAATGCTGAGTACTCTGAATCAGTGAAAATGTAATTTATTAGCGTTAATTGTGGTGCTTTCTCCCCCGGTTCCACAAAGGGGGATCGAGTCCGGATATGTATCTAATTTATTAGCATAAATTGTAAAGCTTCTTATGCAATCACTCTGTTAAATATCTAGTTAGTACTCGGGAGTAGTGTGCTAATAATATTTTTTGTCTGGAAAGGTTTGTGCATTTTGTCTATCCCAATTTTCAGCTATACTACCTTCAGCACACTTTCAATTTTATCTCAAAGTTTTTTTAGGATAACCCCCCTAATATGACTAATTAATTATTTGGAAGAGAAGTGCCGGAAGACGATCGCGACAACATATAATTTTAACCGTTGCGTTTATTCTGGTACAGAAAAAAATGCTGGTTTATATTCTCACGCCACGCTGCCGTACTGGACCTACAATATCAAAAAAACAAAAAAAGAGGCTGTCCTACGCTGAAGGCGATACCGCCAACATCTCCCAAAAAATAAGGAGGCGCATTTATCAACGGTGAGCCATGGAAAAACCAATTGCCAAGAAGTATATCTTTTTTTGTTTGTTAATTAGATAAGAAAAATTAAATATTTGATTTATAATTATTTTGGATAGTAAAAGAAATAATTTTTATTTTTTAATAATTTTTTTATTGTAAAAAGATTTTTTTATTTTTAAACTTACAAAACAAGCAATAAGAGGTTTATATAAAAACGGAAAGTTTTTACTTTAATCTTATTAAAATATTAGCGATTATTACAATAAAAATTTATATTTGTTCATGTATGATCACCTCTATAATAAATAAATTTTTTACTGATAATTTAATTTCAAGATCTGTTCTTTTGCCTAAATTAAAATCTATAAAACAAAATTTAATAAACTTTATTTTGTTTTTATTTAGAAATCGTGAGATGCGTTCTCGTGGTGTAGGTTTCAGAAAAACATTTTCTTTATCGTGCCAACGTTTCGATCTTCATTGAGATCATCATCAGCTCTGAAAGTGTTTGTCTTCTGTGTAATTGTGCCATTCTTGCGTGTCGTGTTGAGAGTGGTTTATTTATTTTGGGTGATAAAATTAGCTTTCATAAACAAAATTACCAAGCAACTTACGTTGTTACAAATCCTTATTTCTCACCCTGCGCCCCTCAACATAGTTTCAGGAGGTTAATGGAAGTAAAAACTTCTTTTCTACAAAGCTCAGAATCCGAACGGACCACGGCTATTGGTGGTCTCACCTTATCCGAATAATTCCTCGACCACCAAACCGATCGACTTGCGATGGTCGGATGTACAAAGAAACATCTATTTTCCGTATGGTTTGTATTCAAAGAAACAAGACAAAGGATTTTCGATAGTTTTCCAGAGCTAAAAGAAATGGAAAAACTTTACAACCAAGAAACCTTATGTTACTTGGAAACCTTAATAGTTTTGAATGCTTTACCATTCTTTTATCGATTCTCTTTTGTGTTTGTAAACAGAAAAATTTATCCTGACAATTTGGTTAGTGATTTGTTACTTTATTTATAAGACGTATTAAAAAAAATTAAGCTGTTAAATCATTTGCTGTAAACGTTACAGTTAAATCAGAAAAGTGTATATGTTTATTTCCATCATTGCTTGAGAAGACTTTGAGGTAGAGTGCTACTGGATAGAAAAACTTTTAATAACACAAGTGTCAATTAACAATTAACAGACAAGTGTCGGTTACAACGTATACTCCAAGCTTAATTGTCGGCAACATAACATGATTGCAGCATCAGCAAAATGCTACTGAATGAATGAATTGGGAGAAATAAAAGGATTAAAAGGTCAAGCAATGATTAGTAAAGTTTTCCAAGTTTTCCAACGTAAATACACTGTTTTAGGTTAACAATGTAAACAATAATTTCCTTTCATAAAATTTTATAATGTATATAAACATACCATGAATTCACAGTATATTAACATCTAGAAAATTGCATAATTATGTTTTCATTATACTTTTCATTTGGCTAATGAACTTTTTATTTTCTTGGATCTTCTCGTGAAAAATATGAGTTTACACTTTCGCAGCTTCATCCAATAATGAAAAAAGCCGGGAGTAATTATAATTTTTTTTTCTGTTGTGTGTTGGGCCACAGTAAAACGAAAGTAAAACTTTACCCGGGGTAGATTTCATTCCATTCAGTCTCGTCGGGGTTTTCTCCTCCAACGTTCAACATTTTGGGACTGAATTGTTTAAATGTTATTCTGTGTCAAAGGGAAATATCAACTTCCCCTCTATCAAAGCTACTACGAGATTTGTACAGCCTAAGACTTGACGTTATCAAGGAGGATTATGCATCTCGGTTCCGTGGATTCCCTAGATACTTTTAAGGCTTAATAGTTAAAGCTTTCGAGTGATACTGATATTATTAGCAAGATTAAGAGAATACATTTTCATCTACCCGAATCCTGAGGATCGCGTTTACTTAACAAAGTATATATCTAAATGATCCATTCAACACGAACATTACTTAAAACATTCATCTCACCAAATTAAATATTATTTTACTCTCTAATTATGACAAACCCATCAATATAACTTTCTTTTGTTGGTACATCAGCACGTAACCGGTCTAAAGGACTAAATTGTATTATTTTGTTATTATAGAACTGTAATAAATTATTTTATATAGTCTGTCTTTGTAAAAGTAGTAACTTGTAACTTGTATTTTCTAACTAGGTGTTGTAGTACTAGTTTTTTACGATTTTTTTTAAATTGGAGCTGCACTACTTTATTTATATGCTCAATTTTCATGTTTTCTTTTTTTTATACTACTAATTTTTTTTTAGCTTTATAATGCAGAATTTTAAGCATTGTGTAGTATTTTACTTTTACTAGACATAAACCATATTAACAAAAATTTTGTTCCAATTTTAGTATATGTACCACCGAAGCAACAGTGGGCAGGGTCGTCAGAGAGGCTCTTGCGAGTCAAGAGCACGACCGGTAGATGGCCTTCGGAGAATCTGAGCAGGGGACAAGGGATCGTTCTCACCCGACTGAGGATTGGCCATACTCGGTTGACGTATGGGCACCTTCTTATGGGCCAAAGCCCGCGCTGGTGCCCCGTATGCAGAGAAAGGTTGCTCGATGCCACATAATAGAGGCGTGTCATGCCTTGGCTCCATACAGAGAGCGTGTAGGCTTGCCGCCGGATTTAAGAAGGGTCCTTAAGCACTGTAGCGAGTTTCAGAGTCACCTGTTCCGCTTTTTAGGGGAAATTGGGATTTTTTATTGTATATAGTATGATTTATGTGTAATGTGTCTATATGTTTTGTCTGAGTGAAAGTATTTATTAGCGTGAATGGAGGGGGTTAGGGTGAATATAACGTCATCATCGCCCCTCGAACGATGAAAGCGAGTGATTGTGTGTACAGGGTCGATGGCGGAATATTTATAAAAATACCCCATCGACCTCAATCTAGCTTAATTTAATTGTACGTAATATCAAGTACTCCACCGACCAAACGGAATGAGTGTACTGTACTGCATGTATGTATGTATTTATTTGTATGAATGTGTGGGGGCTGAAATGACCCAGATGTCGGAAGTCCCACAAAAAAAAAAAAATAATAAAAAAAAATTAAATAAATAAAAAATATTTTAAAAAATTAAATAAAATAAATAAATAAATAAAAAATTGTGAAATGTGATTCGTTGCTAGCCACGTCAGGAGTGATAATCCCAGTATATTTCTGGCATTCCGGCTCTGACACGATTTCCTCGTCAGATTTTCCTGAGGAGCCATAATGATTGTGTTGTGTTAGTCTTCTTTAATACCAGGAATACTATAAGGAAATTTTGGAATAGTTTCTAATAACTTTTCTTTGATAGTGTTTCGTAAAAAGTAAATCTTCTTTTTTACGACGGTGACTAGGTTTTTGAAAAAAAAAAAAAAAGCCCGTTTGTTAGATTGCCCATTGGCCGCTGGATTCGAACACCGAACTTTTACCTTACAGTGATGAACCCTGCGACAATGGTTAAATTGTTGCGGCCCCAATTCTGCGTAATTTCAATTTTAAAAAATACCATTAATTAATAATTAATTAAAATATTGGATACTTTTTATTGAGTGTTGGAGGTGTAATTAAGCAACAAATGACAGGAAATGAAATAAAACATGTTATAGAAAAGATGAATTTTTATGTTAGTGATCAATTAATTATTGTCTTTATGCAAGGTTTTGGTCGAAATGAAAAATTCAGTGTCACCAGTGGGGTTCGAACCCACGACCTTCGGCTCGTTCATTTCAACCAAAATCTCACATAAAAAGATTAATTAATAGAAAGAAGTAATTTGTTCAATAGACCGCTAAATATAATGGATTTCATGTTAGTATTAAACTTTGAACTATTGATGCTGTGGAATTCCTCAAAAAGCCCAATTTTGCTTTTATTTTCGTTTCCACTTACAAACACAAAACAATTCATAAATATTTTATCCTAACATAAGATACAATAAAATATTTACGATTTTTTTTGTTTGAATACAAATAAAATTGAAAACATCACATGCGTTTGTGAATCCGCAGGATTTGTTCGAAAAAACACACTACAGTATCTTCTTTTTGTTCTGCAAATCAAACAGAGGATTTATATCCATTTTATTTCCCAATGTACATGGCTTACCGAATTGAAAAACAAATAATCTAACTAATATTGACTAGAAGGGCATGAAACATTGTTTAAAAATGTCTAAAATTGCCTTTAATAAAACTATTCCAAGGAGGCCTATCAGGTTAGTTCCTTTCTGGCTTTATCAGGGATATTCATCCAGATTCAGGTAGCAGTACGAACAATCAAAGTGATTATTTATGTAATGGAATAACTACATGAATAAATAGAATAAATAAATAATTAGGCCTATAAATATATAAATAATAGGATAACCAACTTAAACATTAATATCATAATTCTTGAAGTATTTGAACAATAGCGTGATAGACATCCGTGTCACATTCGGCCAGCAGTGAGCTTAAGTTCAGTGGCCTTTTCACTTGCACCAGCGCGTCCAATTCTTTCAGAAGTTCTTCTCGCTGCGCCTCATATTCGGTGCATTGTAGTAATATATGGTCAAGACCACTCTTCTACATCGCAGGTTGCGCAGTTTGGCGTTGTTCTACAGTTAATCCTGTGTAAATATGAGCCGCAGATGCCATGGCCAGTTCGGAGTCGTGTAAGTGTTGAGAAGAAACCTTTTTCTCTCTCTATTTCTTGAAGCCACGTCTTCTTTTGTAATGTTGGGAATAATGAGCGGTAGAAATTCCCTGCTGTACCCCCTCCCATACCAGATTTGTCACATTCTGCGCACGTCACTTTTGATATGGTTTATCACTTCTCCGACGGTTAGCTTCACAGTCGTGGGAGAAACTTAATGGTTGCCTCCTTGGATAACTGGTCAACTCTGTCGTTATGTTCTATACCTGCATGCCCTTTTATCCAGCATATTACAATATTCTTGCCTTTCTTAATTTGAAGGTTAACCTGACAATCTCAATTAAAATGTATTCGTAATTATTATGAAAGTTGAAAGTGCGTAGCTGGCAAATCGTGCTGAGACTGTCCGTTAAAATCCCAATTTTTTATTTGGTATCTTGCGGCGTATTCCAGCGCTTTCAGTATGACTATACCTTCCGCTGTGTAGGAACTAACCACAACAACCACAATAGAATGCACAACCCACGGAACCATTAAGGTTCGATCCGTCTGTGAAGATAAGGAGGTGGTCTGGGAACTTTTTTCAGCTGTCTGCCCTGAAATGCATTTCCGCGAAATTGGCTGGGAGTCCTGTATAATTCAGTTCTGGACAATTTATTTCGCTTATTATTACTTAATATTCGAGCGAGAAGATTGGCATTATGGGATTGTTAAAAAAACGGAATATATTATTGGGACTAGGGAGAGGAACGATTCGACAATAAGAGGAGCATTTTTTTTCTTTTGCCATTATCTATCTGTCAAGACCTTTTGAGCTAAATGGCTTAATTTCGTTAATAGCGGACTGTCTTTAGCGTACATTTTAATTAGGCAGTTTTTTTTGCATATTTTTCCCATCTTACGTTTTTATGGTGGCCCGCATGCTTCGGCGTAAATGGAAGGTATGGGAGTGCTGGGGAGACATCCTCGGATACGCCGTAGGCATTTGCGTTGGAATACTGCAATTCGTCGTCGTACAGAATCGGAGGCGTTTCCATAAAAAGGCTACCCATAATGAATTATACCTCGAATTGCTGTCCTGTAGAAGAGCATTCCTATGGGTGGGTCAGCGCCCTAGGCTTTTTAAAACAGTACAGGAATATAATTATTTATTTATTACACGTGTTTATAATTATTTATTTAATTTTTATTACATAATATTATTATAATTTTATAATTGTTATTTTCAGGTTCAGTTATACAATGGTAAATAAGTCATTTTATCGGTTTTTCTAACACCATGGATTTTTCTTAATAAAATATTTGCAAATATTAATATTTAGTACCAAAACGTTAAATACTATTCAAATAAACAAATGTTAAATTAACTCAGATTTTTCTTCGCCCTTATAAGTTCTTAAAAATAATTAAAAATTAAATTCAGTTTCTATTTATAAGCAAAGTCAAGACATTTCAGGAAAATAACAGAATCTTTTGCATTATAAACGTTAAGAACAAAAGTCCTTCTAGTTATTAATGCTGTAACTTATTACTTACTAATACTAAAACGTAATATTTATTGCTATATTCACATCCGTTTTTTTATTATTGATGCAATTCAGTCCACAAACGTTGAACTAAATAAACGACAAACTTAATTTGTAGTTTTAATTTTCTAGAGATTTTTGTATATCAGTTATATTTAACCTTTCAAATACCGATACAAGAAACGCTTAATTATTTGTACCAGCTTAACTAAGGCTCGGAGGGAAATCCAACTTTTAAATTATGGCCGATTGAAATTTCATGCCCGCTTTAACTGGCTAATTCGCACCCCTTTAATATTAATAAACTACGGGATTATCAATAATTAGCAAAGTAAACTATTAATCCTAAGGTGGGGGGTGGATAAATGGTCTACTGTTGCCATCAATTAATACCATTTTAATCATCCTTTTTAATTCCGTTCTTACACTATGAAAAATGAGCAAATTGTGTCTTTTCGTATAAATTTGTCCTTTTTTTATTAATGCTTTAATATAATTAGATTATTGCGAGATAAAAATGGTTGATTTATTATTCCTGTGACAAATTGCAAAGTGAAAAACCTTAAGGGGAATTTTGACAAATAGAGTTTCCTTTCGGCAAAGCTGTTTTTTCTCTCTCTTTAAGCGTTACGGGCTTCTCAGATTGCCGGGGCACATGATACCTGTATTATACACGACGAAGTGGGCAATGTACTAGGCAGAAATGGGATTTGAAATGGAGGGGTGGTTAATAACGAATTGCTTTATTATACACAAACCTACCCTGATGGCATAATCGATAGAAGGCCGTAGAACAGATTGGTCGAATCAACCTTTATAGGGCCCTAATGCAACTTTTTTTGATATTTTGTTATACATTTTTTCTTATGCGTGTGTCTTTCACGAAACGACTTGCCAAACGATGTGGGAAAAATTAGCAACAACACACTCACAGGTTAAAATCATTTTTAGTGTTTTCATAAAACTATAAAGATCAGACATAAATTAATATCGTATTCAATTTATTATTATATACACGGACTTTTTCATCAGCTTTACATAGATTAGTTTAAATTAGATTTATTTATAATAAATTTATATTTAAGTTTCAGGGGAAGTGGCTGGGCTACGTTTTTCATTTCTAGTCTAATTTTTTAGAGTTTTAACAATATTGTGCTCGTGAAAAATTATAAAAAACCCCCGCAAAAATAGGATATAAGAAAATGAAATCGTATAAATATTAAATTAAGTAGCTTTAGTGATCGTCACAGGAGTAAATGATATGTGCAAATATAATAACAACATAAAGGGGCGTCGGTGGCCGCAAGGTTCCGTCTTTGACACGGCGCTCATCACTGTAAGGTACTCTTAAAAAAAATCAAACTGTATAAAAAAGAACATAACTGAATAAATAAATGAATAACAATTAATAAATTAGAAGATTAATAATCAAACGAATATGTAAGTTATGTACATTTATATACATGTTCGCATACATAATTCACAAGGTGACTGTGTGCATACATGCACACATATACACGTCTTGACCAATACATTAGCCTGATTGTTAGTGTAATACATTCTCCTGTGCTTCCATATGATATTCGTTGGCTCCTTCTAATTTTTTGGTAGTATTTCTGTGCTGAATTCAGTTTATAGAAAAATGTGTGGTGATTAGTGACAGTTAGACAATGATTATTCGGAGATCGTGCGTTGCGGTCTGGTGTGAAGTAGGTCTCAGAAAAACATTTTCTTTATCGTGCCACGTTTCGAGCTTTATTGAGATCATCTTCAGGGCCTGGGTTTTATACACATTGTTTACATTTTACAAATACATGTAGGATGTACAAAAGTGAATTTATACAATGCTAAATATTTTAGATTTTCAAAAAATTCATTTATACAATACTAAAAACTTTAGATTACAAAAATGGATATATACAACGCTAGAAAATTTAAGATTTAAAAAATAATAATATTTCATCATACAATACTAAAAAAATTTTTAGATTAAAAAATGGATATATACAACGCTAGAAAATTTTAGATTTAAAAAAATAATAATATTTTATTTATGCAATACTAAAAAATTTTAGATTAAAAAATGGATATATACAACGCTAAAAAATTTTAGGTTGAAAAAATAATAATATTTCATTTATACAATAGTAAAAAAGTTTAGATTATAAAATGGAAATATACAATGCTAGAAAATTTGATTTAAAAAATAATTATATTTCATTTATACAATACTAAAAAATTTTAGATTAAAAAATGGATATATACAACGCTAAAAAATTTTAGGTTTAAAAAATAATAATATTTTATTTATACAATAGTAAAAAAGTTTAGATTATAAAATGGAAATATACAATGCTAGAAAATTTGATTTAAAAAATAATTATATTTCATTTATACAATACTAAAAAAGTTTAGATTATAAAATGGAAATATACAATGCTAGAAAATTTTACATTAAGAAATGGATTCATCCAATGCTAGAAAATTTTAGATTAAAAAAATAAAAAAATAATTTATACAATGCTAGAAAATTTTAGATTCCATAAGAGTATTGAGTGAGTACAAGTACTTTGAGTGAATCTAAAATTTTCCAGCATTGTATGAATTCATTTTTTTCTTTTTTTGAACTAAAACTGTCTACCGTTATAGAAATTCATTTAAAATTTGCAAGCATTGTATAAATCCATTCTTTTTATCTATTTTTTTAGAATTCTATAAATACAATATTATTTTTTTAACTAAAATTTCTAGCATCGTATAAATTCATTTTCTCACATCCTAAATGATTATAAAACCCAGGCCCTGAAGATGATCTCAATAAAGATCGAAACGTTGGCACGATAAAGATAATTTGTTCTAAAAGCTACGTCACGCAAGACCGCATTTCGCGATCACCGAATAATAATTTATTGGAAAAGATTTCCCGTAGGCCGTTTAGCTTCATCGTATATCAATCTTATGACGGAGCCTAAATTTGTGCGGCGGTTCGAAGAGCTTGCCATTGTCAGAAATTTATATTGTCAGTATGTAACTTTTTCCAATTTTATCTGGAGACGAAATTTCAAACGGGGCAGGCATACAGGAGGACAGGCTTTACGACAACGTTTTAAAGGAGGAGGTTATTGAAATTGGGTCCAGAGTTGCGGGATCTTTAAACAAAGTACTTCTGTACATACCAGGATTATAAGGGTCGATATGGTTTCAATATGGCTCTCAGATTTCCTATCATAAATGTACACATTTCTCATATGGGAGCCTAGCATTATTACCAATGAATTATACGGGGCACCGTTCTATTTCTATTTATGTCCGACACATACCGAGTACAAAAAAAATAAATAATGTCAGGCTGATATAAAAGATTGATTCTTTAACATTTTGAAGAAATTGAAAGAAGTAGAAATTTTTTTTTAAATTTCTGATCGTGTTTTTTTATTACATTGGATCTTGTCATACGGCTCTTGATTTATTTACAATTTATTTATAATCTAATTTCATTGTCAACAAAAGTTTTTCTCGCCGGCCTTGGGCTACAATTTTGCCTTTATTGAAACAGTAAATTAATCGTGATGACCTTATTAGGGAAGTTTGGTTTTGAGAAGTTTATTAAGAGAAAAACTGAGATAGGGGGTGACTGAATTAATAGGAAAGCAATTTCAATTTTGGCATCTCACTCAATTAAGCTGCCTCATTTATGAGTCTATACATTCACATCCAATTTGTATCGTCCATGCATTTTTATGCATGAACAATACCACGCCGTATAAAATTCAAATGAAGGGAAATTGGAGAGAGAGTGAAGTAATTGCTAAGAGTTTTTCTTTTCTAAAATAAAATTTACATTTTATGTTTTACTTTGACCAATTAAAAGTATGAAATAACGAAAAATTATATCGTCGATTGTATATTTTCATTAATAAACATTAGGTTACTTCTGGTTTCGCTTTGGTGAACGCGGTTGATTAACAAATATATTCTTTTTTAAAGAACCAAGTTTTTTGATTAAAATTAATTGCCTGTTGGTATAACACTGGTGAAAAAAGGCACGTGTATGATTCAAAATTTAGGCCCTTAAAAAAATCGTATGCTAAAATTGGACGTGTTCTGAGGTAATTTTCTAAATGATATATTTAAGCGTTTCTAGAATGGGATAGAGAAAAAAGCGTATCGATTTAGCATCAAGATATTGCGATTATACTTCAATTACATACTGTTGGTGTTTTAATTGAGAAAATCGCTTTGTAGAACAGTGTATTAGGAACGATACACCTGACAAATTGCTCTCCAATTTTGTAGTTACTTGTGGCACACGTATAAATAAATTGTTGCTATGTTATTTTAGCAGGATAAAAACTATGAATATTAAGTTTTATAATTTCGAAAATTTCTTCGTTTTTTTAGGTTTAACCTGAACGGCCATCGCCATGTATCAATGTTTTTATTCCACTATTTGAATTAGTTAGTTGAAACTCTCTGCGAAATTAAGGTACACCATCATCATAATTTGTAACAATCAGGTTTCGGATAACTAAAATGAATTGTTCTCTAACAACTTGTATTACGTCCCATATCGCGTTTTATTTTTCCTATACAACTATATCATAATTCAGATATCATGAGATGCGGTCTGGTGTGATGTAGGTTTAAGAAAAGCATTTTCGTTATCGTGCCAACGTTTCGACCTTTTGTTGAACTGGCACTACTAGGTCTGTCTCGCGGGTTTATTGTTTGAGTCAATGAAACACGTTTCGGCATTACGCCAACGTCAGTGATAAACTGTCTGTCATTTAGTCTGCGCGAAGTTTATATACTGTTGTGTCCGTCGCATGTCACTTGGGGCGTTGCGTTAAGGGGCGTGGCCTCCGTGTCCGTTGGTCGGTCTTGGTGGGGATTGTTTCTGTTGTCGGTTACTATTTGTGCTTCGTTGGTTTTTTTGTTTTTTTCTGGTGTTGGTTGTAATGTTTTGTTCTTCTGAACGTTTTCGTTTTTCGTTTTGAAGTGTTTTTAGTGGTGTGAAGGTGATGTGTGATTTTGAGTTTGTTTGTGCGTTTATAAGTTTTCCGTTTTTAAATGTTATTTGTTTGTATATCTCGAGGTTCTCTAATATGTTTAGTTTTCGTCCTTTTTGTGCGTGTGTATTAATGTCATGTTAGTTTCTATTGTTTTTGGTTCGTGGTTGTGGTGTATCAAGTGTGTGGCGTAATTCGATAATATATATATATATATATAATATATATTAGATAATCATCTCAAGCTGTTACTTGTTAGAACATTTTGCTAAAATCAAAATTACTGAGAAGACAAATTTCAACAAAAGATAAAATCCTGCTTAATTTTTTATTAAATGCTTTGAGATAAATTTTCTTTTTTCATCTTCTGCTTTTGCCCGTCGGACGTCTTTTTCAGTTTAGGTCTTTTTATTGTCACAACTACACTTCGCAATAAAATTTTATTAGATTTTTAGAGATTTTTAATGAATAATATAATAATAATAATATAATGAATGAATCTAT